>JARHVA010002616.1:1730000-2453874 GCA_037957365.1 Torreya grandis
CTCTAAAACTACTCTTCGAGTTGTCTGATTTCTTGAAAATATTTTAATTAGTGTTCAAACAAAAGTTGGGCTTTGATATCTATATTAATTACCATAAATATTTATCAGGTTTTGATCTCTGTATTAATTACCATAAATATTTATTGGTATCAAACTAAAACTATGGCCTCAAGTTGATAGCTATTCCTAATTATTTTAATAAATGTATACATGAGAGGTGCATTTTGAGATTTGTAATTATTTCCAAATATTTTGATTGGTGTTTGTACTAAAACTATGGCTTTGTGTCTATAATTATTCCCAAATATATTAATCAATGTATGCACTAAAGGTGCAGTCTAAACTTTATGAACTAGTTACCATCATTATTGAGGTTGTGATGTAGGAGACCACTGATAAATAACTATCCTAAAAGTCATAGGTCTCATAATATGAGTAACCAATGTTTCCTTCGAAGGAACACCCTAGGATAACTCTATCATATAGGAGTGTGATCTAGGAGAGTATGGTGAATGAGGGCTTGATGCCCCTTGTGTGAAATTGATGATGCCTCTGCTAACATATTGATCGATGTAAGCTCTGAGTACATATAAATTATCATTTAAAGGTCCATTAATTTGGTGAAAATGATAATAATGCTTATGTGGTACCTACTGTAAATGATGTGGTGGATGATGGTTGGCTGAAGGAAGTGTGATCATCCCATTATCTAGTAGTGGAACCAAAATGTCATGAGGCCCAACCTTATCTAAAAACTATTAATCCCTTCTATGTATATCATGTGTGCTATTCCCTATAGATTATGTTGTATAGAGTGGATATTTTCCCTTAATAAGTATTTTTATTTTTTATTTGTGTTCCATTGGGTTTTGAATTGGAAGTGGAGTAGGCTCTTGTACAAAATTTGACAATTGAGGTTCTGAAGGATCCATAGCCAAATGTACCTTTGATTGTGTAATAACTAATACTAATAATGCCTCTAATGATATAGATGCATTTCATAGATGTATGATAAATAAATCTATCCTTATGAGGAGTAAACCTCTAGCAAAGATGTATTTAACTTCTAAATCCATTTTTTGGTAGATTAATTGATGCAAACAAGTTTTGAACCATAGAATGTACTCTAAGTTACGCTTTGTCTCACCCTAATTTAGTGAAGGTAACCTCTCATGTGTGATTAGAGGTCCCTTATTCTATATATAATGCCCAAGGAAGACTAAATCTAGCTCCTCATATGTATGTAAAGATGCACTAGGGAGTGTATGGTGGAACCAATCTAGTGATTTGTCCTTTAGTGACTTTGGAAACACTGGTAGTAGAATTAGCTTGTTTATAACATGAGCCATGGCTTTATCATAATCTTGAAGATGGAAATATGGATCTCCTTGTTTATCAATGATAGGCAACACTGGTATCTGAAAGTTATGTGGCAACCTCATGGTTTAAATTTTGCATGGAATAGGAATATTATGGATAACATTGGTATCAACCTGAGATTTGTATGCTTTGTTCTCCAAGGTGAGATGATGTACTTGTTTTTTAAAAGTACCCACAACATGCATTAAATAAATAAACACTTGATAAGGTATAATATCATTATCAAGGGGTTCATTTAATGCTTGAATTTTATTTTTTAATTTAACCATTGGTATATTAGATTGGAAATATTGTTTAGGAAGGATCAATGTGCTCTCAATAACCTTTGGAGGTGTGATATCTTGGACCTGTATAGACGTAAATAAGCTATCACCATCATTTGGGTTTGTTTGAGAAATAAGTTCTAATATAGTAAGGGGGGTTGAGGGGGATTCATTGGCATCTTTTGTATTATTAGTTTGAATAGAAAGTGTTTTATTCTCTAGTGAATGAAAATTATGCACATAATAATAAGTGTGTGTCTCTTTTAACATGTCATGTAATGTTTGGTTGAACAAGAGAAATATGTGAAGTAAGAGAAGAAGTAGAAGTTATAGATTCTATGTCATCTTCATCATAATCACAATAATCATCATTATCCCATGGCTCATCAAAAATAATAATTTAAATTATTTGAAGAGGTAAGATTAAAATAAGTGTCATTTAGATGCTTATTAAGAGAAAGACAAGGAGAATATTTTAATTTTTCACTACTATGTAATGTATCATCTTGTGTAAGCGTAATGCAAGGTATTTTTTAACAAGTCATTTTTGATATACAATCATGATTGTCATTTTCGATTGAGGAGCAAAGGAATAAAGAGTAACCACAAGCCCTACAATCTAAATCCTAAATCCTAAACTCCAAACCTAAACCCTAAAACCTTAACTTAATCCATAAAATCTTAACCCCTAGCCTAAAACCATAAACCATAAGTCATAAACCTTGAATGTTAACTCCTAAACTAAAAATTCTAAACCCAAACCCAAAACCCAAAATGCAAAACCTCAAACACTAAAACTAAATCCCTAAAACCTAAGACCTAAACCTAAAACCACAAATCCCAAACTATAAACTCTAAACCATAAACACTGAACCACAAATCCTAAAAACTAAATCCCAAACCCTAAATACTAAATAATAAGTTCCAAACCCCAAACCCTCAACAAATCCCCCAAGACCAAAACCCTGAACCTTACACCCTAAACCATAAACCTTAAGTGTGAAAATAGAAACCCAAAAACCTAACCCCAAACACCAAATCCCAAACCTTAAAATCTAAACCCTTGACCTTGAGCCATAAACCATCAATCCCAAACCTTTAAGCATAAAATCTAAATTATAATCCCTAAGCCATAAGACTAAAATTTTAACCCTAAATGCTAATCCATATAACCTTAATCCTAAAATGTGAATCTTGAACCATCAACCATAAACCTTGAACCCTAAATTTATAAATCCTAAACCTCTAACTATAAATTCCTCTTTCATGATACCTTTACAAAAAAAATTCCTCTTTTAAATTTATAATGTTTTTACAAAAAGGAATATTAATTAGCTGGTAGACCCATTGTTGAAGGGATCCCTTATTTCTCTTGGAGAAGCTCCATAGATCTTTTATGTTGTTCTTTGACAAGATCTAAATCAACACTAGGTTTTAGGAGACACTCTTCCTCTTTGTCAGCTAGATCATTCAATTCCCTATCATTTCTATCCAATGCCTTCTTGATACTTCTAACTTAGTTATCCTTTCTCCTACATTAAAAATCATGTCTAGGATCCTACTATTGTCTATCCCAAATTTTCCCTGGATATTAAATTTGATTTATTGCATCATCAGAGTAGCCCTGTGTCTGAATTCATCATCTTTCATGATGCTAAAGGCACTTGTTTTGGTGGGGTTGGTGATCAAGGTGCCAAGGAGATTTTCAATTCTTTCAATTAGTTCCTCATCATTTTTTAGGAGTCCTCCAAATATTTAGACCAAGCATTCAAAATTTATACCTTATCAACAACTATTCCAAGAATTGCATTCAGATGTCCCAAACTAATGGTTTTGAAACTAGGGATCTGACCTTCAACCTGTATGTTGACAAGCTTTGCTATTTTACCTTTGATTCTTGCCATTAGTCTATTAGACCCTTGGCCATTATATTCTACTATTCCAATGCACTTTTCCATAGCTTCATTGATTTCAAGGCATCAAACATGTTATAAAAGGATTCATCAAGCATTTTAGCCATTGCCTCTATGATTGATAACACTACTTGGGTCTCCAGATTATCTTTTTCCTTCTCTAAGTTATATATCCTTTGCTCCATGCCCTAAATTCTTGATTTGATCTAGATTAAGTGAGCCTTAGATATGATTTCAATATCTTCCTCATGGATGGGAAGTTCACCAGGTTGTTGTCCTCCAACAGGAGTTAGGCTTAAAAATGGCTCAACCTTTTGAAAGGTGAATGCCTCACATCTAACCATGGTTTTCTTAGTGCTTAGTCTTTCCAAACCTGATGTCTCAGGGTTGAATTACACTATGGTGGATGACTCTATGAATTTTTGTGGCTTAAGAACTTCCATCTGAGTGTTGTATGAGGCTCCAAAAACATCCATTTGCTTGTTACTTGACCCTCTAGTGCTTACTATTATTATTTATTCCTCCTCTCTCATCAAATCCTAAATATAGGGCTTGATATCATCATGTACATCAATATTAATAGTCCTGATCAAGGCCCATGAGTGGTACCAAGTGGGGATTTTCTATATTTTCCCATAGATGAACTAATCAGGGATGATTGCTCCATGGATGGGGTATTCATCACTAAAAAAGTTGACTTCACTCATGGGGTGAGTGAAATTCAACTTTGGATTCTTTTGTCCAACTGGGACCATTGCCAATTTTGCTTGTCTATTCTTCAATGGTGCCATTGGGACTAGATCTAGGGCAACTTCTTTCCCTTTTTCTTTCTTAGCCTCCTCTATTTGGGCATAGGATTATTTAGTTTATTACTCCTCTTTATCAAACCCATATGCCTTAGTAAGGACCTTGAGGTCATCTTCTTCTATCTCATTAAGCTCCAGGGCAATCATGTCTAGGTACTCAATGGGAGATGTTGGTCTTTGAGATAGGGTTGAGGATGAGAGTCCCTCACCAAGTCTTTCTTCTAACTTCTCCTTCTTAGGACCTTATGAAAACTATGCTTAGAGCTGTGGCACTTCCATTTTTGGTTTCTATTGAGGGTGCCTATAAGGTTCCAACAATAAATGGTATTACAGAGGTCCCATTTGCCATATATCACATGGTGGCTTCTCAATACTGGTTAGTCTATGTTCAAGTTTGACATTGTGTTTATTTAACCTAGCCAATACCTCCTGAAAACTATTGGCCCTCATGTGAAAAGTGTCATAGGGACCAATTTGATGTTCATAAATTGGCTTGGGTAGTTGCTTGCTTTTCAAATGCTTGTTTACCATATCATTAGGGTCCCACTACCTTAAGTCATCTAGCTAAAATATGAATGAGTCTCTATGCTTTGAAATAGTGTCTAAATGCTTCCAATCTTGTAAAATAGTTATGCCAATGGTCAAAGGAAAGGGATATATGAGACCTTTTATTTTCTCCTTGCATACTCCATCAACGCCATAAAGAAGTTGATATGCAATTTCGATCAACCAAGAAAAACTATTAACCTTTTTGGATACCCTTTTTCTTCCTTTAGCTTAATAAAGCCTTATTTCAATCTCACTCTCAAATAACATCCCCTTTCATTCTTTAGCCTATCCCAACAAGGTCCTTAAGCCCTTACACATAACTCAATCACTAAAAATCCATACAAATGGATTTGTACAGACTTGAAATCAAGTGATTAACTTCAATCATGTCAAATAGGTCTAGAATATAAAGTTTCATCAAAATTGGATGATTATAACTCATTATATGTAGCAAACCATAATTTTAGGGTTTTTAGACTAGTACAGGACTGAGAGCCTTCTAAAATGCATATATTTTTCTATATGAGGTTTCAAAGATCCAAAATACCTTTTTAAGTCTGTATAGTCCCTACACAACTTTATCAATCATTATAAGGTGTTGTTTAATCCACTATCTTTGATTTCGAACTCAAAATTCATTTGATTGTACCAAGTAAAGGACTATCTACAGTTCTAATTACCCTGTATAGATGAATAAAACATAGAGTAAGGTTAAAAAAGGTTCAATAAAATATTTAAACACATTATAATATCTTACTTCAATGTATTCAATAAATTTATCACCAATTTAAAGACCACTTCCTTCCAATAAACACCCAATACACCAAGTTTTATCAAACACTATCTACTACAGGAACATAAAGCCTACTCTTACCCTTATCCTATGACTAGAAGATTTATTTGATGATATTTGAAGCAACTATCAATATTCTTTAGTAAATTATGATAATATAGTTCCAATGTCCTTGATCTATTAACAACCCATATATAATCTGCACATAAATAAATAACTCCTAGAATAGGGGATTGTTTGCAAGTATATTTCATCACCAGGTGAGTTGATTATTGTTCCTTAAAATTTTTAATCCCTAGCATATTATCAAATATTTCAATAAATATTTAATATAATTATCAAAATCCATATGACTATCCATTTTAAAACACAGTCTACAATAAACATGTAACTCAATGCAGGGTATGTACCTTTATTCTTTCATCAGGGTTCCATTGATTAAGTCTTGAAGCAAACCTTAACAAATAAAACATTCCTTATCCTCCAAGAATAATTGGAAATAATTCCAAATTCATTCTTGCATCAATCATCACACATGCATTTAAAAAATAAAAACCATATGACCTAAATAGGGTTTGCATTCATTCTTTCAAAAATAGGGGTTACAGCATTCAAACTCACCTTAATAAAAGCTTGTCAATTCTCCAGTCTTCAACATATTCAAATGTAATGTGAGGATTACCTCCTCCAAAATTGAATACTCACTATATATTATTTATTCCTATGATATTGATCTGTAAACCCCTTTTGAACCCTTCATGTTCACTTCTGGTTTATAATGGATACTGAATAATGGTTTTAAATAAATGATCAAAAATTGATTTAAAGTGTTTGAAAATTGGATTAAAACTAAATATGAATATATATGTATTCATTCCTTCTAGTTACACCTTCAAATGATCATTATCATTTAATTTATTTATGTTAAGTGTTGTGTTTGATTAAAACTTGCATCCACATTTGAATAATTGAATTAAATCTATGAAAAGAATAGAATTGCAAACAACTGAAACACAAACACCAGAATTGTTAATGAAGTTCATCCGATCTGGGCTACATCTTCGGTCCTGCTCAAAGGTATAACTGATCAATTATTGATGCAAAATTCCTTTATACATCACCTTATCCATAGTGGGGGTTCTCGATCTATAACTAAATGTTTTGATGCCACTGGATATAGCTCTAGTAATTGGCTCTTAGCTCTAGCTCTGGCTCTCGACTCTCAGCTCTGGTTCTCAGTTCTGGCTCTCAGCTCTAGCTCTTGGCTCTCAACTCTGAAAATGAGAGATTTGAAACTTTTTTTAATGAAATGAATTGAATCTCTGGCCCTTTTATATACTTTTATGGGTCCACTTTTTCTAATTGGGAAGATTATCCACAATTTTATTTTAATAAATTTCATAATTATCCCATACCCAATTTTTATGGGATTTAAAAAAAATATGGAGTAATAATTATTCCTCAATATATGATGGAATATGTTTATCCCCAATATTAAAGACTTGGGTTGAATCATATTGCCATGTCACTTTATTTCCATGTCACTTTATTGCCATGTCATCATTTTGACCATAACTTTGACTGGTCATAATTTTTGCATATAGACTCCATTTTTAAAACCATAAAATGTGAAAAAAAGAGTATGATGAGATCTACATCATGGAACCATATTTGAAATATTCCATGATGGTCAATTTTTTCAATTTTGCCATCTTTGACCACTAATTGACTAGCTTTGATTGGAACTTTGACCAACTACACAGGAGCATATGAGCTCCATTTTTGAAGTTCTACATATTGTTGAAAGCTCTTGATGAGATCTAAGTTGTGCCAATGATAAATATTCAATTTTATGACTTATATTTTGGAGTGAATTTGGATCTTCCTAGATCAATCCTCCCTACTAAGAGGGCTTTTGGTCCACTAAAAGCTAGTACCCAACTTGATCCTCTGAAATGCCTGTCAATTTTGAAGAATTTTGACAGGTCTTTTTTTAGTCTAGTCAGGTTTCATAAATGTGACTAAAATTCTTAGAACAACTGACTGATCACACCTTCTAAAAATCCTCTACTATTTTATGTCCATCAATAGCCTCTACACAAAACTAGGATTCAAAATGCAATGACTTCTTTTGTTGCATGGCTTCTACATAGATAATCCTAGTGATCTTTTATGTTGCATGACATTGATATAATAAGGTAATGCTTTCCCATTAGGGAAATTTAATCTGTATTCTCCTTGTTATTCTTGAAATGACATAAAACTATGTTGCATATAATAAGTGATATCATATCATCACTTTTACAAATTGCCATTCATGGGGTCTTACAATGCAACATATATGTTACAAATAGTGTTCTTTTTAAGGTATTTTACAAATGTGCATACTATGATTACATATATATTGAAAACATTTATTTCAATGAAAATGTATATCATACTTGATCTAAAAAAATAATGTATAACTGAGTGCTACTTACCTTGGAAGCACTTCACATGTTGATTCATGCCTACTTGTCTTCCTTTCGAAAGAAACTCTTCGATTATGTGTAACTTATCTTTCCACTATTTTTATACCTTGAATCTGATTTAGATATTTTTTACAATGTCCACTCTCAATGAAGCCTCTTTACCATCTTTCTAAATTCTAAAAGAAAAGGTAAGCACAAATATGCCAATTTGAATGTGAGAACAGAAAATAATAAATGATACAACTACTAACAATGGGTTGCTCACAATATGCTTCTCATCTAGATTGCTACTCCTTTTTTCACTCTAAAGGAGTGATCTACCTCCACACTTTCTCAAACAAATGAGGTTAGTTCATTTCATGCTTATTTAACAATGGAAACCAAATAAAGAGCTTTGAAGGTGACTTTAAGCATGCTAAATAAGACTTAGCTTTGCAAAAATTCTATCCATTTCTTATCGATCCAATTTAATGGATGATTCACTTTGGGATGCTCCTTTTTGATAAAATCTTCTTTGGATAGGTGAGATTGTTCATGGGTTGCCTCTTATATTTTTGGTACTTTGCCAACTCTTTCATCTGCTACCTCTTTCTTCATGGGTGCATGCACAACTTTTTTTTGTGAGTATCTGAATGAAATTATGGATGAAGCTTCTAGCACTTGTCAAACCAATGACCACTCATAGTATAATGAGTGCAATAATTCTTTTCCATTTTTTGGGATAGTAAATCCCTCTTGCCATTCTCCATATTTTGGCTTGGAGAGTGGTCTTTACAACTTGTCTCCTTCTTGAGGTACATAACCTTTCTTTCTTAGGATTTTATATTCCAACACATGGCTATAGAATGGTTAATTAATCCACAAAATATACATGGATATTTATACCATAAATTCTATGTACCAAGACCATTCTTCTCATAATCAAAGAAGACATTGGAATATTTATGCTTGCCATACCTTTTAGGGCTATCATGTTTGCAAGCATGACAAGGAGAAATTATTTTACCTTCTCCATTGATATTTTCATATCTCAATGGATATGCCTTGCATTTCTTCTAGATGCATTTCCATAATTGAGGAGTTTTCCCTTTCTATATTTTAGCTTATAAACTTTTCCATCTCTTTGAATGGGCTAAATCAGTAGTGGCTTGGGCTCATCTCTTGAATCTTCTCTTGCTTTAGCTATTTTGGATCATTCTCCAACTTCTCCATTACCACTAACAAATCCAAAACCTACATATTGAGGTCTTTCCTCAACTTGTATGGGATTAGTAATTCGTTGGTCATTGATGCCAAGGCTCTTTCCATCAAAACCCTTCTTGATTAGCAACTTAGAGCCAATACCACGAGTATGCTTCTCAAATTTTGTAAAAGATGTAGATTGATGGGAAGAAAAGGAATAACATGGTGAATTAATTATGATACAAACCTCTATTTGGGTTTATGCATCTGTGGTAGAGGAAGGTCTCCTAGACTTTGCTTTCTCCTCCAATTCTTCACCATTTTATGACTATGTCAATAACTTATCCTTGGATTGCAACTCAAGTTGAAACTCTTAGATGATCCCTAAGAGAAACTCCCTATGAGATGGAATCTATCTTGTAGCTCTTTCTTTTCATCTTCTAAGGACTTCAACATCCTTCTCAGCTCAGAGTTTTCCATCTGAATTTGACGGTTGAAGCCTTCAAGCTCCTCTAGTATTTCTCTCTTCAGAGCTTTACCCATGGTTTCTTGCTCTTAAAAATAACATGTATCTCCAATAAATGCACACTACACTAGAAGATTAAAAAAGTCTAAATGTCTGCATAAACTGAATGAAAACAACTAAAACTAAAATCAAACTTTTACATAATTAAAAGCTAATCCCTGCTTTCTAACTGCTCTGATACCAACCTTGATCCATAAAATTAAGAAATAATATACTTGCATATTTTAATTTTGATTTAAATATAAATTTATGGAATAATTTAAAATTGACTTACAAAACATTAATTTAACAATAAGAATTCAATAAATTCTTAGAACACAACACACAATTTGATAACGGAGTTCGATAAATGCCTACATCTATGGGTTCACTTAAAACATGAACCAATCCATTATAAAATGATTGAAAATATATAAATTTAAGTTCTTATAATAAATAATGGATCCATATGTGTTTTGGACCTTTGAAAAATCTCAGTAAATACTCGAATAGATTCTCCACCTTCCTGAAAACACCTCTAGATGTCTTCTACTCAAAAATATCACTTCTGAACATCAAAATTGGTGACAAACAACCTCAAATATAGACACTCAACATATATCTAGAATTGTCTAAAAACCTAGAATATTTCACTCATTTACCTCAAAGTATGGAACTGACTCTAGATGTCTCAAATCAAAGGAAGAGTGAAGACTAGTCCTTAAGCCTTAGCAATATTGATTGAATTCGATGCATTCAAATAACACTTTGACCCCTTTATATAATGCTTGAGTCCATAGAAACAGAGGTGGGATTCATATCCTTTTATTTGAGAGGATATAAGTTTGAAATGCATGAATACAATTTTGGGTGTCATGTCAATCCATTAATCCTACATTGGATGGTGAAGGGCCTTCGTGGATATTTATAAACCATGAAGTTTAAGGTTTAATATGCCAAGTAATTGGCATTGGCATGTATTTAGTGGGGATGTTGGTGGCATATGGATTTCACATGGATGTTGGGTACTTAATGTGGTATGTGGTGGAGCATGGATATTGGATGGTTCCACATAGTACTTGGGATGTGGTATGTGGTCATGTTTCAAACTTAGCATTGGAATTTAATTAAGTAATATAATCAATTAAATGACTATTCAACCATGGAAATTAATTGGTGGAAAGCCACCTAGTGGCTTTAAGACCCACCATGTGGTCCAATCTCCACTCACCACTTGTTGACCATTCACCAATTGTCGATGTCCAACTGGATGTTCCATTGCTCTATTGACAACAGGGTCCCCCTTCGAGACAAAAGTGGACTCCACCAGCTATGGTCCCCATAGCTAGAATTTTTTTGATTGTCAAAGATTAATTATAAAACCACACAATTTTATTTATTTTTTACCTCATGTCACGTGTCACATCCTTACTGGTCCATATTTGCCACATCATCATGTTGACCAAGTTGACCACAACTTTGACTAATCATATCTTTCGCATACAAACTCCATTTCATGAACCTTAAATTGTGACAGAAAGCTCTCAAGATATTATATGAATTGGAAATATTCTATAATAATTATATAATGGTAAATTTCTTAAATTTGACCATATTTTACCAATTTTGACTAATTTTAGTGGACCTTTGACCGACTGCATAAGGAGCATATGAGCTCCATTTTTTGCATTCCTCATACCATTGAAAAGGTTTCTACAGGACCTATGTAATGATTTAAGTTTTGATCTACTTTAGGACCTTCTCTAAATTAACCTCTAGATCAGATATAGACTCCTAAAACATACTTATAATTATTTTTTTATCAATAACTTCTCACCATCTTGTTACCCACGTAGGGTGGTGGATTGTCACCTCACTCTTAACTTGACATATGACTCAAAACCATCTTAGGACATTTCATAATACCTTAAAGATATATTATTTGATTTGAGGTTTTCTACTTTTGATTTTTTATCCATGCTCATGTAATCCAAATTATCTTTATCATGGACCATAACATCCTTCATACTTGATCTATTTCTTTGAAATATAATAATCCATTTATCTATAATTCAGGTAATATTTTATCCTAATGCATAATGATAATTATCTTTATGCCCATTAATACCCTAATAAGGTCAAAATGACTTCTCATTTATGTATTCACGATGATGAGGAGGATAAAAGTAATTATAAGGAAGAAGGATTAACTTCTCATCCAACAATACATATAGAATAACATGTGGCCATTTCTAATTTTTTATTCAATTGAAGTGGTTTTCTCTTACTAAAAGTAGATTTAGTTACTTTAGGTGATTATTTTTAAAGTTGTTATTTTCTTTAATTGTGTACCTTAACTTGATCTTCCTTGATATCGGTTCTTTCCATGGAATCATATGTATTATGAATGAATTTAAATGGGTTACTTCTTTTAAAATTTAGATATGTATTTAATAGTTTATTGATAGCTACCTTCTTGTATGAACATGATACTAACTCATTATCATTTTTTTTCCTGCATAATTAAGACCACGTGTATATTTAAACACATCCATATATAATTTATCAAAAATTATATAAATTTTATGCATGTCCCTTTCCTTAAATATAGATAATATGCCCTTACAAAAAATCATTTCCCCCTAAATCTAAGGATTGATAAGTTAGAGAGCTCAAAGTATTCTTGAATCATAAAGTGTAATATTTGATAAGCTCATCATGACCTTATTATAAACATTATATATGTTCTAATTTAAAGTTAGTTATGATGTGTTTATTAAAATATGATAAAAAGGCATCTTGAAACTTTTTAAAGTTAGATAAGTAACCACTAGGTAAACTATAAAACCATTATAAATAATCTCTTTTTAGAGTTATATGGAAACATTTAAGTAAAATACACCCATCATTGCCCCATTTTATTAAATAAAGTGTGTATTGAGTGAGATTAGTACAAGGATATACTCAACCATCGAACAAGGGTAGTGTTAGCTCAAAAACATATTATGGATATGGATGTTCATATATATCTTGTGCAAGATATTTTCAAAAAAATAAAATTATCTTTGGTATTGACACCATATGAGCTATTTTGTAGAGTGATATTGATAACTTGATTTTGGAGGTCATTAATAACATGCATCATACATACAATATAACTAGTAGGAATATTATTGGCTTGGAAAGGCTCACTCATGGGTCATAATTGATCATTTATTTTAAACATTGGTATGGAAGGATCATGACAAATATTAGTACATGACTAAGGATTTATTTCTAATATAACATTAGTAAAAACTTGAGGATCATTACTTACCTTGTCATTTTTATTTATATGGGAGTAGAAACATCATATTTCTCTTTATTTGATTCTAGTGTCTTAGGAGAGAAGGGAGAATCCTTAAAATTAGTGTTATGATGAAACTCACATTTAATGAATATAGGATGACTATTTAGAGAATAAATGCATAATATCACATTATCATCACTTTGTAAATCTAAGGAAATAATGTCACTTTTTGTTTGTTATTCAAATTATTTTTCATATTTTGATATTTAAAGAGAGGGATATAAAGTTATAACATTATTGATTGCTTCCAATGGAGAAGAGAGACTATCACAATCATGTATATCATTAACTATGTCTAGAGAAGAATGTGAGATATCATATGCATTTACATAATCTAGATTTTATAGAGAGATGAGGACTATAAAAAATATTTGTATTATTTTTTATGCTTATACAAGGGCCCTATTTTAAAAACTTATGGTGAATAATGTCATGTAGTGGAGGATCACATTCAAAAGGTCAAAATGTGTCCTAATTATTGATTCTTCACATTTTGATCATTATTAGAGATTAAGAGAGATAAGATATTCATTATCAATATATTATTTTTTTTCTAATTTATGGAAATATGAGTAAAATGGAGGAATAGAGGATATTGGGTTTTTGACTACTACATTAGTATACTCATTTTCATCTTCCATATATTATTATGTATTTTTTTAATCATCTAGATATTCATATTCATAGTTCTATCTATCACAATAATTATCTTCATTAATGTAAGAAGCATCAACATTTCTAAAAGTGTGATCATAGTACATTCATTGTCATAAGTGTAATTTGTAGAGTTATTAAAGATGATGAAATATAAAGGTTTATGTTCATTAGGTATTTCATATTTATTATATTTTATAAACAATTAACCCATAATATTGTAAATATGACAAATACCAAGTTAAATTCTAACAAATAACAAATCATACCACCAAAAAAATGATATTCAATAGGTGTAACTAGGCATTGCATGTTTGCATTGTAGGCTCTCATGATAAAATAATCGCATTCATAAATAATGAAAAAAACTTAAAATATGGTAAGGATGATTATACCATTCTAATATTTCAACTATCCCATCCCTAAGGATGAGAGTAATTTCCAAGGGATAATGACTTAGCAGTGCATTATAAGAGCAAACAACCAAATGCTTCATATGGCTAGAAAATAAAACCTAAGTGTTTTTTATATACCATGAGGTATGTGGAAACTAAAATACTTAAATAGTGTTATCTAATGGCTTGAGTATTGGGGTAGTACCCTTCACACCATGGATTAGGTAAAACTGAAGCTCATTTTTCCTAGATCAACAACTTGTATGAGTTTTAGAACTATCAGAACATGATTTATAGTAAAATAAAGAGAAAAAATAAATTGAAAGAAAATGATAAGTAAATATTTAATTTAAGGAAATAGGAGTTTTTAATCCCCAAGGTTAAAGAGAAAATATCTTTAGTATTAGGAAATAATAAAATTAGCTAAGACCCTATATCAAAAATAAGAAA
This sequence comes from Torreya grandis, assembly GCA_037957365.1. NCBI lineage: Eukaryota > Viridiplantae > Streptophyta > Pinopsida > Cupressales > Taxaceae > Torreya > Torreya grandis. Next base: position 1,744,711 of record JARHVA010002616.1, read on the forward strand.
AGGAAAACAATGCTTGAAACAAAAGTATGGGTTCACCAATATGTTTTACAATATTTTTGATAAAAATAAATACATGTATTGATGCAAAATTAGAAAATATAAGAACATCAAAGATGTTTAATATTAAAAAATTTAATTTTGACAAATACTAAATTTTGAATGTTGTAATTATTGGAAAACACTTAGAAGAGATATAATTCTCTTGCATATAGATTTATGTTGACTATTTTGAATGTTTTAAGGTGAAAATTAGGAAAACAAACAAATATGTAGGATCAAAAATAGAAACAAAATAAGGACAACTTCATTATAATAGGACTCAATACAGTGCATTTGAGGCCATTGATTGTGGATTTATCTCAGGTGACTTTGACAGGTGACATAAAGGAAAATATAGATAAAATACAATTATATAAATGATATATCATAGGTAAAATAAGAATGTATTTATTGAAGTGACCACTATAAGTGGAAAATAGTGCATTGTGCTAGAGTTCGTTGACTACAGACTTTTCCCTTTTGAATGTGTTTAAAAAATAATCATTGATCTTATTGCACCTCTATCTATAGATATATATAAAGTATTACACTCTAATTAATACCATGTATAAATAAACATGTTCCTTATCTCATAATTGAACCCCTAATGGGACTTTTATATCTTAAAAATATATAAAATGAAGAGTGTGTGAAGGGTTGAGCTAACCTCAATCACTATACTAATGTTTGATTGTGTCTTACATATCCAATACTACAAGGAGGTAAATCAAGCCCACATATTTCTCCTATTTATTTTTATTGTGAAATTTTGATCTTTTAACTCTAATAATGTATTTATAAAACACATTAGACTCCTAGAAATGATATCATGTTTGCTCCTTATGAATGATCTTGAAATTGGAGAGAATATATCATATTATTCAAAGTGCAATAGTGTGATGTCTTGAGATAAAATGAATACCAAGTGGGAAAAATGAATGACCTTCAATGTGTATTTATAAGTTAACATTTCAACAACATCCTTTAGCCAACCATTTGAAATGTGTGTTAAGATACAAAATCTTAGAGATATTATCATATATACTATTAATATATTAGATTACATATTTGATATATAATATGAAATTTAGTTTGATTTTGTAGATACAATAATGGAGACAAAGTAGTGGACTATGATGAAGATGACCCATGGTGAGATCTTAGATGATGCAGTACAAAAACAAGGCATCAAATAGATGGTGGATCCTACTACACCATCCACTAGAGAAAATGTGAGTTGATTTATACTGGTGAGAGTATGTTACTTCTTCAGTGTTACTCACAACATGAGGAGACAATACATAAAGGTAACAAAAAAGTACAACACAAGATACCTTATATGTAAATATTAATTTACAAGGAGTGACCTTGACATGGGTATATAATCTAGTGATAAAGATAGATACAATGTAGAGAGAGGACATGGGTATATAATCTAAAGATAAATCTAGATACAATGTAGAGAGAGGACATGATATTGTGATCTCATACCAAAACATTAGAGAGATATCTAATGATGGCTATATCTATGGGATCTGTGAGGATAAAAATGTGTCGTTGACCACATAGGTGATTAAGGCATACCATAGATATGTATTGATTTTTATGAAGAAACATTTCACACAGACACACATACTATTCTGCATGGAATTTTATTTAAGGTTTTTCATTATAACATTTACTATGGTTATAATATCATGCTATGAGCATGATATTATGTGATTGTATTTTTTATTCATTTCTTGAAAATGTGATCAAATACATGGTTAAAAATAACAAAATCTAAAATATGAAAAATGACATCTTAAGTAGATAGAAAATCTAACAAAAAAAGATGTAAAGAATAAATAAATGGAAATGAATGTAATACTACCAAATTTAATTAAGATGCAAATATTAAGGAAAGACATTATATATGTATAAAATTTTAATAAAAAATTCATAAATCACTTAAAAAATATAATACAAATAAAAACATTAAATGTAAAAAACAACTGTAACAATAGATATCCAATGTAAAAATATTTGAAAGATGATCAAACAAGGATATTAGAGAAGTTGTAAGTATCATCTAATGTAAGATAAGTAGAAACATAAGTCAAATAATGGGGAATATTGAGTGACCATAAGGAAAATTCAAATGTAAGACAAGTGTGAACTTAAATCAAATGAGGACATGTAACCAAGAGAATCAAAGACTATACTAAATGAAAACTCAACATCAATGATTATGATAAAGAATAATGAGGGAAACTAAAACTATATAGATGAATAGTTATGATGAAAAGATGGTACAAATATTAAAATGGTGATAATTTTTGATAAATTCCTAGTTGATTTCCCAAATATTACAATTCAACTCTGAATGTTGAGTCATAAATGAGTAAAATACATAGAAAATGGGAAGATGAAGAAAATGGTTGTTGTAAATGAGTAGCAATACCAATCAAGACGATAGTGGTAAATATAATATTGAGATAAAAGGATGAAATACATTGCATTGGTGATGTATAAGTCCTTATAAAATAAAATATAGTATAATGAAGTGGAAGAGGCTAAGAGCCTTTAAAATGAAGGACCTAGAGAACCCCATCTAGAAAGCATAATCTTCAGATAAAAAGTGAAATATAAATATCATCCCATGAAGGCTATATGCATTAAAAATAAAAAGGATCATACCTTCCCATAAATTTTTCCACTCTCCATGAGACCCCTTACAAAGATGCCAGTCTACTATAAGGATTAGGTATGCGTGTGTAAAAGTAGGTGGCACTAGAATGTCATATAGATAATTAATTATGTATTGACCCATAATATCCTAATCTACATGCCTATTGTACTCCAATGGACCTTATATCTATCATGAGAAAAACTATGGAGTTTTAACTTCAATGAGAATAAGAGATGTGCCAAAAATATCATGTATTTAGTGTGATACTAATTTTAAAGATATATTTAGATTTTAAAATTTCCTTTTTCTATGATATGGATTTTAACTATTTTAGATTATTCTATTTCCCTCCTCCGTATATATTTTTAAAAACCAACAATAGCTACTAAATATGATTAATACAAGAGAGCCTACACATCATTGATAGAGAAGAGAACCTAAAAACTAAGGTGTCTAAAGACTTCTAGAATTTCACTATAGAAAAGAATACAATATTGAAACTAACCCAAGTGTGTCTTAAATTAAAAAAGAGTCAAAATGGGAATCTTTGAATATCCATCCATGAAATGAGGTGATGTAATTAAAATATGTTAGTAGATGACCACAATAAGGGAGAATTTCACTTCAAAAGGGATTTGGACAAAAAAGGGATCTAGCCAATAAATAAGGATGTAAGTCAAATTGTGGAAATGGAAACCCAAAGAAGGTAAACAATATGAAAGATTGTAATCATGTCATTAGAAAATCCATAATAATATACAAATGATCAATCAAAAGAGCTCATACTATAAATAATACCAAAAAAGGGGAAACAAAAAATATACCAAAGACTCATAAGGACACAAAGGCCGAAAATAAATAAAAAAGAACATGAAAAACTAAAAATTACTACAAAAAATTCATAAGGGAAATTAAGGATGACTATAAGGTGAAAGGTTCATCATTTTTAAAAAATTCCTAAAATATCCATGTGATATTTATGTAGTTATTGATGAAATTTTAATAATATAAAACGTGGCTTAAGAAAGCATGCCAGTTCTTAGGGATTTTAATTTTATGATAGTTGCAACCTTGGGAAGATCAATAAGCATCCCCTGCTTACATATAAAATAACCAAGAAATTTTCTAAATGGTGTTATGAAGATACACTTATTTATATTCAATGATATTTATATTTTACCATAAATATAAAAAGTTAACCTTAATTTTTTTGAATGGTATTTCACTAGACCATAAATAGTCTAGAAATCTAGGTAGACTTGCAAGAACTTATGATTGAAGTCATTGAATACCTCCACTAAAATGCATGATAATATTATTGGTTTATTATTTAGTCTAATGGGAATTAAATTTTTATTTAATGATCCCCACTTGGTTCTTCAAGTAGTTTTTAGATTGCCTTCTTTCTTAATATGCCCTTGATGGTAACTAGAGAATCCATCTATAAATGTGTAGGTTTTATACTAGAAAATATTTCAAGGATTTATTCAATGAAGGGTGTTGGAAAAATGTCATTTATGAAAAATAAATTCAACATGATAAATTAAACATAGATTTTGATGTGATAATCCTTGTTTATGCTAATGACCATAGACAACTATTATTGTAAGCATGTTATCGATATATTCCTTGACCTTGGCATGGAGGTTAGGGTTATTTCAACAAGGTATATTATTTATGGGATTTACACCTTATTAAAACATGATTCTCATCTTTCTTATGGTATAATTCACACCCTTATTCTCTTTGTAGTTCCGATAGAAGAGATCTTGGGACTTTTACAATATCCCATTTATCTATATTAGTTCTTCCTTACACAAGTAGTATCTAACAATCATAATATTTTCCTCTAATTTAGTACCTATATTCACTTCCTTTTTTTTCAAATGTTCATTGTATTAGTTCTTTCTATCACTATGTACATCCATAAACTTTTGTTCCCTAATGGAAGTCCCCACACTTCAGTGATCCATGCCATCATAGAGTTTTTATTCCTCCAATTATCTTAAAAAACTCGTTATTAAAATTTAATGAACCATTGGAAGTAAGAACCATTACATCATATTCCTTGATATAGTATCTAATTTCACTATCACTATCACCAAATATATTGGGTAGTGTAATACACTTATCATTATGCATCTTCCTGAAATGATACTTTTTTATTTGATAAGGTGATTGTTAGGTTTTACAGGTACCTAAAACCAGGAGTTTAAACAAGTAAAGTCAAGCAAAATAAAACATAACATAACTAGGCCAAGCAGTTTGATCAACCACTAGACTGATAGCCACTTTTCACAAGGTAGGAGGACTAGAAAACAAAACAAGACTCTAAAATAAGGACATACTCTATGTTTATTGTAAAGGAAAATTGGAGTCATCTTGTTTTTTAATAGTCACTAAATCCTTCTTGTTATCACCTATTTTCTACTTGATACTGGTAGATTTTCCTCTAGTCCAGATGCAAAGGTCCTTCACCATTCTTATTTTCTATTCAATTGTCCCCTTGTCCTTCTCAAGTCTTATCTTATCTTTCTTTTTGAGACTTAAAGAGGATTTCACTAGGGTGATTGTTATGGTTTCCTTGCTTGTTTGATGGGGATGTCCTCTGTATTTTACTTTCTACCTTTAACCATCTTTGGATTTCCCCAAAATTCCCTCAGCCTGTTTTATTCCCTTTTCAGGGTATTACATTGTTCCATTAGAGGAACCATCTACCATATCATGCTCTATAGATTATCATGGAACTCCTATAGATTTTTCCTAATTACTTTAGGGAGATTCACTAATTCTCTACCTTCTCTGTGTCTTAACTCTAGTCACCTTCACTTCATGAATTTCAAATTTAGGGTTTTTATACCTTAGGAACCCCCAAACTTATGATTAACTTCTTCTTAATTTTATTATCCTTAGGGGGAAATTCAGAAGTATTTATTTTTTCCTTCATGTCAATAGCTTGGGATGTTTATAAATAGGGTTGAGTGGTGGGGAAATAGGGTAGGGGTAAGGTGAATATGGATCTTCCTCTTAGTCTTCAAAAAAGATTTTTAGGACCTGCCCCAAACCTTTTTGCTTACTTTTTCCTTGGGTGATTTCAATGCCCCTCAATAGTTTCCCTTTTTTGGTGAGGAAGAAGATTAACTCATGATGTATTAGGTCAAAGGAGGGTGTTTCTTAGAAGGTAAAGATGGAGCATTCAAGGGTCATGATAAGTTAGTAAGGTAGGTGAATATAGTGGCTCTTTAAGTGGTTCAGTAACAAGAAGTAAATGGGAAAATATGTTAGTAAACTTTCCCTTTAAATTAAACTATTTATTTACCTATAGATAGATGTCTATCTAATTCCTTGGGAGATTGGCTCTCGGGTATCCCTTATTTTCATTTTGGAAGTTTGAGCCCATTTAGGATAAATTTTGCATCTGATATTATTTTATCTTCCTATCCTTGAAGGCTTTGGTTTCATGAAAGGACATGCTTGTGACTTCCTTAACCAACTCCTATATAATGTTGACTTTGGTGCCCCTAAACATGACTTGCCTCTATCTCCACCCCAAGGTAAATTCCTTTGCAAGCATTTCATCATGTCCTTCAATATGAATCATGAATTCCATGATCCCTCCATTTCTTCACTTTATCCATAACTATTAATTAATTTTTACCTCAGTATAATAAATTAGCTCACACCAGTCTCTATCACCTCCCATGGCTTTGCTATTATTCCTGCTTAGGTAATGTAAATGTAGTGTGTGGAGTGAAGGGTTGAACTACTAAATTTTTTATTTATATAACTACTTTAAATGTGGTGCTTTTCAAGATGATATTTACCATCCCAAAATTTGAAATGAGTGTCACTACCATGACACTTAGTGTAGGGTGAGCTTGGCTTAGATGTGATATCAACATGTGTGCTCTTGACCCTTGGATGAACAATGGAGTTTTGTAAATCATGATTAATCAAGAGGGAAATAACAGGGGATGTTTGTGGGAATAATCCACATGATGAAATTGTGGATAATGACACCAATGTTTTCTAGACCTTCCACTATGACATTACCCTCCCAATATATGTGGGTGAATTAATAATCACTACAGAGGCTAATGGAATAGAAAATGAGTTAGATAATGGTATGGGATGGGTTCACTTTTCCCAATGATCTTACATAATTGTGTTAACCTTGATAATAAACATATGGATTCACTATAAATAATTTTAGAGTTAAGGCTTGGTAAAAGAAAAGGTGAATATTTGAACTAAGTAATCCTTCATAGTTACCTACTTAATTGTCTCTCTTTCGGTCCCACGAATAATGTATGAAGTGTGTTCTTAAATAGTGAAGTTATTTTAAAGGGTAAGAACCCAAAGGCTATCTTGTAGACATACCACAATTAATGTGAAAACCTCTTCATACATGCCAAAATATTCTATTGGTGAGAAGCCTTCATTATTACTTGGAACATTTCCTTAATATTTATTTTCACAAACCTAGTGCATATTTATTCTTTGATGATAACCAAAGTAGGTAATCAAGATTTTGGAGTTTTCCAATAGTGTGTGGTAGTGCTCTTAGAGATGTGTACAAAGACAAAATGCACTCCCCTTTCTTATAAAGGCATACTTATAGGTCATTGACATATTTATATGCAAAAATAATACCTTCAAATGAATGAATCTTTCCATACCTTCTCTTACTTATTTAGAACACCCTTTTTACTTTCTGCATTCCACATGCTATCCATATAGTTGTACCAATTTTTTTGATGTATTAGGTCTATCCATTATTAATGTATTATAACTAATTTATCATTATGGATTTATATTATCCTTTACTTAATTATGCCCACAAAAATTCTTAGTATTCCTTAACCCACCTATCGTACCCAATTTTTTTGGTATTTGAGACCAAGGCTCCATCCTCCCAACTTGAACCAATATATATTGAGGATCTAATTGATATATTCCCTATGAAATCATATTATAGATATGGTTAATGTAATCATCCATAGATAGTCTTTCCATGCATATAGGGTCATGGTTGTCATCTAGTGGTATTACCACTCATTATTTGGTGTTCTTAAAACTCATTTAGTGCTTTTTGAAGTAGATGTTAGAATGATTCTCATAGCACCAAATTCAACCAAGGAAATTTTATAGTTTTCTAATTCTTCCAATTTAATGACTTTAAAATCAGCTCTAAATATTTCCTTCATAATGTACATAGAGACATTTCTAAAATTTCTAAGAAATTGTGTGCATGTATTTTAAGCCATCAATAAGATATGTGGAGATTTCCTTAATAAGGGATCTCCATATTATTATTTTTTATCCTTTGTAAGAATATTTTCTTATGTTCCCATGTTGATCAATATATAATAAATCATGGCTCCATTAATGGTGGTGTCAATTAAGCGATTGTAATCAAAGTTTGCATTATGTAGTTATTTTTATTAGCCCTTATCTAACCACTCTTCCCATATGACATGCCAAATTATGATCTAGTGAATTATCAAGAAGTGGTACTACTGCTATTATTCTTAAAGTGTGAATATATTCAATATTTTTTTGCCTCCATGCTAGGCCACATGGGGAAATCTTAATCAACCTTAGTTTCCATGTCCTATGCTAAGGTGAAGCTCACCTTTTAGGCTTATAATGAAATTTTTTACCTCCTAAAATATAATATCATGGGTTAGACTATCAAGATAGTATTTTAATTTAGTGGGTGGAAAAAGCTTAAACTTATCATTAGGTGCCTCCCTCATTCTTATTGAGTAATAGTGCCATTGTACAATTTTATGTCCTCCTTTAATCCATGAATATACTTGTGTACATTATACTTACACACCAATTTAATCCATTGATATGTAATTATGATCATCCCTTCACTTTCTTACACCTTTTTAAATCTTTTGATTATAGACAATTTATATATTTAGGAATAGTCTAAATGGGTTTAATTGTATTGATCTAGCCGATATAATTAGGTGTAATATACAAAGATGGTTGATTTTAAAAAAAAGTACATAGGTGGTGATAAGAATTTATTATTTATTTTTATTTCTTGGATAATACCATTAGGGTGATAGAACTAAACTATGTCAATAATGTATGAATAGTGGCCACTATAGCCAGTAAAACATGGGCGATGCTAGGCTATATCATGTTTGCCAATAAAATAGGAAAGGATATACTTTTTTTGAAATATATCAAGATATTTGACATCTTTAAAGATACTACAAACATTCTAAAATGTGTGGAGTTGGTTGATACAACCAAAAATATTTAAAATGTTTATAATTATATGGGGTTTGCTAATGCAATAAAAAATATTCTAAACAATCTAAACTATATCAAGCTATTTGATATAATTAAAAAGACTTGAAAAAAATGAACTGTATTAGGCTAGTAACTACAATAAAAAATAATCTTAGAAAGTGTTCTTTGCTAAGTGTTCCTAGGAAAAATAATTAATCTCGTAAAGAACCCATTAAATATTTTAAAAATGTGGATTAATGGGATGCACATATCCTTTAATTTATTCCACATCACATTCATCAATTGAATTTAAATGAGGAGAAAGATGGACTAAATTAACATCGGGATAAAAAGTGTGGGTTCTAGAAAGAGATTTATAATAATGTAACACATCCATGTTTTGTGGTTGGGCTTGGTTGACTATATAAATAACATCATAGGATGGGGAAATATTACATGTGTGTGTAAATTATTGATATTTATAAATATAAGTATCCTTAAAGGACATGCTAATTTGGATAAAATTTGTGGGAGACAATAATAATGTGTCTTTGAAAAGCTTGGCTGCCCCAAGCTCATTTCATGAAAAATCATCTTCCATATAAGAATCTTCATTAGTATTGCAAGGAGATGGGTTTTCACTATCATATTCAAGTAGAGGAAGGGACCTATATCATGTTAGAATATATGGAGGAATTTGTTTTGCTATGTAAGGGGTAATCTATTGATATTAAGAATGGTTTAAATTTCATAGGATTTGTCATCATCTTATTATACAAGAATGACTTGTAAATGAAGATTCATGTTGAACACATGTAAAATAGGACTATTAATGCATCAAATAGTATGAATGACATATTGATACATGGATAGTCAATTTCAGGTCCCATGTGATGGGATTAACTTCACATTTGTAACCCTTTATCCACCTTTTCCATTTATTATGGATTTTTTTTATTTTTATTTTTATACTTTCAGAGTTTTCTAGTTTTCATGTGTCCATTTATTTGGTTTATTTTTTTGGCATCAAATTCATGTCCCTTAATTTTGATTTCAATGTTGATGGATTGATTTTAAGAGCTGAAGTGTTATATACAATATTATTGGAACCATGATTCCAGGAATAACTAATTTTTATTTAATATTTTCTTTCTAAAGTTTCCAAATTTACTTTCCTAATAGATTTAATACCTCTTTTCCATTACATATAAAATATATCCCATATTTGTGTTTTTTATTGATCTTAGTAGTCTTATTTTTACCATAGCCCAATTTTTAGAGTCCATTCCACTTTTACTAATAGCTCACTATGTCATTGCCATCCATGAGATCACATTTCCTTAAGGTATTTTTTCAAACAATTCAATGTTGTAGGTATGATTCCACATTTTACATACATGTATAATGTGACATTTTCATTTATAAAACATTTGACAAAAACTCAGTTTTCATTGTAATTTTATGGATTTCCATGCTCTATTCCAACGATTTAATTTTTGCACAAAATAATAGGATTTTGTAAAAAAATATTTATCTTGGCTTTACACATGCTAATTATAATTTATTAAAGCTTCCAAGACCTTTTCAATAAAACCATTTTTTGTATATCCTAAGATTATAATAGTGCATGAGACTACATCTCCTTAAGGCATTTTTTCAAATACTTTACATGTTATGAGTATGCTTCCATATTTTACATGCATGTTTCTACGAAACATGGTATATAACATTTGAAAAATGTTTGCCTTCTAATATATGTTGATGGATGTGATTGTAAATGAGTGAATGATTCTTATTTAAAAAAACATAAAATGTTATAAAAATATTTCATTCACATTTCCTAAACTATTTATCTCTATAGATTGATATTTTTAAATCTAAATTTAGATTAAAATATTGAATTAAACTTAACTAGGATATATGTAGTCATCTAAAATGTCATTTCATTACAATGAGTGTCACTTGAGATCACCTTATCTTGGCTTAATGTTGGACCTATCTTAGGGCCTCTCTTGATCATTTTACAACTTTAATGCAAGTGCATACTATTCTTAGATGAACTAAAAGTAGAATTGAGTCATCTCCCAGGCACTTAGGCCCCTTGTTCACCAGATTATGCCACTTGGACATTAGTGAGGTCTTTTTGACACTAGCGCACTACTCTAGTGACCTAGGTATTGCAATACTATTCTTTTTCTTCTTACTCTCCAAATAAATATCTTCATGTTCCCTTAAGCACTCCTAGGGTTGGCCTATACCTATTTCACATATTTAAAAACACTATAATGTTATATATAGACCAATTTCAATCACTTATCGATTATATGGAAATCAGATGCAAATAATAATAAATAAACTCATAAAGAGTTGGGAAAATCAAGGTCATTGATCTCTAGTTTTCACTAGTTTTACATACACCCATCTACAGTAGCCTAGATTTTAGATTATTCAGATCTCTAGTCTCAAGTCACACTCAAAGCACTAAAATAAACACTCATACTATCATTCACTTAAACTTTTAATAACACTTAAATTAGGAGAATTACATCGGGTTTTATCCCCCTTTGAGGTATTGGTATGTAGGCAACACTCACCACATGGGGTGTTGAGGTCACATACAACCTACCCTACTAATGCCATTCTTTTATAATTGTGCTCATAAAATACCCCAAAAAACATGGAGGCCTAGGGTTTCACATGCAAATTAGTCAAAAATAGGGAATAGATACTAAACCAAAATTCATCCACTTAGGTAAAAACATCTTAAGACTAGGCCAATCTCCTCCTAGAAGGTCATTACCCCTGCTTATGAAAGGACATTGTAGCACCCAAAGGACACTAGCATAGTGAATTAATATCCAAGGGAAAAAATACTATACAAGAGATTTTTTGAATCCTATTTATAGTTCATGAGACTCTGTATAGTCTCTTTACCAGTTTTTGGCCTATAATTCTTTTCTCAGTCAGTTTCTAGCTAAGTACATCTCTTGTAGTTCATTTAACAAATCAGATAAATTAATTATTGTACAAATAAAAGGCTATTTTTATTTATATATTTTTTCCTTGATTCATTATTTCAACAATTTAGAAACCTAGGGTTTTACATTTTATAATCCTCTTAAAATTTAAACCATTTGGTGAACCTGGCTTACTTTGAATACTACAAAAACTCTAGTCATACATGTTCTTAGGGTTTGTATCCCTTTGTTTTATATGCTCAATAATTAATTTCAAAATCTTAGATCTAATTCATCATTTTATTTATGTAATCTTCATATATTTAACTTCTTAAAAGGTTTGAAATAAATAATTTTTTGTTTTCCTACTTCCCAACATACAATGGCATAATTCAATAATTGATTCGATGATATTGATAAGAGACATTTACAAGATTGAATATTTAAACATCCTAATATGTAATATACCCTTATCTATATTGCTTAAGGAGATATCCTGAAATCCACTATAGGTCAATTCTCTAATCCCATAGAAACTAATATTATTACACCAAGGATAACTCAGACTCTATAAAAGATAAATATAACTAACAATCTTCACTAGTGGCACAACCTCTTGTGACTAGTACACATCCCTCTTATTTAGATGTACAATCACTTTGACATGAAATATATTCTCTATATTCTAAGGTGTTACATATTCAATAGGGTGATACTAGACCATGTTATGCCTTAGATTCTCATATGCTTCTACCTACACCTTTTGTACAACATATAGTGGAAACTCCTTTGACCTTTGCATTTGTGTCACCCAAGCTTAATTTGTATGATGGTAAGGGTGATCTAGAGCATCATCTCCATGATTTTCATGTAGCATGTTGGGATTACATTTCCAATGATTGACTCCTCACTAAGTTTTTTAATTGCATTTTAAAGGACCATGCATTAAAATGGTTCTATGATCTTCCTAATCAGTCCATCATAGCATTTAATCCACTAGAATATATGTTTTTAACACACTTTTCAATCAATATTAGTGAAATATTTCATATGCTCAAGTTACACAAATCAAGAAAAATTACAGTGAGCCAATAGCTGAATATGTCTTGCAATATAAAATTATATTAGAAAAGATGACTATCCCCATGAAAAATAGAGAACTCCAAGACATATTCAAGTAGAGTTTATTATCAACATTAAATTAAGATATAGTATTAAAAATGTATCCATCATTCAAAAATATATGCCATATAATTAAAAAAGGGAAATTCAAGCTTCTCTCCATGGGAAAATTAAAGTACACAATTAGATTAGATTTAACTAATAAGATCTATAATTAGCCTCCATATAAGGTGAGGCTAACTAAAAATAATAATGATCAAAAGATAATTGTTAATGTAGCCTCAAATATGGTTTATTGAAAGGTTTCATCATCTCCTCTTTGGAGACCTTTCATATATATTTATGAATCAACAACATGTGTTCTCCATCAGCTCTCAGAATGCAACATAATATCTTTCCCTCCCATCAAAGTGTTTGATATGACTAGGCATCTTCCAAAGAGTTATGATGCCAATGTATTTTGTGACTATCATAGGGCATTAATCCATACTAAAAATAGATGCATCAGTTTATGACATAAGATACAAAATTTGATAGATGTTAATATCATTATTTTTATCACTCCTAAAGAGGGACCTAGAACACAACCAATGGAAGTAAAAGCTTTGAAAATATTTTTAGATCCATTTCTAAAGCATACAACTAATGAGATAATAGGAACTTCAAGTTTTCATTATACTTATCAAGCACATCCACCACTGACATCTTACCTTACTCATATGATGGATGCAATCCTCTTAGTAATATCATTAGTGTGTACCATACTATAGTGAAAGCTAGACTTATCATCAATTTATCCTTGTATATAGTTTCATTTTCATGTTTATCATAAATAAATTATACTTATAAAACACAAAAATAATATAACATTTCAAAAAATATAAAAACATTAAAATATTTGCTCAAAAAGTACAAATTTTAGATTGTATGCATTTCCATGTTTACATTAATTATATTTTCAAGGTACTAAATGTGTTATCTATTTTAGTATATTAAGTCTTATCATACATATATGATTCACTTTTTTTCTTTGAGTGTTTGCAGATCACCATAGGACTTAGGTCTTGTATATAGTTCTAGATTTGATACTATCTACCCATTAGGGGCACATACATAGATACATATATTTAGACTTGATACATTCACCCATTAAGGGCATCATAATACACAACTTCTAGTTTACCAAGTTATATATTTATATATAGTATACCATAGATTTAACATTAATTATGTCTTAATATTAATCATCCTATACTACTCATATTTTTTTCCCTACTACCACTACTTTAGACTCAATTTATGTACATATTTTTTGTTGTATGGATTTGTACCACAAATTCATGAATTATTTAATTTATATCTTTCCTAGTTTAGATATGATTGTGTTTCTTTGATTCTACATATATTCAAGATAATTTAAATATGCCATTGTTCTACGACTCTATACCAATCATTTTTTTTGTGTGTATGATTTGGACATGTGCTCATGTATTTGTGTGTGCCTTCTTAATTATGTATGTAGACATTGAAACATGTCCTTCCATGTGTCTTTAATCCAACCTCGATTTCCCTATGCATGTGTGGATTTAAACATGTCCTTGTATGTTTTTTTATTTCTTAGACTTAGTGACATGTGCTCATTTCCCTTATATTATGGCCCCTTGGCGTACTTTTCATGCCTCATGTGTTTGTTTATATGCTTTAATGTATGTGTCATAGACATGACACATGTCTCTTGCTTGTTACACTCACATTCAGTTTATGATTGCCATGAGGGACCTCATGCATTTTTCCTTCCTCATTGGGTGCCTTGATGGACATCATACCCCATCCCCTAGGTAGTTAGTCATATTATAATTAGATTTTATATCCATATACATGATTACATTTTTATATTTATCTCAAAAACCATATAAATGATATATATATAACATACATCGCACATTACCAACTTATGCTCAAATTATTTTAGTTTTTGATGTCATGTATGTGTATTATATTGGTTTATCACATAGATATCATATGTTTTCAGTTTAATACATAGGATGCATAGCTTTTCTTTTAAGGACAATTATTACAGAGGTCCAACTACTCCCCTCAAAAGAGGGACATTCAAATAGGTTTTTTCACAAAGATCAAGCCATATTAATGCACTCATACCATAGTTGTCAACATGTATACATAGATTATAGAGCTTAGATTCAAGAAAACATAGTGAAAAATAGTCATAAATAGATTAGTCTTTATTTTTCATAGAAATAACATAGTTGGTCAATAACGAGGCAAAAAGGATATGAGCATAGTTCACTGCTATCCAAAGGACCACACTACTATCTAATATCCCTAGAAAAAATAAATTCTAAAATTTATAGAAAAAATACATTAGGTACAATCCAATTTTGCATAGTTTTAATCATAGGTTATTATATATGCTTAATTTTTGCTCGGTTATAGGTAGAATTATGAAAGATTACTCAGATTGGGGTAATCATGCATGACATGGTCACTCCTATTTTAGTTTCATATACTTAGACACATATTATTATGACTTAGTCTAGAATCCATATGTACAAATATCAAATTTGGGGGCATTTGCATGTCACATTATTCCCATAGGTTTAGTTTGAAACCAGTACTCTCACGTGGAATGGTAAGCCCATGCCATTCTCTATTTTTTTACTCTAGACACCATTTGCACTCGTTTTACACCATATTGATGCTTTATTCAATCTACAATAGTTGACATTAATGAGTTATCCTTGAGTTACATACCTAAGAACTTGAGTATCCCCTCATCCATTTTTCATTTTAGAGTTTCTAAGTAGCCCAAGATCCATCCTACATAGTTTTAGTTACATCACATAACTTCAGTTACATTGCACAGTTTTAGTTACAAATTCATCTACTACAAATGGGTAGGTAATGATGGAGTCATAGCCTACTTGAGTTCCTGAGCCACCTACATAGGAGGGTTGGACAAGCCATCAATCCAATCCAAGTTATTCATACATTATGATCCACCAAATAAGGGTGGACAATGATGGAGCCAAGGATAGCTTGAGTTCTTAAGCCACCCATACATGAGGATTGAGCAAGTCATCAATTCAATCCAAGTTATTCACCATTTGATTACCAACTACATGCACACATACGATATTAGAAAGTTTTAGAATTGGTTCATTTACCCAATGAGTTGTAATTATTCATTTACTCTTTCTTTCATATCTTTGCTCATTAGTGTCTTTGATTTTGATGTTTCTCATGCAAATATTTATTCCTTCATGTTTCATTTGTAGTATATGTAATTGAACATCCTTCACAGACTAAGATCTAGATTCATGAGCTTAAACTCTTAGGTAAGTCAAAGCATATTTATTTTCCTTTATCCTGGTTATTTCACTTTACTACATTTATATAATAAATGGTGCCCAAACATAGTTATATAAAATGTCATTTCATTATAATGAGGGTCACTTGAGACCACATTGTCCTAGATTTTCCCTAAACCTATCTTAGGGCCTCTCTTAATCATTTTCCATCTTTTGTGTGAGTCCAACCTATTCCCAGATGCACCAAAAAGTAACACTAAGCCATACCCTAGACATCTAGGCCATTTTTCACCAGCTTATGCCACATGGACATTAGCATGACCCTTTGGTCACTAGCACATTGTACTAGTGACGTAAAGACCTTTTACTTTCCTTTTTATTCTTACTCTCCCAATGGATATATTTTTGTTCCCCAAAACACTCTTAGGGTCAACTTAGACCTATTTCACATATTTACAAGAACTAGTACACTATATATACCACTTTCAATCACTTATCCACTAGATGGAAATAAAATATAAATACTTAAAAACAAACTCAAAAATAATTATGTAAGTCAATGTCATTGATCCCTATTATGCCCTACTATTACATACACCCATCTATAGTAACCTAGAATTTAGATTACTTAGATTTATATTCTTAAGTAACACTCAAATCACTCAAATTAGCACTCATATTAGCATTAACTTAAACTTGCACCAGTACTTAGATTAGGACAACTAAATTGGGATTGATCCCATTTCAAGGTATTGGTATGTAGGCAATGCTCAGTACATGGGGTTTTGATGTCATGTCCAACCTACCCTACTAATGCCACTCTTTTCTATTTTTTATCATCAAATACCTGATAAATATGGAGGATTAGGGTTTTGAATGCAAATCAATTAAAAACAAGGAATAGAAAACATACCAACATTCATCCATTCATGCACAAACATCTTAGGACCAAGTGAAGCTCCTCATATAAGGTTATTATCTTTCCTTGAAAAAGGACACTTCCACACCCTAGAGGATACTACCATACCATAGAGGACACTAGAATAGTGCACTATTGTCCAGGAGGGTTTTTGACTCATGTTTCTAGTTAGTGACTATTTACACAGTCTCTATACTAATTTCTAGCCTATAATTCATTTATCTCAGTTAGTTTCCAGCTAAGTAAATCTTGTAGGTCCTTTAGAAAATTATATAAATCAATATTTTACAAATAAGAGGTTATTTATATTGCTATATTTATTCCTTAATTTATTATTTTATCACTTTAATAACCTAGGTTTTTACATTCCATAATCCCCTTAAAACTTAAATCATTTTTCTCCTAGTTTAAGTGTTAGTGCAAGTGCAAGTGACTGTTAGTTTAAGTGTCAATTTGAGTGTGAATTGAGACTATAAATATGATTAATATGAGCTCTTGGCCATTGTAAATGGGTATATGTAAAAGTAGATAAGAATAGGGATCAATGACCTTGATTTGCATAAATGTTTCTAAGTTTATTTATGAGTATTTACATCTGATTTCCATCTAGTGGATAAGTGATTGAAATTGGTCTATATATAGCATTTTGGTGCTATTCAATATGTGAAATATATCTAATCTAACCCGAAGAGTGCTTTGGGGAACAAAAATTTATTATTTGGGAGAGTAAGGAGTAAAAATATAGAAGCACAGTCCCTAAGTCACTAACATAATGCACTAGTGTCTAAAGGGCTACACTAGCATCCAAGTGGCATAAGGTGGTGAAAATAGGGCTTAGGGGCCTAGGGGGTGGCTCAATGTTGCTTTTGGTGCATCTATGAATAGGATGGACTGGCACAAAAGCTGAAAATGATCAAGAGAGGCCCTAAGATAGGTCTAGGGATAAGCTAAGATAAGGTGGTCTTAAGTGACACTCATTACACTAAAATGACATTTTATATGACTAAATTACCCCACATTTATTATAAATACATAATATCAAAATGGACAAGATAAATGAAAATAAACATACCTAGACTTACCTAAGAGGCAAAGCCTATGAATCTATGTCCGAGTTTGTGAAACATGCTCCATTGTGTATCTTAAAAATGAAAGATGAAGGAATCAGTCCCTATTTAAGAAAAACCAAAACCATAGAAAAAACTAAGTAAATATATGAGAGAAATAGGAAAGGAACATATACACCTCATTGGGTACATGAACCAAAGCTAAAACCTAGTGGCATCTTGTGTGTTGCATGTAGCTGGTGATCAAATCGTGCATAACTTGGACTAAGATAATGGCTTGCTCATTCTTATTGTGTGTGTGGATCAAAAACTCAATTTAACCTTGAATCCATAATTTCCCACCCCTTCTTGGTGGATCATTATATATTAATAACTTAGATTGGACTGATCATTTGTCCAACCCTCCTATATAGGTGGCTCAAGAACTCAAGTAGGCTATGACTCCATCATTTCCTACCCATGTGTAGTAGATGTATCTGAAAATAAAATTTAACAATGTAATTATAGCTATGTGATGTAACTTAAACTGTATAGGATGGATCTAGGGCCACTTAGAAACTATGAAGTGAGAAATGGCCCAAGGGTGACTCGAGCATTTGGGTATGTAACTTAGGGACTAATTTATAATGGCAACAATTGTAAATAGAATAATGCATAATTTTAGTGAAAAAAATGCATATGTTTTCTATATTAAAAACATATAGAATGACATTGGGTTGCCATTCCATTTGAGAGTACTAGTGTCAAATTGAACATATGGTAACAATGTGTCGTGCACATGCTCCCGAATATAATATCTATACATATGGATTTTGGATTGAATCATAAAAATCTTTGTTTGAGTATATAGAAGTAGAATGAGAGTGATCCTGCCATGTATTATGCCCCCACTTTGAGAAAACCTATGCAATTTTGTGTATAATTGAGAATATATGATAACCTATAACTGAAACTATGCAAACTTGGATGGTATCTACTGTACTTTTTTGGCAATTCTATTTTCTTTTTTTAGGGACATTGGATATTAGCATAGTCCCTTGGATAGTAGGGCACTTTGCTAGTGTTTTCTATGTCGTGCTATTGATGAACAATGTTATTTTTGTGCAAACTTAAGACTGATCTGTAAGTGACTATTTTCTCTATGTTTTCCTAAATTTGAGCTCTGTAATTTATGTCTATGTGATAAAAAGACTATTTTAAGTGGATTATAAATTTAGATATAAAATGGGCCTCCTAAAAAATCCAAAAAATATTAATTTATTTTTTATTTCACAAATTATTTATATAAAAATAAAAATAAATAACTTAACAACATGGATTAATAGAAAAGATATTTATATGATAAATCATTAAAAAAATAAAATATTATAATTTCTATATTCTCTTAGATGATTTTTTAAGATTTTTTATGTCACAAAAATCAACTCAATTTTAAATTTCCAAAACTTACACAATTTAAATTTTCTTAGATAGAATTTAAGATTTTTTATCTCTAAAAAAAATTCAATTTTAGATTTTTAAAACTTACACAATCTAATTTTAATATGAAAACAAATATTTTTTTAACTTACATTTTAATAATATAATTTAATAATAAATATATTGACAATTTTGAATAAAAAATAATGTACAAAAAAAAATATTACATTTTACACTTATATACCATGTTTTTTTCTTTTAAAATTTATTTAATTTAATTTTGGATATCCCAAAAAAATATGTTTTGTATTAATTTATTATATTTCATAGTGATTTGAAATTACAAAAAGTCAAATAAATTGAGATTAAAAATTTAATTAAAATATTTATCGTAACATAAATTTTATAAGACACGATATATATTTTTTATTATTGACTATTAAAATATCTTAAATTTATTGACATACTAATTTTCATAAGACACTTTTATTTTCACACAAATCAATTTTATTTTCATCCAGCGTCTTAAAATATGAAGATTATTTAATACCCTCTTTAAAAATACAAACAAAAATGTAACATTTATTTAATTTTTTCATATACTTCATTCCTTTAGGACACATGCATTTATATGAATCATTTATTATATAAATTTATATATACATTAAAATAATACAAATTTATAAGTGCTTAAAATTTTTATTATATTAAAAAAAATTTGTCTAAATAATTAATTTATTTTCAAAGGATCAAGATTACCTAATATTTTGGCCATAATTTTTGAAATACACTTTTCGAACAATAATCATCCCTACGTTTAATCATGAACAACCATTTAACTATGTTGATATTTAATATTGACATAGGAATGATCATATTGGGGCATTAATAATTAGTGAGTACTAAAGATTTACAATAATGTATGAAGGATAAGGCTTTCTAAATGATTATTTTTTTGTGGCTACAATTCTTATATTTTTCAAAAAAATGCATTGGAAGTTTTTCATAATATTATTATTTAAAAAAAAATATTTTAATATGATTGAATAAATTTGGTTTAAATTTTTTTATAAATAAAAATATGAAATTTAAAAAAAATATTTTTAAATAAATTTTATTATAATTTCATAATTTTAATATTATACTTTTTTTTTTTACTATAGCTATTCCAAATTTTAATATTTTGAATAAGTAATATTTGTATGGTTGTTCTTACAATAATTTTGCATAATTAATATTTTAAAGATAATTTTATGTAATTATTTTTTTTCTAATTAATTTTGTGACTCTTTTTATTTTTAAAAAAATACAATACATTCTATGTTCATTGAATGTTTTTTTGGTACTAATATTGGTGGTATTTTTTGTTTATAAAAAAATTAAAATTCCTTCTATTTTAATTGAATGCGAAAAAAAATAAAAAATAAATCTTTTCACTTTCAACTAAAAAATAAAATATAGAATAAAAAAACAAGGGTTATCTTAACCAAAGTGAGTTAGTTTTTAGGATTTAGTAAGTTTTATATAATAAATAAAAATTGTTATATTATTATTTTAGGTGATGTGACCCCAAGGAATGATGTCATATTATAAGTGATTCACATTATTTTCATGTCATATTTTAGATATTTCCTTAGGAGGCCCATTTTATATCTAAATTTCCCCTAATGTCTCTGTCTTTTAATGGGAGTTGATGAACCTATGTAATTGCTATCCTCAAAATAATATCTATGCATCCTATGTGTTAGACTAAAAATATTTGATATTTTCATGATCAACTAATATAATATGTATGCATGAAATTGGAATGTAATATAATTTGAGCATAAGTTTTTAATGTGCTATGCATGTTAGATCTAGAATTCACATGTTTTCAATATAGATAGAATAATGTAAGTGTGTATACGAACAATAAATATGAGTATAATCTGAGTAACTACCTAGGGGATAGGGCATGATGTTCATCAAGGCACCTAAAGAGGAAGGGTAAATGCATGAGGTCCCTCATGGCATCAAAAACTAGATGTGAGTGTAATAAATAATATATAAGTGTCATGTCCATGACACATGCATGAAAGCATATATACAAATAACTAAGGCATGCAAAGTATGCCAAGGGACCATAATACAGGGGACGTGGGCACATGTCACTAAGTCTCAAAAAGAGAAAACATACAAATACATGTTTAAATGTATACATACACATAAAGAATTCAAAGTTGGCTTAAATCCACATGGCAGGACATGTTCAAATGCACACATACACAATCAATAAGGCACACACAAAGACATGGGCACATGTCCAAAGTATACACACAATGAAAGGAATTAGTGTAGAGTCATAAAATAATAGATTATTTAAATTCCCTTGAAAATATGTAGAATAAAATAGATACAATCAAATATAAACTAAGAAAGATAGAAATGAAAGCATGCATAAGCATGTGGTACAAATCTATTTAAGAGCAAAGATGTACATAAATTGAATCTATAGTAGTGATAGTCAACAAAAAATATATGTAGTATAGGGTGATCAATATAAAGATATAAGCAATGTGAAATCTATGATATGGAGTATAGAAAGATATAATCTGGTAAACTGGAAGTTGTGTAGTCTGATGCCTTCATTGGGCAAATATATCAATGTTAAATCTATGTATCCATCTATGTTTCCCTAATGGGTGGATAGTAACAAATTTGGATTTGTGTATGGGACATAAGTCTTATAGTGATTTTCAAACACTCAAATAGAATAAGTGAGTAATGTATGTATGATAAAACTGATTATACTAACTTATATAACATATGTAGTTCCTGCCAAATATAAGGAATGTAAACATGGAAATAAATACAATCTAAAACATATATTTTCTCAACAAATATTTTAATATTTTTTATATATTTTTTTGAACATATTATATTATTTTTATATTTTATGAGTATAGTCTATGTACATGCAACATGAATATGAAACTATATACAAGGAGTAAAGTGAGATAAACTATGTACAAGTAGAGAGGAACATACTAATCGATGAGTCTTACAAGAGACTCACTATCAAGGTGTCCTATATCAAATAATGGAAGAGTGACCTCCCATGCTATGTGAAGAGGTATCTGAGTTCTCTGAATAAGATGTAATGAGTAATTTGTATGTAAAACTACCTATGGAATGGGGATATGAATCTTCAAAGATGACTGAATAGGCCTATGAACTATGTGGTTCTTGGGAACCCATCTGATAGAACAAGTTGTGATTGGCATGGGTGCTTTATGTTGTAACACTGATTTAGATCATAATGGTGTAGATAGAGGATCTCTATAATCCACAACATGTCTATGAAGCATGAGTCTCTCTAATATATGCCTCTATGGGAGAATATGTGTACATGGTAATGTCATAAGAGTATACCTCACCTACACTAGTGGATCGACTGATATCGAAGGTATTCTACTAGAAGTTATGAGTGAAATGGTAACTAGTGTTTTCCATGTAACCAACTATGGAATAGGTAAGGGGTAATCATATGAAAGGCCATTGACTATAACCACATGATTAACATGTATATACTTAAGGCATCTATGTACAGTGGATGGGATAACCCAAAGCTGCTATATCTAATGCCTACCCAATAACATGTCAAATGTGTTAGCACTATGTACCACTAATATTTGTGTGACCACATGTGCAAGACCAACCTATAATGGAATTACTATCTCCCCAATGCAACTTTGAACTTTGCCACTAAAACCATGAATAACTTTATCTATCTAAGAAATGTCTCAATCTAAATAACTGAAGTGTTATATAATTGTGATAGTAAACATGTTAATGCTTGACCCATTATCAACCATGACACTCTAAATAGGATGATTATCAATCTAATCTCATAGAAATAATGTATATAATTTTTATCCATCATCAACAATCTCTTGATTTGAGAAGGTGATAAGAGTTCTAACTGGAACTATAATATGACACTATATATGCCTTAAATTGGTCAAGTAACCACACATATCATAGCTTTTCATAGGAGACTTCCACTGGAGAATATGAGCTTTGTTCACATTTATCTGTCTTTCATTCTATTCATTGTAGTCTTTTTTCAAGATTGATTCACCTTTTTGTCTATTCCTAATTATCTGTAGCCTTCCAAACCTTACCCTAGATCAGCCAGACTACTCTTTCCATGATGAATCCACCCCCCAAGCCCCATCATCTTATGACAATCATAACACAATTGGAATACAACACTGGTACCCCTCCTGTCCACTTTTGGTGTTCCTGTCTAAGGTTATTTTGAGCTCTAACAATCAATTTTCTTTTCTTAATGATTCTTGGTCCTTTTCTTAGCTTCACCCTTAAGTTTCCCAATGTTGGCCAAATGCCAACAAAGATCTAAAATTTGAAATAATGAGTCTCCTATATAAAGGATTTCACAAGGCATTTTATATCTATCACTTACTACTTTGGCACATTACATAATTAAAATCAGTCAATAGTATAGCTCAACATTATACATCACACATAGACTTGCATGTTTGATCAAGGAGAGGCCTAGGTAAAAGTTCATTCTTGTATCTATCGTGCATGTTGATTATGCACATTCCCTAAGGGGAAATTACATTTGATCTGAGACCCTAGCTTGAGGGTTAATGTAGGTAGTGATTGGGACAATAGGGGTTCTAGATCATGTGATCATTCTTCCTCCAACCCACTTTTTCTCCCTTTTGCTTTTGATGCATTTGTTTTTTGCATGTGTGTAGATAGATACAAGTTTTTGAGATTGAAATGGATTTACAATGAGCTCTGTTTACTTCTATCTTATAAAATTTGATACATAGGCTCACATTAAGATAACAGACAAAACCTAGAAAGCTTAGATCTCCTAGACAATAGTATTAGGGGTGGAATATAGTGTTGATGCCACTCATATCCTCTTTTGATGCTCCTATCCAATCATAAAATGAAGGTTAGATCTAGATTCATGATAGTGTCCTAGTCCTGTATCATAATTTCTAGCTCCTATATCATTCATTTCTATCCATTTTCATATAAGTTTATTTCTCTTCCTCATACAAATTATTTGATAAAAATCTATATTTTGTCATATTAAACTAGATTTTTCCCTTACTCCAAACCATTTATTGTTTAGGAACTAAAAATTAGTTTCCCAAAAATAATAAATCATTTGGTGAACCTGACTTACTTCAAACAAATCTAAAACCCTAGGTACCCTTAGGGTTTTTCCTTCATATTTTGTGTAGAAAAAATTAAATCTCAATTTTTTTGATTTTTGTATAAATTTTTGTGCATTTATCCTCTTCAAAATTATTGTAATATTTTAAAAAAAAAATAAAACCTAACCAAAAACCCTAGATTTCCAAACTAGGTCCTCAAACCCTAAGCCTCCCTCCCTTACAATTTTTAGAAAAATATTTTACAATTTTTGCAAATTGTTTTAAATGTCAAAAATATTCTCAAAATCTCAATATTAGTAGTTATTTTGAGCAAAAACCTAATTTCAAATTTCTAATTTTGTATACTTTTTTATGCATTTATTTTATTCAAAAACATTTTAAAAAAATTATTACATAATTTTTAAAACCCTAGCCTAAAAACCCTATATTTCAAAACTAGGTCCTCAAACCCTAAGCCTCCCTCCCTTAAATTTTTTAGAAAAATATCTTATAATTTTTGTAAATTGTTTAGATTGCCAAAAATATTTTCAAAATCTGTATGTTAATAGTCTTCTTTGCATTTATTTGCCTAGTAGTACTTTTCAATATTTTCTTTGGTTAAAGAAATAAAATGGCCACTAAGGGACTTCTTCCCTCTCATCCCATAGATCAATTTCTAAAATTTTCTCATAATTATGACAATGAATGGACAAATTTGAAAAATTGCACATTAGCTAAAAATGATTTTATTTACAATGAAGATAATTATTATTGTTTTAATGAGGAATATGATGATATATGTGATAGTGAAGTACAAGTAGATGCATCTTACCTATCTCTTTTATTCTCTCTTCTAAATAAAATAATTTTGATAAATGGGAAAGATACTTTTCACCTCATTCTCTTATACACAATGTACCAAATGAACAAATTAGTCATGCACTTCCAAGTGAACCTCTAATTGGTGATAATTTGCTTCCATGTGAACCTAATCTCTCTCTCTCTCTCTCTCTCTCTCTCTCTCTCTCTCTCTCTCTCTCTCTCTCTCTCTCTCTCTCTCTCTCTCTAGGTTCAAATTAAAACAATATAAATGCAGTGGAATCAAATCGACAATACATAGTTCAAATGATACATCTCATGTTCTTAACTCTAATTTGTCAAAAGAATGCCTAAATGATAACTCTCTTTCTCTTACTTTTCATGAAAATAATGCATGTAATGCATCCATGGATAACATAGATGCACATGATATTCCAATTTCAAATGATACTTTATTGCATATTAGAAAATAATTAAATTCTTCTCTTATACCTCTCCCTAGTTACACTAAAAGTGATAATGAATATGATAATGAACATGCAAATGAATATGAAAATGAGAGTGATTATGAACAATATTCCAATGATGACAATGCATAGAACAATGATGATTATTATACACATAGTGAATAAGAATATGCATCTCATGTTTCTAACTTTTCTCTCACTCCTCTCAAACATAATGCACTTCCAAATGTTGTTTCTACTTCTATGCATGATTCTATTTCAAATAATGCACATGTTCATGATAATAGCACATCTTCTACTCAATTATAATGTGATACACTAAAACACAAAGATACTAATTAATCTCCCAAGCCACCCCTCACTACTGTAGAACCCGATTCTCACTCTTCACCTAAAGAGAATGGTAGCCCACATCCCTCTAGTAAGGTCCAAATTACCATTACTCCAAAGTTTCAAGTGAGGACACCCCATATTTATGATCTTATTGCTAAATGTAGTATTCCCATGGCTAAAATTACCAATCAAATTCAATGATTAAATGAACCACTTCACGATGCTAATGTGTCATCCCAGGAGATTATCTCTTTAATCCATGTAGTTGGTGAATTAAAACACCAAGTACATCTCCTTACCTTGGAAAACAAGGATTATAAGTCTTGGATGGATGCTAATGATTTACATGGTAACCCTCTTTTGAAGATATTTATAAAAGCTTCATTACCTAAGCATTTCCATATACCATCATTGCCTCACTTTGATGGAACTAGAGATCCATTCATACATATTTAGGCATTTTGAATGGCATTACCATCTCATACGATTCCTTTGATTCTACTCAAGTTATTCCAACAAACATTAGTGGGGGAAGCACAAAATTGGTTTTTTCATCTACTCCTCGTTAGTTCCTTGTACACATATGATGACTTAGAAGAGGAATTTCTCATATATTACATTGCAAACATGAGCCCTCATGTTACATATGAGAAACTTGTAACTTTACATTAGAATACTTCAGAGGTAGTTAGTGATTATATCTTATGATTCAAGAATCACATGTTAAGATTGATATACAAACT
Organism: Torreya grandis; assembly: GCA_037957365.1. NCBI lineage: Eukaryota > Viridiplantae > Streptophyta > Pinopsida > Cupressales > Taxaceae > Torreya > Torreya grandis. Next base: position 1,772,028 of record JARHVA010002616.1, read on the forward strand.
AGCAGATTTAGAGATTCAACATATCTTTATTAAGGGGCTTCACCAACATCTCTTTGAGCATCTACTATATTAGATAGAGTCTTCTTTTAAGCACTTATGCTATATAGTTCTAGATTTGAAAAAGAAATGGGGATTGATTGAGATAGATTCAGTTGATTGAATTAATCTAGATTTCATAGTAGTATCTATAGCTCCTAGCATCTAACATCTACCATATCCTAAACAAGATAGGAGACCACAACTAGAAAAGCAACTAGTTAAAAACAAAGAGCCAATTTCCAAAGCAAAACCTATAATATGCACTATAGAGAACATTAGAAAGGCACCCCTATAGTTTGATTCAAATAAAAATAGCCAATGTGTCATATTATCAACACTATTAGATAGGAGGTTAATCACATTGCCTTCTACTCATCGATGAGATCCACATCTCTTACATAGATAGCCACATCAAACCTTTTACAACTGTCATTGTATCTGTGGATATAGAGATAATGATTGTTATGGACTCAGGGATTGCATTAATAGATGTGTTGATAATGGCATCATAGTATTCACAAAGGGGGCATTGAGATATCCTCCACCATGAAATCATAGACCTCATTCATCCATGACCGAGTCATCCTAGGACATTCCTTCATAAGAATCATTGGTCACTCATCATGAGAATAATGCAGGTTATAGGATAGATCCTCACAAAAGTTCTCCTATTCCACCTATTCAAAAGGTTTAGAAACCCATACAGTGAGAATAGCCTACATATAACACTATAGTTCAAGGAGTACATAGTGCAATACCATATACATATCTAGTAGAATCATAGGCATCACAACACAGTACCATGAAATATTCACAAAGACCAAATTTTTTGGGTCTTATCTCATGTAGTAATCCACTATGGTTAAGACTAAATGAACCCACATCATAGATTACTAATCTAGAGACATATTCACTATGGCTAGATTTTCTAGGTCATATCTCACATAAAAATCCACTACAATTGAGATTAAATAAGCTCCCATCATAGGTTTTGGCTCCATCTCGATATATAGCATAGTCATACACATCACAATAGAGGTCATAGGGTATACAATTATAGGTAGATGAACCTTCTTCATAGCACACAGTTCCCATTGCACATCCAATAAAGTTACAATTTGTAGAATCTCCACATCTAGCTATAGATAGTACACATTAGACAATATCAGATATAGAGCATATTCCTACACAACATGAACAATATGGACACTTGTTCAGTTGGCCATTAGGATTTAGGTAGTGAAATGCATAGAGTAATACGACACACATTCATACTGATAGTAGTTTATAACTTCACTTAATAGGGAAATGATGGAGCCAAAGGTCTAGCTAGCCGTTGTATTCTTAAGCCACTCTCAAGGAAGTAATATGCAAAACATGCTATCTTACATCCACACATACTAACAACTAACATTCCTAACTCTAAATAACTATCCATAGCCAAAATTAGCTTATCAAAAATCTAGATCTTACCAAATCATATTTTTACCAACATTAAACCAACTCAATTTATCCAAACAATTTACCAATTAAAAAAACCAACAATTTTTTTGCTCACATATAATTGCAAACCCATTAAAGTTATTTACTTACATACAAATCAAAATCAAAATATAACATCACACTTATCAACAAAAAATCAAATCACATATCCCAAGTACCATTTTACCAAGCATAAACAACCTTCAAAATCAATACCAAAACAAATACTTCTAAAATAACCATATGTAACGAATATAAAAATATCTTTTAAATCCCATAACATAGTACGCATGAGTCAAAATCAGCCCAATATCCATATATATATATATATATATATATGGATATTGGGCTGATTTTGACTCATGCGTATATATATATATATATATATATATATATATATATATATATATATATATATATATATATATATATATATATATATATATATATATATATATATATATATAAAACCAAGTTTTCAAATACATATATATAATATCAAGATATAATAAATCATGAATGGGCGTCATGCCCTCACTCTCAATCTCACTCTCTCCTCCAGTGCTAGTCCCATAGTCCAACCTAGCACTTGATGACCTTACACCTCCTTGAGCTCCTGAATGCTTCTTATGCAAGCTCTCTTGCTCTAGTAACTACCCATGATCCTCATGAAAGTCCACATACCACCTCTGAAGATTTGTGTACTCATCCATAATCCATGTACTCATTGATCCATAGTCAGGTGGAGGCATCCTATGTCTATCTAGCTCAACCTTTAACTCATCTCTCTTTCCCACTGCTCTAACATATGTAGTTATCACTATAACATCTCTATCAAAAAAATGAGCATAAAAATTAGATATAACTATCACTCACTCTTTCAAACCCTCCTTTACTACATCATTAGGAACATGCCATGTGAGCTCTCAGAGTGTTGACTCAATGATGGTCTCCTAAAACCCATCATCTCTAGCTCCTCCACCAATAGGTGCTTCATCCTAAACAAATCCCACTTCACTTTCACACAAAAGTACAAAACTATGTTAGATATACATTTTCCAAACAAGTTAAAACAAGTACACACTTGTACACAATTTAAATATAATCAATGGTTACCTCCCATCATCTAGATCAGAACATGATCTTCATACTCAGAGGCATAACCTCCATCAATAAGATACACTAGAGCCCACTGATGCCTCATTCCACCATGTGGTGTATGCCTTTATACATACAATATCATCTATATTAGGAATATATATAGCCACATCCCATGCATCTAAAGGTAATGGTGATAACTCAACCTAAATAGGCCTTCCATGAGCTCCTACCCTCACTGGTGCCCATGCACTCCTCACCCACACCCATGCTATAGGGGGAACATAATATGGTACCCCAAACTTTATAGTCACACATTCATACTAAAATCACTCATCCACTCCAACCTAGTGGTCATGTAACCAATAACTAACCCTCATATACCACAACTGCACTCGATCCTTGGGCCACCCAAGGAATCTTTTATAGGGCCTCTATATGTTATCTTGAGCCACCAATATATCTAAAACTAATCTACAATGATCTATCCTAGGAGACCAAATAGCTAATATACTCATCCACCACTCTCCAAATGGTTGTAGAGGTGCCCACCTCTCCCTCAATAACCCTATCGGCCATATAACCGCTATGTGCTCATAAGCCCAATAATGAAATAAATTAACCACACTCACACCACCACTAAATGCATCCTAAATAAACCTATAAATATCCATATATAAGTGGGAAATCATAGTCCTACCCCATGATAACACAGTACCATACACCTCTATACTATGCATAATCCTATGCATCCTATATACAATTGACACCCCACTCCTATCCATAGAAATAAATGAGGCCAACAACATGGCCAACCACTTCCATAGGTGTGGAACACTAGAATGTACTATAATTAATATCAACACATCATTATCATTGCCTCTTTGATGTATACCTAAAGGTACACTATTAAAATACAAGGATGTATGATTAATATCATCCGTACCCATGTCATCCTTCAACATCATTCAACATCCACTAACCAACAAATGCAGAATAAGGTACACATCCTCCAAATTTATCATAATCTCCCTAGTGGGAAGATAGAAAGTAAATGTGTCTACATTTGACCTCTCACATAAGGCAATAATCAGATATCTATCCCACTGTATAGTACCTAGGTCACACACATGACCCAACCTTGCCCTATCCATCATAGCTCTATCATCAGTTGACAAAGGTAGAAACCTCAATGTCTTTATAACTTGACCTCTAAAAAACTCCCTCATCCATACCTCACCCTAAAAAACACTAAAAAACAATATATATATCAGTTCACAATGCCCAATCAATAGCTAAGCAAAAACCATATCAAATAAACAAAGCAATAGCTCATAAAATTTAGCCTCCAAGATAACAAAATTGGGTATAGGACAATAGCGCTAGATAGGAGTGATGAAACCTAGATAATAGTGTTGGAGACTGGAAAATAGCATTGGAGGAAAGATAGGAGCATTTAAACTAGTCAAAAATTTCCTAAGCTACTTAAAACAACTCAACAAACATAAAAAATAGGCTTCTAAATAAGAAAAAATCAAGCATTAAGGTTACTTACCAGGGTAACATCACCACCAGCCTCTACCTAGGCTACCAACTACTCAAATCAAGTCACATCCGATGCTCATCTCCTTGGCATATCTCTCACTCTAGAGCTTCAAATCTCAACCTAGTCAATGCACAAATGAATCAAGAATCAATCCAATTTTACTATACTAAATAACTTTTTCATACAAAGCAAAATACTATTTTTCTTATCACTTAAAACCCATAACTCGATTTTATAAACCATTTTATTCCAAAAAATCATGATAATGATACATTTGATATCACAGAAGATTTTATCTATTAATACATAATCTACCTACTATGGAACACACATATCTATACCTCTTTTATATCCAGACATACAACTTGGTCATAACCAATCAAAAGCTCGTTCAACTTTCAAACAACTCAACCTAATCAATCAAACAAACTTTCAATCTCCTCATAATAGGCCAACCTTATTTTTAATTATGCCACTAGTCATCACTTTTGGCTTAACCTCCTCTATCATATATCTCATCCCTCTCCCTAAAAGGGGGGAATCATTCCTACTATTCCTATTCCTAAACTTACCCAACATACCCATCCACTATCATAGTTGGATACTATAGGGTTCTTCAACCTCTAATATTCAAATTATTATATTTAGATCATACCAGTTGAAATATATAGTCATTTAGATTACATGGGTCACTCAACATTACTCAAGACATTCATGGGGATATACCTTTAGTTTACAGATACATAGACTATCCAGATATAGTGGTTTAGATTATATAAATCCACAGTGATTTTAGCTTATAGATATAGAAACTAGTCAGATAAAATGGTTTAGATTATATGGATTCATAGTGACTTTGATACAAATTTAGACTTAGATACCATATTTTGGGGCATGTACATATTACACATCTCACGCATACAAATTCATACCACATGACATAATTATAGGGACGAATAACAAATTATAAGCATAGTGTAGAGCACATTGTTTTAATCTCTAGTTTTATACATGGGACATGGGATGATAGGTCATATCACATGTGGTTATACAAATTTCTAGATTAGACACATTCATCACTCACATACCATATTTAGGGGCATGGCATAGATGTTCATGTTCTTCATCATCCAAGATTATATAGATAGAATGGCAAGACATGCCATTTTCTTCTTACACATTTACCAAAGTTTTAGATTACATCTAGTTGTACCCAGGTTACCACTAGGTTAGACTGTATAGCTACATGTAATGGTTGGTACATTACATTACCCAGACCCAAACTATACAAGTTTGTGTGGGATAGAGGGAAAACATTGGTTTTGGGCCTGTAGACACTTCTCAATTCTAGTTCAGATTATTTAGAGTGGGGGACATGATAATTTTTTCTCTTTATAGTATACAAATTCTATGCACACATTATAGATTACATAAGTTTATGTGGGATAGAGGAAAAACATTAGTTTTTGGCCTCTAAGCATTTCTCATTTTCAACCAAATTCAACATAGGGGCAAGCTTTGCCTCCTTCACTATGTTATACAAATTTCACTTCTACGTTTAGTATAGGGGACATCCATTTTAGGGATTATTTATTCATCTAGGCACTATCCATCTCTCCATCCACTTCCCTGGCTAGGAAGTGAGTTGGACTCTTTTATAACACATTCATCTCCATGTAGGTAGGTTCATGTATGCATTTTCTTTTATTTCTTTTACTCTAGTACTTCATTTCATTACATCACTAGATTAAAATGGGGTAAATGTATACAGTTTAAATTGGTCAAGAAACCACACATATCATGTCTTTTCATAGTCCTTTCATAGGAGATTTTGATTGGAGAATATGAGCTTTGTTCACATTTAGCCATGTCTTTCATTTTATTCATTTTGGTCTTGTTTCAGGGTTGAGTCACCTTTTTGCCTATTCCTAATTATCCATAGACTTCCATACCTAACCCAAGATCAATCAAACTACTATTTCCATGACAAATCCATCCCCCTAAGCCCCATCATCTTAGGACAAAATCACCACACTTGGACTATAGTGCTGGTGCCACTCCTATCCACTTTTGACACTCCTATCCAAGGTCATTTTAAGCTCCAATGGTTAGTTTCCTTCACTTAATGAGTCTTGGCACCCTTCTTATCTTTACCCTTAAGTTTTTCAATGTTAGCCAAATGTAAACAAATCTCTAAAATTTGAAATAATGAGTCTCCTCTATAAAGGACTTCACAAGGCATTTTATATCTAACAGTTACTACTTTGGCACATTATATAATTAAAATTAGTCAATAGTACAAATTATCATTCTACATCACACATAGACTTGCATGCTTGATCAAGGAGGGGCCTATGCAAAAGTTAATTCTTCCATCTATTGTGCACGTTGATTATGCACGTTCCCTAAGGGAGAACTATATTTGATCTAAGACCCTCATTAAGGGTTAATGTAGGCAATAATCAGGACAATAAGGGTTCTAGATCATGTAATCATTATTCCCCCAACCCATTTTTCCCCATTTAGCTTTTGATACATCTATTATTTACATGTGTGTAGATAGATATAGGGTTTTGAGATTGAAACTGATCAAAAACAAGATTTATTGACTTCCAGTTTCTGAAATTTTGTATACAAGCTCACACTAAGGCAATGGACAAAACCCAAAAAGCTCAGATCTCTTGGATAATAGAGGTAGGGGTGGAATAAAGTTATATTTCCACTCCTATCCTCTTTTAGTGCTTCTATCTAATAACAAAATGAAGGTCAGATCTAGATTCATGATAGTGTCCCAGTCTTGTATCATAATTTCATATCATAATTTCTAGTTCTTGAATCATTTGTTTCAGTCTATTTTTAGATAAGTTTATTTCTCTTCCTCATAGAAATTATTTGATAAAAATCTATATTTTTTCATATTAAACTAGATTTTTCCCCTTACTCTAGACCCTTTATTTTTTAGGAACTAAACATTAGTTTCCCAAAAATAATAAATTAGATACACACTAATGATATTATTTAGAGCTTTTGTGTCTATCGTATGAGTATGATAAGATGTTAGTGGTGGATGCACTTGATAAGTATAATGAACACATAAATTTATTGATATATCATTATTTATATGCTTTGGAAATATATTTGAAAATATTTTCAATGATTTTTCTTCTAGTGGTTGTGTTCTAGGTGCCTCTATAAGAGTGCTGACATTAATGATATTAACATCTATCAAATCTTGCTTCTTATGTCATAAATTGATGTATCTATTTGTAGTGTGTCTTGGTGTCCTATGATAGTTTAAAAATACATTGGCATCATAAATACTTAAAAGTGGATTAGTCCTATCAACCTATTTGATGGGATGGAAAGATATGATGTTGCATTCCAAGAATTGCTAGAGAACACATGCTAGAAATTCATGAAGATTTATGAAAATTCTCATTGGAAGAGTTGATAAAAACATGAGAGGAGCTGACTCTAAGGCTATATTAACTATTATATTTTGATCATTATTTTTTTCATTGGGCCTCACCTTATATGGGGGCTTACTAGAACTCTTATTAGTTGATTTTGATCTGATTGTGTACTTAAATTTTCCCATAGAGAGAACCTTAACTTCCTATTCTTTCACTGTATGGCATAGATCTATGAATGATGGAAACTTTTGAATAAGATAACTTTAGTAATGATAATAATAAACTCTACTTGAATATGTCCTGAAGATCTCTATCTTCCATGGGGATAGTCATATTTGTTAATATAGTTTATATTACAAAACATATTAAGTTATTGGCTCATTGTAAATTTTTTAAAGTTCTGCAACATGATATTATAAAACCTTATCACTGATATTGATTGAAAAGTGTGATAAAAACATATATGTCAGTGGATTAAATGCTATGATGGACTGATTAGGAAGATGATAAAACCATTTTAATGTATGGTCCTTTAAAAATTGAGGGAACAAATTAGTGAGGAGCCAATCATTGGACACTTAATTTAAACATGTTGCATAAAAATCATGGAGATGATTCTATAGGTCACCCTTATCATCATATAGATTAAGCTTGAGTGCCAAAATTTTGGAGTGTAAAGGATTTGTCATTATATGTTATGCCAAAGGTGTATGTAGGAGCATATGAGAATCCAAGACATAAGATGGTCTAGTAGTACCCTTATATAAATGTATCAAATTAGAATATATAGAATTGATCTCTTTTTGAAGGGATTATACATATATAAAAGAAGGATGTGTACTAGTCACAAGAGGTGGTGCCACTGGTAAGGGTTATCAAGTTGAAGCTGATTGTTGTAGAGTCTAAGTTATCCCTATAGTAGGTTTAACAATATTAGTATTTGTGGGATAAGAAGATTAACCAAGTGATTTATTTTATGTTTCAAATTTATATTTCAAAATATGTGCATGATCATAGGGTTGTTCCCAAATTCTATCTTTGAAACTTTGTAAGACCTCATCTTTATTAATTATAAGATTGTTGTCATCAAGGGATGGGAGTGTGTCTTGAGATATATATTGTGTAATGTCGATATATTTATTGTATTTATCATGTTATTATGTATTATCATTAAATTCCACATAATTAGGATGTGAAGGATCAATGAAGGGGATTTAAACTAGTCCTTTATCTATGGTATAGGATCAAATAGAAGGAATTTGGGCATGGACAATAGGGTTACCATTAAACCTAACACTTCTTCGTAAAGGAAGAGATATAGTTTTTTTATATCAAATATAGTTAACAAAATGAAAGAGGACTATTATAGAATAATACACAAATTTTTAAAATCTTAACACAACAAATAGAAATAGGAAAAAGAAGGCTATAAACCCTAGAAACATTTAGGGCTAGGGGATTTTGCACTATTCAAAGTAATTCAAATTCACCAAATAATTTAATTTTTAAGGGGATTATGGAATGTAAAACCCTAGTTTGATAAATTTATAGAATAATTAATTATGGAATAAATAGTCAATAATTATAGCCTATTATTTTAACAAAAATTGATTATTTTGATTATTCTATAAATAGAAAATGAACTACAAGAGATGTACTTAGCTGGAAACTGATTGATAAAAATGAATTATAGGATAGGAATTGGTATAAAGAATGTGAAGAGTTTTGTGAACTATGAATATGAGTTTAAAAACCTTATATATAGCAATATGGTCCCTTGGAAATAGTGTATTTTACTAATGTCCTATGGGGTGTGGTAGTGTCCTTTTGAAAGTAGGGACAATGACCTTCTGCAAAGAGCTTCACTTGGTTGTGAGATGTTTTTTATTGAGAGGATGAATGTTGGTTCACTTTATATTCCTTGTTTTTGACTAACTGACATGTGAAACCCTAGGCCTTCATGTTTGTTAGGGTATTTTATGAGCACAAGTAGAAAAGAGTAGTCTTAGTAGGGTAGGCTAGACATGACCCCAACACCTCATCTGCTAAGCATTGCCTACCCTAGGAGTGGTTTGGGGAACATAAATATATCTATGTTTTTAGATCTTAGATACCTCTTCATACATCATAATTAGTCACTCTTCCTTTATTTGATATAAGACACCTTCATAATGAGTCTCTTGTGAGACTCATCAGTTAATATGTTCCTTTCTCCTTGCATATAGTTTCATTTTCACGTTTCTTGTACATATATTATACTTAGAAAAAAAATAATAATATATTTTTTTTAAAAAATTAAAATATTTTCTTAGAAAATACTAATTTTAGATTATATGCATTTTGTTGTTTACATTCCTTATATTTTTAGGTACTACATATGCTATCTATGTTAGTCTAGTTGGTTTTTATCATACCATACTATTGGAAGCTAAATAAATGATAGGGGGGGGGGGGTGAATAATTGTCTTCAAAAACATTCATTAAATTCATTTAAGCATATATGAACCATTCATATAAACATGAACATCTAGCAAAGCATACACAACCATACATGATCATAAACCAAGATAACACATTATATATGTGGGAAAACCTTAAAGATAATAAAACACACTAATATATGCAAATGGAATATAGTATTATAATAAAAAAACAAATCTTTAGTGAATCACCAACTTCACATGGATAACCAACCCCAACTAGTCAAGCACCCACTCAACTAGGCTTTAACAAGCACTTACTTGCAAGGAGAAACCAATACCCTAGATGACTCAGTACCAACTCAACCACATAATAATTATAATCACATTCAAAAAACCATGTTTCTCATGCAATAGATGATGATCACCTTCTTTATATCTTCTCACTCTTCTATCCCTCCCAAACTACCTTTGAGGCTTTTTCATTTAACTAAGACTCTTCAAGACAGATTAGGTCATATGACCTTGATATTCAAATACATTAACCCTATTATATCTTAATTAAAATTAATAAACACCCCTATTATGGTCTAAATTACCTCTTTCTTCTCAAAAAAGCGTTATTTCATTCACTTGCACTCACTACTTTTCAAAACCCATTAATTAGGCCTATTAGGCCTTGTTCTTATATAATCCTCTAGATCACACACCTCTTGGTCAGAAATAATCAATTTAAAACTTGTATTACCATTAAAATATGTCTTATAACATATTTAATACATGAATAAATCATTAAAATAGGTCATCCACAACTTAAAAGACCAAAACCTCTTTTAGGCCTCAAGGAAACCTAATTTAATTAGGCCTTCATTAGTATGTTCTATCCTTTGGTATCTTTGGAACACTTTAAAAATTCAAACAAAAAATGAAAAATTCATATTAAACTCACATATACCCTTGATAATCTCATCTGATTTACATGACACTTTTTATCTTCAACCATGACTTGAAACACACCATTAGTATTGTTTACAATAGGCCTTCATACACATAGAAAGGTATGTCTTGAACAACTGAATATAACAATATATTTAGACACACAAACATGAAAATAAATCACATAAATAAAACCTTCACTACCTCAAAAACTTCATCAAGTGCATTATAATTCATCACATAGGGCATAGATCCTCAAAAACATCTCTACAACTCACTCACTCAAAACTGTCAATTTTCTTCAAAGATCAGTCATGGTGAATCAAACCTCCAAAAAATGTATAGACATATTAAATGACTTATAATTCATGTAGATGATCTTATGAGATCATTATATCATTATCAGATAGAAATACAATATATTCAAATGGAAAATATTGGTCTTGCAGACCAATCTCATGACCTTATATCTCACTATCTCATTTGAACCAAATAGGTCAACTTGTGAGTAACTCTTTAATTATATTCAATGACCTCAAAAACTTATAAAAAACATGAAAAATTATTACAAGTCCTTAAAAAATATTTATATACCTGGTTTCATCAATATATTATGATAACACATTCTTATTCATCTTCTCACTATTGCCTTGGTTTCTCACTATTTGCACTATTAGGCATGTTAGTGATTGGCTATCTTAGATGACCATTTTAGCATAATTGAGGCATATAACATATCCATAAGCCTTAATGGACATGAAAAATAAGTCTCAAGCTTCATCCTCCATCCATTTTAATAGTTTGACTTGGTCAAGTCTGACTGCTATAACAAATCTCTAAGAAATTAGCAATTTATTGTAAGATATAGTCATACGAAAAATAAATCACAAATAGAGGTTATTTGGAGAGTTTTATACAAAAAAAAATAGTTTACCTAAGCATACCAATCCATTTTGGGCATTTTTTTATCAACATTGGGTCTTTATTAGGGTTTAAAGATGGTTTAAACCTATTTCCATTCTTAACAATCATTCATAAAGCATAGCCCCTCAATCCAAAAACAAATTCATATAATTTTGAGCTATGAATCTTCCTCATATACCATGAATATATTAAATTCCCATGCAAGGTTTGACGAGCTAATGAGCACAATAAAATCCTTCTCAGGTTGAGAACCCTTCATTACGAGCACTCGAGAGACATCAAAACAACTTTCCATGATTTGTCCTTCAATATATGACCTCAAAATACATAAAAAACTTGAAAAAACATACATCACCTCTAAAAATTATTACATGATCTCAATCATCTTGAAATCTTATCATGATCCGTCATTAGGCCACATTATTTCTCTTTGCTTTCTTATACCTTGACCTGTAAACCACATTAGTCCTTAAAAATAACCTTCATGCCTCTTTAAATTAATATCCACATCACTCAAGTACTCAAAAAAAATCTCTCATGATTAAAAAATATCATACATTCTTCACATGCTTTGACAATAGATCATGATACTTCATTAGGCTAGGCAAGGTCTAGAAGTGGTCTAGGTGCAAACTTGGTCTGAAGGTCCTACCCTTGTAGGCTCACCATAAAAATATCATGAGTATTAATATTCCTCTAACACATGCTCAAGTAACCTCATAAAACTTCTCATGCCTCTGTACATCCATATTACCAAGTCACCATACTCATATCTTCTCATAAGGATTGTACATGCCATGACTAGTGCAATGTCTAGCTTTTTAAGCACTTGAAACTTGATAACTGACCTCAAAAAACTTATGAGAGTATTGATAATTTACTTAAATTATCACACAATGAAAAATAATCTATCATAATCTTTTTCTTACTTAATTCACCAAAATTTACTATGCACACCTCACATGGTCTAAACTAGGCTTCTCAAGATACCTTATACTCAAGAACTAGTACTCAAACATGCTTACCTTAATGATATTTTTGACGTAGTGGATTGCACCCTTGATAGGAGGCTGAGCTCTTGTCTTCCACACATCATAATGGAAACTCCCCTCTTGCCTGTGGGTCTGAAAAACCTGGGGGGAGAGTCTCTAGATAAGGGCTAGCTCCCTTTGATGTATCTCTGTGGTCCTGGATTTCCTACTGCTAACAATGGGGGGGTGAAAAGGGAGAAGGATGATAAAAATAGAACCTAAAATAAATGGTGATACACCAAAAAATTTGATCTACTTAGCTTAAACCTACACTTTACACTAAGAACAAGTTGGCATACACTTCATTTGATATGAGAAATTATTCTACATTAGTGAGCTAGGGGTCCTCTTGAGATATAGGGAGGAAGAACTACCAAAGGTGTTCTAAGAAACACTATGGTAGCCTATTCACATGTGCCTATACCCTATTGTAGACACTTTTGGCAGACCTGCAAAAGAAGAAACTTCACAATACACTAGACGTGCTGGAATCATTTTATGAAAGCATGAAAGAAAAATGAATTAACACAAAACAAATCCATAGACATATGCAAAAGTGTAAGCTCAAATGGAGGTAAAAATGCTATGTCTTGATTCGAGGTAAAATCTGGCAGAGCTCCGCCTTACAAGCCAAGAAATATCTTCTAAAATCAGAAGTTACAATATATCGAGGAAGAAAAAGGCCTTTTGGTGCCCTTCTACCAATGGCCCATGTGTGTTTTGAGCATTGGGAAGAGGAAGCCACTTGATAGATAATGTTGTGTTAGCTCTTATTTTGATTTTAGGTGTTTAAGATATATTAAACGTCATATGTGAAATTATGGGCCACGTTGTTTGTCTGAAAACAAGACCGCTCCTTCAAGGCATTCACGCGGTTTGTCTGCTCATCAATGCAAAGTGAAGAAAAATGGGTTGCACCATTTACTGTTCACACCCCTTGATGACCACTTGGTAGATACTATGTCAACTGCTGGAGTAACTCCTTGAGTCGACACCTTCCTTTGCCACTTGGATTGTTTTGTCCATTTTAGCAGTTGGCTCTTTTGCCTCTTCCTGGCTTTGTCTTTTCTGGTTCCTTCATCCTTCAGGGGCTATCTTCTGCTAATTATTTAGCTCTTTGGACTCCATCCTTGATGATTTCTTCCTTCTAGATTTAAGCCTTTGAATTCCTTCAGGTTTGTGCCTTTTATTTAAATATCAATGACTATTTCATTGCCATAAAGTTGACATTCATGCACCCATCACCATTTGGTCGATTCCTTTAAAATTTTCTTTGATCCCTTTGCAAGTGTTCCCTACCCTCCACAAGGGCACTTGTCCTTCAGGCTTTGGGAGACTCCCTTGAACCTTTCGATTGAACTGACCGATTGAACCAACAATTGGTTCAATAGTTCAATGGTTCAATATTGTGTTATGCTCATTCATTTGACTGCTTGAACCAACCACTTTGAACCAACTAATTGAACCCTTTGATTGAACCAACAATTGGTTCAACGATTCAATGGTTTAATACTGTGTTCTGCTCATTCATTTGACTGCTTGAACCAACTGATTGAATTGACTGATTAAACCATTTGTTTGAACCAACTGATTGAACCATTTGCTTGAACCAACTGCTTGAACCAAATGCTTGAACCAACCACTTGAACCAATTGATTGAACCAACCGCTTGAACTAACCACTTAAACCAACCACTTGAACCAATAATGGTTCAATAGTTTAATGGTTCAATGGTTCAATATTTCCAAGTTCAAAGTGATTAAACCAAGCGCTTGAACCAACTGCTTGAACCAACAATGGTTCAATAGTTCAACGGTTCAATATTTCCAAGTTCAAAGTGATTGAACCAAGCGATTGGACCAAGTGACGGTTCAAAGTTTGAGTTCAAAGTTCATGTTGTTGAACTAGTTCATCCACTTGCTAAAAGACTTGTGCAAACTAGAAATTAAATTGGCTCAAAACAACAGGGGAAGAAGAACACTGATTTTGCCCTGCAGGGTCAAAATGGTCAACAAAATGGTGATTCCTAGGGGAAGCATGCTTGCTATGCTTAGAAACCAGTAGCCTCAAAGTCCATTGGGCACAAAGTCAGAATGTAGCTTGAAAAGAGTCATCAATTGCCTTGTGATATCCAAGAAATAATCATGAATCTTTTACCCCAAACACAAAGGAAAACACACACAAGGCTAAAAACACTACTTGTGCAAACAACACTTAGGGAAAATAGGGAAATAAAATTGAAAGCAAACTACTATATATAGCTAACCAGGTATATTTGCCTCCCTCTTGGATCAAAGGGAAAACTTCTTAAGTCTTCTTCATGGCAAGGAAATTTATGGTGCCAGACAAGTGGCTAAATGGAATGGAGATTTGGTGACCTGCTCCTCTTGCCTGCCACCTTGATTGGCTTGCATTTGAGAGGATCAGGGGCAAACATGCTTCCAACATATATGTATTCATTTTGGTCTTGAAATCTTGTCGAATGTTGGTCCTTCATGCTAGCATGTTTTACCAAGAAATCTGTGGCTGCTAGCTTGTCACCATAAGCCCTTTGATATGCATAGTCCCCTTGACATGAATTATGGTTTGACTCATTACCTTTTGCTTCATTGAAGACCCTGTCAAACTCATCCTCTGCTCCCTCATGGCTTTCTTGAAGAAGGGTGACTATTGTGATGTCTGAAATGAGATCACAGACTGATTGCTCATCCCATAGTACATCACTTTCTTGTTCAAAGCTCTCTCCTTCAAAGCGTTCCTCATGATAGACATGCCTCTCCTTTTCTTGCTCAAAGACTAGAGTCTTCAGTTGTTCAAAGACATCCTCCTGATCCTCCTCCAACTTGGGTTCCATGGCATGGTCATATTTCTCATCAAAACAATAAGGAAGTTCATCAGATAAGGGAGGAGAGAGCTCACCATGTCTACGTTCCTCTTCATATTGCTGGAACATCTGCATGTATGCATGACTTGTGTCTTCTCCATTGTTGATGATGTCTTCAAAAGGAGCATCCATGAGGATTCATTTCTCATTGACATCCATGAGAGCTTCTTAATTAGCTACAAATTGGATCCTCTCTTCTTCACTTGCCTCTTTCAAAACAGGTTCCTCCTTGATGACTTCAAAAATATCATCTTCAAATTCACCAACCTCTTGAAAAGATAAATCTAAAATCTTGCAGCCCCTTTACATACCTATTTGAGTCCCAATACTACCTTCTCTACCCTTAGTTAGCTCATAGCCTCCTTGAAGAAGAGTGCAGCCTGCCCCAATGACTTCAAACAAATCATTCAAAACATGAACAAGAGACTGTCCATGCTCCTCCATGACATCTATGGTGATCTCCTTCTCCTCTACACTCATGGAGTCTCCCTGATCTATCATGAATTGAGTATACTCCTCTTCACTCACCCCTTTCAAAATAGGTTCCTCCTTGAGAAGGGGTGAAGTGGAAGGCTGATGGATGAACTCATGTGGAAGAGGAGGTAGTCCTTGAGCTAGAATCTAATGATTTTCCTCCTTCCATTTGGCTAGCACTTCATTTATATTAGATGTGGCCTGATAGCTCTCTTGGAGGTGCATAGATGGGGTGTGTTTAGACATGGAATTTGTTGTTTGGTTTGAACCATCCATCACACCTTGGCTGAGGAATCTCGTTTTGGACTCCAACTCTGTAATTCGCCTGGCTAGATTTTCTTGAAAGAGTCTTTCTTGGAGCTCATAGGAATCATCATAGAGATGGGGAGTGCATGAAGGCTGCCATGAAGTACAAGAAGCTTCTTAAGGAAGGGTGGGAAGGACTTGAAAGGGACTAGCCTCATTTTGTACCTCACACTCTTGGACAATGTCTTTCTCCTCCTTGTTGTTCCATGACTCAACTACTTTACTCCAGCTCATGATATTAGGACTGGACATCTCCTTTTTGGGTGATGGGGTTGTAATGTGAGAGGGTAGTGAGGGTTTGGATTCCACTTCCCTTACTACCAACATAGATTTTTTCATTTGAAGATTTGCCAATATAATCTACTTATCAAGATTGGCTTTAAACACAAGATTTACTATTTTAGAACACTCCTCAACATAATTGGGGAAAGGACTTTGACAGGCTTGACTTGGATCATGAGCAGGAACTACGTATGGCTGATATGAAACTTGGGGCAATAGGTTGCAGGTTGATAGACTTGGTAAGGCTTCCTCTCATGAGTACTCAACCTCCCTTCCAAAGATGTAATCAAACCACTCACATCTAGCATCTCATTTGTAAGCCTTTGCGAATTATCTCTTTCAATGGGAGTCCATTCACTCTTAACCAGATCTAGTGTGTTTCTCACTTGATTAACAACATGATCAGGGATTTCTTGGCCACATCCCCCACTGGTGTCAACCTCCACCACATACTTTTCATATCCCTATAGTGCTTGTTTGAAGGTACAAATGGGTTGATTGGCAAAGAGATTAGGTTGAGTAAGAGAAGTGACACATTGAGAAGACTGGGCATAAGAATGATATAGCTCATGACAGGGCTAAGACTAGTCATATTGGACCTACAAAGGGAAAAACTCATAACCGTATGCATCCTTGTTGCTTGAGGTGATTCCATGAACAACCTGAGCTTGATCAAAAATATATGGAGGAACACAAGACCCATGGTTCTAAGCAATGGAATTATACATATCAAATTGTGATTTCTTGATGGCATAAGGACTACTTAACCAGTTGATTTAACTCAGAGTCACCATTGGTGTTGATGAAAAATCCTCCAAAGGCTAGTTGGTTGAAGAACACACCAAAATTTTTCAACTTTTTGGACAAAACTTGTCCCATAATCACCTAAGTAAAGGTCAAATGCTGTATTAATGGTTCATTCTATTGTAGCAGGACCAACACTAATCCTAAAACTTTTCTAATTGTTAAAATGTGGTCCCATTAGGCATGCCAAAAACTATTGACGCAGTGGATTGCACCCTTCACAGGAGGCTGAGCTCTTGTCTTCCACGCATAACCATGGAAACTCCCCTCTTGCCTGTGGGTCTAGCAAAACTGGGGGGAGAGTCTCTAGATAAGGGCTAGCTCCCTTTGATGTATCTCTGTGGTCCTGGATTTCCTACTGCTAACAATGGGGGGGGGGGTGAAAAGGGAGAAGGATGCTGAAAACAAAACCTAAACTAAACGGTGATACACCAAAAAGTTTGATCTACTTAGCTTGAACCTACACTTTCTACCAAGAACAAGCTAGCATACATTTCATTTGATATGAGAAACTCTTCTACATCAGTAAGCTAGGGGTCCTCTTGAGATATAGGGAGGAATAACTACCAGAGGTGTTCTAAGACACAATATGGTAGCCTATTCACATGTGCCTATACCCTATTATAGACACTTTTGGTAAACCTGCAAAAGAAGAAACTTCACAATACACTAGACGTGCTAGAATCATTCTGTGAAAGCATGAAATAAAAATGACTTAACAAAAAACAAAGCCATGGATATATGCAAAAGTGTAAGCTCAAATGTAGGTAAAAATGCTATCTTGATTCAAGGTAAAATATAGCAGAGCTCCGCCTTACAAGCCAAGAGATATCTTTTGAAATTAGAAGTTACAATATATCGAGGAAGAAAAAGGCCTTTTGACACCCTTCTACCAATGGCCCATGTGTGTTCTAAGCATTGGGAAGAGGAATCCGCTTGATAGATAATGTTGTGTTGGCTCCTATTTTGATTTTAGGCATTTAATATATATTAATCATCATATGTGAAATTATGGGCTGTGTCATTTGTCTGCAAACAAGACCGCTCCTTCAAGGCATTCACGCAGTTTGTCTGCTCATCAATGCAAAGTGAAAAAAAATGGGTCACGCCATTCACTATTTGTGCCCCTTGATGACCACTTGGTAGATACTATGTCAACCACTAGAGTAACTCCTTGAGTCGACACCTTCCTTTGCCACTTGGACTATTTTGTCTATTTTTGCACTTGGCTCTTTTGCCTCTTCCTGGCTTTGTCTTTTCTAGTTCCTTCATCCTTCAAGGGCTATCTTCTGCTAATTCTTCAGATCTTTGGACTCCCTCCTCAATGATTTCTTCCTTCTGGCTTTAAGCCTTTGAATTCCTTTAGGTTTGCACCTTTTATTTAAAGATCAATGGCTATTTCATTGCCATAAAGTTGATGTTCACGCGCCCATCGCCATTTAGTCGATTCCTTCGGCCTTTTCTTTGATCCCTTTGCCAGTGTTCCCTGCCCTCCACAAGGTCACTTGTCCTTCAGGCTTTGGGAGACTCCCTTAAACCTTTTGATTGAACCAACCAATTGAACCAATAATTGGTTCAACAGTTCAACGGTTCAATGGTTCAATACTATGTTCTGCTCATTCAATTGACCACTTGAACCAACCGCTTTGAACCAATTGATTGAACCCTTTGATTGAACCGACCGATTGAACCAATAATTGGTTCAATGGTTCAACAGTTTGATGGTTCAATACTGTGTTCTGCTCATTCATTTGACCGCTTAAACCAACCACTTTGAACCAACTGATTGAACCATTTGCTTGAACCAACTACTTGAACCAACCACTTGATCCAACTGCTTGAACCAACCACTTAAACCAATTGCTTGAACCAACTACTTGAACCAACTACTTGAACCAACTGCTTGAACCAACAATGATTCAACAGTTCAACAGTTCAATGGTTTAATATTTCCAAGTTCAAAGCGATTGAACCAAGTGCTTGAACCAATCACTTGAACTAATTAATTGAACCAACCACTTGAACCAATAATGGTTCAACAGTTTAAAGGTTCAACAGTTCAATATTTCCAAGTTCAAAGTGATTAAACGAAGATCTTGAACCAAGTGATTGAACCAAGCGATTGAACCAAGTGACGGTTCAAAGTTCAAGTTCAAAGTTCATGTTGTTGAACTAGTTCATCCTCTTGCTGAAAGACTTGTGTAAACCAGAAATTAAATTGGTTCAGAATAACAGGGGAAGAAGGAGACCAATTTTTCCTTGCAGGGCCAAAATGGTCAACAGATATCAAGAACACTATTTATACATCACTTTCACACTACTGTAACTATCTCTTTCTAATTAATATTCTCTTGTATCCTCATGTAGACTTAGAGACTGATAACCATGCTCCATTGCTCACTTGAACATCATACCTCTTTGCGATAACATTGATAACCTCAAGTTGGCCTGAACCTTGATAACAACTTTGACATCAACCAATAGAAGAGACATTAGATTTCCTTAAAATTCTCTCTTGCCTTCAAACTCTATCTTATCACATGGCATCCTTGTCATGCCAATGACATCAACATTGACATCAATGATAACATCATTTCTAAACATCAATAACATGAACAATGCTTAAAAATATCCCCCTTTGTCATTGATGGTAAAAGATACTACAAACTAATCATTCTCATCTCCCCCATTATGGTATTTATCCCCCTTTGACATAAATGATAAAGTGATGTGTGCAACTCCTTACATCACACTCCTTGTAACCAAAATACTCAACATACAAAACTATGAGTTTATAATTCATAATAAAAACATGCTCACCTAATATCCATGTATACCTTATTGAAAACACTCACATTCCCTTGGAGCTAATGAACCACATAATTATCTCTCCCTAAGTATTTGTCTTCTTCAATGATTTGTAGGAGTAGGAATTACACCCAATTTCTATCTTAGGTGTTCTAATGTTACCTTTGGAAGTGGTTTGGTCAAAATGTCTACAATCTGATCCTATATAGAAACATATTAAAGTCTGACACTTTATTCAATTACCTAATCTCTTAAAAAATGATACCTAATGGGAATGTGCTTAATCTTTGAGTGCATGATAGGGTTTTTTGAGATGCTTATAGGACTTGCATTATCATAATAGATAGGGCTTAGACCATCCTACTCCACCTTGTAGTCTTTTAGGATCTATCTCATCCATAGGACTTGAGTTCAACATGAAGTTATTGTAATCTACTCAAATTTAAAAGTGGATAATGCTACTGATATTTTTTTCTTTCTTATCCATGAAACTAGGCACCCAACTAAGAAGAAAGATCCTTCACTAGTAATCTTCCTATCATATAGACTTCCTGCCTAGTCTACATCTGTATAGGTTGTCAAATTGAACTACTTTATCCTTGGTTACCGCAACCCATACTCCATAGTTCCCTTGAGATACTTGAGTATCCTTTTGACTACTTGCAGATGATTTTCATTTGGATATGCTTGAAACCTTACCACAAGACCTACTGCTTACATGATGTTAGGTCTAGAGGTAGTGGTGTATATCAAACTTCTAATCATTGACCTATATGACATCTGATTGACCTTTGGAGACTCATCTTCCCTACTCAAATTACACCCTATGATCATAGGTGTACTAACTACCTTACAATCTTACATATCAAACTTCTTCAACATCTCTCTTATATACTTGGCTTGTGAAATGAATATACCCTTTTTAGATTTAGTGATTTGTAATCAAATAAAGAATGATAGTTATCCTAGCATGGACATCTCAAACTCTTTCTTCATCACCTCTAAAAATCACTTGGTCATGTTCTCATTATTTCCACCAAAGATGATTTCATCCACATAGAGAACTACTATCAACTAATGGTCATCTTTTGACTTTATGCATAGAATACTATCTATAACTCCTCTTTTAAATATTTGATCCAATAAATACCTATCCAACCTAGCATACCAAGATTTAGGAGCTTATTTTAGATAATAAAGATCCTTTTTCAATCTTTAAACATAGTCCTTATCCCCTGATAGTGATAACTCTTCAAGTTGTTCTATAGACACCTCCTCTTCCAAATTCCCATTTAAAAAGGTAGATGTGGCATCCATCTAGTATATTTTGAACCCTTTGAATCTTGCATATGCAAGAAACAATCTGATGGCCTCCAATATTTTTAATGGTACAAAGATATCCTCAATGTCTACCCCTTCAACTTGTTCATATCCCTTTCATACCACTCTATCAATGTTCCTAGTGACTTATTCATATTCATTCAACTTATTTCTAAACACCTATTTTGTGCTAATTTCATTCTTGTGTTTAGGCTAAGGAACTAGTTCCTAAGTCTCATTCTTCTTTATTTGGTCTAAATATTCATTCCTAACACCTATCCAAAATTTGTCTTTGTTTTCCTCTATGATATTCTTAGGTTCAATCTTCAATAATAGAGCAAAATTCTCTTGATTTATATTACTTACCAATATTCTCCTTATTTGCATACCTACATTATTATTTCCAATGATTTTAGATTCAAGATGATCTCTTTGAATATGTCTTAAGGGGATTTTTGAGTCCTATCTCTCCTCAAATTCTTATTCTTCCTCATCAACTTATATTGTTTCCTATTCATTCTTGAAGTCCAAATTATCTAAAGTATAATTTGACAATGAGTGTGATTTCCTTGTCTCATCAATCTTCACATTGGTGCTTTCCACTATCTTATGTAGCCTCTTATTATAACATCTATAGGATAAGCTCATTAATGTCCTAATAATATACCTTCATCACATCTATAATCAAACTTTACTAAGTCTTCATCATCTCTCTTGATGAAACATTTTCTCCCAAACACTCTAAAGTGTTCCACGTTAGTAGGTATTCCTTTCACAGTTAATGAGTCTTGTTTCCATTAGTCCTTATCTATCCTCTATTCAAGATGTAGACTATAGATCTTACTACCTATCTCTAATATCTGTTAGATAATATAAACTCATCTATCATAGTTCTATCCATCTCTTGAATTATCCTATTATTTATTTCCACTACCTGATTTTACTAAGGTGTCACAGCTACTAAGAACTATCTCCTTATTTTGAAAACCTCAAAAAAGTAATCAAACTCATTGGACCAAAAATCTCCTCCTTTGTTAGATTTTAGACACTTGATCTTCCCATTCTTATTATTCTCAACAAGATCCTTGAATGCCTTGAACTTGTCAAGAGAGGTTGACTTTTCTTTAAAGAATGCTACCCAAGTCATTCTTGTGTGAGTAACATGAAGTATCGATATCCTTTAATGCTTTTAATTATTGCAAGCCCATAGAGATAAGTATGCATTAACTCTTATTAGTGTAGGTTTTTATTTTTCCCTATTTTTTAATTAGGAAAATTGTATTTCTTGTGCATACATGGAGTTTTCCTCCATTTGTGGGATAGGCTAGCTTATGTGGAGGTGTGTGTCATAGATGTGTCATAGGTGTCATAAGTAACTCCCTTGATGGGAGTTACTTCTCTATTCTTAGCACCTTGTCACCACCTTTCATGGAAGAGTTACAATCTATTTTTGGGGTGTCTTGTCCACCTTTTGTGGAGGAGTTACTTACGTACTCTTTTATATGTATTCCTTATTTTGGCCATCTCATGTTAATCAGATTTTGGTTTTCTCTATTTTGTCTTGTGCAATTTATCTTCTTGTGTAATTTTTAAATTGCTTTAACATCTATGTGGTGTGCACTTGCTTCATCTCCTGTGATCTCCATTGCATTCGCATTATCCAAATTTTAGCAACAACTCTGATATGGTATCAGAGCAAACCTAGTAATCGTGTGTCTGGTTATGCTTTTAGTTTATTTTGAAATCAAGAGGAGTGGAGTTCTCTTTATTTTTTTATTTCTAGATCTGATCTAAAATATAAAAAATATATTTCAATATCATTTCTTGCATCTTTTCCTTGGGATCCTTGGCCTTTGGGTGTCTTGGCTGTCTTCTCTTTAGTCTCTATAGGGCAACAACAACTTCAGGTGTTGGTTTTGCAACGACGGTGTCCTTGCAAGCTTTCCGACAACCTTCTTTGCAGTCACTGGTTCAATAGTTGGCTTGGCAGCAACGGCCTGCTTAACTGCACTTTTTTGTGCCTTATTCTACTTCAGCTTGGGCGCCATTGTTGAGTGCAGGGAGCAGAGGGAGGAGCAGCATCAATATCAATGCCTTCAACAACTCCCAGCAACAGTCCTTCCATCCATGCCATCAGGCCGTACGGTGTCCATCATGCAGGGCTGCAGTTTTTTAAGCAAAATCAGAACTGTTTTCTTTAGAAAATGGCACTTTATTTTTTGGTTTGGCGTCCCATGTGGACCCTTAGTCACTAAACATCTTTTTTCTACACCTGGCATTTTGTTTTTGCACCTATTTTTGTCTCTTCTGTGGTAAAATCTGCACTAGAAGTGTTAAGTCTGCATTCTGTGTGCTAAAATCTGCATTGCATTGGAAGTGTTGGAAGGGCGCATGTTCATTGTGAAGCCCTGATTTCATCTTCTTGGTAGTGCCTATCAAGGCCTTAGACATCACACAACAGCTATCTCCCTTTCTTTCCTCTTATTAAAAAAAAGTAAAAAACTAGCTGGAAATTCATTTTTGCCTTACTAGTTGCATTTTTTTACTAAAAGAGGAAGGTAAACTTGCTTTCATGCATACCGAGACAATCACTTAAACTTGATTTCACAAACGCCTTTATATTTGGATTCCTCACTCCGTTCTGAATCTAAGGAGTGGTTGGAAGGACACTTTCTCTCTCAAAACAGGAATTTTTTTAATGTTTTAGTGCTTTTTTTGGCAAAAACACTAGTTTACGAAAAAATTGAACCTTTAATATCTTACAAACGGTAGCTCAGATTTGGGTGCCATTTTTTGAAAAAGTGTTTTTAATTCAATTTTACACAGTGTAGGCTTATTATTTTTTAAAAACACACTAGTTTATAAAGTGCCAAAAATTTGGGTCTCCCGAGACGCATTTTCGGTTGAGTCCGACGTCCTGTTTGCTTTAGTCTTGCACTGATTGCTCTAAGATGAATTCTCAGCTGAGACCGATGTCTTTTGAGCATGCACTTGCATATTTGGAGGGGGGTGTGATTGCTTTTCACAACTTGCAAATCTTTGCTTTCATTCTCCTTTCTGCATAAATTCACAACTTGCAATCAACACAACTTCACCTAAATTTAGCTTAAAATAGATTCTTTTCAACTTAAACCCCTAACACCCTTCAACTATCATGAATGGAAGGTTAAAATCTCAATCATTCTTAGAAGTAAAGGGTTGTATAGGATCACCATGGGTACTGAAGTAGAACCCAACACTGATGCTGAAAAGGTCAAGTGGTACAACCGTAGTGATGAAGCCTATGGATTACTGAGCTTGTCTATGTCTCCATAACTTCTCTTCCGTTTAGAATCCTCTAAAACTCCCAATGACATATGGGACACCTTAGAAAACTTATTTGGGAAGCTTGATGAGATGAGAGGTCATGAGCTCGAAAACAAACTCATAAGTCTAAGTCCTAGCAACTTTGACACCCTACAGGACTTCTTCACTAAGTTTAAGGCCCTTAGATTGTAATTGAAAGAATGTAGGATAGAGAAGAAAGATAATCAACTCATACTTTCTATTCTCACAAAGTTAGGTCCAAGCTATTCAGTCTTTGTCTCCACTTTCCATGCCACAAAAAGTGCCCTTGGCACTACATGGAAAATGCCTTCTTTGGATTCATTCATTCTCGACTTGATTAGGGAGAAAAATAAGCTAATTCAAATGGGCACAATGAAGTCCACTCAACCCCAAGCTTTGATAGCTAGAAATGGTAAGGATAAGACTTCAACAAAGGAGAAGAAGAAAAAGAACAAGGACCAGGGGAAGAAGAAAAAAAACAACAATCCTGCCAAAAACAACACTGAGTCTTCATCCTCCAATGCTAAACCTAAGAAGGAGAAGGTTAAGTGTGCCTATTTTAAAAAGATAGGGCATGATGAACACAAATGCATGAAGAAACAAATAGATCACCTAACTCATCTTCTAGAGAACAACAACATAGGTGTTCTTGAGTCCATCAAGCAGAATTCATCTACCCAAGATTTTACCAAGGCAAAAGGCAAGGGTAAGAAGAAATAAAAGGGCAAGGCCCTTGTAACTACTATAGCTTCTACATCATCATGGGTCATTGATTTGGGTGCTTCTCACCACATGGGCTCTTCACTAGTTGAGTTTTCATCTTTAGAGCCTTGTAGCATGACTTCAATTAGTTTGGGTGATGACACATCAATTTCTATTGCAGGGAGAGGGTCAATTGAAATGGAAGGAGGAACATTCAATAATGTTTTAAGTGTTTCTTCTCTTTCAACCAATCTCCTATCAGTGTACCAAATCACTCACATTGGTCAGGGCATGAGAGTTGAGTTTTCACCAAATTCAATGGTTATCAGGGAGTTGCACAGTGATACTAGAGTGGGAGTGGGTAGGGTAGATCATCAAGCAAGGTTATACACCTTCTCACATTTTGCATTATATTCTTTTCCAACCACATTGTCAACTCATTCAGATGGAGTTATAAAATTGTGGCATGAGTGGTTTGGCCACCTTAAGTACCACTACCTTGAGAAACTTTGCAAACATGACATGGTCATTGGGTTGCCTCGTGTCTAATTCTCAAAAGGACTTTGCGAGGGGTGCTCCCTTGGGAAGCATCTGAAGCAAAATTTGATAAAGGTAAAGCTTGGAGGGCTTCACAACCTTTGGAGTTAGTCCACAGTGATGTATCGGGACCCTTTCCCAAACCATCTTTCACAAGGGCCAAGTACATCCTCACTTTCATTGATGATTTCTCTAGGTACACTTGGATATATTTTCTCAAACAAAAGTCTGAAGTGTTTGAAAATTTTCTAGACTTTAAGGCTCTTGTTGAGAAATAGAGTGAGAAATCCATCAAGGTTCTTTGAACTGATAATGGAGGGGAGTATGTCAGCATCAGGTTTGAGCAGTTTTGCACCACAGAGGGGATTGATTTGTAGCACATAGTCACTTACAGTCCTTCATAGAATGCGGTTGCAGAATGCAAAAATAGGTTGTTAAAAGAGATGGGTAGCTGTATGATTCACTCCAAATCTTTAGCACCACAGTACTAGGCTGAAGCCATCAATTTTGCTTGCTACATTCAAAATAGGGTCCCTCACAAAGCTTTGAAAGGGATAACACCCTTTGAAGCTTGGCATAAAAGGAAACCTGATGTTAAACACCTTAGAGTTTTTGGATCCCCAGCCCTAACCCGCATTTCAAAGAACAAATGCAAAGCTATGGAACATCAAACCAAGCCTTGAATCTTTGTAGGATATCCGGATTGTATTAAGGGATATTGCCTTCTAGATCTAGTCACTCATGAGTTGTTCATCGAGAGAAGTGTCCATTTTCAGGAGAGTCCTAGAGACTCAACACTTGACACTTATTCTCCCTCATCAGATCTACTTTTTCATGATGATTCCTCATCAGATTTAGATTAGCCACAATAGGTTCTTGACCCAGAGACATCTTCTTCTTCTTTGAGTTCAGACAGTGATGTAGAGTCATCCACCTTTAGTCAGTCAGAGGATGAGGAGTTACCACCTAACTTGCCCACTTCTGGGCCACTTTGGGCCAGACAAACACTTGAGAGTGTTGGCACTTGGGTAGGAGATCCCACAGATGACAAATGTACTCGGGGGGATTTTCAGAGAGATCTACATGCCTTCTTTGCTTCAGTTTCAGATCCACAAACTTTTTGAGAGGCATCGGGGGTACCTGAGTGGGATAATGCTATGGAGGAAGAATATTCTTCCTTAATCAAAAAGCACACTTGGAACTTGACTTCACTTCCTAAGGGAGGAAAGATGGTTCAATGTAGGTGGGTATATCAGACGAAGTTTGTAGCAGATGGGTCAGTTGATAAGTACAAGGCACGATTGGTCGCCAAGGGTTTCTCACAGGTGGCAGGCATTGACTACTTAGAGACCTTTGCACCCATTGCAAAGATGACTTCTATCTGACTCACCTTGGCTATTGCCACAACACATGGTTGGGATGTGCACCAGATGGATGTGAAGAGTGCCTTTCTTCATGGAGACCTAGAGGAGGAGATCTACATGGAGTAGCTACCAAGATTTGTTCAAAATTCTTCCTTAGTATGTAGACTTAGAAAATCTATCTATGGCCTCAAACAGGCCCCTCGGGCTTGGTATGCCAAGATGGATTCCTTCCTTCTCACAATGGGTTTCACTAGGTGTCATTCTGACCCCAATGTCTACTTCTTGTGGCAGGATGATTCGCTCTTGATTTTGGTTCTATATGTTGATGACCTTTTGATCATCGAGAGTTCTTCATCGGCTATTGCATCGGTGAAGGCATCTCTCCAGAATAGATTTGACATGACAAACTTGGGTTTGTTGCACTACTTCTTTGGCATCGAGATCTCACAGTCAGATTCAAGGATTTCTCTTGCACAGCCTAAGTATGCTCTTGACTTATTGGCTTGGTTTCACATGGATGATTGCAAGCGATCTCTGACTCCCTTTCTATTAGGAGTCAAGCTTGAGGCTGACTGTTCTTCACCATTGGTTGATTCCAATTGATATCGACAACTTGTTGGTAGTCTCATCTACTTGACTCACACCAGGCCCGACATATCATATATAGTGGGACTTGTCTCCAGATTCATGCAAGAACCTTATGAGTTGCATTGGAAAGCAACTAAGAGGATCTTGCATTTCATACAGGGTTCACATAGATACGAGATTCATTACAGATTTGACATAGAGGTTGACTTGGTTGGATATATAGATTCAGACCGGGCTGGTGATTCACAGACTCGCAAGTCCACTTTTGGTTACAGTTTCTCTCTAGGTTTTGGTCCTATCAGTTGGTCTAGCAAGAAGCAAAATGCTATTGCTATATCATCCATAGAGGCAGAGTATAGGGGAGCTATTAATGCAGCTATTGAGGCTATTTGGCTTCAGGGGATACTTTTAGAGTTTGGCATTCCTATCAGGCAGCTCACCATCATTTATTGTGATAACTAGAGTACCATTTAGATTTGCAGGAATCCAATTCAACACCAACGGACCAAGCACATGGAGATTCACATGCATTTCATTCAGGAGCTTATTCATAGTCAGGTCATTGACTTGATATTTTGCCAGTCTTCAAAGCAGGTTGTAGACATCTTCACCAAACCTTTCACTGAGAGCAAGTTTATTCATCTATGAGCTCTTCTTGGGGTGCGGTCCACATCTGCAACAACATCATCTTCAGGGGGGCCCACTAGCCTCTTCTTTCTTTTATGTCTCTCTTTTGGGGGGGAGTTTTTTCCTATGGGTTTTCTCCTTTTCTCTATCTTATGGGAGATTGCATTTGTACATGGGTACCTCATCAGGCCTAGTTGCTGGGACCCATTTTATATTTCCACATTGCCCACCTAAGCTATGCTTATGGGGGGGTATTAGTGCATGTTTTTATTTTCCCCTATTTTTTAATTAGGGAAATTGTATTTCTTGTGCATACATGGAATTTTCCTAAATTTGTGGGATAGGTTAGCTTATGTGGAGGTGTGTGTCATAGATGTGTCATAGGTGTCATAAGTAACTCCCTTGATGGGAGTTACTTCTCTATTCTTAGCACATTGTCACCACCTTTCATGGAAGAGTTACAGTCTATTTTTGGGGTGCCTTGTCCACCTTTTGTGGAGGAGTTACTTACGTACTCTCCTATATGTATTCCTCACTTTGGCCATCTCATGTTAATCAAATTTTGGTTTTCTCTATTTTGTCTTGTGGAGAATTTATCTTCTTGTGTAATTTTCAAATTGCTTTAACATCTATGTGGTGTGCACTTGCTTCATCTTGTGTGATCACGTCTCCATTGCATTCACATTATCCAGATTCTAGCAACAACTTCGATAACTCTAAGGGTCTTATAGTAGAGTAATCTTTGGACTTGAACCTTCTTCTATTCTACTTACCATGTTGACATGCCTTGCAAAGTATGTTTGTAGGTCTGATGATCTTAAGAATGTTCTTCGTAGAATTCTTAGTGCTTATTTTGACCAAATTATTAAATTTTAGGTGACCTCACCTTTTGTGCCATAGCCAACTTTCATCATCCTTTCTCATAAAGTATCTCTCCTTCTTAACCCCATTCAAGACATATTTATTGTTCTTAGTCCTCTTAGTATTGGTAATTAGCCTTCTTGATTTGTCTCTACTTATCTCACACCCTCTATCATGAAAGGTTAATGTGTGTCCTTGATTGCAAATTGGACTTACAATAAGTAGGTTATGTTTCAAAACTTCCACATACAACACATTTGGTGTCTTGGTCTTACATTGTCCAAACTCAAGATACCCTTGCCAACTATATTGGTAACTGTGTTGTCTCTGAACTTCACTATCCCTACAACATTCTTCTTCAATGAGATGAACTTATTTGTGTCTCCTATCATGTGTCTTGATAAACCACTATATATGTACCATTTCATGCCATCATCTTGAATGTGAAATGTATTTTGAGATAGCATATAATACACTTTAGTCTTTTATTCCTCCTTAGCAAAGAGTCCATCTTGACTCTTGGGATCAATGTGATCAGTCCTAAATTTCTTTGGATTCCATACCAACATTTGTCCCTTCTCATGCACTATAGGATATTAATATATATTGTTGAGTCTTAAGGACCTTCTAACTATATTAGAATAGAATATTGCAATGTGTCCCATATTATGACAATTATAATAGAGAACATTTATGTACTTACCTCTTGAGTGATCACTTCTTTTCCCATGGTCCCATTGTCACCAAAATCTTACGCCCTAAAATAAGTTGTTCAAGATTATTCCATATTTTGGAAACATGGGAACATTTCAAAGTATGTGGGTGTACCTATATTGGAAATGAGCCTCTAGTTTTAATGGCTAGCTCCCTTAATGTATTGTGTAATGCCTATCACTTAATCTATGAATTCTTTATGGGGAAAAGAGTTAGAGAATGCATTAATTGAACCTAATCTAAAGGAGGTGATTCACAAAAATTTCTTCCACCTGACCATCATATTTCTACCATGATCAAGAAAGGCACAAAAACTAGTCTCTAAGTCTTAATGGGTTCTAACATGAGTATTTCAATATAGAGGTGAGATGTGAGCAACAACTTAAGACAAATGAACTAGATGGAAGATTACACACTCAAAGTACAATTTTACATTGGAAAAAGATTTACACACTAGACTACACTATATATGACCTGTTAGACTAGGAATTATTGTTCAAACATGAATGGATAATGGAAGGAAGGATAGAGAGTTATCACTTCTCATCACCATACTTCAATTTCAGACTTAGACAATTGTTCAAAACTCAAAAGTAGAATTGAATTAATGTTCAAAGGTAAAATATGGCATTAGTCCAGCATCATACATGGTGTCATCTCTAATAAAAGCCAAAGTGGCAAATAATTATAGCATTTGAGTGATAGAAGAAGGAAAATAGAAGTTCCAAAGGGAATCAAATGAGTTCAACCTCATTTGAAACATAGTTACAACTACCTTTATCAGTATACTTCTTTAAAACTTCTTGATTGATATGGGTCATCTCAAGTAGTTTTAATGGTTCATTATTCCTTCACTCATGCTCCAATATAGTTGCAATGATGGGATCAAGTGGTTTTGAGATATGTTTTTGCATCAATACATTTAGACCAATCAGATCCATCTATTATAAATTTTCCTATTGCTAACTACTCCAAATAACTATGTTATGTCATGTATAGTGGAGAGAAGGGGTCCCTTTCATATAGTTAGTCATGGAGATGAAATCGTTATGGTCTATATGTATGTCTTCATGGCATCCTTTACAATGCTAGCTCTTCTTCTAGTTGGATCATGCTCAAACTTACCACCATGAACATGGGTCCACTATAGATGAAAAACCAATCTCAGATTATTGGTTTTCCTATAGTCATTGTATTATGACACTCTTCTCGATGGCTAGTTCCTATTAAGTCCACATAGATCCATTATGTCATTGTTGGAATCAAGAATTTATAGATACATGGACCCTTCTTTTAAAAATGGCAAATATAGTCACCATATAATTTTGTAACCTTTAAAAGATGAACCTTTTATGTATAAATATATGAACCAGAGGTCCACATTGATCTTCAATGACATCCCTATATGTTCTTGATCACTTGACTACATCATTATGTCTACTTCATGGTGTTTGATCGAGCTCTAATGACAGATAGATGACCTTGTAATACCCATTTTCCTTGGTCAAAAATGGTTTCTTGACTTCCATCAAAAGTTCTAGGCTTATCTTTATTTTAATTGGCTATCGATATCTAACTCAACCTGTTGACATATTAACCCATCTTACATTGTTGATCTCACTCTATATCAATGACCATGAGCCATTGATCTTGCCCTTAACTTATTAACTCTGTCTAAGTTTATGCCACATGGTAGCCCTATATTTGATTTTAGGAACCTACTGTTAGTCTATCAGCTCATGCACTAACACCATGTGTCAATATTTTGAGCTACTTAAATGTTTGAAACATTTTGCTCCATTAGATCAAGATGTATGATGCCATATGGACTGTTAGATCTACTGGGTTCCATTTTTTGAAAACCAATGGCTATTTCATGAGATTAAATTTGAAATCCTCACCCCCATCAAATGATGTTCATGAAACTATAATTGACATTTGTGTGATCTTCAAATTTAAGCTCAAAAGGATTTCTTTTACACAAGATTAAACTTGACATTAGCACAAACATCTTATGTTGTAGTTCCATCTTTAAAGCTTAATATCTTGAGCTAGGAAGCTCATGCCAACTTGAAACTTTTAGGATATGTTATTGGCATGAATAAATACCTAGTGCTATAATCCATTGGCTTGCAAGGGCTTCTTGAGTGAAGATAAAAAAATGCACAAGCAAGCTTCTCTATTCGAGTTTTCATGTGACGTCCTGATGATGGTCTGACTTCACAAAGCCTGTTCTTGAGATACTTCTTGATTTTTGAAATCTTAGATGAATTTTTTGAGTCATAAGAAAAAAATTTCTATGCTCTAACTGCATTGATCACCATGAAGACATACCACTTTCATATATGACCCTAAAATGACCCTTAATATATCAAGTGGCATAAGGATTAAACTAGACCATGACCAAGACTAGAATGGCATATGAAATCTCATAAAATGAGATAAAACACACCCTATGACTTAATGAAAAAGCCCCTATACAAGATTCTGACTATAGGGTTAACCCATTTTAGCTTGAGGTACACCTACAACCTAGAAATGTTCCCATGTTCCCAAAATATGGAAGAAGCCTGAATAAATTCTTCTAGGGTGTAAGATTTGGTGATAACAATTCTAACACGAATGGTGGGACACATTATCTTGAAGACAACTTGTCAAGGTGAATGTTGGTTTTGACAAACACCAACTATAAATTATTATGTTACTCAATATTTAGTGACTCTTTTAAGGTAAATCTAGTTTTAGACCATTATTTTGTTATAAACTTTCCCCCATAATTCATGGTCCTCACTAGGTCATCCTCTGATAGAATATCCAATATTATTAACCCACCCATTCAACCTAAAATCCCTCTTGTAATTCAGTATCCATCACCTAATTTTCCTTTTGAATAATGAGTAGATTTTACTAGGGAGGAAGAGGTTATGGCTGAAGAAGTTGAAGATCTTGAAGAAGAAGACATGGCTAGACCTCATGCTTTCCCTACCTTCAATACTGATAATATAATTCGAATTCATGCATATGATGCCATTCCTCCTAATGCTCTAAAATTCATACCCACTTTTAATGGTGAGAGTCATATCACACCTAGTGAGCACATTAGAGATG
Source organism: Torreya grandis (assembly GCA_037957365.1). Lineage (NCBI taxonomy): Eukaryota > Viridiplantae > Streptophyta > Pinopsida > Cupressales > Taxaceae > Torreya > Torreya grandis. The sequence goes on from JARHVA010002616.1 coordinate 1,805,623, forward strand.
TTTCTAACTTTTCCAATTTACATAATATTGTTCGAGAGAATATTTATATTAGAATCCTTACCATGTCACTTAAAGGCTATGATCTTGATTGGTATAGGACTCTAGAGGGTGGATGAATCACAACTTGGGATCAGTTTTGAGTGTTGTTAACTTCCATATTTGGAAATGAAAGTGACCATGATTTTCTCATACATCAGCTCAATGTGATAAAGAGGGGACCCAAAGAAATAATGCATGACTACAATGAAAGGTTTTAGAAGACTTGGAATATAATTCCTCCTCCCATGAGACCACCTATTATTTTTGTGTTCCCTACCTACTTGAAATCCATTGGGACTAAAATTGCTATCATGCTTCAATCTATGGGAGATTCTACTCTCCCTGAAGCATATGATTTTATTGTCAAAGTTGAGAATAGTCTCATGCAAGATAGAAGATTACCTCCTATGGTGTCTATTCCCCTTTTGTCTCACACTTATTATATCACTCTTAAAGTGTCTCAATTTCCTAATGTCAGAACCAAAACTAAGGTTGCTCCTAGGCAGGCAAAAGGTGATGCTTATTAAAAAGAAAAGTTCTTAGCCTTAGAGGCTCAGACTAGGAAAGCTAATTTGAAACAAAGTACCTATCAAAATCCTTACCCATATCAATAAAAATATGGAAGAGGAAGATTCCAATGGTAGCCTAATCCCAATAGGCTTGTGAATGTATACAATCCTAACTCTACCACTAATGCAATAGAGATGGTACATGTGCATAACAACTTGGTACAAGGAGAAAATTGGTAGCAAGGCCAATTTATGGATGATAATGAAGGTAGAGAGTAGGATATTTTTTCTCAAGGAGTATTTACTCCTTTATTATGAGTTGATGATGAAGTCATGATGCAAATAAGTGAAGGTGGGCATCTTCAAGGATAGATCTTAACCAACTTCCTAGTTGAGGACACTTTTATGCTTAATCAAGGAACCTCTATTACAAAAAAAACTAGAGATAAGATAAATTATTTATGTGATTATAGTAACATGCCTAAAATACCATTCAATCCTCCTGTAAGGCATCAAGGCATGGCTGTAAGTGTGACAGTTCCAAAAGCTCCTATACCTCCAATAAGTTAAAATATGGTAAGGTATGTTCAAGGTGCCTCTATTCCTAAAGTTCAAAGCATTTATTTACCTATAAGGACACAATAAAAGGTAAGTAATAATGATCTAAGCATAGTTTATTCCTTGAAAAGTGCCAAAACATCTATCTCCTTATAGGATATCCTTCATATGCCTAGCCAAAAAGAATTATTATAAAAGCAATTGTCCACTATTCCTACTAGTCATTCATCTTCAAATCAAAGTAATAGTCATGTTTTATTTTAAAATTATCATAGTAGCATTTTTGATCCATCTACTAGGGTTTAGAAACCTCCACCATTTTACCTCACCCTCATTATAGGTGATAAGTTGGTACATAATTGCATAGTCAATAGTGGAGCTTCTACTTATGTCATGCTCAAAGTTGTATTTGGCAAGTTGGGCCTAAAATATGAGACACATATCAAAGGGGTCCTTTAATTATATGGTACACCTTAAAATATGGTAGGATTGATAAAACGCTTGAAGGTTTTCTTACACGGTTGTCCTAGTTTTCCTATCTTGCAAGACATAGTTGTGGTTGATCTCCCAGCCCACTTTGCAATCTTCTAGTCAAGAGACTTTATAGCTAATATTGGTGGATATTTCTTAGCTAATTGGTCCTTATTAACCTTTAAGACAAGTTATGGGACCAAACTAACCATTATAGCTCATCCTCTTGTAAGGTTTCACATTAAACCTTACATTGAAACTAGTTCTAACTTGAATTATGTTGTTCATGAGAAGGAGGAATATAATGTGGATGATGGTGATTTTAAACTTGAAAGCATTTATGATCTATTTTTGGATGAGTATGGTGTAGATTCATATAGGCATGATCATTACACATACTATTAGCTAAATAATCTTGGGACTTACATCACACATGAGGAGCTATTTGAAGGAGCTAAGGTAAGTGTAAAAAATTCTCATGTTGTTGAGTGAAACTATATGATTCATGAGTATGATGATCATAGGTTGATGGTAGAATGATGTTTTCATTCTTGCTATTGATGAAGATGATTTAGATGATGACACTCATGAAGAAGATGAGGATGACTTATGGATAAGATTTGAGGCTATATGTCAAGAATTTGACAAGATTGGTAATATTCCTTCTTCTCCTAAGAACTATATGTCTAATGTGTTTTTTGATAAAACTAATGAGTAGGATCTCAGGCGTTCTATTAAGTTTGAAAGTAAAGGTCATGTTGTTAAGTAAAATGGGCATCAATCTTTTATTCAAAAGCCTATAGTTCTAGAGGGACCTAGTGAGGTCAAGGTAGAAGTTATTGTGTCTAGAGGATAGTTAGGAGATCCATCTAGTATTGAGCCATGTTTAGAGGGTTTGGATCATAAATAAAAACTTGATACTCCCAAGAAACAAATATATATTGTGTAAGAAGATAAAAAAGTTGAGGTAACTATTATCATTCCTATTTTGTAGTATGATGAATGTATATCAAGTATGGAAATGATCAAGAGGATTACAACTCTAAGTAAGGATCTTAGAGAGAAATAAATATCATTCATGAGGGTCCTAAATAATTCACTTTAAGACCTAAGAAGATTCAAAGGTGATAGGCTTCTTGATGACCTACATATGTAAGTGATTGGTGATGAGCATGCTCCCCATGCTAGGCTACCTTCATGGAGTGATAAAGATGTCAGGGAAACTATTTTTGACCCTAGTTGAAGTATGATTAGATTTTTCACCTCAAGATGAGGTTTTGTAAATATTAGATCAGGTGTGTGTTTTGTTTCTTATTTTGTTGTGTCTCAATAAGTGTTTTTGAAGCACATGTGTGTTCTTGTTATTTTATTATGTTTTGTGTACTATTTAAGGCCTTTTATATGTCCATCCTATATACTTGTGACTCCATATCCCAATGTAAATGATTAGGCAATTGGTCATGGCATAGTAAGCATGCCACCCTTGGGAAATCATAAAGAATGTTGACCATTTTTATCTCAGGCCAAAATGGGTCAACCCCCTATAGTTAAAATATTGTATAAGGGATATTCAATAAATTAATAAGGTGTGTTGTAGCTCATTTTATGACATTATATTCTTGGTCATGGTCAAGTTCAATCCTTGTGCCATTTAATATCTTAAGGGTCATTTTACGGTCATTTATGCAAGTGGCAGGTCTTCATGGTAATCAATGTAGTTAGATAATGGAAAATGTTTTCCTATGACTCAAGGAATTCATCTAAGATTTCAAAGATAAAGTAGTAAATCAAGAACAAGCTTTGTGAAGCCATACTATCATCAAGATGTCACACGAAAACTAGAATGGAGTAGCTTACTTGTGCATTTTTTAATCTTCATTTAGGAAGCCCTTGTGAGCCAAGGGATTATATCACTAGGTGGTTATTCATGCCAAGAACATATCCTCAAAGTTTCAAGTTTGTATGAGCTTCTTAGATCAAGATACAAAGCTTCAAATATGGACATACAACATTAGACGTTCATGTTAATGTCAAGTTTAAGCTTGAGAAAAATAAATCCTTTTGAGCTTAAATTTGATGGTCATATGAACATCAATTATGGTCACACAAACATTATTCTATGGGAGTGAGGACATCACATTTAAGCTTGTGAAATAGCCATTGGTTTTGAAATAGTGGGTCCTAGTATATATAACAATCCATATTACATCATACATCTTGATTTAATAGTGTGAGATGAATCAAATAGTCAAAGAGCTCAAAAGATTGACACATGGCATAAACACATGAGCTAATAGATTGATAGTAGGATATTGAAATAAAAATTAGGGATACCACATGTTGTACATTTGGACAAAGTTGACAAATCAAGGGCAAGATCAATGACTCATAGTCATTCATATCGATTAGGATCAATTGTGCAAGATGAGTCAATATGTCAATAGGTTGAGTAAGATATTGACAACCAATTAAAATAAAGATAATCCCAAGACTTTCAGTGGAATTTGAGAAACCATTTTTGACCAAGGAAAATGGGTATTGTAGGGTCATCGATATGCCATTGGATCTTGATCAAAATCTATGAAGTAGACATAATGATGCAATAAGGGGATCAATAATATATAGGGACACCATTGAATATCAATATGGACCTCTAGTTCATAGATTTATTATATATATGGTCCATCTTTTAAAGGTTCTATCATTGTCTAGTGGCTGTGTTTGCCATTCTTAAACGAAGGGTCCATGCATCTATAAATTCTAGGTTTTGGCAGTGACATAATGGATATATATGGACTTAATAGGAACTAGGCATCAAGTAGAGTGTCATAATATAATAACTATAAGAAAACCAATCATCTGAGATTGGTTTTCTATCTATAGTAGACCCATGTGCATGGGGGAAAGTTTGAGCATGATCTAACTAGAACAAGAGCTAGCATTGAAAATGATACCATGAAGATGTACACATAGATCCCAAGTGTTTCATCTCCAAGACCAACTGCATGAAAGGGACCCCTTCTCTCCACTATGCATGCCAAAAAAAACCTATTTGGAGTAGTTAGCACTAGGATAAATTTATAATAAATGGATATAATTTTTATAATTGCATTAATACCATAACATAGCTCAAAATAACTTGATCCCATCATTTCAACTATATTGGAGCATGAGTGAAGGAATAATGAATTGTTGTAACTTCTTGAGATGACTTAGATCAATCAGGAAGTTCCAAATAAACATACTAGTAGAGGTAGTTGTAAATACATTTTAAATGAGGTTTAACTCATTTTATTCCATTTAGAACTTCTCTTTTCTGATTTCTCTCTCTCAAATGCTATAATTAGCTACCATTTTGGCCTTTGTAAGAGATGACACCATGTATGGTGAAGCCCTACTGAAATGATGTCATATTTTACCTTTGAACATTAATGAAAGTTTGTTTCTAGGTTTTGAATAATTATCTAAGTCTTCAAGTGACATATGGTGATGCTAAGTGATAATTATCTATCCTTCATTCCCTTATCCTTTCATGTTTGAGTAAGATTTCCTAGTCTAATAGGTCATATAGAGTGTAGTCCATTGTATAAAGTTTTTTCAAGTGTAAAATTGACCTTGGAGTATGAAATCTACCCTCTGGTCCATTTTCCTTATGTTAGTTTCTCACATCTCACCTCTATATTGAAAAACTCATGTTAGAACCCATTAAGACTTAGAGACTAGTTTATGTGCCTTGTTTCATCATGGTAAAAATATGATGATCATGTGAAAGACATTTTGGTGAATCACCTCTATTAGAGTATGTTTAATTCATGCATTATCTAACTCTTTTCACCATATGTAAGCAATATTTTAAGTGATAAACATTGCATGATACATTCAGGGAACTAGCCCTTAAATATAGAGGCTCATTTCCAATATAGGTACACCCACATACTTGGAAATGTTCCCATATTGTAAAAATATGGAAGAAGCCTAATTGATATTTTCATGTTGGTAATATTGAATTTTTATAACTTCTCATGCTCTTTCTCAAACTTTTTAATCTTATCTATGAGCTGCTCATGCTCAACCTTCAAGGAATAAAGCTCTATCTTCAACTGGTCATACTCAACTTCTTTTGATCTAAACCTTGTATTGACACCTTATAAATAATTATTTAGATACTTGATAGTCTTATTTTAATTATTAAAATAATCAAGGGCACTTATAATCTTCGCTTTAGGTTCTAATTTAGCATCTCCTTCTTCACTATCATAGTAGACTTCTTCATCATACAAGTTGTCTTCTTCTTTTTGATCACTAGACATCTTGTGCTTCTTAGGATAACCTTCAATATGTTAGACTTAATTCAAAGGAATAAGATATAATAACAATTATTGGAAGCAAAATAATTGAAGGGGGGATTAATTAGTGTCTTTAAAAACATTCATTCAATTCCACTAAAGCATACATGAACCATTCATACAAACATGAACATATAGCAAAACATATGTAACCATACTTGATCATGAAACAAGATAACACATTATATATGTGGTAAAACTTAGGGGGAATAAAACACATAGATATATACAAATTTGATACATTCATATAAGAAAAAAACCAATCTTTAGTGAAGCAATAACTTCACATGGAACACCAACCCCAACAATAATCAGACACCCACGCAACTAGGCTTTAACAAGCACCAAATTGCAAGGAGGCACCAACCTCCTAGATGACTCATCACCAAATTAGCCACCTAATAATTTTGATCATTTTTATAAAAAAATTATTCTCACATAACATATGATGATCACCTTCTTTATATCTTCTCACTCTTCTATCCCTCTCAAACTGCCTTTTAGGCTTCTTTGCTCAACTAGGTCTCTTCAAGACATATTAGATCATATGACCTTGATATTCAAATAAATTACCCATATGAGATACCCATGATAGTTTATATGCACCCATATTATGGTCTCAATGACCTTATTCTACTCAATAAACTTTTATTTCATTCACTTGCACTCTCTACTTCTCAAAACCTATCAATTAGGCCTATTAAGTCTTATGCTTATACTATTCTATAGATCACACACCTATTGGTAAACCATAATCAATTTCACACTTGGATTACCATTAAAATAGGTATTATAAAATATTTAATATATCAATAAATCATTATAATAGGTCATCCATAAATTAAAAATACCAAAACTTGTTTTAGGCCTGAAGGAGACCTAATTTAATTAGGCCTTCATTAGTACACATTACCCTTTGATCTCCTTAGATCACTTTAAAACTTCACACATGGTATTAAAAATTCATATAAAACTAAAATATACCCATAATAATCTCATCTTAGGTCTATGACACTTTTTAGCTCCAACTATCACTTGAAGCACACCATTAGTATTGTTTACATTAAGCCTTCACACACAGAGAAAGGTCTATCTTGAAAAACTAAATATATCACTATAGTTATCCACAAAAACATGAAAATAAATCATAAAAAAAACCTCCAAGACCTAAGTAACTTAATAAAGTGTATAATAATTCATCACATAGGGCACATATCCTTAAAAACACCTCTACAACTCACTCACTTAGAACTATCACTTTTCCTCAAAGACTAGTGATGGTGACTCAGACCTAAAACACCTGTATAAACATATTAAATGACTTATGATTCATGTAGATGATATTATGACATAATTATGTAATTATTGTATATAAATATAATATATTCAAATGGCAAATATTAGTCTTGCAAACCTATCTCATGACCTTATATATCATTGTGTCATTTGAACCAGACAAGTCAACTTGTGAGCACCTCTTTCACTATATTCAATAACTTATAAAACTTATACCAAACATTAACAAGTATTACAAGTCCAAAATAACATATTTATGTACATGGTGTCATCACTATATTATGATAACACATTCTTATTCATCTTCTCACTACTAACTAGGTTTCTCATTGTTTGCACCATTAGCCTATTAGAAACTGGCTAGCTTGGATGACCATTTTAGAATAATTGAGGACTAGAACCTATCCATAAACCTTCATGGACATGAACCATGAGTTTAAATATTAATCCTCCATCCATTTTCATATTTTGACTTGGTCAACTCAATTGCTACAATAAATCTCAAAGAAATTAGCACTTTCTTATAGGATCTACTCACACAGTTGACAAATTGATCACATTTAGAGGTGCCTGGGAGATTTGAATACAATTTAAAATAGTTTAACTGAACATAATAATCCATTTTGGTAAATTTTGATCAACATCTCCAACATTGGGTCCTTATTAGGGTTCTAAGAGGGTTTAAACTTGTTTCCATTCATAAAGCATATCCCCTTAATCTGAAAACAAATGCCTATAATTTTGAGATAGTCATATTTATAATATACCAAAAATATCTTATGTTCTCATGAAAATTTTGATAAGCTAATGAGTAGAATATAATCCTTCTTAGGTTGAGAACCCTTCATTATGAGCACTTGAGAGACCTCAAAACAACTTTTCATTATTTATCCTTCAAAATATGACCTCAAACTACATGAACAAACTTGAAATAGTATTCTTCACCTATAAAAATGATTAAATGAGCTTAATAATCTTGAAATATGATGATGACCCCTCATTAGTCCACATTCTTTCTCTTTGCTTTCTTAGACCTTGACCTACAAACCACATTAGGCCTTAAAACTGACCTTCATGCCTCTTTCCATGCATCTTCACCAAAATCACATAATAAATAAACCTATCTCATGATTAAATACTACCATAAATTCTTCACATGATTTTATAATAGATCATGATACCTCATTAGGCTAGGCAGGGCTTAGAAATGGTCTAGGTACATACTTGGTCTGAAGGTCCTACCCCTATAAGCTCACCCTTTGACTCTCATGAGTGATACAATGCCTTTCTTACATGGTAAAGAAACCTTATACAACTTCTCATGCCTCTGTGCATTGATCTTACCAATTCACCATACTTATATCTTCTCACAAGGACTTTGCATGCTATGACTAGTGCCATGTCTAGGCTTCTTAAGCACTTGAAACTTGAAAGTTGACCTTGAAACACTTATGAGACTATCTATACTTTACTTACATGATGAAACAATGACAAAAAACCTTTAATAATCTTGTTCTTACTTACTTCACTAAAATTTACTATGCACACCTTCTCATAAGGTCTAGACTAGGTTTTTCAAGACACCTTGTACTCAAGAACTATTACTCAAATATGCTTACCTTAATGATAAAAAATAATAACACTCTTAATATAATAATTTCACAACATTTCAGCTATCTCTTCCTGATTAACATTATCTCATGTCCTCATGTAGACCTAGAGCCTCATAACCATGTTTTAATGCTCATTTAACCATCATACTTCTTTATGATAACATTGACAACTTCAAGTTGGCCTAAACCTTGACATCAACCAATATAAGATACATTATGTTTCCTTAAAATTATATATTGTCACATAGATTCCTTGTCACATCAATGACATCAACCTTAACATTAGTGACAACATTAATGCCAAACCTCAACAACAAGAATAATGCTCAACACATACATGCTTCACTTGTTCTCTTTATGTGTTTGTAGATCACTATAGGACTCAAGTCCTCTACACAAATATAGATTTGATACTATATACCCATTTAGGTCATTTATACAAATACATAGATTTAACATTAATACACTTACCCATTGGGGGCATCATATTGCATAACTTCTACTTTACCAGGTTATGTCTTTCTATACCCTATATCATAGATTTGACATTGATTATATCTTGATATTGATCATCCTATACTACTACATATCAACTACCACTACTATATACTCAACTTATGTACCTATTTTTTCTTATACAAATTTGTACCACATGTTCATGCATACTTTCATTTGTAGATTTCCTAGTTTAGATTTTATTGTGCCTCTTTGCTTATACATCTATTGAGGGAGTTTGGATATGTCACTATTCTATGGATATAAGCCAATTCCTTTCACTATGTGTATGTTTTATAAATATGCCCATATCCTTGTGTGCGCTTAATGATTGTGTATGTAGACATTTGAACATGTCCTCCGATGTGGCTCTAGAACAACCTTACTTTCTCTATTCATATGTGGACATTTGATCACGTCCTTGTATTTTTTTTCTTTATTAGACTCAGTGACATGTGCCCATGTCCCTTGTATTGTGGCCCCTTAGCCAAATTTTCATGCCTCATGTGTTTTTCTATATGATTTCATTTATGCATCATGGCCATGACACTTTTATTTTGATTGTTAAACTCACATCCAATTTATGATGTCATGAGGGACCTCATGCATATCCCCTTCAGATTCGTGTGTCTTGATGGACATCATGCCCCTTCCCCCTAGGTAGTTAGATTATACTCAGATTTGTTGTTCATATACATGCTTATATTTTTATATCTATCTTAACAAATATGTGAATGTTATATCTAATATAAATCACACAATACCAATTTATGCTTAAATTATTTTACATTTGTATGTCATCTATACATGTTATATTGGTTTATCACACATATATCATATGTTTTTAGTCTAACACATAGGATGCATATTTTTTATGTTGATGATAGTTATTGTAGAGTTTAAAAAACTCCCTTCAAAATAATCAGTATTCACAGGGGTCTATCATAGAGATAAGGACATCCTAATGCACTTAGAACATGGTTTTCAGAATTTAGACACATAATACATAGCTTAGATTTAGGAAAACATAATGAAAACTAATCACATATAGATTAGTATTACTTTTGCATAAAAATATAATAGTTGGTAAATAATATGGTGCAAAGGAAATTAGCACAATGCATAATATCCAAGAGAAGGTGTTATTATCTAGTATCCCTAGAAATAGAAAATTATGAATTGCCAAAAAAGTACATGTACAATTCAAGTTTGCAAAATTTTAGTCACAAGTTATTAGATATGCTTAGTTTATACTTAGTTATAAAAATATTAAATAGGTTTTGATGAGATTATGAGTATCATGCGTGGCATGATCAATCCTATTTTAGTTTACATACTCAGATACATTATTTTGAGTTAGTCAAGAATCTATATGCACATAAATATAAGATTTTGGAGCATGTCCACGACACATTATTACCATATGTTTAGTTTGACACCAATACTCTCATATGGAATTGAATATCCATGTCATTCTCCATATTATTACTCCAGACACCATTTTCACTAGTTTTCACTAGAATGATTCCTTATTATTTCTACATTAGTTATAATTATTGACTGGTCCCTAAGTTAGATACCTGAGTGGCCCGTATGTTATTTTTAATTTCATATTTTCTAAGTGGCCCTAGTTCCATCCTACATAGTTTCAGTTACATCACACAACTTCAATTACATTGTATAGTTTCAATTATAGATGCATCTAATACACACAGGTAGGCAATGATGGATTCATATCCTACTTGAGTTCTTAAGCCACCTACATAAGAGGGTTGGATAAGCCATCAATCCAATCCAAGTTATTCATAGATTAAGATCCACCAAGAAGGGGTGGAAAATCATAGACTCAAGGCCATATTGAGTTATTAATCCATCCATAAATGATAATTTATCAATCCATTAGCTCAATCTATGTTATTCACCATTTGATCACTAACTACATGCACACATGATGTCTCTAGGTTTTAACATTGCTTCATGTACCCAATGAGTTGTATTCATTCCTTTCCTATTTCTATCATATTTTTAATCAATTTTGTCTTTGATTTTGATGTTTCATAAGAAGTATTGATTGCTTCATGTTTTATTTATAGGATATGTAATGGAGTAGCTTTGCAAATTGAGACCCACATTCATAGGCTTCACCTCTTAGGTAAGTTAGAGTATGTTTCTTTTTCTTTATCCTATTCATTTTAATTTGATACATTTTTATACTAAAGTGTGGGATAAAATATAATCATCTAAAATGTTATTTTAGTGCAATGAGTGTCACTTGAGATCACCTTATCCTAGTTTAGCCCTAGAACTATCTTAGGGATTCTCTTGATTAGTTTTCATATTTTGAGTGAGTATAACCTATTCCTAGATGCACCAAAAACATCATTGATCCATCCCCTAGGCATAAAAGCTCATTATTCACCACCTAATGCCATTTGGACATTAATGTAATCTTTTTGACACTAGTGCATTGTGCTAGTGACCTAGGTATCATGCTACTATATTTTTTCTCCTTACTCTCCCAACAGATATATTTTTATTCCTCAAAGCACTCATGGAGTCATCCTAGACCTATTTAATATCTTGACAAGCATTGGAACACTATATGTAGACCATTTTCAATATCTTATCCACTAGATGGAAATTAGATGCAAATACTCATAAACAAACTCAAAAATAATTGTGTAAATCAAGGTCATTGATCCCTATTCTACCTTACTTATGCACACACCCATCTAAAATATCTTAGAGCTTAGATTAATTATATTTCTAGTCTCAAGTCACACTCAAAGCACTCTAATCATCACTCATACTAGAATTCACTTACACTTGCACCAACACTTTGATTGAGAGAACTACATTGGGCTTGATCCCCTTTATTAGAATATTTAATGACTAAGTGATGTTTTATTAACCCTTAGTTAACCTTGGTGTTAATTAAATAATGAATAATATATTATTTATTAACTTGAGATAAAAACCTTGGTTAAATAAATAATAATATTATAATTATTTAATTATTAACAAATTTTATTAAATGTGATTTTGGGATAAATAGACTCGTTATTTGACAACAATCACCTCCCTTCATGAATTTTATAAATATATTTTTACCCCTATTGTAAATTCATTTGATCTTGATATGATTTTGAGTGAACAAGGTTTTGTGAAAACATTAAGAAGTGAGATTGAGAGGAATTGTATTAGGTTTAGATTGATTTCTCATATTAATGAATATCACATTGGTGGGTTTTTCACCTCTTTGAGGTTTTCCCATGGTAACTATTGTGTCATGTGTTGATGTATTCATTATATTCTTTGCTTATCAATTATATTCCAGATCTTATATATGCATAATGAATTCCTTCAATGAATTTTACATCGTAATAAAGCATGAGGTAATATAATTAATGGAGTAAGCCATTATCAACTATGAATACCAATTGATTTACATTTAGTTAAAAATATATTTTTTAATTATTTTTTAAGCTTGTGTATGACAAGGAAGGAGAAGAATGTTTTTTTTGGATTGCTTTGGACTTCTGTCTCTCATTCAAAACACTTTAGAAGAATTTCAAAACATCTTTGAACCCTCTTAAAACAACTCATGTTTTTCAAGCATTGAAATTTTTATCAGTCATAGGGGCACCATAATCAACCCAATAAAATTAAAAACATTGTTTTCCTAGTCAAAATACATTTTTGAATATTCCTTCTTTACTAAAAAAATAATCTAGAAGATTAAAATAATTTTCAAGTTTTTTGGTGACCTATGTAGGTTTCTAGGAGCACTTCTTCATCTACATGAGCATCATATTCATGGCTGAAAGCATACACAGGTAAGTAATAATTTTTTTTGTAATATATATGTGTGTGTGTGTGTGTGTGTGTGTGTGTGTGTGTGTGTGTGTGTGTGTGTGTGTGTGTGTGTGTGTGTGTGTGTGTGTGTTTAATTCTAATATTTGATGCAAGAGTGGGTGTGCCCCACCTTTCTTTAAAACATATTTTTTTATCAAAAATTTAAAATTAATCATTTTTTATGTGCACGTATTCATTATTGTTTTTTATTTAAAAAAATAAATAAAATTCAGATATAAAAATGTCTAAATATAGATTTTTGCATGTATTATTTTGAAAAGATTTCTAGAAGAGTTAGTGGTATATCTTTTTTCTAGATCTTAAAATTAAGGAGGCCCCAAGGTCAAAATACCCTAAATCAATGTCTTTTGACTTGGTCAATTTTTTTTAATATTTAGTTTAATTTTAAATCCATTTTTTGGTTCACATGCTAAACCCTTGTCCTATGTCTAGTTCTTCAACTTTCGACTTGGTGAATAATTTTTTGACAAACATAGTCATGTAATCAATTGATATCTAGCTTTTGGCACATTACAGATGCATTAGAGTAGTCTATTTTTTATTTTGAATCCTCCTATTGAAATTTTTATATCTCTTTTTAATAATAGTGTTTAAGTGATAATTTTGAGTGTGACTTTTTTGAAACTTAGATTAGTGCAAATTTAATTCAATTTTTTACATTGTTTGACATTTAAATTGTGTAATTAAGTATAGTTACATGTGAAATTAACTTTATTTTAAAAAATAGTTAAAAAATTTACTTAAAAAAGGTTAATTTGTTAAATTGTTCTTTTTTTAGTGTATTTTTGTGACACTTGCAGCACTCTATTTTATCATAATATTTCACAAATTTATTATGTTGTCTAGAATTAAATTGAACATTCATTGTGTTTTTACACTTTAAATTTTATTTTACTATCAAATAAAGTTAAAATTCATACTAAAAAGTTTATTTTTAAGCATTTGTGTACTATCATGTTTAAAGGAAAGCTATGGCTTTAGCTCATTTTTTCTTAGATATCTCAAATAATTAATGGAAATAACTATATTATATGGAAAATTCATGTTAAATTAAAATTTATGGATTGAAATTTGTGTAATTTTGTCATTGGGATTGAAAACTCTCCTTTTGGACATGTGACCCCTAAGCTTACTAATGTATTTGAACAGAAATTGTAGGAAGCTATGTCCATTATCTTGAAAAGTGTTAAGGATGAATTCCTTCTACACATTGGTAATCAAGATTATCCTAGAGATGCTTATAAAATACTTGAATCCATGTATGAGGACACTCATCTCTCGAATATTATTAAGTTAATCTTTGAAATGCTAACTACACCTACGAAAGATGATGAGAAAGTTATGAATTTTCTTGATAAAATTAAAAATATTAAAGCTCTATTAGATGGATGTAATTTTAATTTGATTTAGTATTATTTTTTTTATTTTATCATTTAATTAAATATTCATGAAAATTTTAAAAAAATTATTTCAATTTTGAATTCTAAGTATCAAATTGAGCAATATATCCCTGACCTTACCACCTTGTCTACTCTCTTGATTCAAGAAAAACAAGTTACGCCCAGTTTTGATTTTAAAGAGAATGCCACTCAGGCACTTCTTAATTTAAATAATATTTTTTATAACACTAAAAAATATAAATCTAACCTTAATTATGCTAAAAGAAAATATGAGAATAAGAAATATGGTAATAAAAATCATACACCTAAGTTTAATGGAAATTGCAATCTATGTGATAAATTTGGTCATAAAAGGAAAACCTATTATAAAAAAAGGATACAATTAACAATAAATCTTTTAAAAATAACAAATGAAATAAATCTAATCAAAACTAGTACAAAAATCAAAACCCTAATCAGAATAACAATCAAGATTTAAATGTTATTGCTTTATATGTTGCTTTATTTACTTTAAATAAAAATGAGTGGATCTTATATAGTGGTGCATCACACCATATGACATGCTTATCTAATATTTTATGTGATTCTATAGATATATTTGAAAGAATTTACTTAATAAAAAAATTTATTTTAGAAGCAATTAAATAGGGAAAAATAATGTTTTCAAATGTTACTATAAATAATATTTTCTATGTACCTAAGCTTAAAAAGAATTTTATATCTTTTTCTCAACTTATAAATTATTATTCCATTATAAATAATTATATTATATTTTATTTTAAAACATTTTCAAAAGAATGATTTATATATCTTTTCTCCTTATACATGTTTTCTTTCATCACATAGTAAGAATTAATTGCAATTATGACATGAAAGATTAGAACATGTTAATTTTATAATTTTACATGATATGTCAAAAAATAATATTTTTTTTGGACTTCTTTCTATCCCTTCTCATCATGAAACTTGTGAGGGTTACATGGTAAGCAACATACCATACCCTTTCACAAGAATCATGATGCAAATTCCTCACATCCTTTAGAATTGATTGATAGTGATGTTGTAGGATTTCTTTAAGTTGTATCTCTTAATGGATTTTTATATTTTGTTATTCTTATCTATAATTACACTAGAATAATTGATCTTTATTCATTAAAAACAAATCTGATGTATTGTCTAAATTCAAAGAATTTAAAGCTAGTGTTGAAAATGCATCTAATTTTTCTATTAAGAGATTAAGAAATGATAATAGTGGTGAATATGTTATTAAAGAGATTGATTCTTTTTTCATTAGTTTTTATATTCAAATGTAACTAATAACTCCTTATTCCCCTAAAAAAAATGGTATTGTTGAAAGAAAAACACATCATCATAAAAATGACTAGAACAAAGTTACAATATGAAAATATTTATAAAATTTTATGGGCCAAAACTATGAATACTAATATGAATATTCTAAATAGAGTTCCTACCAAATATTTTCATCTTTATATCTCTTTATAAATTTGGACTAAAAAAAATCTAGTGTGATTCATCTCAGGATCTTTGGTAGTCCTGCTTCTATCTTTATTTCTAAAGTTAAAATAAAGAAGCTCGATTCCACTTCCTATTCTTGAATTTTTGAAGGTTATGGAGGTAGCTCAAAAGGTTTAATAGTGTATGATCCTTATAAATGTTAGATCATTGAGAATAGGAAATTTCTTATTCTCAAAAAATCTTTTTGTGAGCCTTATGTGGATACTTCTCAGTGTTTTTATGTTGATGAACCTAACTCTCATGTTTCTCCTTATGATGAAATGGATGCCCTTGAGGAATTTGATCCATATTTGGATAAATTAGAGTTTAAGGAACCCCTTGAATTTCATGTTCAATCTAAAAATGGGTAGAACCACTGATTCAATTTTCTAATGTTGATAACCTTAATAAAATGACTAGAAGTCAACATTCTTATCATGCATTAATGATTATATATAAATGTGAACCTAAATAATTTGAGTAAGCCATTAAATATGATAGATGGAATGTTTTTATGAAAGCTGAATATAATGCCTTAATTAAAAATCAACTTGGAATCTTGTTCCTCTACCTAAAAGGCATATTGTCAGTTATAGGTAGATTTATAAGATTAAATATAATTCAATTGGTAAAATTGACAAGTTTAAATCTATATTAATTTATCATTGGTTTACTCAAAAATATGAGATTGACTATTTTAAAACCAAATTCGAGTATTGTTAGAATTCTTATTTCTCTTGCATCTCAAGATGGTTAGATTACTCACCCAATGGATGTCAAAAATGCATTTCTAAATGGTAATTTAGAATAAAAAATCTACATGACTCAAGATAAAATTTTCACCGATCTTCATAAAGAATATATGTATTCAAGTTAAATAAATCTTTGTATGGTTTAAAACAAGCTCTTCGATCTTGGTATTTTAAAATTACTTATTTTTTCAAATAATTGGGTTTCTCTAATTGCTATTCTGATAATGATCTCTTTGTTAAAGTTGAAAATATTCATTTGACTATAATTTTATTATACGTTTATGATTTATTGATTACTAGTGATCTAACTAGTTTATTTTATAAATATAAGAATAAACTAAGTCAAATGTTTAAAATGACAGATTTAAGCATTCTATATCATTTATTAACAATGATTATATTTCAAGATAGAAATTCAATTTGTATCACAATCTTAGTATGCACATAATATTGTTAAATTTAACAAGATTGATTGTAAACCTTCTTCTACTCCTATTGAAGTTAGTGTTAAACTTGATCCAAAACATGTATGTGAAAACCCTACTTTATATAAGTAGTTTATTGAAAGTTTGATTTTTTTAACCATTATTAGGTTATATATTTCATATGTTATTAGTGTTGATTCTAGATTTATGCATGATCCTTATTTGGATCATTGGAAATTAGTAAAGAGAATACTTAAGTATATCAAAAGGAACTATAAACTATGGTTAATTTTATTCTTCCATTGATAATGTTAATAATGGTTATTATGATGCTAACCATGATGGCGATACTTTAAATCATAAAACTACTTCTGGATATGTGTTTAAGTTTGGTGTAGATGTTATCACTTTTAGCAACAAGAAGCAACCTACTATTTCTCTCTCTCTCTCTCTCTCTCTCTCTCTCTCTCTCTCTCTCTCTCTCTCTCTCTCTCTCTCTCCTATAGAAGTAGAGTACATAAGTTCTATGAAATATACTAAAGAAGCCTTATGGATAAAAAGGCTATTGAAAGAACTTCATTTATATGTTTTTAGAGTATCATTATTCATTATGATAACCAAATTTGTGTACCTCTGGTAAAAAATATAATGCAACTCCAAATAATTAAACACATTGAAGTTCATGTGAATTTCATCTAAGAGAAAGTCATCAATGGTGATATTAATCTATAGTTATATCTTAGGGATGAACAAGGGTAGATATATTCATGAAATCACTTAGTACTATAAAGTTTTACTAATTTTATGCAATAATGAACCTCTCAAAGTTGCCATTAAGAGGGAGTGTGCATGACAATACTAATTCCTGATGGCCATGTGTTTCTTCTCCTTCTCTATACTTCTTATTATAAATAATTGTAAACTTCATGTGGAAGTTTTAATTTTTACCTAAATACATTAAAATAAAAATTTGTAATGGAGATCCTTATGTTATAAAAGGCTCAAAATATGCTTAGTGATTATTCATGAGAAATTATGAGATGTATTCTCACGATCATGCTACCCTAAATTTAATTTCGATTAGTTTATGGATTACAATTCCTTTTATTTCAAAAGGTGGTGTTTGGCATGATGAAGGTTATTAAATCCTTCAATTATGTATATAGTATAATTTATTTTTTAATGTGAATATGACATTTATCTCCATTTAGAATTAAGGGGGAATGTTAGAATATTTAATAACTAAGTGTTGTTTCATTAACCCTTACTCACCTTGACTTTAATTAAATAACAAATAATATATTATTTACTAACCTGAGATAAAAAACTCAGTAAAATAAATAATAATATTATAATAATTTAATTCTTATGATAGTCTATTAAATATCATTTCGGGATGGAAGGACCCATTATTTCATAATGGTCACATCCCCTCATCAATTTTATAAATAGGGTTTGAACCCTATTATAAACTCATTCGATCTTGATATGATTTTGAGAGAAAAAAGTTTTGTGAAAGCACATAGAAGAAGTGAGATTGAGAGGAATTTTATTGTGGTTGGATTGGTTTCTCATATTAATGACTATCACATTGGTGGGTTTTTACCTCTTTGAGGTTTTCCTATGATAAGTCATGTGTCATGTGTTGATGTATTCATTATATTATTTGCTTATCAATTATATTCTAGATCTTGTATATGTATAATGCATTCTTTCAAAAAATTTAACACCCTTTTGAGGTATTATTATGTAGTCAACTCTCAACACATGGGATGTTGAGGTCATGTCCATCTTACCTTAATAATGCCACTATTTTCTACTTGTGCTCATCGAATACCCTAACAAACATGGAGACCTAGGTTTTTACATACAAATCAATTAAATATAGAGAATAAATAGTGACTCAACATTCATCCACTCAATTACAAGTGTCTTAGGACTAGGTGAAGCTCCACCCAAAAGATCATTATTCCTACTTGAAAAAGGACACTGTCATACCTTAAAGGACACTATCACAGTGTGTTACTTTCCATAGAAACATGCTACTATCCAATAGGGTTTTTGACTCACGTTTTTAGTTCATGACACTAAATAATCTTTGTACCAATTTACACCCTATAATTCATCCATCTCAATAAGTTTTTAGTTAAGTACATCTCTTGTAGTTCATTTTCTATTTATAGATAATAAAAAAGTCAATTATTGTACAAATCAGATGATGTAACTATTTCATATTTAATCTTTGATTTATTATTCCAAAAGTTTAGAAAATTAGGTTTTTACACTCCCTAATCCCCTTAGAATCTTATTTAGATTTTAAGGGGATTATGGAATGTAAAACCCTATTTTGCTAAAGTTTTGGAATAATAAATCAAGGAATAAATATACAATAATTAAAACCTCTAATTTATACAATAATTGACTTTTCTTATTATCTATAAATAGAAAATTAACTACAAGAGATGTAATTAGTTGGAAACTAATTGAAACGATTGAATTATAAGTGAGAAACTAGTACAAAAAATGTTTTGAGTGTTATGATTTGGAAACAAGAGTCAAAACCCCTCTTGAATAGTAACACAATCTCTTGGATAGTAGTGCATTGTGTATACACAATATCTTCAAACTTTATCAATTAATAATGTTTTCTATCTTAAAAAAAATATGTCGAGTCTCAATATATTTGAGTGAAAACTCTAAGGGGTGCAACAGGAAGGGTGGGTAGACCATTGATGCTTTACAAGATTGTTGTCCCTTATTTCCACTTGTTACCTACACACTTGTCTCTTAAAACCATTCACCTAAGATTTGCCTCATATTTTTCACCCTCCTCTAATAATTTGTCACCTTTATTAGCCCTTTTTATAACCTAAACCTATTTTTAGTAGTTTACATGACATATTTGACCACATCGACCTTGTATTATTATTAAAAAATCTCACTAGGGACTAGGTCAGCCCCTGGCTGACCTAGTTCATAACCTAGTTTGTTTTTATCAATTATGATACTAGGTCGATCGAGTCAACCTTGTTGACCTAAAATTTCAAAAGGGGTTAGGGTTAAATCCACCTATATAAACACATCCATTTTTCCATTCTTAGAGAGACAACAAGAGTTAATTATTCATTTGTACTTCTTTATAATCTACGCTTTTGACATTCTACTTGAGGAGTCTTAGCTTAGGGTTTCTACTTGGAAAATAATCTTGTCTTGTGGAGAAGTCTTAGATGCTTTAGAATTTCTTAGTGATCCTTATAAATGACATCTTGTGAAGCACCTTTGGCTAAGTGAGAGATTGAGACTCAATGGGCTCATCTTCAAGGTAATTATCTCTAACTTTGCTCCTCTATTTAGTAGATAGAAGTATCATAAATAATGTATTTTTAATTTTTCCATGAATTAGGGTTTTACCTATACATAACTTAAATAGGGTTTTCTTATACATGTTTAATTTTTATTTTTACTAACCCCCACTTTCGGCCACAAGCTTTGGTGAGTAATATATTAGACTTTTACTTTACTTATTATTAGTTTAGTAAATATGAAAACATAGGACCTAGTTAGGGTTATTGTATAGTTTTAATTGAGTAGAGGATTTGAAACCCTCCCTATCAAAGTTATTATATTAAAATATCCCTTGATTAGGTCTAGTAGATCCATATTGGTCATGACCCTAATTATCTAATGTATCCCCAATAGTAATTGTAAGTAGGATTTATCTTCTTTGAGCTAGATTGATTTGTAAATCTATTGCATTTCTCATTGCATATATTTTGGTTAACCCGATGTTAAATCTAACCCTTGTAGGTTTTTTTCATGTTTTCATTTATATCATCTCATTATTTTTCCATATTTGTGATACTGTATCAAATCAGTTGATATAGTGCTAACTTTTGTGTGCAGGTTTAACATACAATCATATCAAAATGACTTAATTATTTTAATGTAAGTATTCATTAGATATAGGTTATTAGATTATATAGGTTGACATGGTACTCTTCTTCAATCCCAAATAACAAACTATGTCGAACATGTTGACTTAGTCTTTTAGTTAGCATCGAGATCAACAAACTAGGTCAAACAGGTCAACTTAGTCCTTCAATTAGCATCAAGAAACAAACTAAGTTGAAAAATTCAACTCAATCCTTCAATAAACATCCAAAGTAATAATCTAAGTAAAACA
Source organism: Torreya grandis (assembly GCA_037957365.1). NCBI lineage: Eukaryota > Viridiplantae > Streptophyta > Pinopsida > Cupressales > Taxaceae > Torreya > Torreya grandis. Next base: position 1,827,101 of record JARHVA010002616.1, read on the forward strand.
GGTCAACTTAGTCATCTTATCTTGCTTTAGTACACAGGGTTTTGTAGAACTAGTTCAAACTAGTCAACTTAATTTATAGAATTTGAAATTATAATTCAAGGTACTTTAGTAAAAAAATTAATCCTGATCATATTCCAACCAACCAAGGTTCCTTTCTTTCTCTCTTAGTCATTTCAGTTCTATTTTCTACAAGTTAGTAGTCTTCAAAACTGTAACCCTACAATAAATTAAGTTGACCTAGTCAACTTAGTTTTGTATCCTATCTTCCATCTAAAACACTGAATCAACTTGGTCGAATCTATTTTTAAAGACTTTTTCTTCCATAGAATAGTAGTGACACAATCATTTTTATTCTATATTGTTTTCATATAGTGTCATCTAAATTGACTCTATACTATTCTAAATTTGGGAATTAGTAACTATTTACTAGTAATTAATTTATACTTTGATTTTCAATTATTTGTATGCTTAGAGTATATCACATAGTCTAATTAGGTGGGTTTTAAAATTATCATGTTATACTATTTTGATTTTTTTGCACACACTACAAAATCACATAATATTCAAAATGCATTTAACATTTGTCTTCCCAAGGCCTACCTACTTGGATTTCATCACCAAAGGGGAAGCTAACTTAGTTTTTTGGAAAAATACAAACACATGGTTAATGGTATATATTTGAAAAACACTCGACACCCTTATCACTATAGGATTGTGAAGTGAGGGAATAGGCCCCAATACCAAGCTAGTACCATTGGAAACATATATCCCTTTCAACCTAAATATCTTGGAACTATCCATAGATTGATTTCTAGTTCCCTATTTTCATCCAAATTTCCTATCACACTTAAAAAATAGTTTTTAATAATATAATAATACATAGGGTGACCACTTAGTGAACATTTACTTTTCATTTGAATACTTGCTCTCTGATCATTATGTGTTGTTTTATAAAAACTTTCATTAATCAATGTTTATGCAAGCTTTTGTGTTGTGTGCCCTAACTAGATCACTCACATTGATCCAATTATTTTTATGTGCTTCCATTTATTACTTCAATAATATTTCAAATCTTTCCTTATTTTATCACACTATCATTTTATTTGGTATAGTCTCTTACAGACTCTGTTTCTCCTTGTCTATAGTACTAAGTTGACCTTTATGACTCCATTCTCTTTTTTTCCAGTTGGGTTATAGTAATAAGTCAACTTAGTCAACCCTATATCCTTATCATCTCATTTTCCTACCCTATCTATAATATAGAGTCAACTTTTACAGCTCTATGCTCTTTTCTTCTAGTTAGGTTATAGTACTAAGTGAACATGATCAACTATATATCCTTATCAGGATCAGTTTCATACCCTATTTATAGTATAGAGTTGACCTACGCAACTATATACCCTTATATGCCTCTTATCCATCTCTTATACCTTCTATCTAGTAGTACATAATTGACCATTTGAGTTTATACTCTTCTTAGCCCCTTCTTTAGCAGTACATAGTTAACCCAGTTGACTCTAACTCTTATTTCTACCTTTGCTCTTTTGTTTGGCTAACTTAGTTCTTTATATGGCTGACTTAGTTATTTATCTCACATTATTCTTACTTATCATCTTTTCATTTTATACAAAATCATGAAATCCCCTATAAAAATCTTCTTGGACAACTTGAATCCATTTATACATTATATGGGGTCCTCTTTTCTTCTTATATTTTCTTCCTCTTTTTAGCCTTTGGGGCATCTTGTGATGCCCATCCACACAATAATATATCCTTTGAGGTATCTTATTATGCATACTCACATATAATTTCAGATTTTGGGGCATCTTTTGATGTCAGCCCCTACATCTAATTACCCATTGGGGTATCCTCACTCTTACTCTACCTGGTATGATACCAAATTAATTCAACTTTAATAAAACTTCTGAGACACATAGACTTGTCTCTCACATGTTCATCCTTGATATAGATGTTAGCATAGATACTTCCCTTATTCTCATGATTTCTATATGCTATCTATCTAATACTTTTTATAAGATACTTACATGGGTCTCACCCTTAGTAGTAACTCTCTCTTTTCACAAACCTTAGTCCTTCCTTTTGGTATTTTGGTTTTCCATTTTCTTCATAAGTTTCATTATAAAACCATGGATAAGACATAGTCTTCCTCATGATGTAATTTTATCCTCTTTATTTTCTCACTTTCTAATACAATTTTGGTAGCCCTTGGGTCTTTCTTTTGTGAGTTGTAATGTAAGATCATGGATGGGATCTGACCTTCCTCACAAACACCATCTTTATATTATTTAATTATCACATGATTTTAACACCTCCTTAGGTTTTCCTTTTATGAATTATAGTGTAAGACCATGGATAGGACCTGGCCTTCCTCATAAAATCACCATCTTTTCATTCACTATTGAGACTATGTTTTGTAATGATTACAAGTTTTGGTTGCTTATTCTCAGCTTTAGATTTTGCCTCTTTTGGATAGACGAAATTTGCACAATAATATATATTAGCATTTTTTCTCCTTTTCCTTCATTATTATGATAATGAATCACACTTTCCTATCATTAGATCACTTTTTTCCCTTTATCACTTTTTTTGTTATTTGAAGTAATTCAAATTGTTTCATGTTTAATTTCTCTTGATTTCCTTTCCTTTTACTCCACTTTAGATAAAATAAGGTCGATATCAATATATCACTTTTATTTTACCTAAATTTATGAGACTCTTATACACCATGCTCTCTAAATTCTCTTTCTTAGCAACTAATTCCCAAGTATTCAAATGAAAGTCATCTTTATCACTCATGTTTGGTTTTACAAATATATATGGATGAGGAATAGAAAAATACATCAATAAAGTTAAAATAAAATCATTTGAAACAAAAATTAATGATATACAAAAGGCAACATACAAATCTCAAAAGTCAAAAAATGTTTAGAGTGTCATGGTTTATAAATAAGAGTAAAAAACCCTCTTGGATAGTAACAAAATCTCTTGGATATTAGTGCATTGTGTTAGTATCCTTTGGGGCATGGTAATGTCATTTTGTAAGTATAGATAATGATCATCTAGATTTTTTAAATGATTTAAATTCAAAATCCTAGGTCTCTATGTTTGTTAGGGTATTTGAGGAGGAGAAGGAGAAAATATTGGTGTTATCGGGGTAGGTTGGACATGAATTAAACACCCCATGTGTTGAGTATTTCCTACATACCAATACCTCTAAAAGGGATCAAGCCCAACATAGTTCTCCCAATCTAAGTTTTGGTGAAAGCGAAATTGAATGCTAGTATGAGTGTTGATTTGAGTGCTTTGAGTATGACTTGAGACTATAAATATGAGTAATCTAAGTTCTATGATGTTGTAGATGGATGTATATAGAAGTAGGAAAAAATAGGGATCAATGAACTTGATTTGGAGAACTAATTTTGAGTTTATTTATGAATATTTGTATCTCATTTTCATCTAGTGGATAAGTGACTGAATGTGGTCTATATATAGTGTTTTGTTTCTTTTCAAGATGTGAAATAGGTCTAGATAGACCCTAAGAATGCATTGGGGAATGGTAAGATATATATTAAGAGATAAAGGAGAAAAATGATAGTAGTGGAGTCCCTAGGTCACTATCATAATGCACTAGTGTCCAAATGGTTGCATTAGTTTCCAAGTGGGATAAGATGGTGAGAAAGAAGCCTAGGTGCCTAAGGGATGGATCAATGCTAATTTAAGTACATTTATAAATAATTTGAACTTGTACAAAAGTTAAAAAATGATCAAGAGAGGCCTTCAGATAGGTATAGGACTACGATAAGATAAGGTGGTCTCAAGTGAAACTCATTTCATTGAAATGAAATTTTAGATGGGTATATCCCCCCCTCCTTTATTCTAGAAATGTAGTAAAGAAAAATGACTAGGATAAAGGAAACTAAACGTACATGTACTTATCTAAAAGGTGAAGGCCGTGAATTTGGGTACGACTCTACAAAGTATGATCCACTATGTATCCTATAAATGAAACTTGAAATAATTCATCCTTACTTAGAAACATCAAAACCAAAGAAAAAATTAAGTAAATATATGAGAGATAAAAAAGGAATGAATAAATCTTATTGGGTACATGAAAGAATGATAGCACCTAGTGACATCTTATGTGTGTATTTAACTAGTGACCAAATGGTGAATAAGTTGGACTGAGTTGATGGCTTACTCAATCCTTATGTGTGGATGGATCAATAACTCAAGATGGCCTAAAATCCATCATTTCCCACCCCTAATTAGTGGATCAAAATTTAATGAATAACTTGGATTGGATTGATGGCTTGTCCAACCCTTATATGTAGATGGATCAAGAACTCAATTAGGCTATGCCTCCATTATTACATACCCATGTCTAGTATATATATATTTGTAACTAAAAGTGTGAAATATAATTAAATGTGTTGATGCAATTGAAATTGTTTAGGATGGATCTGGGGCTACTTATGAACTATAAAATTTAAAATGGCTTATTGGAAACTCATACACTTGGGAATGTTGTTCAGGGACTACTCAGTAATGGCAACCACTATAGATAGAGTAAGGCATAAATATGGTGAAAAATTAGTGAAAATGGTGTCTACAGTAACAATGTGGAAATGTCATGTAGTTTTCATTCCATCTAAGAGTACTGGTGTCAAATTGAACATATGGGAATAATTTTCCATGTATATGCCCCCAAATCTAATATCTATACATATGGATTCTACGTTGAGTCATAAAAATATATGTATGAGTATCTAAAATTTAAATGGGAGTGATCATGCCATGCATGATGCCCTTGATCTAAAAAAACCCTATGTAATAAATCTATAACCTGAGCATAGACTAAGCATACATAGTAATATGTGATTGATATTATGAAAACATGGATGTTGGATGTAGAATGGAGCATGGTAAAATCATAAATTATAATATAAGGACACATGTACAAAGTATATTATTTTATCTCATGTATAACTTTTTTTATGTATTCAACTTTCTAAGCCTAATCAGGCAATAGAAGAATGTGAAGAGTCTTTCCTTTTGTTTCTCCAAAGGCTAGAATTTGAAGAGACAATGGGTTGTAAAGGCTATATATATCCATTTGATATAATAGAATATGGTTTCAATCTATTGAAAAATATTAATATAATCATTTTTGATATAGTTTTTCCTAATCTTCTTTTATATATGGTTAATGCGTAGTGAGTACTCTATTTTACTTTAATCTATTTATTGAATGTTATGTCGATTATGTTCTAACTTTTGTTAACAATTGAGTTATTTTTACTCCTTAGGTGCATCTTTGTATAACATAGAAGGAATGTAATATTTTAGTCTATTCTATGTCCTATTTTACTCTCCACTACACAAGCTATCCCTGTAATTAACATGTTCTAGATTATTTATAGAAACCTCTACTAAAAATGGTGCACTGAGTGTGAAACCAATTTAGATGAAATATGTTGAGATGGTTACCAAGGAAAATAGACATAAAAATATGGTTAGATGAGAGAATCTAAAAATTTGCAGAAGAATAATCATAGAGAGTTGGAAAAACTACAATGAAGATTATCTAGGAGCACATATATGGATAATTTTATGATTTCGTATGGTGTGAGTTGCCTGTATTTTTAGTTGTGTAGATATCTAGATTAGAAAAATATTTCTTTAGTCTAAGGAGAATATAATTTATAGTCTAGACTAAGGAAAAATTAAAAATACTACAAAACCTAAAAACTAATTAGTCCTGATAAGTAGATTATTGGATGAAGACTACAATTAATGACTATATTAACAAGTTTTTAGTATAAGGATATTTAAATTTTGAGAGTAAACAAGATTAGTTTGTCTAAATAATCAAAGAGACATTTTAATAATGATTACCTTTTTTGAAAAATATGTTGGTTGTGAAAAATACCATGGTGCCTACTCTAGCCAACATGGAGTAGTCACTTCAAGCACTATGGGGGTGTGTGAAATAAGAAGTGAATGATGAAGATTTGAGTAAAATTTACTTGAACATGATCCTATAAAATATAAGGTGAAAATATTTAGAGTGAGAAGAAAATTTAGGGACTATAAAGGGAACTACAATAACAAAGAGTTTGTAATAAGACAAATGAACTATAAGTAACTACAAATAGGACTAAGAGTAGAGAAAAAAGTGATAGAGATGGATAAATGCAAGAAAAAGATGCTAGCAAAGAGAGGTTTCTAAGAGAAGATGTAGAAATTGATGGAAGAAAAGGGTATATGAAATATGAGAAAGGACCTAATAAGGAATAAGATGCTAAAATCAATGATGTAGAGGTAGAACATTTAAAAAGTAGAGGTAGATCACAATTAAGGGAAGGGTTTTTATTTATAACTGAGAAGGAAAGTTTTGAGGAAAATGTTAAATTTGAATGAAGTAATATCATAGGTTCAAGTTCAAATTTATAATAAATTAGAGATAAAATTTATTCATTTCAAGGGTACACATACCCCAAGCCAACTTTATTTATTAAAGGAAGAAAAAGTACAAAAAGAGAAGTGGATTTAAGTTATTTTGATTCCTTTACTAGTAAGTTTGGAAAGTCTAGTACAAAAACCAAGCAAGAATTAGAAAGGAATGAATTACAAGAAGCATGATTTATTTTTACACATGAGAATATTAGTGCACAATAGCTTGTAGTTTTAGTGGACACTATGATTTTTCCTAACATCATAATAACATGTGCATAGTGACAAACCATCATAGTTGTTAGTATTTAGGCATATATAGTAAAAATTAGTAGATTATCAGCTATGACTCTTAATGTAGGTATGTTCATACCTTTAATGACATATGGTGGGCCTATAGACCCCAAATAATACTTGGTAACCTATGAAATAAATATATTGTAAAAGGGTTAACATTAGATGATTTGAAAAAGTGCAAACTCATAGGGGCTTTGACATGATGAGCCTTGGAGTTCATTTGAAAAAGAAATGTAAATGCCCTCTATCTCACAAAAGTTAAAGACTTTCTAGTAACATAATTTAATAAAATAATTTTCCATTCAAGTCATTCAATCCTTGCAAAAATCTAGAGAAATGGTTGGATAATATGATCATAAGTTTTTCAATGTGATGAACAAAATTTATTTTATTTTATAAGACAAAGATAAGGCTTCTTGGTTCATAGAGGGTCTATGATTGAGAATAAGTTTCACTATTACATAATCCTAGTTCTCTACCAAGGCTAATGCTTAATCTAATGCCATATGGGTAGAGAAGATAGAAGATTATGTGAATCTTCCATCGATGAGATTGAAAGTAAAATCTAAGTTAGAAGATTTCATGAGGAATATGTATGAGATGCATGATAATGATATGCCTAAGTTAGGCTTATGGCGCATAGAATGTGGTTGAGAATGAAATCATAGAAATGACTGTCCAAAAATTAAATGTTATTTTTGTGAAGTCTACAAGGTAGTTGGAAATCCTACACTAAGTTCTATCTTATTCATCAATATATCCAAAAATCACACATGTACTATAATTTTTTCAAATCAACAAATAATGATGAGACATTCTCCCGATCTCTACAAAAATTAAAATAAGATATAATGAAGAATGTCTTCATAGTTGCAACTCAATAAATACCAACTATGAAGCAATTAATTCTAGGACCATATGCCAAGATGACAAATGTGACTTAAGGTAGTATGGGATGGATGCCTTCATCACCTAAATATCAGATGCCTTCATCACCAAATTATCAGCCATAAGGCCTAGTAATATATAATAATGTCATCTCCCTCATACCAATATTCTTATAAGTATGTGCAACCCTAAAAAAATATGAATCTTCAACAATATCAATCAAACTAGACTCTAATATCCCCTCAACACTAATATGGGGGATACAATGCGTAAGTGAATTAACAAGGAGGATATGCTTGACAACAATCATAAGGGCGGGGATGTCAAAAAAATAGAGGTGGATATATAGAAAGATATAATGGTGAATATCATGGAAGATATCAAAGAGATCACAACAACAATAATTGGAAAGATTTAACCCTATGCAATGTTACCTATGTGGTGCATATAATCATTATGCAAAAAAATGATCCATCAACCCCTAGAAACAAGTCTATTGTGTATACTATAGGGTTGAAGGTCAACACCAGATAGAATATTTCCTAGTTTTGGATAAACAAAGAAATGAGAAGCCAATGCACAATGTAAATATGATCAATGCACAACTAAAGTAAAATGCATTTGTACAAGTCATCACAAAGCAATAAAGAATAGAACAAGGCTTACCAACTTTAGAAATGACTAAGGATCATGATGTTTGAAAGTTTAATAGGATAAATATCTTGATCCTACTATGGAAAATAATTTAATGGATCAAGTTTCATAGGTATTACATGAAATACAATAGAAACCAACTTCTAAGGATGATAACACATATATTAATGCCCAAATCTATGGGAAAATTATCAAGATAATGAGGCAAGATGGTGTTATGACTATTTTAAAAGATTTGATAAAACTACTTAGCACATTTTGTAATGAGGATATATCCCAGAACATCACTAATCTCCTACACAATCTCCTATAGTGTGCACAATGAGGGAAAATAAGGGCTGATAAAGTAGTTTAGTATGTCAAACCCAAGAAGCCTTAGGATGTGGATTCATGAATGGATATTAATTTGGCTAGATATGAAATTCTAAATTCAATATTTACTTTTAGAATCATAGTCAATGTGATTCCATGATTAACCTAGGAATCCATTTGTAGACCAACTCTGAGTTATAGTCCAGTTACATTAAGTTTGGTAGATTATGTTAGAGCCAAACTCATTAGCTGGTTAGATGTTGAAATTAATGTACTTGATCTCACCCTATGAGGAGACTTTGAGGTCATCAACATGAACATATCAGAGACTCATAACCCTACCTTAATTGGTAATAAATGGGCTTATGATGGCCAAATGACCATCAATACTATGTGCAATCAATTATAAGCATAGAAAGATAAAATAATTGTCATACCCATAAATAAGTTTGAGCAAAAGCTATATATTATCCCAAAAGAGCTAGAGTCTCCTTATATCTATAGGGAAAATAGTTTTTTTTAAAGTGGGGATAGATGAAAGGCAAAATGGGGTGTGGTCTATAGAGTGTCAAGATTAGAAACCACATATTGTGCAAGAAGAATAAAGACTAACATTCAAACTTGTTATAACAAAGTATCCAACTAGCTAGGTTCACCTCTAAGAATGTGTTTCTCTTTCAATGCACTCTTTGGCAAGATCTAAGGTATACTTATTATATAATTCTAGTGTAACTATGATGGACTATATGTAACTTACCCTTGAAGGTATTATACCTTAGGAATCTACATCATCCATAAGTAGTGACTTAGGCACACACATCTTGAACTGGGCTCACAAAGATAATGAGTTGTGACCTCTACACATTATGTTCACTTTAAAGTGTTAGATACCTCAATACTTTAAGATAGGGGATATCTATCCATTTATATTAAGGCTTTAACACCATTTAACAGAAGTGGATCAATGAGTTAGTGCACTAGGCTATGTACTAAAATAAACTATTATGACATGATGGGAAGTATATAGAACTTGGAAATATAGTGGAAGGAATCATGCAAAGTATTACATGTAAGATTTAAGCTACCATCTAGTGTCAAATCAGAATGGCCTTTATTCTAAGAAGGTAAATGAATAGAACTACACATCCATCAGTGTGTGTGTGTGTGTATGGACCACACAAGGAGTAGAGTCATGATATTGGGTGCACATATTTAGCCACACCCTACCACCTCTACCAATAGCCTAGTATATACATCAAGAGCATAGAAAGGAAACCAAACATTGGGCACAACTTCAACAAGATTTAATTCAAACCTTTTTATTTGAAGATGGTCATCCATTAGTACGTAATGCCTTAAAAAAAATTAAAATTATTCTATGTCATGGATGAGCAAAATATTTAGAAACTATAGCTAAATCATCATATAATCAAGAGTTTGCATAATAATTAGATCTTATACTATGCAATTATAAATCCAACCAAAAATAATAAGTTATTGTTTATCCATGTAATACAATAATCAATGATCTGATAGAATCAAGTGATAATGAAAACGATGGAGATCTCGATCTAGAAGGTTTATTTGAGCCACAACATGAAGATGAACCCAAACCAATGCAAATCAAAGAGCAAGTGGAAGAAGAAAAATTGTGTAATATCAACATTTTATAATGTGAAGGCAAGTTCATTCTGAAATATGCTTTGCCTAATAGATCAAGCAAGATATATCAAGAGCCCTTGAGAAAGATTAAAGGGAATATTGGGATAGTCAACTCTTAATCTTAAAATAATTGGATATTAATAGGGAAAAGAGAAACAAATTTAGTCCTTGAAGCTACTAAGGGACTATTAAGATGTGTTTCCAAGCAAATTCTTAGAGGTAAAAAGCGTAGATCCATCTTTAGGATAAATGCACATATAACTAAAAGAGTGTATGTGCCCTATCAAAAAGTGACCTTACAAGCTTAATCCTAATATGAAATTCAAATTAAAGGCTAAAATTAATTGAATTAAATAATATATAATCATTTACCCAATCAAAAAGGTAGATTGGGTGAGTCCCATGGTTTTCAACCAAAGAAAATAGGAAAACATTAGGTGTGTGGGGACTACCACACACTTAATGATGTTTGTGTTAATGATCCATTTCTAATTCCTTTTACAGATGCAGTCCTTGAATTCATTATAGGGAATGAAGTATATTAATTTATGGGTGGCTTTAATGGACATCACCAATTTACAATTACAAAGGAGGATTAGGCTAAGACCACCTTCGAGCATTGAATGAGGATCATTCACACACAAGTTAATGCCTTTTGGTTTAAATAATACACCTATTATATTTTATAAATTTGTGGTGAACTCATTCAAATATTTCATTCATGATTTATTATAATCCTATTTTGATTATTAGTCTATCATTTATATATTTAAATAACACTTATCAAAACTAATAATGATGTTAGAGTGATGTCGTTCTATGTACAACACTTTCAATTTAAATAATTGTCTGTTATTTACACATTTAGTGTCTTGTTGGGCTATGTTATATATAGAGATGGTATTTTTGTTGACCTTACTAAAATCACTATTATAGTAGGGATGTCACCTCTTAATAACTCGAATGAAGTGTACACATTACTTGGTCATATGGGATATTATAAGAAGTTTATCAAAAGGTACACAACTATAACTACATCCATGGAGAAATTATTATGGAAGGATACCAAATTCTAATCGACACTTGAATGCAAACAACATTCATTGAGTTAAAGCAAAGATTGGTGACAATACTAATCTTGTTTTTTCCTAAATGGAAGAAGCCATTCTACATACATATGGATGATTATGGTACCACAATAGGACCACTGGATACATTTTTCTAGTAGGAAAGTATCATATGCAAATAATAATAATGCAATCATAGAGAGAAAATAATTAACCATGGTGTTCACATTGTAAAAGTTTCATCATTATTTATTGTCTACACCATTTGAGTTATTTATGGATCACTAGGCATTATGATACCTAGTTAATAAGCCAATGCTAGGAGGATGTATATCAAGGTGGTTAATACTTTTTAAGTAATTTAAATTCTGAATTAATGTTAATCCAAGCTAAGAGAAAATGGGCCCATGTCACCTTAGCAAAATTCATAAAGAGGAGGAACCACAAAAAATTTAAGATGAATCCCCATATGCACATTTATTTAGAACTTCTATAGTTCTTGATAACAAGGAAGACATTACAAATTTATTGAAGAAAGGAACTTTCTTTTACATTACATTGAGTGGGATAAGAAGAAAATGGTCATCTGATCCATATCATATATCATTATTAATCGATTCTCGTACAAATTTGGAAAGTATGAAGTATTACATAGAGTAACTCTAAAACATGAGTGATCATAGCTTCTTCAAGAGGCTCATCAGAATTGTAGGGGTCATTTCATAGGAGAAGCCACTAAAAAGAAAATATTACATAGTGGGTTTTGGTAGCCTACATTATTTCAAGATGTGTATAGAGTTTCTAAATAATGTGATGTCTGTCAAATAATGGTAAAGCTAAACCAATGTGATAAAATTCCTTTGCTACCCATGCTTATAGAACAATCCTTTGAACAATGGGGATTTGACTTCATTGGACCTATAGTTCCTCTAAGTAAGTGCAGTCATGCTTGATATGTTATTATTATGATAGATTATTTCACTAAATGGGTGGAAGATACTTCCACTCCAAGATATGGTGCAAAATATGTTGCCAAATTTTCATATGAATACATAATTACAAGGTTTTGATGTCCAGTTAATATGGTAAGTGATAGAGGCATGCATTTCATAAATAGTACTATCCTATAAATTCTATATTTTTCATGTTCTTAAGGCTACTAAATAGTATCACAGTCCCTTGGATAGTATTACACTATTCAAGTGTCCTCTATGCTACATTATTTACCAATAGTGTTATTTTTGTGTGGAACTAATATTGATCTGCATGTGACTATTTTTTATTGTGTTTTCATAAATTTGAGCTCTATACTCTGTGTCCATGTGCTAAAAAATATGATCTAAGTGCATTAGGATGGTCTGGTCTCTATGACAAACCCCTATGATTTCCCCCTCTTTTAAGGGGAGTTTTTAAACCTCTACAATAATTGTCCTCAAAATAAAAGCTCTGCATCCTATGTGTTAGACTAAAAATGTATGATATCTACATGATAAACGAGTATAATGTGTATACATGACATCATAATGTAAAATAATTTGAGCATAAGTTGGTAACGTATGGTGTATCTTAGATCTAAAATTCACATGGTTGTCAATATAGATATAATAATGTAATCATGTATATGAATAGTAGTTTTGAATATAATCTGATTAACTACCTAGTGGGATGGTACATGATGTCCATCAAGGCATCCAAGGAGGAAGGGGAGATCTAAAAGGCCTCTCATGACATTAAAAATTGTGTGTGTACACAACAAGTAATGTAAAAGTGTCATGTCCATGAGACATTAATGAAAGCATACATACAAACACATGAGGCACACAAACTAGGATAAGGGGACACAAGAAAAGGGACATGGGAAAATGTAAGTAAGTTTGAGAGATTGAAAACATACAAGGACATGTTAAAACGTCTAGATATGCATACAATAAGCAAGGTTAGCTTAGATACACATGGAGGGACATGTTCAAATTTATGTATACATAATCAAGAATCACACACAAGGATATGGGCACATGTGCAAAGCATACACACAATGAAATAAATTAACATAGAGCCATAGAATAATGGAATATTCAAATGCCTTCGACTATATGTAGACTTAAAAAGACACAATCATATCTAAACTAGGAAAGCTAGAAATGAAATTATGCATGAACATGTGGTATAGATTCATATAAGAGAAAAGTTATACATAAGTTGAATCTATAATAGTGGTAGTTGATGAAAAAAATCTTAGTAGCATAGGATGATAAATATCAAGATATAAGCATTGTTTAATATCTGATGCAGGGTATATAAAGATATAACCTAGTAAACTAAAAGCTGTGTAGTATGATGCCCCTAATGGGTGAATGTATCAATGTTGAATATGTGTATCTGTGTATGTGCCCCCAATGGGTAGATAATAACAAATCTAGATCTGTGCAGAGGACTTAAGTCTTGTAGTGATGTACAAACACTCGAATAGAATAAGTGAAGAATGTATGTATCATAAAATTGACTAGACTAACATAGATAACATATGTAGTATCTATAAATAATAATGAATGTAAACATGGAAATGAATACAGTCTAAAATTTTATATTTTTTAAGAAAATATTTGAATGTTTTTGTGTTTTTTAAGTATAAGCTATGTAGAATCAACATGAAATAAACTGTATGCAAAGATAAAAGTAAGATAAACTATGTTAAAATAAAATATGATTTGTTTAGACATAAAATCTCCTTAGATTAATAATTTTAATTGGATTATTTACTACCTTACCATTGAGTGAAGCTAGATGGTATAACTTGGGGCCAAGCTTTTGTGTGATTAAGGGAAAATCCATTTTGTTTTGAATGTTCCTTTTTTATCTTCTTTGGCATTCATGTTTCTCAGATTCTCTTTGATAACAAGATCATTGACTTCAAATTATCTACTATGAACATACTATTGCATGCCCATTAGATTTGTTTTTGGTATGATCTCAAGTGACTTACAACTTGAATGCATGTCTGATCTAACTATTCTAACTCATTTAGAAATTTTTTTCTATATTTGTCATATGTGATAACTCCTTTGAGAGAGACTCAAAGGGATGGAATTTATAATTCCTACATAATAACTACTTCAGTTCTATATACTAGTGAATAACGAGTAGCTCTTATCATTATGCAAATATTGGTGTTGTAAGCTCATATTGCATATATGAGATGATTATGCCAATCATCACTAAATTTGGTAACTATTTTACTTATAATGTTATTAACTATCTCACTTTTATCTTTTTCTTGATCATTACCATGTGGGTAGTATGGAATAGAGGATATGTGTTGGATCTTGTATCTAACACAAAATTTCTTCATGATTTTGTTCTTAAAAGAAGTTTCATTATTTATAATGATATCCATTGGTAGGTAAAAATAGGAACTGACATATATCATCTCCTTTTTTGGATTTTAATGGGATTAATTCCACCCACTTAGTAAAGTATTATGTGGTTATAATGCTAAATTTGTGTCCCCCTACTGATTTTGGGTTGATTTTACCAATGAGATTAAAACACCATAGCATGTATGGCCATTGAGTGACTATAGGTTATAATTTTTGAGGTGGGGACATCTTAATAATTCCCAAAAAGTGAACTTAGATGTGATTTGGACTCATGACAATGAGTCAAATTTGAATTTTGAGCTTTCTAGCCTTTTTCTAATTCAAAATTTCAAAGCATGTAATGAGGGATTAAGAGTGATCTAGTTGGGTTATGTGAATCATAGAGGTATGTAATTCTTGAAAAAATGTTGTAATGGACCTTATGGTCTTATAAGAGGTCCTCATATTTTTTAGAAGCCATATGTCATGTTGGGAGAGTAAGGTGGTAGTCTTAATATTTACCACCCTACATGGGTTTAGAGAATGTTGATAGAGTTTCTTGAAACAAAAAATACTTACAAAGTATGTTGAAGAGTATATATCATAGAGGGAAGGAATATATAGTTTTTGGTGGTCCATAGGAAGAGAGATGAGAAGAGGACAGGGAAGATAGGGTCAATAAAACAAGAGAGAGGTCTACCATACCAAGGAAGAAGGACTGTATGTAAGTCCAAATTGAATGTATGAAGGGACATCAATGAAGAATTTCATTTTTGAGGAATAATTATTATGAATAATATGATTTTTTATGTTTATTTACTTCTTTATATGTTCTTAATACAAGTCATGTAATCTAATGTATTCAATGAATTTATAAGCATATATAATTCTATGTATGATATCAGTACATGCAAGGTTTGCACACATTATGTAGTAAGATAGAGAATATGATATGTTAAGAAATATAGTGGTGTTTATGTAAAATATAAGTTTAATGAATTCATTTTTTGGTTATAAGTTCCTTGAGTTTTTATCAAGAACTTCACTATTATGGTTTGAGTGCAAAGAGTAAGTGTGATAACCTAGTGTCAATCTTTGATTGATCTCATATAGATTAAGGCCAAACAAATTGTTGGTTAAGTTATAATATAGTGTGGAAAATTCATGATCAATGTCCATGTTGTAAGAATGAATGTTACATAAGTAAACATTGAAAGCTTGGGTGAAATAGAATTGGGAAAAGACTGTTATAGTCATGTTTTCAAGAACTTTTGTGAAATAGTGAAGAAGAAACATCATAAAAGATGATCAAAGTGTGAGATGGATGAATTAGGGTATATATATGATTTAAGAACATACAAATACATTTGGGAACACTATATGAAACTTTAATTCTTAAAAGCAAGACCTAGAAACCTTGCAACATGTGTATGCATGCTCAGATTGATAAAGAACTAGTTTGAAATCATGATTAACGGTCTAGTTATGACTTTATAATACCTTGAGAATATGTGGAAACATAAATAAGACACAAAGAAACTTATATCACCTTTTGAAACCCTATAGAAAGAAAAGATGAACATTTTTAATGATCTCAACTTCCCTAAACTAAGAAAACCCTATTTCTAGGGTTTGGACAAGAAAAAGTGTGTAGATAATTCTACCTAGTGAATCTTGATAGAAATTGGTGAGAATTTAGATCTCCATGTTTGATAACATATCTTTGAGTTTATAGTTTGAGAAAATACATTTCCATACATTTATGTAGGACTGGGTGTGAAATAGGGAACCCTAGACCTAATAGGCCTAAATAATGTCCTAAATGCATGTTGAAAATAATTTTAAACAACTAGTTGGTGGTTACAATTTGGTGAGTGGATGGTTTAAGGAAGAGGGTATCTAGAAGTGAGGGGGGTTTTGATATTAGCATCTATACACCTTAGTAAAAGGAGGAAAACAATAAAAAAAGGCTACAAGGATTAAAGAAAAGACAGGGTAGAGTTGTCTAAAGTTGTCAAAATGCATAGGGAAAGGTTGAGGATGATCTAAGAGATCTAATAGATTATGTGAAGAAGATATAAGGTGCATATTGACGAAGAGGTAAAAATAATAGTGTTAGAGAAGGAAATTAATAGAGAATGGTAATTCATGATCAATGTTATGAATATTGAAGAGGAGCATGAGAGAAATCAAAGTAGAAATTGTGACTACAGGTAAAAGTATTAATATGAGCAGCAACATAAGAAAAAGAAAAGGAACACATGAAAGAAGAAGTAGAGGCATAGGTGTGGCAATAAGGAGCACACACATTTGTATGAACACTTGAATGAAGAAGAAGATAGAGGTCAAGTTATTTCCTCCACTTGGGAGTATGATGTAGGAGAATCTCAGGAATGCCTAAAAAGAGAACTTGGATGTGATTTGGATTGATGATAATGAGGCAAATTTGAATTTTGAGTTTTTCTGCCTTTTTCTAATTTAAATTTTTAAAGCATGTAATGAGGGATTGGGAGTGATTTAGGTGGGTTTAGTGAGTCTTAAAGGTATTTAATTGTTGAAATAATATTTTAATGGACCTTATGGTCTTAAAAAAGGTCCTAATAGTGGTTAGAAGTCATATGTCATGTTGGAAGAGTAAGGTGGCAGTCTTAATGTTTACCACCTTACGTGGGTCTAGAGAATGTTGATAGAGTTTCTTGAGACAAAAAATAGATATAAATTATGTTGAGGAGTATATATCATAGAGGGAATGAATATATATTTTTTGGTGGTCTGTAGGAAGAGAGATGAGAAGAGGACAGGGTAGACAGGGTCAAGAAAACAAAAGAGAGGTTTGCCATAACAAGGAAGAATGATTGTATGTAAGTCCAAATAAAATGTATGAAGGGACATCAATAAATAATTTCATTTTTTAGGAATAATTATTATGAATACTATGCTTGTTTATGTTTATGTAGTTATTTATATGTTCTTAATGCAAGTCATGCAATCTGATGTATTCAATGAAGTTGTAGACATATATAATGTTGTGTATGATAGCAGTCCATGCAAGGTTTTCACACATTGTGTAGTAGGATAGAGAATATGATATGTTAAGAAATATAGTGGTGTTTATGTTAAATATAAGTTTAATCAATCCATTATCTAGTTAAAATTTCCTTGAGTTGTTAGTAGGAACTTCATTGTTATGATTTGAGTGCAAAGAGTGAGTGTGATAACCTAATGTCAATATTTGATTAGTCTTAGATAGAATAAGGCCAAAAAACTATTGGTTAAGCTATTATACAATGTGTAAAATTCATTATTAATGTCCATGTTTCAATAATGAAGATTTCATAAGTGAACATTGAAAGTTTGGGTGAAATAGAACTGGGAAAAGACTATTACAGTTAGGTTTTCAAAAACTTTTGTGAAATAATGAACAATAAATATCATAAAAGATGGTTAATGTGTGAAATGGGTGTGTTAGGGTATATTTAGGCTTGAATAACATACAAATACATTTTTTAACTCCTTAGGAAACTTGAAATCTTCAAAACAAGACCTAGAAACCCTATAACCTGTGTATGCATGCTCAGATTGACAAATAACTAGTTTGAAATCATGAATAAAGGTATAGTTATGACTTTATAATGTATTGAGAACATGTGGAGACATAAATCAGACATAAATAAACTTATATAACATTTTAAAATCATATATAAAGAAAATATGAGCATTTTGAATGCTCATAGGTTCCCCATATCGAGAAAACCCTATTTCTAGGGTTTGGACAAGAAAAAGTGTATGTAGAGAATTCTACCCAATGAATCTTGCTAAAAATTGGTGATAATTTACATCTCCATGTTTGATAATGTATTTTTGAGTTTTTATTCTAATAAAGTACATGTTTGTACATTTATGTAGGACTAAGTGTGAAATAGGGAACCTTAAACCTAATTGGCCTAAATAGTGCCCTAAATGCATGTAGAAAAGAGGTCTAAACAACTAGTTGGTGGTTGAAACTTGGTGAGTGGATGGTTTAAGGAAGAGGGTATATATAAGTGAGGGGATTTGTGAGATTGGAATTGAAACACCTTTGTACAAGGAGGAAAACAACAAAAAAAGGATATAAGGATTAAAGAAAAGATAGGGCAGAATTATCTAAAGTTATCAAAATGCATAGGGGAAGGTTGAGGATGATCTGAGAGATCTAATAGATTGTGTGAAGTAGACATAAGGTTATTATAACCCTAAATCATTGTGAGTAAACATAAAATAGTGATTTTATATTGCCTAATAATGACTATAGTGAATGAATGAATGTAGGAAGAGATTATTGGATGAAGGACAAAGGCAGAGTCTTAGATAGATGTGTATTAGCTCTACATCAATTGTTATGAAGGAACATGGTGTATATTATTGTGTTATTGAAATTTTTATCATAGTTTAACATATTCTTGACATTCTAGTTCTATAGTGGGATAATAATATCCTTATTAGATTAATTTATGTGACATGGATTTCCCATTGAAGTGGCTACCACACTCATTGTCATGTACTTGGATAATGTCCAACTTAGCTTTATTAGATTCCAAACATTAAATTAGGTGTCCATCATAAGATAATTTAGATAAGTCCCCACTGATGATGACATAATAGAGGGAATTCTTCTTTAATTTGTGCTTATTATTCCTAGTGAAAGTATCTGGCATGATAGACTTGTGAATAAAATTATATATATCAAAAAATCATTCAAAAATTGTTGTACTATGCATGGTGGCTAAAAATAATAGAACTATGAGGTTAGATTAGGATACCAATGATGACTAAAATTGTTTTTTACTATAGATCATCTGTTCATCATTGATATCAATGGGGATCAATGATTCCACATTGGCAATTACATTGGCATGATGATTATATTTACGAGGGATATTTTCAATAGAGAAGTATTCAAATTGAGCCTATAGACATTGAACCATATTATTATAGGGAATTAATTATTCTTCCTTGGAATGGTAGACATCTGTAACTTGATTGAATACCAACTATGAATCCCCATATACCTTAATATATTTTATTTTGATATTTTGAGCTACTTGGAGACTATGGATAAGTGTATTGTATTCTATGATATTGTTTGTGCATGATTAAATTAACCAATATTAAAGTGGTATTGTGTTCCCAAGTTGGTTGATAAAGACCATTTTGGCTACAATTCCTTATGCAAATATAAAACCATCAAATAACATTTTCCATGTGTTAGAAGGGACATTTTAAGCTATGAAATAATATCGTAAAGTATCATTGATAGGATGGGTATCTAATAGTGGTGTTACTTCCAAATTGTCTATAATTATCTATCCCTTTATTAATTTTTATAGCATGATATTTATATTTAATTATGTATGTAACATTACCCATTTGGAAATATAGGTAGAGAGATGTGGTTTTGACATGATAAATTATAAGGGATATGCTTTTGTAATGACCCATGTCTCATTATTCATCATATAATGTTGGAGATTTTGTGTAGCAACAATGAGTGCTAAACATAGTTTTTCCATTTTGGAATAATTTTTTTCATAATCAAAATGTGTGTGAATTATGTAGTAAATAGCTAACTCTTTATGCTAGTCATTATGGTGTGCTAAGAGTGTACTAAGGGAATGATTGGTGGCTGAAATATAAAGGAGAAGTGGCCTATCAGGTATTGGTGGTATCAAGACATGTGGATTTAACAAGTATTGGTTGAGTGTATTAAAGATTTTTGGACATGTAGTGTCCTATTTAAATTTAGTACCTTTATTGAGTAATATTATGAATGACCAAGTCTTATCTTTTTGTCACAGTTTTCAAGCCATCCTAATACACTCAAAACATAGTTTTTAGCACGTAAACATAGATAATAGGTTTTAGATTTAGGAAAACTTGGTGAAAATAGTCACATGCATATTGGTCTCAATTTTGCAAGAAATAATACAATTGGTTAATAGCATTGTACAAAGGACACTAACATAGTGAAATACTATCCAAGGTACTATGATATTATATAGTAACCATAAAAATAATAAATTATGGAATTGTCATAAAAGTATAGTAGGTACAGTCCATGTTTACATAATGTTAGTCATATGTTATCAGATATGCTTAGTTTATGCTCAGTTATAAGTAGAATTACACATGCTTGCTTAGATTGGGGCCATCATGCATGTCATGATCACTCCCATTTCAATGTTAGATACCCATACATATATTAGTATGACTTAATACAAAATCCTTATGCACATATATCAAATTTAGGTGTATGTGCATGGCACATTATTCCCATATGTTTAGTTAAATGCAAATAATATTAGATGGAATGGAAACCCCATGTCTTTATCTGATGGGAATAAATATGTAATAATTATAACCTATAATTTATATAATAATTGGATTTTATGATTATTATATAAATAGTAATGAACTACAAGAGGTGTACTTAGTTGGAAACTGATTAAGATAGATGAATTATTGATTGTAAACTAGTATAGAGACTATACAGAGTGCCATGAACTAGAAATAAGATTCAAAAACCCTCCTAGATATTAGTGAAATCCTATGGATAGTATTTTACTACATTAGTTTCCTATGGGGTGTGATAGTGTCCATTTGCAAGTGAGAATAGGGATCTTCTAGGTGGAGCTTCACCTAGCCCTGAGATGTTTGTGTCTGAGTGGATAAATGTTGGTTTGCTATCTATTCCCTATTTTATACTAATATATATGTGAAACCTTATGTCTCCTTGTTTTCTAGGTTATTTTATGAGAACATGTAGAAAAGAGTGGTATTATTAGGGTAGGATGGATGTGACCTCAACACCCCATGTGTTGACCATTACATACCAATACCTCGAAATGGGTTCAAGCACGATGTAGTTATACCAAACTAAGTGTTGGTGCAAGTGCAAGTGAATTATACTATGAATACTAATTTGAGTACTTTAAGTGTGAATTGAGATTGGAAATTTGAGTGATCTAAGTTTTGGCTACTATAAATGGGTATATGTAGATGTAGGGTAGAATAAGGATCAATGAAATTGATTTACATTAGGACTTCATGATCATCAAATCCCAAATCTGGCAAGTCACACTTAGCTATGATTTTTTTAAATGGATATTCTTCAACCAAGAATTTTCTTATATTATTCTCTTATTCAACGGTGGTGGTGAGGCTTATTATGTTGGTTTTTTTCTTTTCCCTTTGTCTTGCTATGTTATAATCACTATTGGTTCTGGTAGTGCCTATGGTTGTACTTGTTATGGTTTAAATTGTACTTATGATTGTGCTTGTGGTTACATCAGTGGCTATGTACCTATGGGAATAGACCAGAGCATAGGTACTATGCGTGGTGGTTGAAACTAATAGAGATACGAGGTTAGATTAGGATACCAATGGTGACTAAAACCATTTTATAGTATAAATAGTCTGTTCACCATTGATATCAATGGGGATCAATGATGCCACATTGGCCATTACATTGGCATGATGATTATATTTACAAGGGATATTTTCAATAGAGAAATATTCAAATTGAGCTTGTAGACACTGAACCATATTCTTATAGGGAATTAATTATTCTTCCTTGGAATGGTAGACATCTGTAACTTGATTGAAGACCAACTATGAATCTCCATATAACTTAATAGATTTTATTTAGATAGTTTGAGCTACTTGGAGACTATGGATAAGCGTATTGTATTCTATAATATTGTTTTTGCATGATAAAATTAACCGATATTAAAGTGGTATTGTGTTCTCAAGTTGGTTGATAAAGACCATTCTAGCTACAATTCCTTATGTAAATATAAAACCATCAAATAACATTTTCCATGTGTTAGAAGTGACATTTTAAGCTATGAAATAATCTCATAAAGTATCATTGATATGATGAGTATCTAATAGTGGTGTTACTTCCAATTGGTCTATCATTATCTAGCCCTCTATTGATTTTTGTAACATGATATTTAGATTGAATTATGTATGTAACATTACCCATTTGGAAATATAGTTAGAGGGATGTGGTTTTAACATGATACATTTTAAGGGATATGTTTTTTTAATAACCTATGTCTCATTATTCATCATATAGTGTTAGATATTTTATGTAGCGAACATGAGTGCTAAACATAGTTTTTCCATTATGGAATAATTTTGTTCATAGTCAAAATGTGTGTGACTTATTTAATAAATAAATAACTCTTTATGCTAGTCATTATGGTGTGCTAAAAGTGTACTGAGGGAATGATTGGTGGCTGAAATATAAAGGAAAAGTGGCCTATCAGGTATTGGTGCTATCAAGACATGTAGATTTAACAAGTATTGGTTGAGTGTATTAAAGATTTCTTGACATGTAGTGTCATATTCAAATTTAGTACCTTTCTTGAGTAATATTGTGAATGACCAAGTCTTATCTTTTTGTCACAGTTATCAAGCCATCCCAATGCACTCAAAACATAGTTTTTAGCATGTAAAAATGGATAATAGGTTTTAGATTTAGGAAAATATGGTGAAAATAATCACATGCAGATTGGTCTCAGTTTTGCAAGAAATAATATAATTGGTCAATAGAGTTGCTTAAAGGACACTAACATAGTGTGATAATATCCAAGGGACTATGCTATTATATAGTAACCCTAAAAGCAATAAATTATGGAATTGTCATAGAAGTATAGTAGGTACAGTCCATGTTTGTATAATTTTAGTCATAAGTTATCAAATATGCTTATTTTATGCCTAGTTATAAGTATAATTACACATGCTTACTCATATTGGGGGCATCTTAATGTCATTATCACTCCCATTTCAGTTTTAGATACCCATACATATATATTATTATGACTCAATACAAATCCTTATGCACATATATCAAATTTAGGTGTATGTGCATGGCAGCTTGTTCCCATATGTTTAGGTTGACACCAATAATCTCAGATGGAATGGCAACCCCATGTATTTATCTGATGGGAATAAATATGCAATAATCATAGCCTATAATTTGTATAATAATTAGATTTTATGATTATTATATAAATAATAATGAACTACAAGAGATGTACTTAGAAACTGATTAAGATAGATGAATTATAGGATGAAAATTAGTATAGAGACTATATAGAGTGTCATGAAATAGAAATAGAATTCAAAAACCCTCTTAGATAGTAGTGAAGTCCTATGGATAGTATTTTACTACATTAGTGTCCTATGGGGTGTGAGAGTGTCCTTTTGCAAGTGGGGATAGTGATCTTCTAGGTGGAACTTCATGTGGTCCTGAGATACTTATGCCTAAGTGGATGAATGTTGGTTTACTATCTATTCCCTATTTTCTACTGATGTATATGTGAAACCTTAGGTCTCCTTTTTTGTTAGGGTATTTGATGAGAACATGTAGAAAAGAGTGGTCTTATTAGGGTAGGATGGACGTGACCTCAACACCCCATGTGTTGAGCATTGCCTACATACCAATACCTCAAAATGGGTATAAGCCTGATGTATTTCTACTAAACTAAGTGCTGATGCAAGTGCAAGTGAGTTCTACTATGAGTACTGATTTGACTACTTTGAGTGTGAATTGAGATTGGAAATATGAGTAATCTAAGTTTTGGCTAATATAGATGGTTATATGCAGACGTAGGGTAGAATAGGGATCAATGAAATTGATTTACATTAAGAATTCATGATCATCGAATCCCAACTCTGACAAGTCACACTTAGCTATGATTTTTTTAAATGGATATTCTTCAACCAAGAATTTTCTTGTATTATTCTCTTATTCAATGGTGGTGGTGAGGCTTATTATGTTGGTGTTTTTCTTTCCCCTTTATTTAGACGTGTTAGAATCACTATTGATTATGGTAGTGCCTATGGTTTCACTTGTTTTTATGGTTTAAATTATGCTTAATATTGTACTTGTGGTTACATTAGTGGCTACATTCCTAGGGGAATATACTAGAGTGGTGGTACTAACCTCATAACTATTACTTTATACCTCAACACTTCTACCATGACATCCAACATAGTAATGAAAACTTGTTAACCTCATAGTTAGTAATTTATACCCCAACACTTCTTCCTTTACATCCAACATAATAATGAAAAATGGAAGAGAATTCACATTTGATTTTGGTAACTCATGTACCTTGATCTGGATGCCATTATATATTTTTATCACTAAAGCATGTTGTCCTAGTTATTGCATGACATCTTTGGGTATTTTTGGGTGTGACTGAATCATGTTTAGGGCCTCTAGCAACCATGTATTAAACCTCCCCAATTTATTTAAATACTACAATATTTTTATCCATGTGATGTTTGCAAATGTAATAGTAGGATAGAAATCAGTAGTAAGGTTAACCAATCCTTCCAATGATTTCCACTATGTAAAATAAATAATCAAAACCAATAAATGAAATTGGAATTCCTAGGAGGTTCCTTCAAGTATCTTATAAATATTTATGGTTAGATATGAGGTTAGAAACTTAGACCATTTGAAGTCTTTTTGTAGGAATATCATGCAATACATAATATATATAACCTCTTTTGTTGCCTAATTAACACATTTTGTTGTTTTATAAAACCTTTTAGTAATGAATTCAAATAATATATGCATCATTTCACCATTTATCAAAATAATTGATATTCCTATGATATCTCTTATTGTATACTTCTCCCCAGTGTTAGGATGAATTATTGGAGTGGTAGAGTTGTAAGGGATAATGTATTTTCTATGATCTCGAAGGCCTATTGCTCATGTCATAGTTTGAGGAGAGATCCAAATTGTGACATACTAATAAAAATTAATGCTCCATCATTATAACTACTAAGAAGGTTGAGAATTACCTCATCCATTTGTCCAAAATTTAACACATTAATCAATATTTAAGTTTCTAAACCTTGTAGTGGATGTTTTAGCATTAGGGATCTTGTTTGTGTAGTTTACTACAACCTAGTAACAAATAAGGTATCTTTTTCTTGATAAATAAAGTCAAAGGGATAAAGTTTATAATATTTGGTTTTTCTTAGGCCTAAGCCAATCCCCATTTATTCTTTTTACACATCTAATAGTGGAATCAATAATTGAACCCTCTCCATGGTTTTTGTTGTGTCCCAAGTTGAATACTTGATTTACTTATTTCAACCCTAATATCTAATTGGTGTGCAATAAAATGTTATGAAAACATATCATAGATTTCTCTTGTTGTAAGGATTAGGTAATGTCTTTGTGTTTTTTTGATCTTATATATATATATATATATATATATACATATATATATATATATACATATACATATATATATATATACATATATATATATATATATACATATATATATATATATATACATATATATATATATATACATATATATATATATATACATATAGATATATATATATATATATATATATATACATATATATATATATATATATACATATATATATATATATACATATACATATATATATATATATATACATATACATATATATATATATACATATACATATATATATACATATACATATATATATACATATACATATATATATATATATACATATATATATATATATACATATATATATATATATATATACATATATATATATATATATATACATATATATATATATATATATATATACATATATATATATATATATATACATATATATATATATATATATACATATATATATATATATATATATATATATATAGTCACCCAAATTCATATAGCCAACTAGTTTAGATGTGTTGCAATGATTATGCATGAGTTTACCTCCCCAAGTAATAACAATCAGCTACTATTTGATGTGAAATCTACCCTTTTCTATCTGGACTATTTAATACATAAAATTTTAGGTATCTGATATGTCTTTATGTCCTTTCATCTATATCATTTCATTTATGATCCTAATTATCATGTTTCCATATGATATACATTGGGAAAGATGCAATATGCTCAATCACCTTGTCATTAACAACATGAATGATCATTATTTATCCTTGTGCCATACCTATATTTTCAAAACTATCTTCCTAGACTTACTTGATGACCACAGTGTAGTTGTTTCCACATGTCCTTCCTTTAATCTATCTCTATGAATTTATCATAGTCTATGATGCTTACTCTTAAAAATTTGTTTCAATGTGTTTTGATCTAAAGATTTCACTATAAAAACACTTTAATCATAAAAAAACAACACAAAATAATTATTAAAAAAACCCTAATATACATGGTTCTAATAAAAAACCTATCTTTTTAGTAGGAAGAATGATAGAGACTAATGATAGTAAGGCTTAATCCTACATACATTAACATGTCCTGGTAATATGGTTCCTTGCATATCTTTTAACACAATGGTTTTGTTTATGAGACTTCATGAATAATGTATGTTCCCTTCCATCTAATCATAGTTTTTGTAGGAGTTCCTTAAACTTGATATCATATTGTAGTATCACTTGTTCTAGATGAAATTTCATAGATCTTAAATTGTGATCATATCATACATTCTATCTTAAATTTTAGATCTCTTGTGTCCATTATGCCCTTTATAAACTATCCTCCATTCTAACCAAGTCCATTAACCATTGATTCAAGGGATATTGGTCACCTAACCTCATAAACATTTCAACATTCATACTTTGAACAATGTACTCCATATGAATTACTATTTCAAGACCATAAATGAACTAAAAGGGAGTGAAATCTATGGCATGCTTGTAATTTATATGTATGGACAAATAACCATAAGAATGTGATCCTCCCAATCACCCCTTTTCACATTACATATTTTTTTAAACATTTTTACCAATACTTTGTTTTATGCTTCAACTTGTTCATTTACTTGAGGGTGATAAGTTTTTCTCTTGTGGTGTAAAATAATAAACTCCTTATTGAGAGCCATGATAGTACTATTGAGGATATGATCTCATTTATCATTGACCAGCTTGATTGGGCATCCAAATATTGCAATAATGTTCTCATATAATAATTTGGTAACATCCTTTGCACCACAATTTAGGGTTTTTATTGGAAACAAGATGACAAAGAGGGGGTGAATCAGTCTTCAAAACTTTTCATTCAATTCCACTTAACCATGCATAAATCATTCTAATAAGCATGCACATCTTAGCAAACATAAACATCAAATCATAAGAGCATGAAACACATGAACATAAAATA
Source organism: Torreya grandis (assembly GCA_037957365.1). Taxonomy (NCBI): domain Eukaryota; kingdom Viridiplantae; phylum Streptophyta; class Pinopsida; order Cupressales; family Taxaceae; genus Torreya; species Torreya grandis. Next base: position 1,855,028 of record JARHVA010002616.1, read on the forward strand.
TACATGGGAAAACCTCTAGGGCAAGAAAAAACACTGATGAATAAAATAGACTACAATCATATAAGACAAACATCAATATTTAGTGAAGCACCAAATTTACATGGAGCACCAACCCTAACTAACTCAATACCAACTCAGTTAGGCTTTAGAAAGCACCCATTTTCAAGGGGGCACCAACCCCCTAGATGAATAAAAAATAACTCAACCACCTAATTATTTGATCACCTTCAGAAACCCTTTTTTATTCTACAAAAAATGATGATCTACTCCTTTAGCTCTTCACTCACATTTGTCCCTCTCAAACTAGCCTTCAGCCTTCTTCACTCAACTAGCCCTTTTTATAGCTTGATTAGGTCTTCTAACCTTAATAATAATATGTATAACATATATTATATATTCATAAAATTTATATGATGGTACAAATGACCTACTTATTCTCACTAATGATCTATATCATTTGTTTATCCTCTAAGCATTCCCTAAGCTCACATATAAAATGGGCCTAAGCTGCGTTGCTTTTATAAAAGTCACTTGATCATAACCTTATTAGTCAAATATACATTAAAATCACTTAGATAGGTAATGAATATTTATTATAATATTAAAATAACATTCCTTACTAATGAATCAATCACTACAATAAGTTGGCCATACATCAACTAGCCCTTACTCCTCTTTTAGGCTTATAGAGACCTATTAGGTCTTCTTAACAACATGTTACCATTTGATATTTAATAAAGCATATCCAAATACCTCAAATCTTAGGAACACATAATAAGCCACTCCAATACCCATTTAATAACTTTAATTTAGTTTTATAACACCCTTTAGGTCCAATCACCACTTGAACCCTTTCTTCAAATCATTGCTCATAAAAGGCCTATGCATATATAAAAACTCTATCTTGAACAGTTGAGTCATAAACTTAATTTTTACAAAAAAACATGGAAAAAAATTATATATTAAAAAAACTCATGACCTCAAGGTCATCAAAAACTTCATATGATGCTTTAACTTAGGGTAAACATGTTCAAACACTTCTTTGTAAGATGTTCACTCAGAATTGCCAACTGTCTCCAAAACACAATTAATAAAACATGAACATATGACATATGTGTTGGGAATGTGTTACAAGGTATGAATTAAGTTTTCATTTATTTTATTTAAGTGTAATTTATTTCATTCCATGTTATCATTATTATTATTGATGTTGAGTTCAAAAGGCCTTATTTAAGGAACCTAGTAAAATGGCATAGGCTTGGTAGCATGATGAGTTGAGCCATTTGAGACTTGTGTGAGAAAGTTTTGAAATTCATGATTATGATATGAGAACACATGATATTTTTATGAGTTTTTAAATATATTTCAATTGGTTTCAAGGCATGGTCATAGCCTAAGTATGATTGGAAGTATAAGGTCTAATATGTAAAGTGACCTATAGTGTCCTACTAGTGGGTCAAGATAATTTACAAAGATAGAATAGATATTGAAATAATTTAAATAGGTTTTAAATATAATTTTAAATGTTTGGACAAATTTTTAAGTCAATACCTAAAGGAGAAATCATGAAAACTTGTGATAAGGTTCTATGTGTGTATAGAATGAGGTGTTGTAGACCCGAGAAGAGATTTATTGTACTCATTGGTAAATGCAACATTTGAGTGAGAGAATAATAAATTCATGGAAGTTTGATAAGTTACCTATATATATTTTATTTTTATTAGTTTTTAATATGATGAGAAATCCTTTAAGAATGATTTTTAATAACTAAAACTAGTCAAAACCCTCTCAAAACCCTTATAATGACCTGATAAGAAATATCTAATAAGTTATGGATCATAATTTTATTTTTTACCTAATTTTATTTTTGTAACATGTAAATTAATCTTCAAGGTTTCCTCAATTGGTTTTGGTTTCTCTTCACAGTAAGTAGAAGCTACAAGAAAACCATTATTTTTAGGGATTTTGATATAGAAGATAGGGTTGCCAAGTCAAACCATGCAAATGGATGGAGGATGATGTGTAAGAGACATATTTTATGACTATTAATGATTATGAGTATTTTTAAGACCAAAAATGTTCTAAACTAATCATGAAATTTATCCTATCAGCAAAATAATGAGAAAATTAAGCAAGAATGAGAATGAGATTAGGGATTTGCTGTAAAGGACTAGGGATGGATATAAATACATGGGGTAATTATTAAATACCTATCAATCCTATACCATTGGTTTATAAGTGTTGATGATTCCTATACTCAATCAAAAATCTATCTTCAAACTAGTCTATTTAACACAGTGAAGTCTATGTAGAGTGAGGTAGTGAGATTGGTCTATTAAACCAATATTGATATATGACCATGTAATATATTTTAAAAGATAATATAATTATTATAATTTTTCAAAAAACCCAATTTTAATATCACATAATTTTTCCCATAGGTTTTCTATGACTTGATTTTATTGACTATGTTTTTGGTGCTATAGGCAACTTTCTGTGTGTGTGAAAGGGATGTTCTTGAGTCGTTTTTCATTAAGTTGAAGAATAAAAAGATATTTAAGAAATTATAAACATATAATTGGATCATGTGAATGTTTTTATTCTTTTCAAGAACCTATTCAAGTATGGAGAGTCAAATGCATTTGGCTTTTTGTTAACAATGTTTGGTGGTTCTGAGTAAGCCATCTGCAAGAGTGTTTTTGAGGCCTTTTGGTTGAATGATGAAGAACATATCACTTATTAATGAATATGAGGTAATTTAGGAAATTTTAATATTATTTTATACTTTTTTTATGTTTCAAATTTAAATTATTGAGTCATATTTAGTTGACAAACTTTTTGGCACAAAGAAGGCCCAAAAGGTGAGTAGGTGTAATTGGTGGGTCCAAGTAGTGAAATGGGCCAAATTGAGTTGGGAACACAAGGTGAAATTATAAAGGATATATTAGATTAATATATGAAGTTTTTAATCCATTTTTTAATACAATAATTATTCCTAAGGGTCAGAGTGGTAATATATGAATAAGATAGACCTAATTGCATTAGGTTTCCATTAGGCCTAATGATAGATTTGGTCCTTATGGGCTATGAAAGACTTATGTAAAGTTTTTTTAAACTTTTAAAAATGTGTGGTGATATATTAAAAATATATTTAATTCATTTAAATGTTCATGTCTGACCAAGATGGGTGAGAGCAAGGGTCAAGTACTTAAGAACCTTAATAAGCCTAAATTGAAAAGTTATGATATTGAGAATATGTGTGAATGAGATAGGTGTTTATAAACCAGGTTAATGTGTTGAATAACATCATATAGGTATTTTTAATATTTCATTAATATTTAATTATGATTTTATATGTTTTTAACAAGCTTATTTGACCTAATACTACTAATAAAAGGGCTAGTTGAGCGAGAAGGGTTAAGATGTTGTTTGAGTAAGATTGAAGTTAAAGAGTGAAAAAGAAGGTTGTAATATATATTTGAGTTAGAAAAATTTATTATAAGGTGATTAAATATTATAGGTGACTTAGTTGGTGTTAAGTTACCTAGGGGATTGGAACCTCTTTTTAAGATAAAGCTTATCGAAGACTATTTGAGTGGGTGCTTAACTAGGTAGGGGTTGGAGCTCCTTATGAAGTTGGTGCTTCACTAAAATTTGGATATTGAAATTATATTACTATATTCCATGTGCATTTTTTAGTGGGTTTTATCCCCCAAGAGGGTTTCCCACATATCTCTTATGTTCTCTTATGATATGCTTATTTATGCTTTGATCTTTTATGTGAATGAATGTCTCATAGAATGATGAATGGATTTGAATAGAGGTATAGGGTTTAGAGAAGAAAAAAAGGAGTTCAAAAATGTTAGACTCTAATAATTGATAGAATCAAGACCTATGTAGAAGCTGTCCAATTTGAAGTCAAGCATCAATAAGTCAAGAAGCTCTTAGCTCCATCAAAATATGTTAAAAACAATAATGTTTCATCTTATCTTCATCAAAAGACAAACAAGGTAAAATAATCATAGTATGTGAACTCCTTCATTTTTTATTGTTTCTCTTGAGGTCAATTTGGACATAAAGTTATTAACTATAGATTGAGAAGTAGAATTATATGTTACATTTGTAACCAAAGAGAACATATTGAAAGAGAGTGTAGGATTAAATATATTAGGCAAATTATTCATGTTGAGAAGTTATGGATTAATGACACTAAAGAATAGATCAAGAAAGAAGAACCTATAAAAAATAAGCATAAAGATAGAGGAGAAGAATATATGATAGCCCAAACTAATTTTCACACTCAAGATAAAGATTTGAAATGATACATAAATAGTGGCCGTTTGAGTCATGTGATAGGAGATAAAAGCAAATTCATCACTTTGAAGAAGAATTCCACTTATTCAATAAGGTTTGGGGGTAACACATTTACTAACATAGATGGCAAAGGTGATTTGAGCTTCGATATTGGGAATACCAAGACATAAAATGTTTTATATGTAGATCGATTGAAACACAATTTGTTGAGTGTGAGTAAAATGTGTACCCAAGGACATAATCTAACATTTCATGAAAAAATATGTGAGATAAGGAGAGTTAAATTAGGAAGACTAATTTCCAAAGAAAAGAGAATTGAAAACAATCTCTATATAATAGATGAGATCACAAAAGAGAAAATTTTCATGAGTAAGGTGGATGAGAGTTGGTTATGGCATAGGAGGTTAGGTCATATGAACTTTGATAATCTCATCAAGATCAGCTTTAAGGGATCTGTGAATAATATGCCCAAAATATCTAAACCTAAAGATGCTCTTTGCAAGGCATGTCAACATAGTAAGAAAACTAGGAGAAGATTCAAGTCTAAAGAATAATCCACTAATAGACCATTAGAACTAATCTATACTAATCTATATGGAACTACAAGGATTCAAAGTATTAAAGGAGACAACCACTTCATGTTTATTATAGATGATTTCAAAAGAATGACTTGGGTAGCACTCATAAAGGAGAAGTCAGAAGCTTTAGGTAAGTTTAAAACCTTCAAATATTTGGTTGAAAATGAAATTAATGTGAATATCAAGTATATTAGGTCTAAAAAAGGAGGAGAGTTTTGTTCAAATGAGTTTGATGAGTTTTGTGAGGTCAATGGAATAAGAAGATAGTTTTCATTAGCTAGAACACCTCAATAGAATGGAGTTGTTAAGAGAAAGAATAAAATAGTATAGGATATGGAAAGGACCATGTTGAATGAGTCCAATCTATCAAATGGCTATTGGAGAGAAGCTATGAGTACTATAATTTACACTTTAAATAGAGGTCAGATTATGATCAATGGTGATAAGACTGCATATGAATTATGGAATGGCAGACCTAGAAGTGTTGAACATTTCAAGGTTTTTGGGAATAAATGCTATATTAAGAGAGATGATGAAGACCTAGGTAAGTTTGATTCTAGATCTGATGAAGGTTTATTCTTAGGATATTCATCAGTAAGTGTTGCCTACAGATGCTATAATAAAAGGTTGTAAAAAATAGTAGAGAGCACAAATGTGAAGGTTGATGAGACAAAGAATCCATACTCTCAGCCAAATAATGATGAAGGAGAAATAGAGATATATGAGGATGAAGAAGAGAGTGACAAAATAAAGGAATCAAAAGGTCCTTCTAGGAAAATTCAAAAGGATCATCCTAAATCTCAAATCATTGGAAACAAAAGTACAAGTATACAAACAAAGAGAAGAATGGTGAGTGATGATGCCTTACTTTCAAAATTTGAACCTAAAAACTATATAAAATCAATTGAATATAGGTTTTGGTTATATTAAATTAATGAGGAGATAAATCAAATTGAGAATAATGAAACTTGAGAGTTAGTAGCTAGACCTAAATACAAAAACATCATTGGTATGAAATGGGTTTTCAAGGGAAAAATTGAATGAGATTGGACAGGTCACTAGAAATAAACCCAGAATTGTGTGCAAAGGATATGCCCAAGTAAAAAGAGTGGAATTTTAAGAAACCTTTGTTCATGTATCAAGGTTAGGGGCCATTATGATTTTTATTTCCTATGTAGGTTTCAAAAGATTCAAGATTAATTAGATAGATGTTAAGTTAGTTTTCTTAATTGGGAACTTATAAGAAGAGGTATACATTGAACAACCTAAGGGTTTCTTATTGATTGATAACAAGGATTATGTCTATATGTTGAAGAAGGCCCTTTATGGTTTAAAACGAGTCCCTAGATCTTGGTATGGTAGACTTGATAAGTACCTTTTGGACCAAGGGTTTGAGAGAGGAGTTGCAGATAGTAACTTGTATGTCAAAACTAAAGATGATCATCAGTCTATAGTTTTAATATATGTGGATGTTATTATATTTAGTGAAACTAATGAAAACATGACCAAGGATTTTGAATAGGTGATGAATTCATAATTTGAGATGTCTATTCTTGGAGATACATCCTTTCTTGGACTTCAAATTAGTTAAACTAAAAAAGGTATGTTCATTTCACAGGTCAAGTATATAAAAGAGATGTTAAAGAAATTTGAAATGGAAGATTGTAAGGTTTTAAGTACACCTATGGTTATAGGATGTAATATAATCAAGGAGGATGAATTTTCAAGGGTTAATAAGACAAAATATAGATCCATGATTGGGATTTTTTGTATACTACATATGGACCAGATATCATGCAAGTAATAGGTCTTGTTGGAAGATTCCAAGAAGATTCTAAGTAAATTCACCTACAATCAGTCAAGAGGATATTTAGGTATCTCAAAGTAACTTTGGAATATGGTTTATGGTACCCAAGGAGTAAAACATTTGATATACTAGCCTATATAGATGTAGATTGGGTTAGGAGTCTAGATGATAGAAGGAGCACTAGTGGAGGACCCTTCTTCTGAGGTAAGTGTCTAGTTTCATGGTTAAGTAAAAAATAACCTTCATTAGATCTATCTACTCATGAATTTAATTACATTAAAACAACCTCATATTTTACTCATATGTTGTGGATGATACAAAAATTAAGAGACTACAAGATGGATTTTGATGGTCCTATTCCTATTCTTTGTGATAATACTAGTGCCATATGTGTTTCAAATAATCTTGTCTTGCATTAAAGGACCATAAATATTAATATAAATTATTAATTTCTAAGAGAATAGGTAAGTGAATAAAACATTAATCTTGAATTTGTGTCTATCAAGGATCAGATTATAGATATCTTGACTAAGCCTCTGTTAAATACTACTTTTGAACATCTGAGATAGGAATTAGGTGTGATTCCTATTCCTAAAAATCACTAAGCAAGACAAAGTGACTAAGGAGAGTTTATGAGGAGATTTTTTATCTCAAATAATATAAAATAAGGGCACAAGTTATGAAGTCAAATGGGAAGTCATATCAATCTATCAAGAAGAATCCATTAGATATATGCAATATGTAAAGGTGATTTTTTGACATGATATTTTATTTTTATATATTAAACTGTTATTGTAGGTAATTGATTTTTCATTAATGTCAAAGGGGGAGATTGATATACATTAAGGAGTTGTTTCCCAGTAAGAGAAGTCTCTCTGAGTAGGTTCCATCAATGAGTTGTTTCCATCAATGAGTTATTTCCATCAATGACAAAAGTGGAGATTGTTGGGAATGTGTTACAAGGTACTCATGAAGTTGTCATTTATGTCACTAAAGTGTCATTGATGTCATTATGTGTTATCATTATTATTCTTGATGTTGAGTTCATAAAGCCTTATTTAAGAAACCTAGTGAAATGGCATAGGCCTGGTAGCATGATGAGTTGAGCCATTTGAGACCTGTGTGAGCAAGGTTGGTAATGTATGAGTAGGATATAAAATCAAATGACATGTGGATGATATTTTTAAGATATTATAAGTGGTTTCAAGGCATGATCATAGTCTAAGTATGGCTAGCAGTATAGGGCTTAGTATGTAAAGTGACCTATAGTGTCCTAATGATGGGTCAAGATCATTTAAAAGGATATAAGAGCTCTTGAAAGCATTAATAGAGGTGTGAAATTTCATTTTAAGTTTGTGGACAAAGTTTGAAGTCAATACCTGAAGGGGAAAGCATGAAAACCTATGATAAGGTTATTTATGTGCACAAAATGAGGTGTTGTAGAATTGAGAAGAGTTTTATTGTAATTTTTGGAATGTGAAAACTTTTCATGAGAGCTTGATAACTTCATGGAAGTTGGGGAAGGTCCCTAGATTTATTTTCATAGCATTGGTTTTGAAGATGAGGGGTAATCTTTTATGAAAAATTGCTAAGAAGTGAAACTACTCAAAGATCTTACAATGACTTGATAGGAAAGATATAATTGATTATGGATTATAATGGTCCTGATGACATAATTCTATGTTTTTAAAATGTAAAAGACTCTTCAAGGTTTGCTTAGGTAGTTTTGGTTTGTCTTGACAATGATTAAAAGCCTTTTAGTCTAAGTGATGAAGACCAAAGCACTTAGTGATAACTATGAGGTTATTTAGGATTTTTTAATATTATTTAATATTTTTTTTATGTGTTAAATTTTAATGATTGAGTCATATTTAGTTGATATACTTTTTGGAAGAGAGAAGGCCTAAAAGGCGAGTAGGCCTAATTGGTGGGTCTAAGAAGTGAAGTGAGACACATTGAGTTGGGGACCCAAGGTGAATTTATCAAGTGTCTATTTAGGCATGTATGAATTTTTTCATCCATTGTTTAAGATAGGAAGTTTTCCTAAGGCTCATAGTGGTAATGTATGAATAAGACAGACCTAATTGCATTAGGTCTCCATTAGTCATAATGGTAGATTTGGTCCTTATAGACTATGAATGACTTGTGTAATGTTTGTTTCACCTTTGAAACGTGTGTTTTGATCTATTAAAAATGTATTTAATGTATTTAAATGTTAATTTATAACCAATATGGGTGAGATCAAGGGTCAAGTACTTAAGAAAGCTTAAAAGGCCTATATTGAAAAGTTGTGATATTGAGAATATGTGTGAATGAGATAGATATTTGGAAACCAGGTGAAGATGTTGAATACCATAATATAGGTATTTTAAATATGTAATTAATATTTATTTATTATTTTAAATGTGTTTAACAAGTTCATTTGATCTAATAATTCCAAGAAAAGGGCTAGTTGAATGAGAAGGGCTAAGAGGTTGTTTGAGTAAGATTGAAGGGTAAAGAGTGAGAAACAAGGATGTAATATATATTTGAGTTATAAATAGGTATTATAATGTGATAATATATAATATGTGAATTATTTAGTTATAATTTACCTAGGGGGTTGGATCTTCTTTGCAAGATAGAGCTTGCAGAAGACTAGTTGAGTGGGTGCTTAACTAGGTAGGGGTTGGAGCTCCTTGTGAAGTTGGTGCTTCACTAAAATTTGGATCTTCACATTGTAGGAATATATTCCATGTGAATGGTTTATTTTTTTTATCCCTTAAGAATTTTTCCCATATATCTATTATGATATGCATGTTTATGCTTTGATCTTTCATGTGAATGAATGCCTCATAGAATGATGCATTAAATTGAATAGACATTATTGTTAAGCAATTAATTCGCCCCCTCTTCAGTAGATAATTAAAAAAATATTATTGAATAAATTCAAGGGATTTAAATTCATGAATAATATATTATAACATCCTCAGATCAACCTCAACCTAGAAAATCATGAGCTTTAATGAACACTATTGGTCTTACAAACCAATCTGTTGACCTTCTCTCTCACAAACTCTAATCAGCCAAATAAGCCATTTTGGATTCAATATTTCAACCTATTGCTCAAACTTATAATCTCTAAAAATCATGGATATATCATTCAATACCCAAGCAACATCATCATGCATTTTAATGCATCACTTTCACATGAAAACATATCAAGAAGCATCTTCTCACATCTATCTCATTTCCTTACTGTCTACACCACTAGGTCTGTTAGTGACTAGCCAAATTTGATCACCTAATTTTTACACCTGAGATATGTAACCTATAAAAAAATATTCATGAAAAACTAAAAGTCTCATACTTTGATCTTTATCCACTTATTAGTTTTGACTTGATCAACTCTATCCTAGTAAATCTTTGAAAGACAAGCACTTATATGTAGGGTTTGCCCACTCACCCAAGAAACCAATCACACGTAGAGATTCTTGGGAGAGTTTAATTCAACCTCTAATAAATTGTCTCATTATTTCAAATTGTTTAGAGTTATTTAGAATAATATCTTCAACATTGGGTCACTATTAGGGTTTTATGAGGGTTTAGACCATCTTCCAATCTTAATGATCATTCATAAACATATCTCCTATTTAGATGAACCAATGCTTGAAAAATTGATATATAAACCTTCCTCATCTACCATAAATAACTTAGGTTCTCATGTGGATGTTACACATGCCAATGAGCACTGAGAAAACTTTCTTGGTTAGATAACTCTACATTATGTGCACTCGAAGAACCTTGACATACTTTTCAAGACTTTTATTTCAAATAATGACCTAAAACTTCATGCATATACTCAAAAAAACTTGACTTACCTCTATCAATGTTCACCTACTCATAGATTTCATGGAAATTGATCCTGTTACCTCATTTGGCCACCATCTCTCTTCTTGATTTCTAAGTATTGGCTTGGAAGTCTTATTAGGCCTAGAATGTGACCTTCTAGCCACCCTGTAAGCTTCACCTTAAAACTTTCCTATGTTGCAATGTCTATTGTGTACCTTCATACACTCACTCTTATTTAGAACTTTAGTAGAACATATTTAGAGCTACTTATAGATCTTTAGAGCATAACTAGGATCTTCATAGCATTTTTAGAGCTACAAACATAGATTTTTGAAGCTGACCTTTTGATCAATTGTAAGATCCTCAACAACTTGTGTACAACCTCAAACTATGTCTCACATGATCAAATACTATCAAGTATTCTTTGTATCATTTACTTCTTCGAATTTCATTTAGAGCATCTTTAGAACTACTTACACAAATCTTCTAAGCACACAACTTCTTCTTTAGAGCTCACTCATATCATCATCCCACCTACAAATACCATATCAAAAGGTCTAGACAAAGCATTAAAAGATGATTTATACTTTCTATATTGAACTATATTCATTCATGTTTCTTCTCAAAAATTTCACTCAAGTTGATATTAGAACATTCTTCAAACACCATTCTCTCATCATTGATCTTATATAACAACAACACTCACTATGCTTACAATAGAACTCATTCATATACATACTTCAAGGCTTACTTGACCAGGAACCATTGAAATCAATGATATTATATTTACATCAATGAAAGAACCATGCATCTTCATATGAACCTTTGACATCAATGACAACATTAAATATTAAATCTCAACACTTAATGATAATTCTCAACAATCTCCTCCTTAATCAATGACAATGTTCAACAATATTCCACTTTATCATTTATGGTAAACATACTTCGAAAACTATGTCAAACACTCTTGATGGTAATCATCTTTTAGTCCTTGTTCTTGCTTCTTCTCACCCTTTCTGATCTTGCCCTTTTTCTTACCTTTTTTGATATTTGGGTTATGCTCCCTTTTTTTTGCCTTTTCTAATCTTTCTCGCCCTTTAAATTAATGACAAAGGTATTCCATAACTATCATCTATTTCATAATGAAATCATATTACAATATCACTTCAACATATATCAAGCTTAGTCAATAACTTGAATATTTCCCTATCAAACAAAGCATCCACCATGATTTTATTAGCTTTAGACATCAAGGATCATTTGAAACTACTAAAATCATACTCTTGTCCTTGTGAGCTGATATAATATTTCAAATACACTAGATAATACATAGTCTTTAGAAAATATGAAAGCCACTTATGATAACCATTCTTAGAAAATTATCTCAATCAGGTCACTCTCCCAGCTAATCCACAAAAAGCTCGACAAATATAGTCTTTGAAGCATCTTTGGAACAATCTTTCATTAAATCCATGCATATCAAAAGTAATCAATTTATTGATAAATAACTCAGAGTAACCAAGCTTCCCCTTAGACCAAGAATATCTTCTTTAAAATAACTAGAATCTTAGATTACATATCTTTCTTGACATGGCAAAAAGAAGCTACCAAAATATTGACTATACACATGGATATCCCATACTAGATACCAAATATAGACATAGGGACTCCTTCTTTGTCTTCACAGATAAGTCTCAACTAATCATATAAATAGATATCAAAAAGCTTACCTATTATATACCAATTGTCTACATATTTTGACTTCAGAATTAGTCTTAGATCTCTCATCATGCTGTTACTTAAAACCATAGATCTATCAACACAAGAATGGATAATATCCATCTTCATCTCCTTGCTTTCAACATATACAACCTATAATCTTCTTTAAAAAAATATTCTTTCATTTCACCCTCATGCTTATAAGCTAATAGAATAATATCTCCATGAATCTTAATGTAATCATCCCCTTTTCATAGGGAACTAAAACAATATGAACTCAAGAGATTACCAAATATGCATCTTTTCACAAGACTAAATATTCTTCAACATTCTTCTAGACTTCATTGGAATTATTGGTTTAATCTCATCATCAACCTTATCATCCTTCTTTTCTTTGACTATTGTGTCAACACATGTAGATAACAAGTGTTCTTGACAGTCCTTACTTGATTTATTACCTGAGGTATGATATATCTCAACAAGCATACCACTTAAGCTTGTAGACAAATAAAAAATTATCTTTACGAACTTTAGTTTCCATACATTCATTTTCATTCTTTTTTTCACTCTTGGAGATTCAAGCTTCTTTTTTTGACTTGATGATCTTCTAACTCTATTAGGTTAAATTTTTTAAATGTGTCCTATATTATGATAGATGTAACAAATCACGTTATACATACCATTTGATTGATAATGATTTTGATCTCCCTTTAACCAATTGCTTCTCCTTCAATAGTTCCATGAGTACTCATTCTTGGAGAATCTTCTATATTTTCTTGCTCTATGACCAAATTAAATACATGTAAAACAATAACCATTAAAATAGCTAGCATACCTTGTATCATTGGGTTATCTAATATATATTTTCATGTTGACCTTATTATCTTCAACATTATTCTCCTTAACTTGAGGTGCTTATTTTGGTCTGATTTGAATCCAAGACCTATCTTGTCACTTGAAAAATTCTAACTGCTTAAAATATCATCTAGAGCCTCATTCACAAAGATTTTCACCTTTTTGATTGCTTCATCCAACTTAGCTTTCAAAGATTCTATATAGTTTCATATCTACTATAATCTTCCTCTTTAACCTTTAGGCTTGTTTCCACAATCTCTATCTGGGTTTCAATTTGTTGGATGATCTCTTCATACTCCTTAGAAGTGTTACTCAACCTTTCCTCAAATAATCCAATCTGCTCATCATAGTCATAAACTAATGACTTCAGTTTCTTGTTCATCTTCTTCACAATATTTAATTATTTTAAGGCACTTATTAGCTCTATCTCAAGATCCAATTCAACTTATCCTTATTAACTATCATAGTTTTCATCTTCATCTGATTCTACATCAATAATGAGCCCTTTCTTATTTGAACAACCCTCATTATCTGATTCTATGTCTATGAACAAATTTTCATTCTTATCATGTTTAGATTCATTCCTATCATCATCACTGTCAGATGCGTTTGAATCACTTACATCAGATGAGTTGTTTTGTTTGGTATAGAAAATCTTCTTGTTATTGAATGATCATTTCCTTCCTTAATTCCTCTTGAAATCTCTCTTATTCTTTTCAGACTTACATGCCTATTTGTCATCTCTATCATATTCTTCATTATGCTTATATCTATCCTTGTTAGGAAATTTGGTTTTAAAGTGACTAATATTGACACAACTAAAACATTTGAAGGGTAATTTACCCTTGTACTTAGCTGAGCAAAACCTCAACTTCCTAGCAAAAATAACTATGAGTTCATCATCATCAATATCTAAACATACCTCATCTTTGACCTTTTTGGCCTTTGATTTATTTTAAACCTTTAAAGCATCTCCCTTTTTGGGAGGTCTTCCTTCATTTGATCTCATCTCATAGGTAGTCAAAATGCCATGAAGCCCATCCATCTCTAGCTTGTCCAAATCTTGCATATCTTCTACTAAAAATACTTTAGATTCAAACTTAGAAGTTAGTGATCTCAATAACTTGTGGATAAAAGTAGACTCCTTCACTTCTGCTCCCAATCCTCTTATGATATTGACAACTTTGTCAACCCTCAACAATTAGTATGCAATAGTTTCATCTTCATTCATCTTCAGACTTTCAAATTATCTTCTATGGGTCTTCAAATTCACCATATTTACCTTAGTGTATCCTTCATATATGGTCTTCAATTTATCCCATATTTATTTGGCTGAAACAAAATGCATTACCTTTACAAGTTCTGCCTCTGATAAGCCACACGAAATGGAATTCATTGCCTTTGAGTTATTTTCACTAGTCCTCTTACCCGTTACATCCATTGGTGGAATTAGATGTGAAATATAACCATCCATAATTGACCATAAAATATCATGTCCTTGTGACATTAAATATATATTAATTATAAAATTCCAAAAGGCACAGTTATATCTATTTAATAATGGAACCTTACTGGAAGAGAAACCACCTTGAGCTTACTGACTAGTCATACTTTTGCTTAGGATCTCCTCGAGGTTGTTAAGCCTATTCAAAAGGACCTACACTAATACCAATTATTGAAAACAAAATGAATCATAGGAGGTGAATTAGTCTTCAAAAAAATTCATTCAATTCCACTTAACCATGTATGAATCATTCTAATATTCATGTACATATTAACAAGCATAAACATCAAATAATAAGAGCATGAAACACATGAACATAGGATATACATTGGAAAACCTCTAGGAATAAAAAACCAGTAATGAATAAAATGGACTATAGTCTTATAAAACAAACATAAATCTTTAGTGAAGCACTAACTTCAGATAGAGCACCAACCCCAACTAGCTCAACACCAACTCAACTAGGCTTTAGCAAGCACCCACTTTTAAGGAGGTACCAACTCCCTAGATGACTCATCACCAACTTAGCCATTTGATTATTTGATCAGCTTCAAAACCCTTATTTATTATATAATAGATGATATAATCCTTTATCTATTCTCTCACTTTTATCCCTCTCAAACCATCCTTCAACCTTTTTTACTCAACTAGCCCTCTTCATGGCTTGATTAGGTCTTCTAACCTTGATCCTCATATGCAGAACCTATGCTAGATATTCATAAGATTTATTTTATGGTCCATATGACCTATTTATGCTCACCAATGATCTATATAATTCACTTATCCTCTTTTTCTTTTCAACACTTAGCATCCTCTAAGCATTCCCTAAGCTCACCCACAAAATAGGCCTACACTACCTTGATTTTATACAAGTCACTTGATCATATCCTTCTTAGTTTGATATAAATTAAAATAAATTATATAATCCATGAATAGGTCTTAGAATATTAAAATAACATGACTTAATAATTAACTAATCAATCCAATATATTGGTCATACATCAATTATCCCTTACTCCTCTTTTAGGCTTATGAAGACCTAATAGATCTTCTTAATAACATGTTAACCTTTGATATTAATTGAAGCATATAAAAATAACTCACATGGTAGGAATGAATTATATTCTACTCTAATATACCTTAATTATATTTACTTTAGGTCCACAACACCTTTTAGGTCCAATCACCACCTGAACCCTTTCTTCAAATCACTGCTCATAAAAGGCCTACTCATATACAAAAACTTTATCTTAAACAACTAAGGAATATACTTAATTTTAAAAAAAAACCATGGAAAAAATTTATATATTAAAAAAAATTATGATATAAAAGTCATCACAAACATAATCTAATGCTTCAACTCAGGGTAAATAGGCTCAAACACTTCTCTGTAAGATGTTCACTTGAACTGCCAACTATTTCCAAAACATAATCAAGGAAACATGAACATTTTATATATGATTGGATACATTAAAGGGATTTAAATTCTTGAAAAATATCTTATAACATACTCAAATAAACCTCAAATAATGATATCATGAGCTCTAATAAAAACTATTGGTCTTATACACCAATCTACTGACCTTCTCTCTCACAGACTCTACTCAGTTGTATAAGCCATTTTGGCTTCAATGTTTCAACCTCTTACTCAAACTTAAAATATTTTGAGAATAATGGATAGATCATTAAATACCCTATAAACATCATCATGCATTTCAATGCATCACTCTCACATGAAAACATATCAGGAAGCATCTTCTCACATCTATCTCATTTCCTTATTGTTTGTACCACTAGGTTTGTTAGTGAGTGGAGAACTTTGATCACCAAATTTATACACCTAAGATATGGAAACTATCCATAAATATTCATGAAACATAACTAAAAGACTCATACTTTTATCTTCATCCACTTAGTAAATTTGACTCGATCAAATCTACCTATTATAGCAAATATCTAAAAGATAAACACTTTCTTATAGGGTCTGCTAACTCACTTGAGAAAAGAACCACACCTGGAGATGATTGGGATAGTTTGATTCAACCTCCAATAACTTGTATGATTATATCAAACTATTCTAATCTATTTATAATAAGATATTCAACATCAGATAATTGTTAGGGTTTTATGAGTACTTAGACTATCTTCAAGTCCTAACAATCATTCATAAAACTTCACTCCTCTTTCTAGAAAATAGTGCTTAGAAAATTAAGATAAAAATATTCCTCATCTACCATGAATATATTATGTTCTCATGTTAATGCTACACATGCCAATGAGCACTGAGAAAACCTTCTCAGGTGGACAAATCTTCATTTTGTGCACTCAAGAAACCTTGAAATACTTTTTAAGCCTTTTCTTACAAATCATGATTTAAAACTTCATGCACATAGTTAAAACAAATTTAATCACCTCTTTAAATTCTCACATGCTCACCCATGTCATGGAAACTGATCTTATTACCTCATCTAGCCACCATCTCTCTTCTTGATTTCTAAGTCTTGGCTTGCAAGTTTTATTAGGCTAGAATCTGACCTTCTCACCATCCTATAAGAATCACATTAAAACTCTTTTGTGTTTCAATGTCTCTTGTGTAACCTCATACACTCACTCTTCTTTATAAATTTAATAGAACATATTTAGAGCTACTTACATATCTTTAGATCATGATTGGGATCTTCATAGAATCTTTAGAGTTACAAACATAGATCTTCAGAGATGACCTTTTGATCAATTTCAAGATCCTCAACACGTTATGTAAAACCTAAAAAAATATCTCTCATGCTGAAATAATTTCAAGGATTCTTTAGAGTATTTACTTTTTTTCATCTCATTTAGAGCATACAACTTATTCTTCGAATCTCACTCATATCATCATGCCACCTACAAATACTATCTCATAAGGTCTAGACAAAGCATTACAAGATGATTTATACTTGGTATACTAACCTTTACTCATTCATGTTTCTTCTCAAATATTTCACTCAAACTGATATTAGAACATTCTTCAAACAACATTCTCTCATCATTTCTCTCATACATCAACAACACTCATTATGCTTGTAATAAAACTCATTCATATACATACCTCAAGGATTACTTGAAAAAGAACCTTTGGCATAAATGATATTAGATTGACATCAATGAAATAACCATTCATCTTCATAATAACTTTTAACATCAATGACAACATTAAATATCAAATCTCAACACTCAATGATAGTGGTCAAAAATCTCCTCCTTAATCAATGATAATGTTCAATAGGTACAACAAATTTAACCCACTTGGTGAAGTGATACATTGTACTAATAATGTATTACACATTATATTTTTTATTAGGGAGCTTAAAGGTCCAAAAAATCAATTTTACATCTTTTAAATGGTTGTTTTGTGAGTATTGTGGCCAAAGGCATCTCATCATGCTGATTTGGCTTTCCCATTCACTAACACACATCACAATGATTAGCTACCATGTGTGCATCTGGAAGAAAAATTGACCACTAAATAACACTATAATATTTTTCTTACAGTGGATTCACCTAAAAAGTGACCCCCTACAATTCCTTTATGTAATTATTGAAGAGATTATGGTCATTCATGGTCTAATACTACTCTACATAACACATAATATTTATTAAACTTGTACATAAATCTATTGATGAGACTATATGGCATAGTTAGCATGACCATTTAAATTTAATCCCTTTCCATATAATTCATATGGAAAGTTCATTAATCTAATAAGTTTTCAATGTCTTCCATATTATCTAATATTATAGTAGCCCTGAATAAGTGTGCATCTGGGGAGTCATCCTTTATTTCTTCTTATTCTTCACTATTTTTTTACCTACTTAGATGATCTGGTCTGACATTTTATTAACTTAGATTTACATTAATTTATAATTAAAACTCTTAAAATAGCAAGAGCCACTTAGATATCCATCTTCCCAACTTAATCTTGTTAACTAGGTATCATAATTCCTAGTGGTCTATAAAATGCTCAAATAGTTGGCCAATAGATAGTGTCAAAAAAATTCCATGAAAATACCATAGCTAAGGCCTTTATTTCTATATTTCTATATTTATTCTCTCTTATTAATAGCTTCTTGATAGAAAACGTATGGGTTGATCTAACCCACCATCCCTTGGCTATGTTAAACATCCCCTATTACAATACTAGAAGCATCCACATGTACATATAATGGATTCTTATATTCAGCAAAAAACCAAAATAGGTGTTGTTACCAACCTTTTTTTAAGATCAATAAATATTGCTTGGCATTCTGAGGTCCACTCAAAATTTTTAAATTTTCACAATAGTTTTCTATTAATATAGACATAAATTGCATATCTTTTTATATATTTAATATAGTATCTCATATGATCCATAAAGTTATGCAATTTTGTAGAGTTGTTTTGGGGTGTCATGCTCACTATTATAGAAATCTTATCTAGATCAACCAAAATGCCATAACTATATACAATAGTACCCAGGAGAATGCCAAAAGGTGTGAATAATAGGCACTTTTTAAAATTCATAAAAATATGTAGAGATCAACATCATTCTAACATTAGTAATAGTTTTGACATATGTTATTTAAAAAAGTAAAATACAACCTATTAATCCAAATATACTTGTAGGAAATGATGGATGAAGTCTTTAAATTCATTTACTACAGCTATAGATAAAACTACCAGTGCATTCTTCAAACCAAAATACATTACCTTATATATAAATCATCCCCTTAGTTTTAAAAGTTGTCTTAGTTTGGTGCTCTTTTGTGATCAAAATTTAATGGTATCTAATAAATACATCTATGAATGAGTATAATTCATAACCTATGATTAACTCTAGGACTTAATTCATGAATGCTATTGGAAAAGGATCATTGATGTAAGCATCATCAAGTGTGTGGTAGTTACCATAAACTTGTATCTCTTCAGACTTTTTTATCTATATCACTATGGGACTCAATATGTCTACTTATTCAAATAGATACATGATTATGGATTCTTTCATTCAATCTAGTTCATCCTTTACTTCTATATTCATGTTGGTATTTAGTATGTAAAGTAATTTTTTAATGGGTTGAGCACACTCTTTTAAATCTATGTGCATATGCACAATGATATATCTACACCTTTTAATTCATATAATTTGGTTAGGAGAACATATTTATAGTCTCATAGTAACTACAATGCCTTTGACATTTATTTTTTCCCCAGTAGTCTCCCAAAGTTCATTCATATGGAACCGACTCTATTTTAATGTTTTATTCAATCAATTTTAATATTTATTAATATACTTTATCTGATCCATTAGGTAGATCCTCTCATAGAGTGTGTTCCCCTCTCAACGTCATGTATTTCCTATTTAACTTGTTATGTGTTTTGGGTTAGTGTTGGTTCATCTTCTCATTTTGGTTGAAATAAGCCTTCTATTTCTTGATCTCCATCACTATCATTGGATTCCATCAACTAGTATATTATTATATTACAAGGCTTATTAATATCTTGTTGATTTTGACTATCCTTGTAATTATGAAGTGCCCAATTCAAATTATGAGTTTCTCCCTTTTTTGATGATGACTCTATTATAGTTCCCAAAACTTATAATCACCCATGACATAGAAATATTTTAAGATTATACAATGCATTATGCACCAATGGGTTATCATCCTCAAACATAAAATTCTAAATGAAGTATTTTTTCACTTGTTCCCAATGTTTTGTCTCTCTCTCTTATGCTCTTGATTCATGTACATGTCCATTGGCAATGGTGCAAGTGTGTGGATAAAAATGTGTACCCAATACCTTATATCTACTCCTTATGTAAACCATATACCTACAAATTGATGAATATGAAACTCAATACATTATCCTTATTGAAATAAAAACCATTTTTATTTCATATTAGGTAGTAACTAAAATTGCATGTGAAAAAACTCACATGCTTATATATCTCTATGTACTGACCATAAGTAGTAATAGTTACTTTTAGCACATAGCTTAGTTTTTTGACTCTTTAATCCACCTCTATCACATGGTGGTGTTCTAACCTAAAAATGAATGGATTGAGGTCCTCTATAATAAATTATTAACATAACTAGTAGATAACACCATGCACAAGGGCCTTATCTCATGATATCCCTTGTTTATATGTTTTTGACCTTGTTGTGCACATTACAATAGATTATCTAAGAGGTTAGTAATACTCTATAATGTATCCTTATTGCATATCATACTAATTAACTTCAATAATTTTTTCAAATTAGTTACAAATCTTTATCACCTCATTATGTGCAAAATCTACCCATACATCTGTTCATAAATGGTAGTTTTATCTCCTTCTTAAGCATTCCATTGTTGTATATTTTGTATAACATGAGTTTATTGATCCATCAAATTCTTATCCCTTATAGGATTAAGTTATTTATGAGGTTGAACTTTTCCAATTCCATGATCTACTAGCATTTCCAAAGGCAACATTCCTTGTTTTACATGTTGTTTTCTAGTAATTAATTAGATGAATGTGTTATCCTTAGGTTTCACAATGATTAGGTTCACATTTCATACCAAATTATCCTTTATTTGATTTTTGAGCACTAGACAATATTTTATTTGATGTTTTCCCTTAACTCTATAATACACATAGAAAGTCTGTCTCTACAGATTGGTGGGGTAAATGTTTTACATAGTGATTATATTCTCCACACAAATATCATTGCATAGGTACGTGGGCTTTTTGATTGTCATTATTATGACCTCTTGATACCCTCCTTGTTATACTCCCCTATAGCCTCCTTTATATCCACCTCTATTTTTTTGGTATCCCTATCCTTGTAATTGTTAGCTAGCATATCTGCCTTTCTACTTTTGTTTCGCATCATACCCCCCATATTGGTGTTGAGGTGAACATGGATCCCAATTAGATTGGTGTTGTTTTGAACTCATATTATTATAGGAATATTGATATTGGTGTTGTGGAAAAGATGGCATCCAACTAGTCAAACCTTTGGGTTGGTATTGCAATAAAAAAGACATATTGGGGACTACCTTGTGTCACACTTGTCATGTCCACATTTGGCCCTAGGATTCACTACTTCACTATTGGTGGCTGCTATGAAATAATTGTGAAGATAATATTCGTAACGTATTATTTTAGATCTTGTAAAGATATATAAATTCTCTCATCATGATTTGTGGATTTTGTGAAAATTATAGTACATACTCTACAATTTCTAGATATATTGTTGTAAAAGATGACACTTTCAAGTAGCATGTCCAACTACTCTACAAATTTCTAAAAAATTTGTTTTGAGTTTTGGATATTCATTACTATGGTGGCCTTCTCATCCACATTATATACACCATAATCCTAACTTAGGATTATAATTATCATGAATCTCATTTTATCTTATCATAAAAGAATTTAGTTTTTCTTCTAATTTAGAACCATAGAATGTCACCATAATCCTCAATTTAATCCATTCATAGAGTAACAAATTAGCCATCATCCTTAGTCAAGAATTAGGACTACATAACATCAAATCTAATCCTTAGTCACAACCTTGCTATGAACCTAGCCTAATCCTTGTCTTCCTTGATGAAATTGATCTTATTCATGACATCAAAAAATATAAAATCATAGTATCTGATCATTTCACCATACTTTTTTTTAATATCCTTTAGGTCTTGAATATTCTAGATTGTGTATTTATTCACCTTAAATTATACAACCAACATATATTTAAATTGTAACAAATTGAGAGTATTAACATTCTATTTACAAATTAACACTAAGGCTTAACCTAAAAAATCCCCTATGAGTCTGGATTTATTTTCATCAATAGATGTTACCCCTTTAATGTGTCATTTCATGTCTTAAGTTAACAACTATTGTTTAGGGTCCGTAGACTAATCATATATAATCAAATAAATAAACATGTCTACATTGAGTGACATAGTTATCATACTTGAAGTTGATAAAATTGGTTTATGCACATTGGTGATTGTGACTATATCTATTTCCACACTGGTGATTATGATTGTATGTGTCTATGCACTAGTATATGCTTCTAGGTACTTATTTACACTAATCTTTTTGAGTGTCTTGAAAAGTAATTTTGACTCTTCTATCCTCTTCTTTTCTATTTCTTACTTTGTCTTCACACTAAGCTTACCAAAATTATTTGTAAAGGAATCAAACCAAATTGTATCTAACTCTTCTCCTTCACTTCTTCTCTCAAATGATAAATTAGGTTGGGGGATACATACTCTTGAAGTGAATTATCTCTATTTTGAACTTATTCTAACTTTAAACTTGAACATGCAATAAATTTGTATTCTATCCTAGTTTATTCCTATGAATATTCATTACAAGGTCTATACAATATCCCTTTTATTAAAAATGATTTATTTTTATCTTCTACCTATTTTTTTGTTAACTTACTTTCTTCTTCCCACTCCATGGGTGCCATATCTTCACTATTTTTATTTCTTTCTTCCTCTCCCTTAGGCCCCTATGAATAATCTCTATAATCTTTAATCCTATCATATTTCATAGCCTCTCTCTATAGTTTTCCATCTCAAACATGTTCTAATCTACTCTTATTCCTATTCATAGTTAAATCTGAATTAATCACTTTGTTCCATATTCTCTATTGTCATAGTTATCTTTCTAATCCTAGAATTTTCTTCTTGCTCTAGCTTTTCTCATCTTCCATATCATGGGTTTAGGTTTAAGTTTCTCTACTCATATCTATATCATTCACTTATATCTCTCAACATCTCCATGATGCATGAAATGAATACTGCATGTTGGTAAGATTAGGCACCATGGCCTTTTCAACAAACAACATTTTGATCAACATAAGTAGTTACTAAAGAAACTTACCTCATATTCCTCTAAAAAATAGGTCTTGCACAACTTCAAAGGCCAAATAACCTTGCAAAACAAATTATGTGATATAGTCATCAATTGTAGTCTAGGCCTAGTAGACACTACAACATCAGTGCAAATAATATCTAAACTTTCCAATTTATATAAACTTTCTTCTATCTAGACTATACACTATGTGCTCTCAGCTGGAAATAGTAATACTTCATTCTTGACAATCACACAACTAACAATATAGGTAATTCACACTAGAAGATTTTATAAATCTCTCCATATATATGGTCCTGAATTATCTCTTCCAAAGTCACTTCAACTCTTCTCTCTTATTCTTATGCAAAGTTTTGAATTATTTCATCTAACCATATTTATAAATGTCTTTTTCCTAGCAACCATCTCAACATATTTAAAAAAAATCCACACTCACCACACTATTATTAGTAGAGATTCCTAGAAAACTATAAAACATGATAATTATAGGGATAACTTATGTAGTTAATAATAAAAATGAATATTTGATGATAATTCAGACTGAATCCATCCATTAGTAGACTAGGTCAATCTCATTTTATTAAGAGACATAGGATTAATGTATATAGAATAGTTAGATTAAACTATATGAATAACATATTAAAAAATCCATAGGACTCAATGTGCATAGATTATAAGTAAAATATACATAGGAAACTATTCATAACATTGTATTAATCTCTCTCACATGCGTAATTATCTATAATTACACATGAATGCTATATATAAAATATTACTCAGTGTTATCTCTTCATATTCAACCTTTTACTATGCTAAAATAAAAGGACTCTTCACATTTTGAGATTGAATACTATTCTATCAATAGTTGAATGCATACA
Organism: Torreya grandis; assembly: GCA_037957365.1. Lineage (NCBI taxonomy): Eukaryota > Viridiplantae > Streptophyta > Pinopsida > Cupressales > Taxaceae > Torreya > Torreya grandis. The sequence goes on from JARHVA010002616.1 coordinate 1,879,405, forward strand.
ACAATTTATACAAAAGGCAAAATAGTGTGCTTTATACATATAGATAACAAATATACATTACTATTTTTGTAGGCCCTATTACATGATCAATAATAGGAAGGATATATATTAGGTTTTAGGCTATTTATATAGAGTAGTAGATATAGGTCATCCTAAATGATAGGGACAAACCATAATATAAACAACTAGACATAATGAGATGGTGAATGGGAGCTTGTTGGTAGTAAGGAGGTCTAAAATTGAAGGGTAGATCCATGATAGGTATTTTTCAAGTATACAAAATTGAGATGCTATATTGATAAGATTTTAGTATCTACATTTACACCTCTTTAATATAGTAATGCATAAGGATGATATTACTTATTCAAAGGAAACAAATATGTACCCAGGTGCGTACAACATAACTTTCCTTTAATTGAGCCCACTTTTAATGTTTTTGGTGTAATACATGTAACTGAGAGCATTCTATATTATAAATCAATGCATATAATCTAAAATTTAACATAATTGAAATGCTTGAAAATAAATAGAGAAAGGATGGAGTACACATGCATATCAATACAACCATGTTTCCTCTTTGTAATTTGACTTAGTAAATATGATTCCTTATGAATAATTATATTTGAGAGGTGAAAAACTAAACCTTTGATATTTTAATATAGATATTTGAAGTTAATAATTATCCCAATCTGGTATAAGGGTGAGTTATGACACAACCATTGAGATCACTAAATCTCAATCACATAACTCATGTGACAGTGTAATAAAATCCAATTTAAGTGGTATAACAAATTAAAACTATTAAAATTAATAAGTTTTAGGATATTCATGGAATTTAATATCAACCATAATACCATAAGGATTAAATTTCTATAGATAGGAATGCTCAGAATGGTGCTTCCTGGTAAAAATGATGCTTATTGGTAAATAAGTTTGCATAAGTTTGAATATGTATTTTTAAGTTTTGGTGCACTTGAATGGCATATTTAGATCTAGTGTTTCTCAATAATAATTATATATCAAAATTTAACTTCTTATTTTTAATTATGTTTAATATATATCACAAATATTAAAACTTTGTCAAAAATATATAAAAAGCAGTGCAATGTGTACATAATTCTAACCTAGGTGTATATTTGAATCGTGTAAATTGTATCAACTATTGTAAATTATGTAAACTATGTATGCATGGATTCATGACTCTATGAATTTCTCCATATAAATTCCCCCCTTGAGGTGAGGGAAATAAAATTTAGTATTTACCATAACTCTAAATGATAAGATAACTATATAATCTATGTATGAATCATGTAGAATATACAACTAACATGTCTACATATATATAATTGAAACTCATAGTATGTGATCATAATAAGACCTAAGATTCATGATATTGATCATTGAAATGTATAAAACATAATAGTAAAAGCTTAAAAAATAGTCATACAAACACACAAAATCACTTAATGTTACACAAAAGGGTGTCTAAGGAGACCACAAACATGGGGCATGTTCAAATGCCACACACTCAAAGGAATGACATATTCAAATATCCAAATAGTAAAAGAAAAAAAAATATAGTGGCACATGGGCCAACAAGAAAGAACACATTCAAATGTTCCATAAGAAAGATAATATAAAGAAAGATAAAATACACTCAAGTAAGTGACAATGTGAATAATTCAAGTACAAGGAACCATCATAACATATCATACTAGTCCCTACATGTATGTGTTAGTAAAAATTGTCATGTAACATAACACATCAAACACACTATGAAATATGTAAAAATGAGTATATGCATGTGTAAGTGTTATTATATAATCTCAACATTATAATTTTAAAGTGATCATAAAAAAAATATAACCGATATCAATCATGATAAAGGAAGTAGATGCTCCTAATGTAATATTTTACATAGGAAGAGGAAAAGTCCAACATTTTTATGTGTATGTATTATGTATCTTGTATATGCATGTATTAAACTTAAGTATGTGTGAACATATGTGTATTCATAATATAATTATATGCTATCTAATAACAGAAATTAAACATCATATATACCAAGGAGTTAGTAAAGATGTGAAAGTTGAATATTTTTGTATTTTATAATTTATTTGTATGTTTTTAATTTTTTTTTTCATATTATATGATAATTAAATAAAACCTAACCTATGAACCCTCTAAGGTATGCTCATAGGTATCTCTAAAATCAAACTATGGTACATCAAACTACTGATAGTACCAAGGATCATGTATATGTGTCATATCTGGAACTATAGAACCTATGTTACTTTGTATGTTTTATAGGACACTATGGTCATGAAGAGGTAATATAATGAGTATGGGTTCATGTAACATATATTTTAGTGATATATAGTTTATTTGGTGGATTTATAATTAGTACACATTTATGTGCTCATAGAAATTGGGTAGATTGTGTAGGTGCGGATGAGGAATTTATGGAATCCACTATGTATCTATGGTGAAATGGTATCTCAATTATGGTTTACCTATAAAATGGTATTTATTGTTTCTTATCATTTCAAAAATTATTAACATTAATAATATATATAATTATTTATGGTGGAATAAAATTGTCTTGTTCAAGTAGATGTTCATATGAAATTCTAGAAACTGTGACTACCATGTTGGTATGAATGTATTTTATACACCCATGCAATATGTAAGGTATTGTGTGGATTTTATGTATCTAATTTGATTAAAATAACATATCAAATACTCCCATAAATGGTATAACTAAAAAGGTGGTAACTACATGTGTTGGACCAACTTTTAAAGGCAAATCAATCTCACTAATAATCTAATGTTATGTCCCATTGAATGCTCTAATTCTATTGGTTGAAAGGTATAAATCATCATGTGTATATTCCAAATGTGTAATTAATGTCATGGTAAATATATTCTCACTATCATCATTATAAATCATAGCAATTTATATGGTGATGATCAAGCTATGCTTGAATAAATACTGAATTAATATCTAAGCCATCATCCATAATTTCATTGTAATCAAATGTAATAGAATGTCTCTAAACCATAAGAGTTATTTTGCATTTATAAATTACAATAATCCCACCTAATCATTACCCATAATGTGATGGATGAGTATGTGCATTATATTCCATTTACACTTCTGGATCTTTCTTAGAATGATATTGCAATGGATTGTTAAATATATCATGGCTTTGAGGGTCATTAGGTTGTGAACTTGAAGACTTTAGAGGATCATAAAAGGTAAGCCATTGATTATGAATAATATATTATATCTTATGTTTCAAGATATAACATATGTCTATAGAATGCGTAGGGACCCGATGATAGACATAATATGTATTAACATCATATCCTTTTGGTAGAGGTCAACTCATATAAACATTGATAGGAGGAGGGAGATATATGATATGACTCTCCAAAAGATTCTTAATTACTGAATTTGGAGAATTAATTGTGTAACTTATTTCTTAGGTGCATTGGATAATATTATCTAATTAGGTAGTTGTGATATTGGTTAACCATTATGGTTACTTCCTTTTTAGGTTTTGTAGTTTTTACCTTGTAGTTTGGTTTGATATAAAACTTGATAGTATATGTAGTTGGTGTCTTTGCTACATGATTAAGCTTTTTCAAGGAAATAATATTCATTTTATGATCCCAAACAACTTGGCCTATGTCATCAAAATATTTTAACTTCTTGGAAACAATGAACTTATGTAATGGGGAAAGAAAACTTTTCTTAAATATATCTTGAATATCTTTATCTACCATTATATTTGTCATTTTGGACAACAATATTTTGTACCTAAAAACATATTCATTAATATTTTAATTTGTTTCTTGTTTGATCTTATAAATTTGTGCATATGGATATGTTTAGTGATGTTGGTATAGAAATGTGATAGAAACTCATCTAATAGAGGTTTGAATGCTTTTATTGATTGGATTTGTAGGTCATAGACCTTATTAAAGCATAGTACTTTAAGATTTTAAATAATTTTGTCAAAATATTGTCATTTGAATCATAATTAAGGCATGTTGCATAGAAATATCAGAAATGTTATCCAAGATCAAATTTGCCATCATAATATGTGAACTTGGGTTTAATAAAGCTAGTTTCCAAAAGGTGAAAATATATTTTAGGTGCTAGATATTATGAAATAAATCTTGTTAATCAATATCATTGGTTTATTTCAAATCATTTTGTTCAATTTTGGTAACTTTAGCCTCCAAATAATTAATAACTTAGAGAATATTTTGCACAGTAGATCCATTGGGATATAGATTTGAGCTTTGAGAATCCACCAAATAGGATGAAAAATCCACTTATGTTAATGTAATAATTTAAACAAGTAATTTATTTTAAGTATTAATAATTTATATGGAGGATGTAGAAATATTTTTACCATATAAGGGCTTGCCAATATAGGTAATGGATGCATAGTCTTAGCATGTTTATTGATTTCTTCTTGTGTAACATGTAAGAATGTATTAATTATTCTTTATTTTTATTCATATGATTGAATAATGATTATTTATTTTAAAATTTTAAATAATATTTATTAACCTTTTAAATATTTGATAAATACAAATAAAGGTGCCAAAGTAAATGGAAAAAAACATATCTACAAATTATTGAAATGGTATTTTCTAAATGAATGATGAATTGGCTTAGATTTGTATTTATACCACACTTTCTAGAAATATATCATGGTAGGGTTAAATAAGATAAACAGGCCAACCCATATGTATGGAAACATTTATAATTTGTATGAATTTTGAGGACCAGACACTTGATAAGAATCTAGACACTTGCATCATGTCCATATGTAGGATGCAAGTGTCCAATATGCTCGAAAGATGTTGAGGATACAAAATAGACATTGAAGGAATTATATGAAATTTTAGGATTTATATAAAGCTTATAAGATTTGGGTCATCATAAATGATAGGTTCAGACCATAAGATCAAAATTAGGCATAGTGAGATGGTGAATATGATCCTTTCAATAGTAGAAAGGTCTAAATTTTAAGGGTAGAGACCTTATAAGGATTTATCAAGTATATAAGATTGAGATGATATATAAATTAGATTTTAGGATCTATAACTACTGAATCCACTCTCTATTATATAATTTTAAATGTTCCCCAATTATCTTCATGCAAAAGTATCCATTAATATTTAAGTCGTATAAGTTGTATGTTTATAACTAGACAAAATCCATTATATAATGAGTGTCAAGTAGCTTCATATTTATCATTTTAATCCTGACCCAAAAATAAAATTTGTAAAATCAAAACCATAATTTATAGAAATATAATAAAAATCAATTTATTTAAAATTACAAGTTTTTATTAGAAAGTATGTCATTATATGTGTTGGTAAAGTAGGGTTTTTCAAAGTGAAAGAGAGTAAAATAGTAGTTGTTTGTCACTTGAAACCCATCATCATTAATCATGTCTCACACTTTATATAAGAAGGTTTAATAAACAATAATATTATATATATATATATATATATATATATATATATATATATATATATATATATATATATATATATATATATTGAATGTGATAGTGGAGCATGATGTTGTGTTTTTATTCATACAACATATCAATGTGTTGTATGGGGAGCACACGTTTTGTTTCATGGTGAACTTGAGAAATGACAAAGTAGTAGCTAAGAGCAAGGCCATATAGAACATGCTATTGGTGAAATATTTCAAGGTGAGATTAGTGGTTATGGTATATATTAATATATTTTATATAAAACAATATATTAATGTATTAATAATATAAATTGTTTTTATATTATAATTGTAATAAAATAATGCACTATATATAATTAAAACTAATGTATTATTAATGTCAAAAACTCAAGTTTTAAAAGTGTGTTTAAACAAGATGGTGAAAGGACTAAAATCATAAAAAGGTTAAGATATTACAGAAACCCTTTAGGAAAGACAATATATTGTAGAGGATACTCATTATGAAATCTCATGGTTTTGAAAGAACATGAAGGCCTCATTATGGAATGAAGAGTAATTGGAGGAAGATTATGCAAAGTACAAAAAAAGGATCATTCAAACATTATAACATAAATTCAAATAGAGTAGGTGGGTGGAAAAGGGTACCCTTAGGGACCATGGGATGACATGTGATTGGAAATGATTATCCTAAAGCCTGGATTTCAAGATGTGGATAATGGGCCTCTTTCCTCTAAAGTTAACACAATTCATTGGGGAGATTATAATCCCAATTTTGATAGGGATAGGGTATTAGGATCCCCTTATTTGACCACTCTTATAAAATTAAAAATAATATTTAAATTTATTGCATTTAAAGGAAGAGTCAAAGATATTGATTAAAAATGTTGAATTTTTAGAGTTTATAGTAAATGGTCATAAATGGAGAATTGGAATTGTGGGTGAAAAAGAATGGGGAGAAGCCTTCAAGGTGAAATTCCTTCTTAAAGATATTTTCATGTTTTTTTCCTTACAATGGGAAAAAGTTCCAAACTTAAAATCAAAGTTTTGTGGATGTTGAATGGGGTTCATTTACACATTAGGGTTGGTTCCCAAATTTTCATACACTAAGTAACAACATTGGTCGATAAAATAAAAGGGTGACTGAACACACTCTTGATCAAGTCACTCATAATCGAATATAACATTGGCCATCTGAATAAGTTTTGGTATGTCACTACATAGGTTAGGATATATGATATTCCCCTCATATATTGATATAAGGCATGTCTTTCTACTATTATATATTAATTAAGGGGATTTATATTGATTGAACCAAGAATCAAAGATGGGATGTTGGCCTCTTATGCCAAAACATATGTGTCACTTGATATAGATAATAATATCCCTAAAGATATTATGCTAAAATAACATGGTAGAGTCTAAGTTCAAAGAATCAATATGGAGAATTTTCATTTCAATTATTTCTAGTGATAGAGTTGGACATGTCAAAAAAGAGTGCTTGAGTGGGGATTCCTTACATTCTAAACAAAGTTTTAGAAATATATTGTTAATTAAAATTGCCTCTCCATTTGATGCCTATTTAAGGATAAATGGGGGAAAACCTAAATTATTGTAGGTAAGATAAGATATACCTAATAGTAAAAGTTAAGTTATAATATCCCTCAAGGAAAATGCCACCCCTATTCAATAATAGATATTTTAATAAAAACTCAAAATTTGGTCACTAAATAAATGAAGTTGGTAAATATCCTTCACACTTCATGGGATCCATATAAGGTATTAGATAAAAATAGGAAAGGTTTCAAGTCATGTAATATTTGGTAGAAGAAGCAATGGGTAGTGATTTTGAGGGACATATGAAATCAAATTAAATTTTTATTTTTTTTAGAGAAAAAGTCTCATATCTCAACTCGATTATTACATAAAAGGAAATTGATCTAAGAAATCTAATGCCTACAAATTTGAAGAACTAAGGACTAATGGTAAGGATAATTAAATGAAGTAATTTTATGGAGATAAATTCTGAGGGATGGAACTCCCTTAAGGGATAAATAAGGATCATCTGATGGAATGTTAGGGGCCTTAACATCCCTAAAAAGAGGTGTTTAGTAAAGTATCAATTGGTATCACTTAAAATGGATATTTTATTTTTGAAAGAAACCAAACTAAGTGAGGTAGAGGAAACTTTGATAGTAGAAAATAGTTTAAATAATTGGAAGGATTCCTTCATGGCATCCATTTTTGCCTCAAGTGGTATATTAATAATCTGGTTCCTCTCAAAACTGGTGGTTTAACCATGTGAAAAAGGCTCTAGATGTAAATTATGTAAGGTTTTTTTAATTTTTGTTCCGATGTTTATTTTTGTGTTTTTAATGTTTATGGTCTGAATCTCCTGACTTCCATGAGATGATGTTTTCTAGAATTTTTTAGTATAAGTTTTTTCACACTGATGAAAGGTTTAACCTAGGAGGTGATTTTGATTTATTCTATCTAATGATGACAATAGAGGTGGTTTAGGATTCCCAATGAAATCACAAATGGAATTTTTGGATTTTGTTTTTGCCAATGGTCTTATTGATATTTCACTAAGATTGAACTCTACTCATGGAAAAATTAAATGCATTGTTTTAGTAACATTACATAAGTACTTGAATGGTTATATCATCCCCCTTTGTCATTGGAAATGGATTGGATCATAGAGATAAATATCCTACATGTTCCTATATTTTAACATGCCCTCATAGAATGGGTGCACCTTTGAAACATACATTAAAATTTGAGATAATGTGGCTTAGAGACCCTATTTCCTTATAATTGGTGGTTAAATGCTCCAAAGGTCAAAGAAAACAAAAAAATTATTATAAAAAATATCATTTTAATAAAATCTGCCCTCTAAAAATAGAATCATGAGCACTTCGAAAACATATTTTAAGAGACATATAGAGTGGGATATGAACAAACTACTTTAAGAGGAGTTTTAATAAGTGTTAGGATGGATAATACAACTTCAATAAAGGAAAACTTGTTACTAGAAAAATTGGAAGAACTTCACAACATAGAATAAGTTCATTGAAATAAAAAATATCATGAATATTATCTTAAGGAGGAGGATTAGAAAAAAATCCTTAACATTACTTGAGCTAGGTGAAGTGCCAACAAAATTACATCAATAAGTATAAGCAATGGAGAAGTAATCATCAAGACATCTAGGATTTTAAAGATGGAATCAAGATTTTTTGAGTCTCTTTTATCAAGTTAAAAGGTGGTAGATCTGATATCTCAATCTAAGATGCTCAAATTTATCTCTAGATTCATTTTATTGAAAAATTTTAGGTTCTACTAATGGCATTTTCAAAGGAAAAAGTAAAGAGGGATGTGTTCTTTATGGAAAATGATAAGGCTTTTGGTCTAGATGACTTCCTAGTTTCCCTATTCTAGGTAGTTTGGCTAATTGTTAGAGTTGATGTGGTCAATGTAGTGTAAGAATCCAAAGAAAATATAAATGAGTATAGATAAAAATTATAGTTTTATCTCCATAATTATGAAAGGATAAATATAATATAAATTTGAAGACTACAAGTTGATCTCCTTATCTAAAACTATTTATAAAATTGTGTCCAATGCCATATCATTCTGACTAAAATCATTCATTTTTGAATTTATATATTTCCAATAGGGGTCTTTATGTTAGCACAAACATTCAATAAGGAGTCATTATTGATCATGAAATAATTCACTACTTGAAATCAAATAATCATAAAGGTATGTTTATTAAACTTGATACCATTAAAACCTATGACAGAGTCAATTGGAGCTTTCTTATGAAGCTACTCAAAAATCTTATTTTTTTATCAAAGTTGGTACAATTGGATTTTTAATTGCATATAAATCCCAAGTTATCAGTATTATTGAATGGTGGCCCTATGAGTTTCTTTAAAACCTAAATGGGTTTGAGGCAAGGTGGTCCCATATCCCCTTTTTCTTTCATCTTGATGGTTAGAGATTTATGAAGGGAAATATTAGAGGCTTAGGTTGAGGGGTCCATCATTGGGTTAATTTTAATAAAGGGGGTGGAAATATTAACCTATAAATAATTTTTTGATGATACATTCATATTTATAAAATCTTATTTCAAAGAGGAAGAAAAAAGGAAAATTACGTAGATGCCTCTTGTAAAATTACAAGTGCACACAAATCTAAGATCTTCTTCATCAACTCTCCTATATATGATCAAGTCATAATTTTAAGATGGCTCAAATTAAAAATTGGTAAGAATATAGGTAAGTATGTTTTCATCCTTCTTCATGAAGTATCTAATAAATATTTATCTTGGGATAATCTCAATTCAGATTTTTGATCTAGATTGAGTCTATGGAAGGAAAGTGGTTATTACTAGATGGTCACTTAACCCTTATTAATTAAGTTCTATGTACACCTCATATTTATCCAATGTTAGTATTGAGACATACAATGAAATTTTTGGCACTCTTAAATAGATTAAAAAAAAATGTTTCAAGGATATGAAGTGAAAAATAATATCTCGTCACTAAAATGGGACGAAGTTCGCTTTGTGAATAAAGTTCATGACACTAAAGTAAGTAATAAAGATAACATAATTAAGCATTGAGAAATAAGTTAGTCTAGGTGATGTATTCACAACCAAGAGAAATGTGGCATAGATGTGTTTTTAAGGACACTCTTAATTTTATTTATGCATCAATCATGAGAAAATAGTAGATTACCTCTTTTAATTTTTTTTTCTTACAATGGATTGCTATGTTTTGTTGTGTGAAACATTGTGTTGGATGTGTGTTAGGTAATCATCCTTACTTTAAGGTCATTCTCTTAGTATTTAGGGGATACATAAGATTCCTATTTAGGATTATGGAAGGTTAGTTCAAAAAGTCTCATATGAAACATTTTAAAGTAGAGAAATAATCACATTTTTGAAGGTAAAGCTAGATCACTCTTTGAAGTTTTGATAAAATCTCAGATAGTCATTTCAAATTTTGTTTCATCACATGCTAGTTTCTTAGCTACCTCTTTCTCCTCCTAGACTTTATGGTTTTGCCTTATTATATGTTGTTTAAAATTAATTCAACTAATGGGATGAATGTACACATTATGGATAAAATTAGGGTTGTTCATTATTTTTTCATTCCTCCCATTAGCTTAGTTAAGTTGAATTTTGATAAGGCTAAAAGAGGAAACACTTGGGATTTCAGATCTAGCTATATCCTGCAAGACCATTTAGGTTATCTAAATAGAATTGATTCTCTAAAACTAGTGGTTGACACTAATAATTAATCACACACCCAAGAAATGATCCTTGGGCTTGAACCAACTTCTTAATGTGATATCAAACACCTTGTCATTGAGGATGACTAAATGGTTGTGATTCATGTAATGAAAAATCAAAAGTTCATCACGTGGAAAATTAGATGCATCTTGATTGGAACATTAAAAACATCTTGAATATAACACGGAGGATTCTACAATCCTTTACCTCTTGGTTAACAAATAATTATTTACAAGAGGAAAATGCTAAGGATAATTTCCTTGCTAATAATAATTTTTTTGAAGGGGAGGATATTAATTCAATTAAACCAATGGAATCATGGATTGACCTAAGTGATATTGATAAGGTTGTTGAAAGATTTTTTCCCCTCCTTTACCCTCAATTTTGTTCATTTAGGTTATTTCCATGTGCAATTGGTTTTTTAAATGTGGATTGCAATCATAACGACTTCATTATATTTCTATTTCATGTGGGATGGATCAACCCTTGTATATATTACTCATTACATTACATGGGATGTATTAATTTCTAATCATTATTAATTAAGGGTTGTAAACACACTAGTCATTATGATTAATATGTGTGGCCTCCATACACACTTGGAGCATTATTTGAGACCTCTCACCTGTGTAAAATATGATCTCATTATATCCATTCAAGAGTTGTAAGGCCCTTGTTTTTTTCTTCTTAAATTGGTGTTATTTATGGCTGAAGAATGATTTGGATATGGATTTAGGTAAGTCGGAATCCTTTTTTATTTTATTTGCATCCAAAAGGGAAAAGGCCTTTTATGGTCTAGTCATGGAGACCATATTCAAAAAAGTATTATGGGTGCCATTTGGTCTTATTTTAGTAGCTATTTGGGATTTTTGATCTTATATTTTATGCATTATGTGTTTTATGATGTTATATCCTTGTATTTTTTTCCATATTTAATAATGATTTTGTAGCATTCCACTCTTTTCCCATGTGTTTCTTAGGTTTCAAGGGGTGAATCCAAGTTTAATTATGATGAATGGGTTTGATTTAGGAGGGTGTTTCCAAGCAAGATATGGCATGACAACACCTTATTTTTATTCCAAGATAGACAAGATAATTTATACATACATGTCAATGATGCTCAATTTATTATAGTAATATGTATATTATATGACAATATTAAAAATATATATTATATTATAATATATTTGATAACAATATGTTATGTTATATATTAGTATTGGGTAAGTGCATGGATTTGGGGGATAATTTCTTTGAACATTTACTATAATGCATATACGCTATAGGCATAAATCATATATGTATTATTAATAATGCATAACCATTATTTTAAACTAGGATTGATATTATTGAATCTAAAATGTGTTATTTATATTATTATATTTATATTCATTATACTTTATATTTATTTTAGTAAATATAAGAAATTAGGATCACTATGCATCTGATAGATTTGGTCTCAAATTTGCACACCTTATTATGTATGAGATAGTTTTTCAAAATAAAATATAGTCAGTACTTAGGCATTTTTTAGGGTCTCAGTATTGAACCTAGGGATTTTAGGGCATAAATTTTACAATAGATGTCCATTTTTGGTAAACATATAGTCATTTTTTAGATGTGTGTTCTTTCTTGATTATTTCTTAGCATTTATAGGACTCCTAATTTTATCAAAATTTAAATTTACAATCCACTCACTTTGAATTCAAGCCAAAGTGGTGTGATTTGGATAATATAGGTCATATTGATGACTTGCGTACACCAAACAAACACTTTATGTTAATTTCACTTGTTCATCTCTCCTCCCTCATACCTAATCACTTTCTCCTAATCCCTTATCATACCTAATTACTCCCTCATTTATCCTCACCATCCCTCATCATCTATAATCACTTTCTAATCATCCATAATCACTCCTTCATTAACCCTCACCATCCATTATCATCCCTAATCAATGATTCATCATCCCTCATTTGGCTTAATCACTCCCTCCTCATCCCTCTTCATCCTAATCTCTCCCTCATTATTCCTCACAATCCCTCATCATATCTAATCACTCCCTCATCATCCCTAATCATTCCCTCATCAACACTCACCATCCTTATCATCCCTAATCATTACTTCATCATCCTTCTCATCCACAATCACTCCCTCCTTGTCCCTCATCATCCCTCATCATTCACTAATTGACCATCACCATCCCTTACCATACATAATCACTCACTCATCTTCCCTAATCATTTATTCATTTACCCTCACCACCCCTCACCATCTATAATGACTCCATCATCATCACTTATCATCTCTACTCACTACATCATCCTTCCTTCTCATCCTTAATTAATCCATTTAATACATTGATGGTGGGTGCAATAGCTTTCAATTTTGCCTGATTGGATTTTATTTTAATTACAAATTTTACTCACTCAAATAAGGCCCAATGAAACTATTATTTCACTCATCCTCTTTCACTCAAATAAATAAGTAAAGATATTATTTGATTGTATAGTGGGATTCAAAAATTTATATGGTGATCCACATCTAGACCATGGAAAGAGTGTGTACCTAGATCCTTAGATTAGAATAAATGGGTAGGAAATCAAGTAAAGGGTTGGATGAAATTATAATACTTACCTATATAGATTAAGATCTGGGAATCTAAAAATTCCAATCCAAGAGTTGAAAATCCAAATTTATATCTATATGGATGTGGATGACTAGAGACTAGTTGAGAATTTCAAAATCAACCCCATAGTTGACATCTAAATTTATCTATATTTCATTGAGAGTATATCCATCAAAATGTATTGATAGTTAAATAAGAAGTTAGTCACCAATATGGTAGAGTGGATTCCAATTTGACAGTTGATAGAGTGTGTTTCTAAAACAACTTAATTTATACCCAACCCAATATATAGCCAAGAGGATATATGAAGGGAATGAAGGGAATATGCCTTAATCCATTATATTAAGGAGGGTTCAATTATATCTTAGGAATTGACAAGTGTACTTAAAGTCTAGACTATGGCTATGTCATACTCTAAGTATTCCTTATTCCCCAATATAATATATCAATAGATAGTGTATGAATGTGGACCCCACCATAGATATATTTGGGGCACCATTACGAAGTCCTTACCCTAACCTCAAAATTCCCTAATCATTAAGGAAATGGAAAAATTACCTACATAATTCATCTATGCCAAGGAATAAGGCAATGGAAGCTTGCTTTTTTGATATATAGCTTAGGTTCACCTAATAGCCTATTCAGAGAAGATTGATTTCTAAATGGGTAGAAAGGGAGTAAGGCACAACTAACATGGTAATTTTTCCTTCTTGGTATAAATTTTTTCTTTGATTCTATATGAAGGCATGTTTATTAAGTGAAGCTTAGTTTTTGATATATATCTTTATTTTTACCCTACCTAATTATCTATGCCCTACCCAACAAGTTAAGGGAAGCTTCTTTCCTAATATATATATATATATATATATATATATATATATATATATATTATTGTAATATATACTTTCCTTTTATAGAATATATTTTCATCTATCAATGGAATATTTCTTCCCAATAAATATATTTCATATATTTTTCCCTGCCTACTCAGTTATGCCCTACCTACTTATCTTATATTGTTGGAAAGGAAATCTAGCTTCCTGATAGATAGAATGAGAAATAAAGTTTTGAATCATGTTGTTTATGTAATAGATATATATTATTAATTATTCCCTATCTAATTTTCTTACTCAAGTATGCCCTACCTGATTTAATATCTAGATCATATTTTGATATTGAGTATACCCTAACTAAATACCCAAATCATATCTTGATCCTAACTAGGACCTACCTACCATCTTGTATTTGAGTATGCCTTACCTATCTATATGTATTGCCTTACCTACTTGAGTATGCCCTACCTACCTTATTATACTTGAATATTCCCTACATACCTATCCTTATTTCCATACCTATGAGCATTCCCTACCTAATAAAATACCCAAGACATTTTTGGATCTTGAATACCATATCTAATATTTACTATATATATATAACTTAACCATATCTTTAATACTTGATAACTAATTGAATATCAAATTGAATACCCAAGGCATATATTGAAAATAGGGGCATCATAACCTATTTATAGAAAAGATGGGAATTCTAACCCTAACCTATTTGGATAAAGGAGTTACTTGGGATGATTGAGCATAGGAATAAATCCACTGTACCCACCAAAAATGTATTGGAATGAGTGATTACAGATAAGGAGGGGTAAGGAAAGAGTGATTAGGGATGATGATGGTTGATGCAAGTCAATAAGGGATAATAAGGGATGAGGTGGGAGTGATTAGGGATGATGATAGAAAGGCTATGGATAATTAGGGTCAATGAGGGAGTGATTAAGAATGATGATTGACATGGAAAAAGTATTACATCATATTTGTATATAGGTATAATATATATTATCTAGGTGATCTTCTCTACCCTATTTTTTAAGACAAATTCATTCCAATCCTTCTTATTAAATATGCACTGAAACACATTCTTTAGATAGGTGGAATTAGCTAATCCATATCTTAAAAGGTGAGGGGACATTATAAACTATATAAAGAAAGGAGTGACTAGAGATGATCGAGAATAAATAGAAAGCCACTAAACCCACCATAAACATATTGAAGGGAATGATTAGGGATGAGAAAAAAATTAGGTGAAGAAATTTAGATATCAAAAGGGAAAGCTTCCCTTTTCTTACTGCTTAGTATATATGAAATAGGTAGGGAAAGATTCCATTACCTTATATTAGATAGGACAAGTTTGATATTAGGTTAGGGCCTTAAAAAATATCGACCCCCATATATTTATGAAAGGGCCTCCATTCCTAATATATCATTTGATATATTTTATTAGGGACCATGGCATACTTAAAGTATGACATGGCCCTATTTTGTATTTTAGGGACCATCAAGCCATACCTAATCTCTATGTAGTCCCTCCCTAATAAAATATATCAAAGATTAAGGAATATGAACTTCATTCCATTCAAAGATAAAGTTTGATATAGATCATGATGGGTATAGGTTGAGTTGGGTTGGGAAACACACTCTACAGGCTATCAAATTAAAACACACTTTATTATATTAGAATATACTCTACATGATCCAATAGAGTAAAAGCATGAATCCAATACACCTACCATCAAGGTATTTGAGGGAGTGATTAGATATGATGAGGGATAAAGAGGTAATAATTATAGATGATGATGGATGGTGAGGTTCAATGAGGGAGTGATTAGGGATGATGAGAGCTTGATTAGGGATGATAAGGGATGGTGAGGGAGGATGAGGAGGGAGTGATTAGGTATTATTAGGGATTAGGGGAGTGATTATACATGATGAGGGATGATTAATGAGTAATTAGGGATTATGAGGGATGGTGAAGGTCAAGGAGGTAGTGATTAGGGATGTTGAGGAATGGTGAATATCAATGATAGAGTGATTATGGAATATGAGGGATGAGGAGAGATTAACTATGGATTATTAGGGATGATGGAATGATTAGGTATGATGAGGGATAATGAGGGTCAATGAGGGAGTGATTAAGTATAATGAGGAATGAGGAAAGACTAATTAAGGGTGATGAGGGATGAGGATGAAGTGGCTAGGGATGAGGAAGGGATCATGAGCAATTGAAATTAATAAAAATTGGTTGTTTGATGTGCATAAGTCATCAATGTGATATATGTTTCACTAATCATACCACTTTGGATTGAATTAAAAGTGATTGGTTTGTAAAATTTAATTTTGACAAACCTAAGACTCCTAGAAATGCTAGTAAGTAATATAAAAAGCACAAAAACCTAAAAAATGACTATATGTTTACCTTGATATCTATGAGGGATGTTGAGGGAAAATTAAGATGAGGGGGGATTTATTAGGGATTACAATAGATGAGGGATTATTAATTAGGTATGATAAGGGATGATGAATGATTTATTAGGGATGGAGAGGGTTAATAAGTGAGTGATTAGGGATGGTGAGGGATGGTGAGGGTTGATGAAGGAGTGATTATAGAACATGAATGAAGAGGATAGAGTGATTAGGGATGATGAGGGAGTTATTAGATATGATGTGGGATGATGAGGTTCAATGAGGGAGTTATTAGAGAAAATGTGTAATGAAGAGAGAGTGACTAGTGGTGATGAAAGATGAGGAAGAAGTGTCTATGGATGAAGGAGAAATGATGAACAAGTGAAATTAACACAAAGTGGTGATTTAATGTGTGCAAATCATTAGTGTGACCTATGCTACCCCAATCACATCACTTTGTCTTGAATTTAAAATTATTGGTTTGTAAACTTCAATTTTGATAAACTTAGGACTCTTATAAATGCTAGTAAGAAATCTAAAAGGTACAAAAACCTACAAAATGACCATATATTTACTGAAAATATATATCAATTATAGAAGTTTTGCCCTAAAATCCTTAGGTTTAATACTAAAACTCTAAAAATTGTTATGTAATAGATAGATTGGATTCTTAAAATATATCCCCCACATCATTATGAGTGCATATATAAGACCAACTCTATAAAATACAAAGTGAACCTAATTTCTTATATTTACTAAAATAAATTTAAAGTATAAGTTTACATTTATATTAGTAATTATACTTAGAATTTATTTTAGTAAACCATCTTTGCCTTCCAATTAAATAATTTTACCATTCCAATAGATATTTTATACTATTTTTCCAATTTGAAAATAATGCATATGCATTATAGTGCATGCACATTCCTTTCACACTGCACAAAGAAAAGTAGACACCCCTTATAATATATATTTTCTTATTTTTCATTCAATGTGAAAGGAACATGTACACACTATAATGCATACATGATATGTTTCATTTAAATTCAAAAATGAATCCTTTTGGTTCATAAATGGATCAGATTCGTAAGCCCTAAAGGCTTGGACCTATCAACACACAACTGAATCTGAGAGTTTTGACATAAAACACAAAAATTCAACATCCATTACCAAATATGCTATGAATTTAAATGATAAAATTCATAAAATTATTACCATGATGTCAAACATGCTCTGCTATTTATAAATATAGGATTTTTATAAATTTTAGACTATTTTAAGCTTTCAATCTATGTTTATTTCCAACTATAACTCTTTAGGCCACTACAAGCCACAAATATACATGCCTATATATGCTTGTGTACATATTTTTTTGTTGATACAAATGCAAAAAAATGTATATGTTTACAAACGAGGCCTAATTATACATGCATTAAAAAAAATAGTTTTTCAAAATTTTGTAGGAAGTTAGCAGGGCCACATGGCTGATAACCCAAAATTTTAATCAGTTTTCAAGATATATTTACTTGTGAAATTAATTTAAAAAATATTTAATGAAAAATAAAAAAGTAATGTGTGTGTGTGTGTGTGTGTGTGTGTGTGTGTGTGTGTGTGTGTGTGTGTGTGTTAAAAACTAGAATATATTATCTAAATTCTAACCAAATGGTCTTAAAAAATATTAAGAGATGATCAAAAGATGAGGGGCCACATGGCTGATAATCTAATCTATTTTCTTAAAAAAAGGAGTTCTTATTCAAATTTTAGAATTTTGACCTAATTAAACATAATCATTTTTTTTTAAAAAGTAGTGTTTTAGAAACTAGACTCAAAATTATACAATTCATATTATTAAACCATCCTCAAATTATCTATAGAAGTTTAGATTTCTCAATTTTTAGAAAAAACATATCCACAGGTAGGCTCTTTTTTGTCCCTAAACTTTGTGCACTTACCCTATAATAATTATATATATATATATATATATATATATATATATGTATATATGTATATATGTATATATATATGTATATATATAATATTTATTAAGATATATATATATATATATATATATATATATATATATATCTTAATAAATATTATATATATTTTATAATATTTATATATTATTATTACATTAATAGTATACTATTACTAGATTACATTATTATATATTATAATAATATATGTTTTATATATATGAATATGAAAATTAAAAAAATCGAAATGAAGTGATTATTTAGGGAAGAAGATAATGGTTAAAAATTAAAAACTTAGATGTTAATGAGATGGAATTATTTAGGGGAAGGGGTTAATAATATGGCATGATACATTTTAGAGTTGGAATAAAGATGGATAAGTTGAAGAAGGTTGATAATATGTAGCACATGTGTGAACAAGGGTAGTCGATAATGGTTTTAATATGTTTTTATGAGTGGGTGTCACTTAAATCATCTTATTTATCCATATATCTATGTATTATGTGCTATATGATGCTATTTCATTGATTTTTTTAAATTTAGAATTAATAATGCATTTATAGCATTCCATTCCTTTTCCATGTGCTTCTTACATTTCAAGGGGTGAAGAAAAATTTAATGATGACGAATAGTTTTTATTTAGGAGAGTGTTTTGTGGAAATTTATGGAATGGAAACACCTTATATTTATTCCAAGATAAATTAGATAATGTCCATATACAAGATGATCATGCCCATGCCCCTGCTATAGAGCCCTTGTGGGGTGGTAAGGTAGTGGTGTAGTAGTGAAAACCTTTAGCTTTGGAAATCATTAGGATTTGAATAAGTGTGTGATTAATAGGACACATGTTGAAAAAAAATATACAAATTTGAACAAGATATTTTAGTATCGAGCCAGTATACCAAATTTTATTTGTTGATTCTGCCATATTTCCTTGGGGCCTAGTTTTCACTACATTGCCAAAACAAATTGATGGAAGCAATGGACCAAACTTTATTCCTTATGATATTTATCAAGTGTTGGATATATTTAGGGTGGGTTACATATACTAACATATATTGACAAGCATTCTATATCCTTTATTGATTGATTATAACCATTCAATACATGCATCATGAAGGACTCGAACAACATGTGTCTATTTCATGCTTACATAATTTTAAAGAAGCATACAAATCAAAGATCAACACAAGAGTGTTTCTTTATTTGTCTAATGTATTGTGTGACATGAAAATTTATGAAAAATACATCAAAATCAATGTGAATCCCCCATATATATTAAACACCATCATGGTGATATTGATATTTTGTGGTACTAATCAAAGATATACAAATAAAGATTTATCACCATTTTTCAAGAAATCTCTTTTTCAAATAATTGTACATTGTTTCATTATTTACATTATTTAATTTTATTCTAGGTGGCATCTAAGTAAATTGAACTTAAAGGAAATCTAAAGCTTACAAATAACCATATTGATAGTCCACATGTCATATTAGTATAATTCATGGATAGTCACAAATGGTTGTTTAAGGAATTCATAACTGTATGTGTCATTCTATGAACCACAAAGAAAACCTTTTAACAAAACATGTATTATATAAATCAATCCTACATTTATAATAAATAAAGTTAGATGTTATATGAATATAATCTTACCATGAATTTTTACCTATGCTTGGAAGTATGGTACCCATGCACTTGAGACCCTAAACAATAATATATCACATTGAACATTGAGTGCCAAAATGATTGAAAACTGAATTCCACTTAGTGTAGGGAATCAAAAAATAGCTCAGTGATCTTAAAAATCCATCTGAAAATTTGTTGTTATATAATTATGCTGATAAGGTGTTCCTATAGTGGCATTCGGATGGGGGGAAGTTATAATAGCATGAGTGTGTTAAATTTTAGTTATTTAAAACCCAACATCATAAAATAAAACATAAGAAAGGGGATATATGTGTGTGTGTGTGTGTGTGTGTGTGTGTGTGTGTGTGTGTGTGTGTGTGTGTGTGTGTGTGTGTGTGTGTGTGTGTGTGTGTGCGCGCGCGCGCGCGCGTGTGTGTGTGTGTCTATATATATATATATATATATATATATATATATATATATATATATATATATATATATATATATATATATATATATATATATATATAATAGGTAAAATTGCTTATCATTTCCTATTTAACTTTTATCAAATTTTAATGATATGTGAGTATGGATTGGAGAGAAAAAATATGAGAGAATTAAAAAATCTAAAATTATTTACCATTTCTTACTTACATTTTACTTGAGTTTTTTATGATTTTTTACATGAGTATAGTTTGGAAAGAAAAAATACAATAGAATTTAAAAAGGTAAAGTTGTTTACCTTTTCTTACTCAAATTTTATAGGAGTTTTCTTACAATTTTTTGACTAGCATATTATCTATGATATGTATTAAATTTATCTATATAAGCATTATCTATACAATGATCATTTATCATAGGTATCTGACACATATCTAATAAGTATAATTATCACAATATAAAATATTTATTTTATTGTTTTAAACTTTTAGGACTTAGTGAATGTAAATCCTATGGTTTTTAAAGAGATGAGTACACTAAATTAGGTAAATAATATGAAATAAATATAGCCACTGATTTATTATAGAATTTACTAGCTTTGACTTTTCTAAAAATAGTAATAAATAGTGTAAGAAATGAATTAGTTGGAAAACACTTGACACAAATGATCTGAGTGATGGAAATTGATATGGAAGATAGTTTGAGTGTAGTATAATATATCCCTATGTTAGAACCCCTATTGGATAGTAGCACCATAATTGGACATTAGCACCATTATTGGTAAAGTGGTAGTAGTGTCTTACTATTGGCGGTAGTGTCTTCTATGCAAGAATGTCCTAAGTTTCAAAGTAAATCTATGTTTAGATACTTGGGGTTTATTATTGTGTACAAATTTTATATAACCATATATTGTGCCTATAATAACTGATTTATTGTGCAAACCCTTATCCTCCATACAACTAGGGCATGAGCTAAACACTTTTTTTGTTAGTAAGGTAGTCTAGACATCATAAACACCCTATTGTGAAGAGAATTGCCTAAATTACAATAATCTAAGGATTGATAAATACCAATGCAGTTATGCCCACCTAAGTGTTAGTAATTTGACCTGTCAAGGCCAAATTATTACTATCATACAAAACTTTCTTAAAACTGGTCATAGCTTTTTAAAGTTGGTCAAATAAAAGAATTATGGCCTAAAAAAACTAATTTTGGTCAAAAATATATTGTAAATGGGTCATTATAATTTCAAAATAGCATTGTCAAGTTCAAATATATAGACAATTCATGCATAAGGATCAATTTTGAGAGAAAATTAAACATTCTGGGAGCTACATGTGGTTTCAAGACCTCAAAATTTGTAAAAAATATAATTATGAGTTGGATAATCTTTTTAAAAAATTTCATGGCCATTTTAAAAGTTTAGATACTCATTTTTTTGTAACAATCCTTAGCATGTCTATTGGAGATCAGCATTGGAGCAGACATTATTCTAGAGTGCCATAGAGGTTTCTAAGTCTAGGTAAAAGTTTGATAATAATTTGATGATATTTTTACATAATAATCAGACCTTTAAAGAGTGTCAAAACTCTAAATTTTGAGTAAACTATGCTCATACAAGCTTTTACAAGCAAACAGGCATAAAGGCCAAAAAGGGGTTTTTTGACTTTTCAAGAAAAATGTGATTTCAAAGTGTTTTGATAGCATGGTAAAAAATCCTTGATGTTTTTTTATGAATTGGGAAGAATGTGAATATTTATTTTTATTTTGGTGAAATTTTCATTTTTTAGTTTTAGACACCTTTCCTAGCCTCCTGTTCAAATGTTCATATCTTTTACCACATGTAGATTTTGGATGAATGATATTATTATGTTTATATTAATCCTATTTAATTATAATTAATTAAAATTTGAGACCATTTGACTAGTTTTTATTTATGAACAATCATTAAGAGTGTAGGTAGCTCAGAATACAGTCAAAACCTCATAGGCATATTTCTCTATGTGGTAACTTTTTATATATTTTGAACGAAAAGTAAATATTTTCAAGAAATTTTAGTGGGTAAATTATATAAACATAAATGGAAAATTTTTGGTATTTTGAGGTATATACTTCATGAACCATCATTATGAAAATTCAGCTTTAAAGCCCGCCTAAACCCTCAAAAACTAGTTTTGAAAAAACGTTGATTTTATTACCATAAAATCATCTTGAATAAACCTAAAATATTTTAAAATGTTGATTAAAATCAGATATTATTTTATAAATGTAAATTTTATGTATGGATAATTACGGATGAGGGCATAAATCATATTTTTTGTAGAAAAAAACATGTAAAATTAAGTACAAAACACTCAAATTATATATATATATATATATATATATATATATATATATATATATATATATATACACACACACACACACACAATAAGACTTTTTATTCATAATACAAATTTATTTTGGTCATAAATCATCCTATAAGTGTCCTAACTCACTCAATCAAAATGGCTAGTCTACAGAAAAATAGAGCAAAACAGGCCTAGTCAACCCTGTTAACTGAATGGGGAGTGTTTTCAAATCAAAATAAAATATATTGTGATGCTAAAAGTTTTTAAATATATATTTAATTATTTTTTTAGGTTCCATGGAATAATTTTTTTAGGTTTAATGGAGTCCAAATGTAATAATATAGGCTATTAGGCCTAATTAGCCTAATAGGCTTAATTGGTTAATCAAGCAGGTAAAGAATGGAATTAAAAACCTATCAAATGAATTAATTTTAGAGTTACCACATGTAATTTATGTTTTTTAATATAAAAATTTCAATTCATTCAAGTTGATCTCAAGTTGAGTTAACTAGTCTTTAAGGGTCAAATCTTTTTAGTTGACTAGTTTCATGCATCTCCCATACTTTTCATACTAGATAAAGACTTTAAAGAGATTAAAATCACTTTAAAGATACATTTATCTTCAAATTTATTTCATTATTTTAATTCAAGGAATGTTGACAATTCAACATGGGCCCACCACTTCTCAATTTTATGCCAAAAATGAAGAACATGCAATTTTTAAAGACTTGGAAGATTTTAAAGCCTTTATTGATTTTATAAAAAGATTTTAGTCTTATTTTAACTCAAATAAGACTAATAATTATATTTTATACATAAATTTGGATTTATTTTAGGTTTGATACTTATATATTGGCTTTTTGAAATCATTTTTAGAAAAATCCCTGAAGTAGAGAAAATTGTAATTGACACCATTTATCAAATAAAGAAGTTTTTTTGCATATGTTTTTTTAGATGAGAATAGAGAGTATTTTTTGATTATGTACTAGAATATAAGTAAGATATATATCCCATTTTTTAGGTCCTTTCCTCACCTATTGTGGAAATCTCATCCTCTATAGGTCATTTGAAGAGCTATGACTAGAATTTGCTTTACAAGCTTCTTTCAGGCCTTCTTTTGAAACACTTATGTTTAGGATTGAATGCAAAGTTTTATTTTAGATTCATATATGTGTCTTAGTTTTAGAAAGATTTTAGATAATATGAATCATTTAGATACATCACCCCATTTAGATAGGATTTTCTATTTTAGTTTATTTCTCCCTTTTCATCTCCAAAAATCAAAATAGTTTAGTTTTTAGAGATAAATCTTAAGGGAACCAACCCTCTTTGGAGGTTCTTCTCAATACAGAGTCACCCACACTCTAAGACATTCTAATTGTATTTAGCTAGAGTGAGGGTGTGTTTTACACATCTTCAAGTAGGGTGCACTCCAGAGTGATAATAGTTTTTGGCACATCTGGTGGGACATCATTCTACATACTAGCCTTTGGAGGCATTCAAAAGATTAGTGCCACTTTCAACTATTCAAATCTAGTTATGAACATCAAGTTTCATTTGAATATTAATTAATTTTAGCATTTAGATTACTAATGGTATCCAATGGCTTATTTTAGTATGGATCCATATAATCTTTATTATGATTAGTATAACCTGCCCTATCATGAGCCATCTTACTCATCTAGCCAACATAGTAATGCACACTTTGCAGCTATCCAATCCATACCAATACTTAAAAAAACTTTAGTGATCCTTGAAAAGCATACACTAGAGCTATACTCATAGATCTATTATGGCAAAGATACCCCTACTCACCTTATCCATTATGTGAGAGATTCTTTGTAGCAAATAAAAGAGCAATGGACAACTATTGAGAGAGCCAATTGGAACCATGTGACCAGTGAGATGATGGATGTAGGTAATACATTAAAAGTATCAAGGACAAAATAAAATGCCTTAAGGAAAAACAAGGCCAACCTCACATTTCTTTTATGCCATCCATTCCTTTTCAAGAGAGCATTCCAAGAGCCCCTTTGAATTTTCCAAATTCTTCATATTTTTCTTAGACCTTCCCTTCTTGGAGTATCCAAGAGAATTTTCAAAGAAAGAAAGAGATTATTATAGGATAGCCTATTGTTGAAATAATTGACCACTTTAAAGAGGAGATATTTCAAGATAATATTGATAACAAAATTAGAGAGTTGGAGCTGAAGACAAGGAAGGAGGAGGAGAACCAAAATAAAATGATCAAAAAATAGCCTTTATATTTTCCATTTTAGAACCAAATCATGGAGTTAAACAAGAAAGAGGAACAATCAAACATCATTCAATATGCTGAATTCAAGCAAGAGATCATTCAACCTTCATCTCTTCCTCCTCAAAAGCCTAAATCCTTTCTTTCATGGAAAGCTATTCAAGAAAAAGTGCAGGAGAGAGATGAGGTGAAGGTGATCCAAGAGGATGTAGCCAAAAAGATAGAAAATAAAGGTGACTTGAGTGATCAAGAAGAAGAAATTATAGTTGGGACACCACTTGGCAAGGACAAAAATGATTTAGTTTTCCATGTTGAATAAGAAGAGGAGTTGTAGGAGGATTCTCAAGAGTTTACAATAGCTAAGATAGATGAAATACAAATAATTTTATTTTCAAAAGGTAGCCATGAAGACAATTCACATAGAGACATTGTTGAGATGGAGAATATTCTTGATAAAGATGAGACAAGTGTAGCATATCAAGAAATTTCATTTGACTTCATCCAAAAAGTATAAATATGTGATCAACATATTTTAAATGGTAAGAATACTGATGAATTGTATGTCTTTTCCATTGATCATGATGAAGAAGCCTTTTGAGATGACCTGGAGAGTTTTTGTGTAAAATTTGATGGTTTATCTCTACCCCAAGTGGATATTGATGAATGTCTTGTAAAGAGTACTATTACAGCTACTCATCAAGAAAAAAATTAAAGTCATATTAAATCCATGTTTGGATGTTTATCAAGGATATAAAGACTTGATAAAGTACCACTTCAGATGGAGTCAAATGAAGACATCAATCTAAGTATACTAGATGAATTGTCAATATAATCATTGAATGAGAATGTGTCAAATCATGATCAACCTATGAATGAGGTAGAGATAGCAATTTTGATGCAACAAAAAAGAATTTGGGAGGAGGATGATTAGATATTAGATCCATATCTTTAATCCATACACCTATGAATGGAAGTTGGAGGCCTAGATGCATCATCTAGAACATATGAACATATAAGTGCTCCCATTTGTATAATAGGGATATCAAAAGGAAGTAATCATGTTTCAAAGTTCCATGGTGCATCAAATAGATTACCATTTGATCTAGAGGGCCAAAAAGTTTGAGGTTAATTTATACATAGTATAATTTTTGTTGTTGATTTCCTCTAAGTGCATATCTATACATGCTTTCAGTAGTGGTTTTTTTATTTCTGTGTTGTTGTTGTCCATTCCTCTAAGTGTACACATGCACATGTTTATTATTGTTTGTGTTAGTTATCTTGTTTATGTCTTAGTCCAAAAAATATCTTCTAATATTTAGTGTATACATAATTTTTTCATAGCCAAATTTTTTGAGTTATTTGAGTAGCAGGCTAGTCAACCCCTAAAAGTCACCAAAATTATTAGTAATTTGAATTGTCAAGGCCAAATTACTACTCCTATCATACAAAAATTTCCTAAAATTGGTCATAGCCTTTTAAATTTATTCAAACCAAGGAATTATGGCATAAAAATCAATAATTTTAGTCAAAAATGGATTATAAATAGCTTATTATCATTTCAAAAGAGCATTGTCAAGTTCAAATATGTAGACAATCCATGCACAGAGATCTATTTTGAGAGAAAATAGAACATTCTGGGAGCTACATGTGGTTTCAAGACAAATTTTGTGTATATGGTTATTATGATTTGGATAACATTTTGAAAAAATTTCATGGCCATTAGACAAGTGAATATACTCACTATTTTGTAATAATCCTTAGCATATCCATTAGAAATCACCATTAGAGTAGGCATTATTCTAGAGTGCCCTAGAGGTTTATAAGCCTAAATAAAAGTTTTAAAAGTATGGGATAAATTTTTTACATCATAATAAGACTTTTAAATAGTGTCAAAACTCTAAATTTTAAGAAAATCATGCTCATACAAGTTTTTGCAAGAAAATATGCATAAAGGCTAAAAATGGGTTTTTTGATTTTTTAAGAAAACTATGATTTTAGATTATTTTTATAGAATTTTAAAGACCCCATGATGATGTTTTTAGACATTGGGAAGAGTGTGAAGAGTTATTTTCATTTTGGTGAAGTTTTTTTTCAGTTCTAGACACATTTCCTAACCTCTTGTTCAGATGCTCATATCTTTCACCACGTGTGGAGTTTAGATGAATGATATTATTATGTTTTTATTAATATTATTTAATTATAATTAATGAAAAAATTATACTATTTTATTATTTTTTTGTATGAATAGTCATTAAGAGTGTAGGCAACTTAGAATGCAGTCAAAACCTCACAGGGAGATTTCTCCACATGGTAAATTTTTATATATTTTCAATGGAAATCCAATATTTTCAAGTATTTTTTGGGGGTAAGTTTTATATATATAAATTAATTTTTTTTGGGATTTGGAGGTCTATACTTAATGAAAAATCATTTTGAAAATTCAACTTCAAGGTTCACTTAAACCCTAAAAAAACTAGTTTTGAAAAAAGATGATTTTATTACCATAAAATCATCTTGGATAAACCGTAAACTTTTTTAAATGTTAATTAAAATTAGATAAGATTACATAAATGTCAATTTTATGTATGTAGATATATAGATGAGGGGATAAATCATATTTTTTGTAAAAAAAGGCATGTAAAATTAAGTACATAACACTTCAATAAAATATAATCAATGGATCTCAAATATTAAGACTTTTTATTCATATTAAAATTTCATTTTGGTCATAAATCATCCCAAAATTTTCTTAACCAACTCAATAAAAATGGCTAGTTTATAAAAAATGCAGTAAAATAGGCCTAGTCAACCCTGTTGACTGAATGGTGAGTGTTTTCTTATCAAAATATAACATATTGTGATGAATTTTTTTATAGGTATATTTAATTTTTTTTTAGGTTATATGTCACAAATTTTCAGGTTTAATGGATTCCAAATGCAATAATATAGGCTATTAGGGCTAATTGGCCTAATAGGCTTAATTGGTCAATCAAGCAGGTAAAGAATGGCATTGAAAATCTATCAAATACATTAATTTTGGAGTTACCACATGGAATATATGTTTTTTAAGTGGATATATCATTATAAATTAAATACATAAGTTTCAATTTATGCAATTTGAGTTCAAGTTGAGTTAACTAGTCCTTAAAGGTCAAATCTCTTTTGTTGACTAGTTTGACTAATTTCATGCATCTCCCATGATTTTCATGCGATATAAAGACTTTTAATAACTTAAAATATGAATTTATATTCCAATTTATGGAATTATTTTCATGAAATTAATGTTTACAAGTCAACATGGGCCCACCACTTCTCAATTCTATGCCAAAAATGAAGAACATGCAATTTTTGAAGACTTGGAAATTTTAAAGCCTTTATTTAATTTTGTAAAAGAATTTTAGTCTTATTTTAAATAAAATAATACTAATAATTATATTTTACACATGAATTTGTATTTATTTAAGGTTTTAGACTTATATATTGGCTTTTTAAAGCCATTAAAAAAAAATCCTAAAGCAGAGCAAAAATTGTAATTAACACCATTTATCAAATAAAGAAGATTTTTTTCATATGTTTTTTTGGATCAGAATAGAGTGTATTTTTTGATTGTGTAATATCATATAAATGAGATATATATCTCATTTTTTTATGTCCTTTCCTTACCTAATATGAAAATCTCATCCTCTACAGGTGATTTGAAGAACTATGAATAGAATTTACTTTGCAAGCTTCTTTCAAGCCTTCTTTTGAAACACTTATGTTCAAGATTAAACGTAGAGTTTTATTTCAGATTAATATGTGTGTCTTACTCAATTTCAATTTTTTTTCAGGTGTATCACCCCATTTAGATAGGATTTTCCATTTCAATTTCTTTCTCCCTTTTCATCCCCAAAAATCAAAATAGTTTAGTTTTTAGAGATAAATCTTAAGGGAACCAACCCTCTCTAGAGGTTATTATCAATATAAAGTCACCCACACTCTAAGAAGTTATAATTGTATCAAATAGAGTGAGGATGTGTTTTACACATCTTCAAGTAGGGTGCACTCTAGAGTGATAACACTAAGTGCTGGTGCAAGTGCAAGTGATGCTAGTATGATAGTGTCCTTGAGTGCCTTGAATGTTATTGAGACTAGAAATATAAGAAAATTTAGCTTATAGATGGTGTAGATACTATTATGAAAAATTAGGGCATAATAGGGATTAATAACCTTAATTGTACTGAACTTATTTTGTGTTTGAATGTGTATTTTTGCATCTTATTTCCATCTAGACGTTAGAGGGATAAAATTCATGTATATATAGTATTTTGTTTATTATGCAGGTGACAAAATATGTTTAGGCTGACCTTAGAGTTTTTATTTTTTAAAATATATTTGTTTGTGAAAATCTAGGGCAAAGGACATTAGCACCATTTTGGGGACACTAGTGCCATGTGGTGCTAATTTCCAATTGACAGAACACTAGGAATGAAGGGCTATGATCAAGAAATGAGGGTTTGGGACTACTTTGGAGGTGACTAGGGATATTTTTTGCCTACACAAAGGCTCGATGAGAGTGATAATAGGCTCTAGGATAGGTCTAGGGCTAAGCTAGGATAGCTAGTCTCAATTATCACTATTATAACTCAAATACTACTTTTAGGTGATAACATTTAAAATTAGTGTTTGTAACAAGAAAAGATAAGTGTCATGTGCATGATGCATACAAAAAATCATGCATAAAAACATATGAGGCACACAAAAGAGGCCAAGGGGCCATAATACAAGGGGCATGGCCACATGACACTAAATCTAAGAAAAATAAGACATACAAGGACATGCTCAAATGCCCACATACACAAGAAACAAACAAGTTATCTTAGATCCACATATAAGTACATGTTTAAATGTCCACATATACAATTACGAAGGAAAACATAAGAACATGGGCACATGTACAAAGCATACATACTATGAATAGAAGTGGTGTTGAGCCAAATAACAATGGCATATTTAGATTACATACAATAGAAGAAGCAAAGAGATACAATAAAGTATAAATTAGGTAATCTAGAAATTAAAGTATGTATTAATATGTAATACAAATGCATGTAAGAGTTATGATGTACATATTCTAAGTTTAAATTAATAATAGCCAATAAAAAATCTGAGTAAGAGTAACATGATCAATATCAAGATATAACAATGTTAAAATTGGGATGTACAGTATAGAAGGATATAACTTGGTTATCAAAACTATGTATAGGGTTCCTCTGAGTGGGTGAATGTGTCAAGTGAAGACCCATGTATCGGTGTATATGATCCTAGTTGTAGATAATATCATGTCTAGATCATTGTAGTGGACCTAAGTCATATTTAACCTAAAATCACTTGGAAAAAACAAGGGAAACATGTGTGTATTATACTAAGATAGCTAACATATGTAGTGCATATACAATATAAGAAATATAAATATAGTGATGCATACAATATGTAATTTTGTGTTTCTAGGTAATATTTAAAAATTTTGGTTTGCGTGTTTTTTTTGAAATATTGTATTATTTTTGTATTTTCTAAATAAAAGCTATGTATAAGAAATATGAAAATGAACTATGTAAAAGAATTAAAAAAGGGAAAATATGTACAACAATAGAACAAAAGTACTCACTGATGAGTCTCATGGGAGACTCACTATCACTATGGCCTATGTCAAATAAGGGAACTATGACCATGTGTTTTGTGTGAAAGAGAAACTATGGTCCCATAATATATTGGATTGAGTGATTTGTATATATATCTGATTGTGTAATGGTGATAGGATTATGTGGTATTGACTGTGGTGTCTTGTGAACTATAGGGATCTTAGGAACCCATCTATTATAATAATATATAGATGGCATTGGTGCCCTATGCTGAGAACCTTGAGAACTCAATAATATTAATCTAAACAAAAAATGAATAGAGGGAGGCCCTCTAGAATCTACAGCATATCTCTAACATAGTGGTCTCTCTAATAATGGTCTCTATGGGAGAGTATGCATATGTGTCAACAATGTAGGATTATACCTCATTGAAACTAGTGGTTCTACTAAAATCTATGGTATATTAGTAGGAAATATGTTTTGAGATGTAATTGATAACTATGTTATATATAATAAGTGTGATGTAACTGCTAATTGTGTTTTAACTATTGATGGAATAAGTAGAAGATACTTATATGGAAGACCCTCAACTTTGACCACCTCATTTGCATATATATATTTTAGGCATCTATGCAATGTGGATGGGATGGCTCATAGTTGTTGTATCCATGGCCTACCCAATAACATATCAAACAATTTTGCACTAGGTATTACTAAAAATTGAGTGACCACATATGCTGGTTTGACCTATAATAGATTCATAATCTCCTCGATGGATCTACAAACATGACCATTGAAACTAATGATAACTATGTTTTTAGGGAATATATCCTACTCTGAATACCCCAAATGTTTTAAAAGTGTCATAGTACATATGATTTTATTTGACCCATTATCAATCATAACACTCTAGATAGGATGATGATCTATGTAGGCTCATATAAAGAGTATGTGTAAATATGTATTATCATCAACAATTTCCTACTCAAAGAAGGTGATGAGTGTTCTATATGGAATTTTAGTGTGGTACATACCAATGATATTGTGAAATGGGTGTGCCTCCCATTTAATAGTGTGATATGAAGTTGGTGGTGGATGTGCATGATATGTGTAGTGAACACCTGAAGTTCTCCCTACCTTAGTCACTATGTGTTTTGGAAATGGATATAAGAAAATATTTAATTCCTTAGCTTCTATTTAATGTAATTTTAGTCCCTCTCTGTGTTTACACACATCAATAATGTTAACCTCAATCAAATATTATATCTTATGTTTTACGATAATGCATCTGTTCATTGTATAGACTGGTGCCTTGTGATACTCACATAATACATTGGAATCATAATTATTTATAAGAGGTAGTGTTGTAAGAACCTCTTTGATGGGAGGGAGAGATATGACATTACATTCCAAGATTAATTGTGAAACCTATCCTGGTGAATATCAAAGGTTGGTAAAGACTCTGTGTGGAGGAGTCAATAAAACTAAGTGAGGAGATGGCTCTAAAGCTATGTTAACTATGGTATTTGGATAACTCTTGTTTTTAGTATCCCTTAACTTCTATGGAGGCTTGTTTTAATTATTAATATTTTATTTTGATCTAATAACAAATTTTATTTTGTCCATTAATATAATCTTGACTTCTCTTTCTTTTATTGTGTGGCACGAATTGGTGAATATTGGAAACTTCCCAAATAAGATAGATTCATGTAAATTTGGTAGAAGCCTATTTTTGAAGATGTCCTAAATCTCTTTATCTACCTTGGGGATAGTCAATTTAGGTAATATAGGCTTGTATCATAAGACATATTTTATAATACATTCATTTAAATTTTGTTTAAACTGTGCCACTTGAGCATATAAGATGTTGTCATTGATATTTATGGAAAAGTGTGATAAAAACATGTCTTCCAAAGGATTGAATGTTGTGATATATTGATTTGGTAAGTTATGAAACTAATGCAAGAAATAATCCTTTAAATTTTGTGGAAACAATTTTGTTAAAAGTTAATCATTGGACACGTAGGCTAAACATGATGTATGAAAGAATCAAAGATGGTGCTTTGGGTCACCCTTACCATCAACAATGTAAGTTTAGGTTCCATGAATCTAGATGGAAATGGAGTTACCTCTATGTGATATGCCATAGTGTATGTAAGAGAAAATTAGATTCCAAGGCATGTGATGGCCTAGTGGCTCCCTTCTCAAGATGTAACACCTTAGCCTACAGATTATAAACCTCATGCATAAGGTATTGTACATCTAGAGTGGAATAACTAGCCACAAGAGGTGAATCTATCATTTGAGGTTTTTGAATTATGATTTTTTGTTATGCTAGCTAATTTATCCCCATTGTATGTGTAATAATGTTATTAATTAAAGGAGTTGAAGATTAAACATTGCTTGATTTTTGAAGCTCTTCTTAAATAATAGTGATGAGGTCATCTTTCATATCTAAATGTTTGGTCACAAAATCTAGTAATTATTTCTTATTGATCTCATCAAATTAGTTGTTTAATTTTTCCATTATAGTTTGGGAAGTAGGAAAACAAGTTGTATATTTTGAACCTTTAAATACTTTTAATCTATTAAATGTTAAAAAAACAAATCTAAAATTTTATAACTAAATTTTTTGCATAGACACAAAAAGGATATAAACCCTAAGAGCATTTAAGGTTAGGGTTTGAGCAATTTTTTAACCATTTAAGACTTAATGAATGTAAATATTATGTTTCTTAAAGAGATGAGTATACTAAATTAGGTAAATAATTACAAAAAAAAAATAGCCACTAATTTATTAAATAATTAACTATCTTCAACTTTTCTAAAAATATTAATAAATAGTACAAGAAATGACTTAGTTGTAAAACACTTGATACAAATGATCTGAGTGTTATAAACTAAGATGAAAGCTAATGCAAGTGTTTTAAATTGCATCCCTATGTTAGAACCCCTCCTGGATAGTAATGCCATAATTGGATAGTAGTGCCATTATTGGTAAAGTAGTGGTAGTGTCTTGATATTGGTGGTAGTTTCCTTTGTGTAGGACTATTCCAATCTTCTGCATGTACCTGTATCTATATCTCTAGGGTTTGTTCCTACACACACAAGTTTTAAAGCCCTATATTATGTCTTTGATGACTAATTTATTATGCAAACAATAATCCTCCATACAAGTGGGCATGAGCTGAAAAA
Organism: Torreya grandis; assembly: GCA_037957365.1. Lineage (NCBI taxonomy): Eukaryota > Viridiplantae > Streptophyta > Pinopsida > Cupressales > Taxaceae > Torreya > Torreya grandis. Next base: position 1,913,564 of record JARHVA010002616.1, read on the forward strand.
TGTGTTTGTTAATAGGGTAGCTTGGGCATCCTAAACACCCCAATATGAATAGAGGTACCTACATACCTATAATTCAAGGAGGGATAAAACCTAATGTAGTTATCCTCACTTAAGTGCTAGTGCAAGTGAAAGTGATGCTAGTATGATAGTGGCCCTGACTTCCTTGAATGTGCTTGAGACTGAAAATCTAGAAAATCTAAGCTTAGAACTCGTGTAGATAATAGTATGCAAAAGTAGGGTATAATAGGGATTGATAAACTTAATTGTGCTCAACTTATTCTGTGTTTGATTGTGTATTTTTTCATCTAATTTCTATCTAGTGGTTAGAGGCATAAAAGTCATGTATATATAATATTTTGTTGCTTGTGAAAGTGATAAAAGATGTCTAGTCTTACCTTAGGAGGCTTTACTTTTGAAAAGATATCCATTTGGTAAAATCTAGGGAAAAGGAAATTAGTGCCATTTTTTGGACACTAGTGCCACATGGCACTAGTGTCCTTATTATGGCATTAGTGTCTAGCTGGTACAAAACTAGGCATGAAGGGCTAGGATCAGGAAATGAGGGTGTTGGACTACTTTGGAGCTGACTAGGGATGCTTATGGCCTGCATGAAGGCTGGATAAGTGTGGCAATAGGCTATAGGATAGGTCTAGGGCCAAACTAGGGATATGTAGTATCAAGTATCACTCTTAGCACTTAAATACCACTTTTGGGTGATTACATTTATGTATATTTATAATTCTACCATCAGGCATAAAATATTTATTTTATGTATATTTAGACTTATATCATTAGTAAATTTATTTTAATAATAAATTTAAATATGTATATTAAATATAAATAAGTTATATATAATAATTATATATTTAATAGCAATATGCATAGCTACATAAATATTTACTTTTTCCATAAATCATGTAATATTTTATATTAGGATATCTATGTATTTGTGTCTATTTGAAATTTTTTTAGAAATAAAAAATATAAGAGAATTAAAAAAGGTAAAATTTTATATCATTTCTTGCTTAGCTTTTATTAGAGTTTTTGACAATTTTTTACATTATGAATAAAATATCTTGAAATTTATGATAGTTAGTTATAAATCTACATAAATATCTTATGCATATCTAATATATATAATTTTCAAAGCATAAATTATTTAGTTTGTGTATAGTTAATATTATATCATTAATAAATTTATGTTAATTAATATATTTAAATATTTATTAAATAAAAATAATTTAGATTTAATAATAGGCATAATAATTATAGATTTACTAATAGGTTAGCCATAATATATAAGATTAACCAGAGTACATTATGTATGTAACATAAATATTTACCTTTGTCATAAATAATGTAACTCTTTTATATTAAATCTTTACTTAATATTATTTATACCTACATTCTTCATATTTAGGTCTATTTGACATTTCCTTAGAAAAAAAACATGAGGATTAAAGAAAGGTGAAATTGTTTACCATTTCCTACTTTACTTTTATTGGTGTTTTTTTATAGTTCAATATGGCAAAAATATTGAATAGGATTTTTCATTCTCACTTTATCATTATTCATATGATTATTCTTTATATTTAGATATCTAAAATATGGTAATATATAATATAAGGTCTTTTACACATATTATGATAAGTATAATTTATTATAATATATTCAGTATGTCATAACTATCTATAATTAAATTAGAAAGTATTAGGTTTTAATGATAAAATGAAGTTATCCCCTTCTAATACTTGCTTTAACTAGAGTTACAACATTTAACATTGGTATGAAATCAATACATAAAACATTGCAAACACTTATTTTATATTTTGAAAAATTAGAAGGAAAATGGTTAACAATATTTCAAGAAGAAATTAGACATGTTGGGTATATTTTGGTTGTTGAGATGAACTTTATAGGTCAAAATATTCTTGAAAATATAGATTCTCAACTATGCCAAACATTTCTAGAAAATATTGATATGTGCTTTGGTGGAATGCCTATGAATGTATTTGGATATTTGGGACAATTATCTCTAGTAATGGATAAAACCCCATATGAAAGTACAAGACAAAAACAATTATTATGATAAAAATTTAGAATTGTTATTACACTCGATAAAGTTTTTATACAATAAGGTCAAAATGAATAACAATAGTTTTAGGAAATTCTAATAAAACTAAGAGACACAAATCTAACAATTAATGATTGATAGTTGTTGATGACTAGAGTGGATGATTCTATTAAAAATGAGGATATTAACAAACATATGCATTTTTTTGTAATAAATGAGAATTTGCATAAACATAACAAGATAAAATTGTATGCATTGAATCAACCTATTGATCAAAGCATTACAACTAAAGGATAAAGCAATAATGTTGTGGGATTGGAAGATGAATAATTGGAAGTTGAATTATTGATTTCTATTGGTTTAATTGTGATTTTCACTAAAAACATATATAAAAAATCTTGCATTATCAATGGTGAACTTCGATATGCTTGAAGCATTTATATAAACCAAGACTGGCACCGTTTGAACCACCTACATATGTAATGGTTCAATTCAATAAATACAGATATTCCTTTTATTGATCTACCTCCAACTACAATTCTAACTACCCCTATATAAATAGGGGTTAGGTGTGTCATTTAACTTTGAATTTGGAATGTGAATTGATAATCCAAACATCATAGGGCTTAACACTTGACAAATCCATAATTAAAATAGGAATTATATAAATATAAGGTATAACATTGGTTGTTATATCATGTGTGAAGTCATTAAATGAATTGAGGATCACACCGCCTTTCACATATGACAAGTTTGAAAGATTGAAGAATGGAAAAGAAGTAGATTAAATAAAAGAGGAAGAACAAAGAATTTAAATGTGAGAATATCACATGTATATAGATTGAATATCATAAACTTATTTTTATACTAAACTTATATATATATATCATATGTATGTGTTTCCCTCTCTTTCCCATTTTGATATCAAATGTATACAGTTTAAATATCATAATTATATTGTTATATTTCATATATATATATATATATATATATATATATATGTGTGTGTGTGTGTGTGTGTGTATGTATGTATGTATGTGTATATATATATATATATATATATATATGTATATATGTATATATATATGTATATGTATATATATATGTATGTATATATATATGTATATATATATATATGTATATATATATGTATGTATATATATATATATGTATGTATATATATATGTATGTATATATATATGTATGTATATATGTATGTATATATATATATATGTATATGTATATATATATATATATGTATATATATATATATATATATATATATATATGTATATATGTATATGTGTATATATACACACACACACACACACACACACACACATATATATATATATATATGTATGTATGTATGTATGTATGTATGCATGTATGTATGTATGTATGTATGTGTTGCTTTCTATTTACCATTTTAATATTGTATTAAATATTTATATTAAAAATGTTTTTTTATGAATAATGAGTATTTAATTTTAGCTTAGGTGATGGAAAGTGCTACTAGCATACATATCTTAGGTAAATCTATGTAAAATACACTAATAGATATCATTATCAAGGCACCTATACCATATTGAATTGTGACATTAATAAAATAGGTTCCTCAATAATGATATCTATTGACATATTTTACATAGATTTATCTAAAATATATATGCTAGTTATTACGTTAAAGATATTCATGGGTTACCCAAAGCCAAGACTAAATTTGATAGTCGACCCTCCTTGTTATGTAAAATTTTAATGATGGTTATTATTACAACATTTCCATGGCTTTTTATTATTCCATGATACGATTGAAAGAAAAAAAATGTATTTAATGGACAAACAAATAAATATTGTTGTACAATAGTCTAATTTATCTCCTTGTAATCACAGATAAATAAGATGAAAGTTCTCTTTACTTACTTTCTCCCAAAGCATAAGAATATAATATATATTACATTATTTTATGATATAATATATACTAATATACTATTATAATATTAATATATTATTATATTATAAATTATAATAATATATATTATAAAATATATAAAAATAAATAAAAAATGAAATAAATTGATGATTGAGGGAGGTAGCACATGATTAAAATTTAAGAACATATATGTTAATGAGAGGTAATTAGTAATATGAATGGGGATAATATAATGATATAAGGTAATTAACAGTTGAAATAAAGATGGACAAGTGAAAACATGTGGTGGTCACTAATGGTTGTGACAATTTTTTAACGAACCCAAATTGACCCCAAAAATAATTTATATTCTAAATTTTCTATCTCATCATTCACCTACAAATCCTTCCATTCAGGTACATTATCAACTAAAAGTGAAAAAATGGAAGTCATAAATAGACTACCTTTCCTGTTGATTTAAAAATTCAATCAAGGTTATTAATGTTAGGATGATGAGTTGTGAAAGTGTCATCATTAGCAGTAAATTTCCATAATGGTGGCCTAAATTTCAACCCCCACATGATTAATATAATTCACCTTGCCATATATATACAAAATTCAAAAGGGAACCCACACCAATTTTAGTTTCCTTCTAATAGGGAAATAGTGATCCATAATTAGGGTCTTCACAAACCCTGTTATCATAGGAAGCTATTCCATCAAAAAGATATAAAACCTATAGAGGGATGATAATCAAATATTTTATTATTTTCTCCTTCCATATACAAGAGAGAATACATTTTAGAAATGATAAAGACATTACAATAGATGTGAATACCTTGTTGAATATAAATAATCTAATCCTTAATTCCTATTTGATATTTGAGAGTGTGTTATTTCACAATTAGATATATAGTCAAGATAGAAAGACCTTTACAAACTCTTTTATTACCATGTTTGGATTAAATTGCTAAAATTATGTATAACTTTCTCAAAGGTTGAAGGTCATAAGCAAATATCTCTTACTATATATTGACAATCTATGCTCATTCATTACAAATCTGAACTGATAGTTATGTATGGTGAAAGAGATATGGTACCAAAATTTCTATCTCAACATAAAGATTTAACTACCTTAAATCACTCAATAGTCTTATATAACTATTTCCTTTTAGAATACAAACAAAGTTCACTAAGCAAAACCTAGACTTATTTATTCAACCAAGTTAATGATGACAAAATATACTTCTAGGAAATATTTAATTAAATTTATATCATTGATATCATAAGGTGTTGGTATTTACATGATAACACCACTACTTAGTTAAGCTTAATGAACCTAATCACACTAAATACAAATGTGATCTTTACCAAAGTGAGAGTGTCAAATACAACATGCACAACTAAGTCAAGGTGAAAGATATTACTTTCACCTTCTCTTCAACCTACTAAACCACCCAAGAGATTACTTCTTGATAATTTAATAATGCAAATCCATCATAATTCAAAATCAATACTTGATGCTGAGAGCCACTTACTAGTAGTTTTGGCTACATATAGTTCATTTCAACAAATTCTCATGAAAGCTTAAACAAAGCTCCCATTGTACAACCTAATTGGATAATGATGAGGATTTAAAAATAAGTTACTCAACTTAAATAATACATCCCATTTATTTGAGTATATTACATTAAAATTAAATGTGAATTAGATATATGCATGTGAATCTAAAAAGAATAAGGAAAAAAGACTACAATCATGGATAATTCACACCAAACAACTTATCTGGATTCAAATTTCATTACTCAACCATAAAGTTTCCTATAGAGCTTAAGTAGTGGATTATATATAAGAATAAAGTGGGATATATAAAACCAAGACAAATTAGTTCCACTCAAATTATTATTTCATAAATTGAAATTATCCAATCCAATTAATAGTCTTTATTAAGGAAACTATATAAAATAGTAATGGTTCCAAAACTTGATAAACAAACCCATCCATAGTTACTTCAAGGATTAAACTACATTCTTATAATAATATTCAAAGTCTATAAAATATTTAATAAAGTGAAATTAAATGGTTATATGGAGATAATAGTACATCTAGAGGTACACTATATGTTGTCTTATCTCTAATAAAGATAAAGAATAAATTTATAATACAATTTCAAAAGCATACTTTCCCAAACCCCTATGCAAGACTCCTCCATGTTGTTTGCACTTCAATAGATTTATACATATTCTAATATTGAATTGATATTTTTAAAAAACATATATAAATCATAAGTTTCACAATATTATGAATTTAAAGGAAATATCTCTTTTTATTGAAAACAAACCTATTTACAATAACTTATTCATCAAATCTATGGTTCATAATAACTTAATTAACAATAAAAATAATTTTATGCAAATAAAAAATGACCATAAAATAAATGCTATATGTATCAATGAAATATGTAATCCATAATCTTTCTTTCCAAAAAATTTTTGACCATAAATGCCAGCATAGATCTGACAAAACTACTTCCCAAAAGATAAACATTCACATACATTAAATTAACTAAAAGGCACATCAAGAAGTAAATAATTTTTTTTCAAAAATGTTATTTGAACAAATTACTCTTACAAGTGTAGGAGTAATAAATTTCATACTACTCCATAACATAATAGGTAAAATATACACAGATGATTCATGGAAGTTTTGTTTTCTTGCAACCCATATTTTACCTTTATTGATAGAAAGATGGAATGATTTTACCTTTATTAATAGAAATAATTGGATACTCATTGGCTTGTCCCAAGAAAGGGACTTTCAATTATCAGGTTTCTTTAAAATATAATAATCTATTTCAAAACCAATCATTACATACATATTTAAATATTAGCATGCTAATAAACCTATATAAGGTTAAGAATAATCACTCCCAAAGGTATAACAATCAGATATAGAATATTTTTTCCCATAAAATATCCTACAATCCATAATGGTTCCAAAGAACCCTTATCATAAGTAAAGTACATCAAAACATACCAGTTACCAAGATTTATACTATACATATTCTTGGCATAATTATAATTAATCAAAAATACTTCCATATAGTGATATATTTACAATGACCTTTTAATTTAATAGAAAATCAAATTGGCATTGGATAACAAATCTCATCATACAATAGACCTTTTGCATGCTTGTTTCCTTTCATTTATAATGAATTGAAATATGACATAAAAACATATGTACATGATGTTTTAAATTAGTTAAAATATATGTCATATCTCATTATTTGTTTATCATGTTATCTTTCTCTTATGTGGAATTCAATTAAGAAACAACTCTTTACACACATAGAAGATATATTATATAAGATAAAAAACACATGAATTAAAATTAACAAGTCTCCTTTAGATGATTTTTGCACTTTGGTTCAATTTGATTCCTTATCTATCATTATTAGACATAAGAAAACATCAGTGGTCTTGTTTATCCTTCCTACTTATTGACCCTACACATATAGCTATTATCCCACCTCTTTTACTAGCTATATGCTCATAGTAGACCCTACTATCCATGTTGTGATGTCCAAAAGCGGTCCTAAAACATGACATGTTATAAAATCACATGGCTATAGATTTGTCGACCAAAACAATGTTCCTTCAACCATAGTTTATATTTTATATCTCTTACAACATTTTGACACATACAAAGATATTTTGTATGAAGCACTCTGTGATACTAAGATGCCTCATAGAGTATATCTAGCTTATGTTTCTTCTATAATCAATACAATGAAAAGGATTGAAGAACATATTTCATTTGAAAAATAATATATTCCACCTCAACACATCATGTATCAACACATTCCTCTCTACATTGCATTGTGAATTAATGAGGTGGGTGTCAAATGAGTTTTAGTTGAGAATGGATTAGGGTTGAAAATTTTTAATATCTATTTTCTTCATCTTCTTAATATACATGCTAAGTATTTTGATCTTTATAATATGAATATCTAAGGGTTTGATAATATTCGATGAAAAGTTTTACGTCAATTCACACTAAACCTTCTATAACACTTCCTACAACATGTCAAGTTATGCCCAGTGTTATTAATTACAATATCTTACTTGGGAGACCTTTGATTCATAATATGCATATAGTTCCAACACTTTGCATGCATGTTTAAATTTTCATTACATAGGTCATATCTACACATGCCCTATGTATCAAGAACCATTCAAATATTGTCAGCATAAAAAACCTTCATATAATTATATTCCTCACATGGATTTTGTTATAGCACCTATACAGTATACTATATAGAGTTCATGTATAACTCACTCAAACACAAGAGTACATGATAATAGATTCACTTATCCATTTACATTGAGGTATTTCAAAAAAAGGGTTACATAGGACAAGGTGTCTGAAAACACGAACATGGAATTATTAATACTATTGAGGCATATGATCAATAATGCATGCAAGGATTAGATATAAGGATATCACATATATTTCCAAGTTTTCTCATAATTTATCTTAGCTTATAGTTTTTGTCGACCCATTCTATGGGAATATAGTACAATAAATCATGTTTCTACACTTTCAGTTGTTTACCTTGATCTTATTACTGATACCATTTCTCTAGATTTAATTAATTTTGATGAATTTACTGATGAAGAGTCTCTCTTAGAATTATTAGGGGAATATAAGGATCTCCCTTCCTTCTATAATAATAGGTTTCTTCATTCAAAAAATTCCCAAGCATGCTTTAGTGAGTGCTCATATAATTCAAATGATATTTCACTCAACATATATGGTACCATTCCTATAATATCTTATACAACCAATTGATCTAAATTACTTAAAGAAGAGAAAATTGAATTTAGTTATGGCATAGACACTAATCCTTTCATCATATTATTGGTTGTCACCTTGTGTAAATAAGAAGATACAAATATTTGATACATTTTAAAGGACTTCCCTGAATATTTTTCTTGGACTTATTTTGATATACCTAGAATATATCCTTTAATTGCAGTACACAAGATTACATTTTATCTAGATGCAAAGTTGGTTAAATAAAAAATTCAAAAAATTCATCCTAAGGTATCTCTTTTAGTCAAAGATGATATCCAATGGCTTCTTTATGCCAGTTTCATTTGACTAATTGTTCACCCCTAATGGGTTGCTAATATAATCCTAGTTGTTAACCTTAATATCCAAATCCAATTTTTTTATGATTTTATAGATTTAAACAAATCATGTTTTAAGGATGATTTTCCTCTACCCAACATCTATATGATAGTGGATTCAACAACATGCTACGATATTCTCTCTTTCATGGATGGTTTTATCAGTTATAATCAAATCAAGATAACTGAGGAAGTCTAAGAAAAAACTTATTTTACCATACCATGGGGCACTTTATACTATATAGTTATGATTTTTGGGTTAAATAATGTAATATCGAGAAAATTGCTTCAATGTTTATTCATTAATAGAGAATGTGAATATATACAATTAAAAAAAAGTTAAGCAGTTACCACTTGCATCAACTATAAATACCTAACCATCAAATCATATATTAACTAAATGATTTTTTATTTTAAAATAAATTAATATCTAAAATTATGTTAACATTCCCCCTTTTATTACATTTTTTACAAATGTACTCACAAAAATAGATCAAATTTTACCTTTCAAAGTGACTTGGTGAGTATATCTACTATCTATAAATCTTTTGGGAAGTACTAGAGTTGGATGTGGTGATTGAAGCCTTATTATTTAATGTAAAAACATTGGACATCCATGTGTTTGGTTATTTATTGAAAAATTGGATTTTTTACAAGCTTTAACACACCCTAGTTGTCATAAAAAGAATTAATGGATGATATTAAAAATTTTCCATGTTAAATAGAGTGCATCATAACCAAATTGATTTGCACATAACTCCTCATGTATCAAAATATTATACCTATGTGGATGAGATATCAATTATATATTTCTTATTACTAATCCATGAAATTGGTCTAGATCTGAGATGAAAGATATATCCTAATGTTTATTTCCTTCCATCAACAAATCCTACATAGTCTGAGTCTACATAAGCATGTAATAAGAAATGAGTTCTTATTGTATTCCAAACAATAATATCATGTACCTCAGACATATCTTAAAATTAATTTTTTTTTCAACCCAATGACATTTCTTTGGCTCCTATATGAATCTCAAAATTAGTTGATAGAAAAGGATGTCTGGTTTGGTATATGTCAACTAAATGAGACTCCTAACAATTTTCTTGCATTGATTTCCATCTACTTGAGGTCAATATTTAAATTAGGGTAGTTAAAAAAAAAAATTCCATCAAATTTGAAAATGGTTTACAATTTTTCATCCCATGTTTCTTAAGTAATGTCTTGGAATATTTCATTTATGAGACAAAAATGTAATTCTTTTTTTGACATATCTCCAACCCACGACAATAATGAAATATCCCCAAGTTTTTCATGTTGAAGGACTTATTCAAGTTATTCTTCACTTTTTCAACAAGATCATATGATATTCCTATGATCACAAGATCATCCAAATACAAAATAATAATGAAAATATATGCGCCTACATTCTTGATATACAAATTTGAATATTAGGGGCTAAAAATGAAATCATGCTACAGTAGATGATCATCTATCTTAATGTACCATGGCCTTATTGCCTTATTAAGTCCATAAAGTGACATGATTATAATTCATAACTTTTGTTGATTTTATTCATCAATAAATCCTTTTGGATGGGTCAAGTACACTTGTTCTTTGAGATCACCATTCAAGAAACACTCTTGACATCAATCTGTTAAAGTTTCCATATTTTTTATGCTATCAGTACACAAATAAATTTGATGGTTTTGATATTCACATTAGGTGAAAATGTATCCTCATAATTAGTTCCTTCTTATTGTGCATATCCATTTTCAATAATTCATTCTTTATATTTGTCGATGGATCCATCTACCTTATATTTTGTTTTAAAAATCTAATTTTAGCCAATGGGTTTATTTCCTATATCTAGATCGATAAGTTCCCATGTCCTTTATTTTATTTGGGAATCCTATTCAACATCTATGACCTTCATCCACTTAGGTTTATATAATTCCTATACAACTATATCTAGTTCAGTACTGTCAACAACTGAACTCATTAGTGCGATACTAACCTCATTTCTCACATGTATTCTAGTATGAACTCTTGATGAAGTATGTGGAATAAATTTTAGGTGTGAGTCCCTAATGGTGATTTCTACCCACTTAGGACATATATGTTATTGTTGATTTGATGAATAATTGACTTCCAAAATTCCAAGATCTATGAATAATTTTCCTTATAGATTATCTTCATTGTGCTCATCATCTGATTATGGAATCAAATTATGAGAGGTGGTTGGATTTGAATCCTCTTTGTGTGTTAATGAGTTGAATGATCACTCTGTATACACTTAATATTTTTAAAATTTATCAATTACTAATGATCTATATCTTGTAGGAACCTATTAAGTCTCAATCTCTCTAAGTACATGCCTTAAGGGGTGCAATAGGAAAGGGTTGGTCAGACCATTGGTGATTCATAGGATTATTGTCCCTTATTACCATTTGTTATCAACACATCCATCTCCTAAAAATGTCCCCTAAGCTTGGACTCATATTTTTCACCCTCATATAGTCATTTAACACCTTCATTGTCCCTTCCCTAACCTAAAACCCTTTTTGATGGTTTACATTACATTATCGGCCCCATCAACCTTGTAATCTAATTGATAAAACTTTTTAGGGTCTAGGTCAGCACCTAGCTAAATTTTGTGACCTAATTTGCTTTTTTCAATAATGTTACTAGGTTGATTGGGTCGACCTTGTTGGCCTAAACTTTTGGAAAGGATTAGCGTTAGATCCACCTATATAAACACATCTATTTATTTATTTTTGAAATAAGAGAATAATAAGAGATATATATTATGCATCTGATTATCCATCATTCTAATTCAGGAGCAAGCTTAAGGTTTCATAATTTCTTGGGAGATACAAATCTTGTCTTATGGATAAGTATTTTAGATGCATTGATATGTTGTGTATCCTAGAGATGATTTATCTTTATCATTCTTACATTCCATAACAACCTCCTGTGAAACACCTCGGCCAAGGGAGATATTGAGGATTTGTGGGTTCATCTTCATATGTAAGTATTCCTAACTTTGTTCCTCCTTTGTAAGAGTATATAGATATGCATTTATAATTATTTCCCAGGCATTAGGATTCCATATACATTGATGTGAGTATATGTCTTCTATGCATGTTTACTTTTCATGTTTATTGCCCTGGCTTTGTGCCACAAGCTTTGGTGAGAACTAGATTAGATTTTTCTTTACTTGTTATTAGTTTAGTGAATATGAAAACATAGGACTTATTGAGGGTTATTGCATAGTTTTACTTGACTGGAGGCTTTATAACCCTCCCTAGTGATATCATTGTGGTAAGAGATCCCTTAAATAGGTCTAGCATATCCATCATGGTCATGACCCTGAATATATAATGTGAACCCAACCCTTATAATTTTTATTTCACACTATCATTTTTATCATCTTATTATATTTTTCTATATTTTTAGTATTGCATCAAACCAGTCAGTATAATTATAATTTTTTTCATAGGTTTAACATATAGTCACATCAAAATGAATCTATTATGTTTATTCAAGGCTTCATCAGATATAGGTTACTAGATCAAATAGGTCAACACAATACTCCTTTTTAGTTCTAGATAAGCACACAAGGTTAAATAGGTTGAATTTTTCATCTTATTCTTTCTACCAACATACATGTCACCAAACTAGGTCAAACAAGTTGACTTTGTCATCTTATTATTATTCAACACATAGGGTTTTAAAACATTGGGTCAAACCAATAAATTTGGTTTGTAGAATTTGAAAGCATTAATTAAGACACTTTTTGTTAGGAATAAATACAAAAGCTTATTTGAAATAATTTCATATAATCATAATAATAATAGATATAAATAGAGATGCAAAAAGAACAAAAATAAACATGCAAAATAAGAAGACCAAATTTAATGTGGTTCACCCAATGTGGGAAACATCCACCAAGAAACACTTTATCAGATTTTATTACAAGACACAAGAGTAAAAACCACTCTTAGATTAGTCTTCTCACAATTACAATGCACAAATATTGTTTGGATTTGCACTCAACAAACCCTCCTAAAGTTACACCTAAATTCACACACTTTGTTCTTCTTTCTCAAACCCTTGTTCTCATAATGTATTGCCTATGAAATATCCATCTATACATAATACATCAACAAAACAATATTACAAAAAAAATGGGTACCAAAACCATGGGTAAAATTAACCCAAAATTATTTCCCATTAAAGGGGTCCAAAAAATATTTTGAGGGATACCACCTTCGAACCCCTATTTATCAAGGGTTGCTACCTTGAAACCTCCACTTGGGGCCCAACCCTAAACCCCAGTGAGAATACATATAGAGTGTACAGTACATTTTAAATGAAAAATATTTTAAATACATTATAATTTATAAATAGGCTCCATAACATAAAAATATCCCACTTGGAGACTGATTTCCTTTGAGTAGGCTTCTCAAACCTTCACTATCAATTGTGAAGGCCAACCAAAATTGAATATAGCTTCAGTTTCTCCCTTGTGACCACCTTGGTAATCATCTCTTCAAGATTATAATTGGTATGTATCTTTTCCAGCTTCAACTTCTCTTCTTCCAAAGCTATCTTGATGAAATGGTATCTCAATTATTTATGCTTCATCCTAGAGTGGAAATCAGAGTTCTTTGCTAGATGTATAACACTCTGACTATCACTATATAGCTTCCCTTACTCTTTTTTATGCCCCAACTCTTCAATCAACTATTTTAACCAAATCATTTATTTCCTTGCCTCTATGGCAATAATGTACTCAAATTTTGTGGTTGACAAAGCCACACATTTTTGTAGTCATGAAATCTAGCTCACCACTATGTCACCTATAGTAAATACATATCCTATTGTACTCCTATTTATATCTAAATTTCTAGCCATGTCCAAATCTACATAACCATACAAAATGGTGTCCAATCCACCATAACTTAAAATTATCCCCATGGTCCCTCTTAAATACTGAAGGATCCACTTCACTACCTTCCATTGTTCTCTACCTAGATCACTCATGTACTTACTTATTGCTCCCACTGCATGGGAAATATCTAGCCTAGTGCACACCATGGCATACATCAAGCTACCAATAGTTGATGAGTAAGGTACATGTGACATCTAGATTCTTTCATCCTTTATCTTGGGACACTTCTCCTTTGATAACTTGAAATGGCCAGCCAAAGGAGTCCCAACCGATTTAGCATTGGACGTACTAAACCTTTCCAATAGCTTTTTGATGTACTCTTCTTGGGATAAATTCAGCTTTCATTTCTTCCTATCTCAAGTTATTCTCATACCAAGGATTTTTTTTTTTGCTCCCAAATCCTTCATAACAAAGGAATTACTAAGTTGTTCCTTAAGGACCTTTATTTTGGGCATGTTTTTACATGAAACCAACATGTCATCCATATATAAACAAAGTATAATGTAATCACAATCATCAAACTTCTTGATATATACACAATGGTCTAAGTGACACATAGAGTATCCCTGCTCCATTATAATACTATCAAATTTCTTGTACCATTAATATGGAGCTTGTTTTAGGCCATACAAGCTCTTCTTCACTTTCCACACCATGTCCTTCTTTCATGTGACCTCATATCCCTATGGCTGATCCATATACAATTCCTCCTCCAAATCACCATGAAGGAATGTAGTCTTAAAATCTAGTTTCTCTAAGTGCAAGTCTTCCACTACCACTATCTGAAAAATAGTCTTAATAGAAGTCATCTTTATCACTGGGAAAAAATATCATCAAAATCAATTCCTTTCTTTTATGAAAACCCCTTTACCACTAACTAGGCCTTGTACCTTTTCTTACCTCCATCACCTTATTTAACTCTATACACCCACTTGTTTGGTAATACTCTCTTACCTTCAAGTGGGATTACAAAATCTCAAGTCTGATTTTCCATGAGAGACAGAGCTCCTCATCCATAGCTTGCTCCCACTTCTTCCTGACATCTACCTACATTGCTTCTTGAAATCACTCTAGCTCTCCATTTTTAGTGAGTAATAAATAATTAAGAAATGGAGAAAAATAGTCAATTTCCCTTCTTACTCTAGAAGACCTTCTCACCACAGGAGTTTGCGGTTCTTATGGAGTAAGTGCTTGAACTACTTACTTGGACACTTTATCATCTACAATGTCTTCTAGTACTGTGTACTATTTTATATAATCCTCTTTTTGATCTTGAAACTATTGTTTATACATGACTTTCTCATTAAAGACAACATCCCTAGCCCTAAAGATTTTATTATCTTTAAGACTCCAAATCTAGAAACCAAAGTCATCCTCACCATAACCAATAAAGGTGCATTTTTTAAAATTTAGCCTCTAACTTGGTTCTGTCATCTTTAACAATATGAACAAAGGTTTCAAAAAAAAATATTATAAGAAATGAATAATCAACATTCTTACCAAACCAAACTTCTTTAGGTATGCCTCCATCCAAAGTAGATGAAGTACCTTTATTTATCAGATATACAATTGTGTTAACTATTTCTACCTAAAACTAAAGAGGATATCCTAAATGCAACCTCATGATCCTATCATATTCCATGATAGTCCTATCATCCTTTTTGACACTTCATTATACTATGGATTTATTGGAACCATCCTCAGTGTATGAATTCCATTCCTTGAATAGTAAAAAAAAATGCATTATTGCAATATTTCCCACCATTATCTAACCTGAGACATTTTAACTTGAGACCTAATTCATTATCAACTAATGATTTCCATCTTTTAAACATATCAAACACATCAAATTTTATACTAATATTATACACCCAAACTTTCCTAGTTGTATCATCAATAAAAGTGACATAATAAGATGACCTACCAATAGAAGATACCTGAACTGATCCCCATACATTAAAATGAACTAGCTCCAACTTATTCTCCTTCCTCATAGGTCAAACCTTGAAAAAATTTACTCTTTTATATTTTTTGAACACAAAATATTCAAAAAAATCTAAATTAGACTCTTTCAATTTGGGCAATCGATACTTCAATATTTTCATACCCTTTTGGCTCATGTGATCGAGCCTGTTATGTCGTAAAGTTGCATCTGGATTTAAAACAACTAAATTACAATAATTATCACTACTTAATAAATACAAGGTACCAACATTCTTACCTCTTGCTACCACAAGAGCACCCTTGGTCACCTTCCAATAATATACTATAAATGTCACCATACAACCTTCACTTCCTATTTATCCTATGGATACCAAATTCTGTCTCAACCTAGGCACATGCTTGACATCCTTTAATAGACAAGTGTTCCCATTTTTAATCTTGATCTAAACACTTCCTTTTCCTACTATGCTATAAGGCTCATCATCACCAAGGTATTCAAGTCCAAAATCCCTTTGAACATAATCAATAAAATAATGCCTATATGGTGTATCATGAAAAGAAGCCCCTAAATCCAAATCCCAAGACTCAGTAATATTAAAAATGGAGAGAATTAATGCATCCTAACAAACATTACATATTTCCACATTCACCTCCTTGGTGTCTTACTAATTTTTTTTCTTATTCTAAAGAGACCAACAATCCTTCTTTGCATGCCTAGTCTTTCCACAATGCCAACATACCATCCTGGCCCTTAATTTTAACCTTCGAGGACCATTTGATTTTCCATGCTTTCCTTTTCCTCTAAAATTTTGTCTCCCTCTACTCTCCATCACCAAATCATCACATGAATTATAATTCTTCCTAGAGATTTTTCATCTCATTTCCTTACTAAAGATTATTCTTATGACATTCTCAAACTTCAACTTGGCATTATTAGAGACTGAGTTGCTCATATCCATTACTAGGCTATTCCAACTCTTTGGTAAGGAACACAAAATAAGCAAAGACCTAAATTCATCATCAAAATATATTTTGAAATAATTCAACATACTCACAACCATATTAAATTCATTTAGATGATCAGTAACTCAACCATTTTTAGACATCTTCATATTAAATAACTTTTTCATTAAAAATATTTTATTAGAAGTAGAGGGTTTCTTATATAGCTTCCCTAATGCATTCATGAGACATTTTGTGGTCTTCTCCTATGATATATTAAATTTGATCAAAGATACAAGGCATAAACTAAAGGCCCTAAGTGATTTCTTATCAAGCAGCTCCCAAGCCTCATTTGTCATACTCACTGGTTGCTTTACTTTTCCTCCTAGTGGAGCATGCAGGTCCTTCTGATAAAGATAATCCTCTATCTACATCTTCCATAAACCAAAGTTCTATGTATAAAAATTTTCAACCTTTGATTTTTGATCATTAACCATAGCTCCCACTTGAACTAATAACCCTTTATATGATTAAACACTTCAACATATACAACCTAAAGCTCTGATAGCAGTTGTTAGGAATAAATATAGAAATTGATGTGAAACAATTTCATAGAATAGTAATAATAATATATATAAATAGAGATATAGAAAGAAAAAAATAAGCATGCAAAATAAGAAGACCAAAATTAATGTGGTTCACCTAATGTGGGGTATATCCACTAAGAAACACTTTCTAAAATTTTATTACAAGCCACAAGAGTATAAACCACTCTTAGATCAGTCTTCTCATAATTACAATGTGTAAATATTGTTTGGAGCTACACTCAACAAACCCTCCTAAATTTGCATTTGAATTCACAAACTCTATTCTTCTTTCTCAAACCCTTGTTATAATAATGTAATACCTATGAAGTATCAATCTATACATAATACATCAACAAAGAAGTATTACAAAATAATGGGTACCAAAACCATGGGCAAAATCAACCCAAAATAATTTCACATTAAAGGGGTCCAAATTTTTTTTCAAGGAATATCACCCCTAAAACTCCATTTTGAGGGGATGCCACCCCCAAATCCCCACTTGGGGCCCAGCCTAATCTCAATCCCTGATGAAAATACATATAGAGTGTATAGTATATTTTAAAAGTACAGTATTTGAAATACATTATAATTTAGAAATAGGCTCCATAACATAACAATTTTAGCATAAATTTTTTAATCGTAACCATATTCAAGCCCACAAAGGTTCCTATCTTTCCCTTTTATGTCATTTCATTAATTTATTCAATTTTTTTGCACAAGTTAGTAGTACTTAAAATTTTAACCCTATATCCAACTAAGTCAACCTAGTTGACTTAGATCTATAGTCTATGTTCCATCTGAAAGATATAGTCGACCTATTTGACTATATTCTTTAAGACCTTGCTTCCACATAATAGTAGTAACCCAGTCAACTTTATTTTATTCCTATTGCATATAGTGTCACTTGAATTGAGTCTATTCTATTCTTCATTAAGGAATCAACTACTATTTACTAGTAATTAATTCAGATTTCATTTTTAGCTGTCTACATGCTTAGAGTAACTCAGATAGTCTAAATAGGCAGTTTTTCAAATTAAAATTTAGCTACACTATTTCACTCTTTTTCACACTACCAAATCATATAATATTCAAAATGCATTTAAGCACTTGTCTTCCTAAGGCCTACCTACTTGGATTTCATTACCAAAGTGGAAACCGACTTGATTTTTTGGCCAAGTATAAATACATGGTTAATACTATATATTGTCAAAGCGCTTGACACCCTTATCATTGTGGAATTATTAAGTGAGGGAGTAAGACATAATACCAAGACAATACCATTGCCAATATAGATCCCTTTAATCCCAAACATCCTAAAACATCCATAGATTGCTTTTTAGTTCCCTATTTTTAGCCAACTCTCCTATCATACTTAAATCAATACTTTATAATAATCTAATAACACTTAGGATGACCACTTAGCATTTGATTTTCATTTTATTGATTTCTCTCTGATCATTGTGTGTTTTATTTCAAAAAATTTCATTAGTCAATGTTGGTGCAAGGTTTTGTGTTGTGTGCCCTAATTGGATCACTCGCATTGATATAATTATTTGTGTTTTATTTCATTCTTGATTCACTTATATTGAAAACAAAATCCCTATTTTAACACATTATCATTCAAGGTAATACAGTCTCTTATATATTATATTTTTCCCCTAATAGTAGTACATAGTTAACCTATATAACTATGATCCTTCTCATCCTTCTTTATCTCCTAGCTTGAAATACATAGTCATCTTTTAAAAATTTGTATCCTTCTTTGCCATTCAAGTTATATAACATAGTCAACCTGATAAACTTTGTATCCTTATTAGCTTGTTCTATCCCCTATCTATACTATAAAGTCAACATTTAAGACTATATACTATTCTTTGCCTATTGGATTATAGAACATAGTTGACCTATGTGACTATGTATCATGTTTCCCCTTTTGTCTTTGAATCATCTTAGACTTCCTTAACCTTTATATCTCATCAAAAAATTCTTATTTGAGGACAACACTAAGTTGAACTCAATATATATGATGACCCTTAACAACCCCAATAGGCTTTCCCATAAACAACTTGTGTCTCCTACTCTAAATGAAAGCAATGTGCATGTGGCCACTCACACCACAAACTATGGGACCCATCCTTATACATATTTAGTTTACAACCCTCTTTTCTATTTAAAAGATAAGATTGAATTAGAGTATGCTCTAGAATTGCTTTTATTCATTAATGAATTTCCTCAACATAAAGGAAAATATTCTTATACTATTTATCACCTTATGATAAGTGGTCAAATTGAGGATCCCCATTCACCTTCCCCCACATTATCACATGGATTTAGGGGCAATAGATTATTTTCCTCTCAACCTCTTCCTTCTCCTTTTATCCTTTCTAATACTATAGCCTCTTCTTTTTTTATTTCATCCACCTCCATGCCAAGTATTTCTACTAACATGGAAGGTTCTACATGTAGTGGGGATTTTCTAAGACCTCAATTATTTCACTAGTGCATCATTTGATACCCATGTTAATCATTCCTCTAGTGCTTTTTCTTCTCATCCATCTACTATTGCATCTTTTTCCACCCAATAAAATCATGCTATTAGTGCCTCATTTACTAAAAATTACTCTAAAGCTACTAATAGCATGCATGTTATCACTCATAGTGGTACCCAATCCACTAATACCAATGTTAATGCTTTACATGATGAAAATAACACCATGCAAACCCATCAAATTTTATTTCAAAATCTTAACAAAAGGAATGATTTCCATGTTATTAATGCCAATCAAATGTCGTAAATGAAAAATAATCATATCCATCTCCAAAATCACTCTCAATAGGTTCCATGGGGAGCATATAACCAAAATGCCCCCCACCTCCTCTTTCGGATTCCCATGGTAATATTATCCCTTAACCTCCTCTTGTTAACAAAAAAATTAAACACCTTAAAAAAAACCTCTTGCACCTCAAATTGATAACATAAATATATGAGGTATCACCCCTACAATTGATTAAAATAGGTCAATTGATCCTACCCTTCACTTAAAAACATTTGTAAATCTATACAAAGATTGGGTCAATATAAAAAAAAAATTGCTACCAAGATCTTAACAAAAACTCTCTCTAAAGATGATTTATATTTGTATAACCAAATAAAATCTCATTCCATCACTAGTTTGTAAGATTTAGTTAATGCTCTAGTACAAGAGTTTCAAACTAGTGAACTCCTTGAAAATACCTTGGCTAATTTTATTAATCGTAAGCAACATGGAAACTATACAAGCTTTTAAAAAATGATTGAAGACCTTATCTAGAAAGTGTGAACACAATATGGTAGATGATAGCCTCTTCCATATGTTCACCAATGCTCTTTATCCTAAGTTGCAATAACAGGTATGAACTCTCTTTCCATGAACTTTGAAAGAAGTCATTGACCAAGATAAGCACCAAGATTTTCTCATGCATTAATTTGAGCTATCCTAACCTTATAATGGAAATCCAAACCTTCTACGAGCACTCGTATGCTCATAAAAAATAAAAATCATCATGATAATAATGAGGGTGTCATTGATTCTTATGACACCATTCATAATATTCAAGTTGTTGTTCCTAACCATACTCTAGAATAAGCTTCCCCTCCCAACCACATTCCCAATCCTCATTTTTATTTAACAAATATAATTAATGTTCAAAAACCTTTGTCCTTAGTGGAATTAAAAAAGGGTCTACCATGTCCTCTTCCACAAGAGTTTTATCCCACTCATCCTATGAAATCTTGGTATGATCCAAATAAATTATGTTGGTTTTATGCTAGTTGGTGTCATCCTCATGAAACTTGTAGACCATTATGTAACTTAGTTATGGATTTCTTCCTTGGTAATAATTAAAACCATGATTATATCATTAATAAACCTCAAAAATCCTATGAAATTTTCTTCAAATCCCATGAAACACAAACTTAAACTCAAGTTTTGAGCCAAGCTGATGCTCATTTGGCCATCTACAAAGACCCTCTTCCAAATCACCAAGACAATAATGATAAGCATATTCCTACCAATAACATTGATAGTCTTATAGACCCAAATCTTGAAGATAATCTAGTCAACATGACTAATATGTGAATGGTAGTTTCCTTTATTGATTCTCATCCCACCCACTCTCACCAATCATCTCACACTTTTTATATTATCCAAGATTCTTCCGCAACTCACTTAGCAGAGTTTGGGCAAGAAGACATTATATATTTTGATGAACCAATTCTAAAAATACATTGGATAACACTTCTCATACCATTTATAAAACTCCTCCAACCTCTTTACCCATCACCAGTGATACTCAACCTTCTACTACCACTTCAAATTTATATCAAACCAAACCTGCATTAACTACCCCATCCTCCTAAGACAATCAACTAACATGTCCCTCAATTACACCTATTACATCAAATCAACACAAATTCACATTTACTTATACTCCTCCTTATGAGGATCTCTTCCAACACTACACACGTATTTCCAACAATCCCCTTATGGCTTATTATAAATGGGATCTTATGATGGAACTTACTAATCTCCCATCTCAAATCCCATTTCTTGAACTTATGCAGACTTATCCATGTCATCCTAATCATCTTATGTATCTCCTATTTAAAATGATCATCCCCTATCCTCCCTTAATATGATGCGAATCCACCTTATCTAGATATAAGATAATATTTTACAATAGTGTGAAGAGATGTCTATACACATTGATGAAAAAATTGACACTTCTCTCTCCCTCAAATTCCCCATTACTTATATGATTCCCAATGAGATTATGCTTCGTGCAGATGATCCTACCCTCTGTATCAATGTTTGAATTAGTGATATATAAGTCAAGAATGCCTTCATTGATGAGGGTTTAGGTAATTGTGTTACCTCTCTCAATTTTATTAAAACCCTTAGATACTCTAAGTTTAATCTTAAGTCCACATGGAACATGTGTCAAGGCTACGACCAAAGTAAAATACCTCTATTAGGTGGTGTGTGGTTCCCTATCACCATTACACCTATCACTATTTTAGTGAAGGTTATGATCTTTAATTTTCCTCTATCTTATAACATCTTTCTTGGTAAGCCAAAGACTCTTTGTATGAAAGCGGTTACCTCTTCCACCTACCAATGTATCAAATTCTCTTACAATGGTAAAATCTATAAGATTCAAGGTGACACTAACCATTCTAATTTTAAATTATTCAAAGACTATGGTTTATTTAAAATTCTAACCCTTGAACCATTGATGAGTGTTCCATATCATGAATCTCAACAATGCAACTTCCCTATCAACTCTATGCAAGGTTACAATAGTCACCCCAAATTCATCAAGAATATGCCACCTAACCTCTTAGATTCACATGATGATGAGCTTGATGAGATTAATCTAAAGATAAAAACCTCTAATCTCTCTCCTCACCTCATTTATCAACTTCTACCTTCTTTAAATCCCCATTCCCATTAACCACCTAGTGATGATATACTCATAGTCTTAACTAAGACTCGAGACTCTATTAATCATGCCATCTGATGAAAAGGTCATTCCTACCTTTGTAATTTATCTTTATACACCTTATTATGATGATGGTTATACCTTAGATGACCCATTTTAAGAGGCCTAGTTCAAACTTGAGATGTTGAAATCATTTATTTTTTTATTATTTGCTTCAATATTTTCATATAACTTATCACATTCCATCCTATATAATTCCTAATTTTAGAATTTTTCTTCTTATTCATAGGGTAGAAATGGTTTGCACACCTTTAAGTTTTTAATAACCTCATAGGATCATGCTTATGGATCATGTGGTGACTGGTCCCTATCACTTCACTAGATTCTAGGATCCCTATATCCAACTTGTTCCTAAGATGCTTGCCATTGTACTTCAACCTTATGTGCATCCCACCTCTCCCTCAACTAAGCCTAGTCCAAATTGTATTCCCACTCCATCTCTAGTTGAGTTTCTTCCTATTTTTAATACTATTTATCCTTTATTTGAGCCTCATCTAGTCTCTCCACCAACCCCACCTCCCCTTGGTGATGGTTTTCTCCCTTTACCACATCTTGCTCTTTTGACCACCAAATGGGTAGATGAACCATACTGTAATATTCATAAAGTTTCTAGTAATTAGACTAGAGATTTTTCACTACACCAACCTTCCCCAACTTTTATTTCCACTTTCTCTATTAGTACACCCACAAAGTCTAATAAAAAGTATATCTATTACTTTCATGGAATAGATAATCATTCCTCCATACATTGTCATAAGTTATGACAATATATAGACACCTATCATCCCATACTTCCTCAACCCATAGACAAGGTTTTAACTCCCCCAACAATATTACCTGAATATGTTCCCAAATATGGAGAGGTATATTATTTGTGGCACCAATGTGGTACAAATCACACTGATCATTATTTCATCCTTTAGTAAAATCTCAAGGATCACCTCACGACCATTATTACACCTACTAACCTTCTTCCCATAGGTCATCCTCACAAGAAGTATCCCCCTTCTTCCCCTATGGCCCCTTCTACACCTATAATTTCTCCACTCGTGACTAACTCACCCATGGAACCTCCTTCATCTGTAGCCCCTTCTCCATTAGTGACTCCTTCACCTATGGCCCATTATCTATTGGTGACCCCTTCATATCCCACAAAGTTCACTCCTATTCCTTCTCCTAAGTATCCCATACATGATAGTCCTCATGAGAATAATCCTTCATGAAAGCCTACATTTTCCATTAAATAAATTTGACGTGAATTATTTTTTCAACTCTCCTTAAAGATCAGTGAGACCCTTAGTGTAGATAGAGTTTAGTTTTATAGAGACTTATCAGATGTTATGGATAATTTATGTGTACAAATCTATCAGTATTTATTAACAAGCATGGTGTTCTCTAATTTATTTCTTAATTTTTTATTATATGTGTTCCCTAAATTTACATTTATCTATATTATATCATTTGACATTGTATCAAATTATTATTTATTTTACATGGTTATTTATGTCTCACACTACATGTTGTCTATGATGCCATTTACTTCCTTATGTTATCTTATGGATTATTTTTCATGATTATATACATTTTATCTATATGTTCATTTCTTTCTTTTCTCATGATTGTTTTATTCCTTATCTCTATAACACAAATAATCATTATTGTGACTTGGTTATACAAACCTTACTCCCCTTAGTCATTCTTTCTTTACCATGTGATCAGTTAGAAAAGAAGTCATCTCAATATAATCTTTGTTTACTAGTCTATCTTGGATCTCCCTTTATTCCCATTATTTATTTTTTTAAACTAAGCATACACATGGTCAAAACTTGAGATAACATGTTGGTTCATAGGTAAGCCTAAGTGTTTTAGTCAATCATGTCTTTAGATAATTAGATTCCTTTAGCCAAGCCTAAATCTCATTTGTATGTATCACTTTATCTCTCATGATTGGTCATTTCAAGTTCATATGGAGGAGGAATCTTAAAAGCCATAAAAATTCAAAATCTAAATCATTTTAATGAAAGGCAATTATACAAAAAGAAACATTAGAAATTTTCAAAATTCAAATCACACTAAACGATGTGATTCTAATCACATCTCATTTTTATAATCTAAGATCAAACTTCATAGTTGGCCTCATGATAGAGTTGAGGTCCAATAGGGTATGGTAGGCCAGTAGATTGGAAAAGGAGAATAAAAAATCTCTTAGTGCTACTTACTTTCTCACACAAGTACCCAAACTTCATAGTAGACCGATGGCTTTAGAAGAGGTCTTAAGGAATGGGGAACACATTGTGGGAAGGTAAGTCAATTTTACTTTTCTTGTTAAAAATAATCAACACGAGTTGAGATTAGTACCTAACTTATTTTCCTACACAACTTTGTGCTTATAGTGAAAAGGTATCCTTTGTATATTGATGGTCACTAGTCAATTAGTGTCTTTCTATGTCCCTAGTGTGCCTCGTGTTTCTTAAGGTATTATTATAAGATGCATACACTGTGATTTTTACATTCCTTCTTTCATTTCCTACCATCCTAATATTTCCCCTTGAGAAATATTTTTTTGTTCACTGATCACTCCCCTTAAGGATCCCATTTGTGATATATAGTGTAAGACCTTGGATAGGACTAGGCCCTCCTAAAAAATTACCAAATTTTCACATTCCCATTCCAAACATCCCAATTAACATATTTTTCCCATTTTTTCCACCTCATTGGTGTTCTCTTTATGAGTCGCAGTATAAGACCATGGATAAGACCTAGCCTCCCTCACAAAATTTTCCAAGACCCAAGTCACATTAATTACATGTGTCAAATTTGAGATAAGTCATGATGGATTATGAGTTACACATCATTAAAATGATTCCTAGATTGATTTAATATTTTTTATGCTTACTTCATTGATCTTTCACTTTTATCTTCTTATTTTTTGATTGCATGTAATAATACAACTACTTTTCTTAAGTTTTACATACTTCCCAAATTGAATTAGTGTGATCAATTTAAGTTCATTTTCACAATTTTGTTTCTCTTTTATACTTCCCAATGTGATTTAGTATGATTTATCATCGTAATTATTTTGTTTTTATACCATTCATCTTTCATGTGCTTTTCATTTTATTAGATTACTTTCAGACTTCCCAACATGATATAGTGTGATTTTACTTGTTTTAATTTGCTGCCATTATTTTTCATAGTTTAAAAATATTTTTCTCTATCTTTTACCACTTTTTGGTTTATTATACTTAGTCATATTTTAGTTATTACACATTTTACAGCGTGATTAGTGTGTAGTACATTATTTTTTGATTAATTATAATTTTCAAGTCCTTTTTGCCTATTTATTTTTAACCATACATCTGTATCACATAATGCTAGAAAAGAAAACACCCCACATATATTTCCCATAACATATACAACAAAATAAAAATATATGTGCTACAAATATAAATATCCATGCATCAACAACCATAACCACATATAACTCATGAGATCAAATCCAATTGTCAAACTAATGTATCTCTATGTATCATATGTTTTATACAATATAATAGTACAAAATACAAAAAAGCATAGCTCCAACGCTATGGCTAGGATCCATCATGCCTATCTTGTGGCCTAAACACATTGCTCATAGATGCCTTAGACTACCCCCTATACATGGTTCATTTAAATGAGGCAATCCAAGATCTTGATCTTACTACATTCCCCTATAAGTTGTCCATTTGGGCTTATACCTATCCAAGATGAATCATGGCAGCCATGTGTGTAGCTCTCTCCTAAGCCAAGGCTTGCCAAGCTTGTCCTCTCCTTCTCCCACCCATTTTAGTTGTTTTAATCCATCCCCACATGTTTTTAGCTTCCTTTTGGCCTCCCCCATTAGTCTCAACTAACATGCCTGAGCTGGGACAGATGGTACCACTAGATCATCTAATATGGTGGGGTTGTATGGTACAATCACCCCATCCAAATGCCATGGTGCATATCTATGAATAGGGATCCCCATTTGACCTCCTCTATCATAGGATCTATAAAATAAAACTAGATAGATATTAGATCACATATACATATAAAATTTTTATCTACCTACTTACAATCACATATAACTAGTATTTTATCTAAAATATTAAAATTATAACATTTTTTACTAGTCCTAGTGTCACCAACCATGTATCCCCATTTTCTCATCTACTGAGCACATCCTTGAGTACCTCATCCATCACTCACATCCCTATCAATTCAAATCTAGTATTCACCACTCGTGCATGCCATGAGCCTCTCTTAAGAGGTGCCTCATTGACCAACTCTATCTTAGGCTAACTATTAGATCATCTTGTGTGACCACCCTAATCTATGCTCAATCTCACCAATGGTGCCTTTATCTATGGTGTGTCTAAGGTGGTCACTACTCCTATTATGGTGCCTATTATGGTACTTAATACACTCATGCATCCACATCCATACCCTCTCCTCTTCAAACTATTGATTATCATACTTGACCATTCCAATGTCCCACATGTCATGAATTGATCATTGATATCTTGATTAGTACTCATCCTCCTCTCCCCTTAATATTTCTAGTATATTATGCCCAAAAATTAGGCACTAAAAGAGGATCCAATAGGTTTTGGAGTTTAAAATTTCATGGAAAGCATGCCACTTGCTACAACTTTACCCACTACGTATAGTGGCCTAGTATCTATACTTGAGCGAACCCTAGTGCCATAATCACCCAACTAATCCAAATAGTAGCAATATGTGTGTAGGGATAACACATAATCTCCCATCATGTGATCATCTAAAGCATTGACATGTGGGACATGACCCATGCTACATGGTCCTAACTCCATCTAATCACCTGATGTAACCTATCGTTAACCACATAGAGTAAGCTAGTTGGTTGATGCACAGGGAACCTCTCATATATCCATGCATTAAGAAAAACCACTAGTATATTTAGAATTATACCCTCTCAATGATATCCCATACATATCATGCATGATATGGACCTAGATGATAGACCTAAAATCATATAGCACCTCTTGATCTAAAGTGAACTAGCACAAGGCTATCGCATATAGTGGTACCTTACTCTTTGACTTATGACATGACACTCATGTTGTCACAAGTCTAACCATGACCTTCTATATGTCCAATTTTTTTTGAATATACATATAAAATAAATTAACCCTTATCCTTGGGTATATCTTATCTAATCACATCACCCATCTAGCTAGTTCTCATCTCTCCTCCAGACCATCTAGTATCCATATGATCATCGGTGTCTCTCTTATTGATAGTCCAAGCAATGCATGGAAATCTTCCAATGTGATACCCACCTCTATGGTATCCCAATCCACCACCCATAAAAATGTGTTTTTAAAGCATTCCCATGCTCTGAGGAACATGACAATGATATCAACACTCAATGATATGTGCTTCATCTCCATGATACCTCTTAGACCTAGTACAACTAGTCTCACCATGTCCACATCTCTCAAATTCTCTAGCAAATATATTAACCACTATGAATTGATAAATTTCAAATACATTATTGAAATAATAATGACTGAGGGGGGGGGGGGTAAATCAGTCTACAAAACTTTCCCTTCAATTACACTGAAGTAATCATGAACCATTCAAACAAACATATAGATCTTGAAAACATAAACAACTATCCACATAAGCATGAAACACAATAACAGATCACATATGTAGGAAAAACTTAAGGGGAAGAAAACCCACTAATATTTTAAAATGGAATATAGTCTTAGAATATTTAGTGAATCACCAACTCCACATGGAACACCAACCCTAACTAGCCAAGTACCCACTTCACTAGGCTTTAGCAAGCACCCACTTTTAAGAAGGCACCAAACCCCTAGATGACTTAGCACAAAATAAGCCACTTTATTTCTTTGATCACCTTAATAAAACTATATTTCTCACACAATAGATTATTATCACCTTTTTTATCTCTTCACACTCTTTTCCTTCTCAAACTACCTTCTAGACCTCTTCGCTCAACTGGGTCTCTTCAAGGATAATTAGGTCATATGACCTTGATATTCATATTAAGACCTCATATTAGATATTAATGAAAATAAATTTAATCTCTTCTCATGGTATATAATACCTCCTTCCACTCAAGGATTTTCTTATCTCATTTGCTTCTCAATCCACTTCACTAACATTTTAATTAGGCCTAAAATCCTTATTTTTATACAAGCCTCTTGATCATCCACCTTTTGGTCAACCACACACAATTTAAAACTTATATTTGACACAAAATAGTCCTTAGGACATATTAATATTAATAATAAATCATTAAATTATTCTATCCATAACTCAAATAGATCAAATCCTTCTTTAGGTCTCATTAGGATCTAATTCCATTAGACCTACTTTAGGACACATTACCTTATGAACCCTTCTAACACTCTACACCTATATAGAAAAAACAAAATTTACATTAAATAATAAAATATTCCTTATCCAATATCCTTCAAGAACTGTGACACCTTTTAGGTCTAACCACCACTTGAAACACTCCATTAGCACTGCTCAGATTAGGCCTTTGAACACAAATACAAGTCTATCTTGAACAACTGAAGATAACACATAATTTATCCAAAAAAATGAAAATAAATAACTTATATAGAACCTAAAATACCTAAAAAATATCACCATTGTCATTAGACACTTCAAATTAGGGCATAGAGCATCAAACTCAGCATGCTTACTCAAAACTACCAAGACTGTCAAAAATGTAGTCATGAAATATTGAAATAAAACACATATATAACCACTTTAAAATATTAAAAATTCATGAAAATTGTCATATGACATATTTATACCATATTAAAATATAAACATTATATTTTATAGTGGCAGCTATTGGTCTTATAGACCAATTTGTTGACTTCACTACACACAGACCTCACTGAGTCAGACAATCCATTTTAGCTTCATCATTTTCATCACTACTAATAAATTAAAATATCTATAAAAAGAATTAATAAGAAATAAAAGTATAAAAAAACATCACCATGCACTTGGTTTCATCATTCTATCATGAAAACACATTCCAATTCATCTTCTCACTATTGCCTAGGTTTTTCACTGTTTGCACCATTTGGGCTATTAGCAAATGGCTAAATTGGATGACCAGTTTCAAAAAATTAAAAGATATAAATTATATATAAATCTTCATGTACATGAAACATTAGTCTTTGAATTATTCTTCCATCCATTTTATTACTCTGTCCAATGCAACTTTTGACTTCTACAACTTCTTCAAAAATAAGCCTATAACTCAATATTTTCTCTCTCCTCTCTCTAAGCAATACCACTTGAAGGTACCTGGGAAATTACAATACAAGATATAATACCTTACCTGAGAAAATCAATCCATATTATTCACTTTTGAAATAAATCTTCAACATTGGGTCTTTATTAGGGTTCTAGGAGGGTTTAAACTAGTTTTCACTCTTAACAATCATTCATAAAGCATAGCCCCTTAACATAAAAACTAATTCCTATAATTTTGAACTAGTAGCCTTACCCATATAACATGAACTAATTAGGTTATAATTCAAATTTTTGGAAAGCTAATGAGCATAATAAAATCCTTTTTGGGTTAAGAAACCTTCATTCTGAGCACTCAATAGACCTTCAAACAAATTTTCATGCCTTGTCCTTCACATTATGACCTCAAATTACATGAAAAAACTTGAAAGAACATACCTCACCTATGATAATTATTACATGATCTCAAACACCCTAAAATTTGATCATGACCCTTCATTATGCCACACTCTTTCTCTTTGTTCTCTAGACCTTAGTCTGTAAACCATATTAGACCTTAAAAGTGACCTTTATGCCTCTTTCCATGAACTCTCCACCTCACTCACATACCCAAAAAAACTCATAAATCCACTCATGCCTATGTGCCCTCATCTCACCAAGCCACCATGTTCATCTCTTCTCACAAGGTCTCTTCATGTCATAACTAGGCTTAGACTACTTAAGCACTTGACCTCAAAAACCTATACCTTCATGAAACCATAAGGCTTTAGTTACCTTAAAATTCTCTCTTTTGAATTCAAATTATCTTTCATGAAAACATACTTCAGTGACAAAACTCTATCAATGCCCCTTGTCACATCAACACACTACCAATTAGTCACATTCTCTTAATGACATCAATCTTATGTAAGATGCACCTTTGACATCAATGATAATACTCAACAATCTCCCCCTTTGTCATTGATGGAATTATGGATCATGATCCAAGTTTTATATAATTTGAAGTAGTTTGATTTTCATCATGACCATGCTTGATGATTTTGGCAGTTATGTTTTGACCTCCTCTTTCTCTTAGGTCCCTTTTTCTATTTTGTGGCTAAGTCTTGGCCTCTTTCTTCTATTGTCACATGGTTCCTCCATGCTCATTCAACACAAATAAGTTCCTAGCTTGCCCAAGAGTAGTGTCAACCTACCCTATGGCATCATGCCACTCTTCAAAAGAAAAGAGTTCTTTTTGTAGAACTTCTAGGAGTGCCATTAGATGATGAAATAATGGGTGAGCCCCATGGTACAGTTATATCGAAGAGGACACAACTTTTCCATGTGGCACGCCTATGCTCATTCTTTACAAAGGATTTATCAGCTCCGCTAGGAGAAGATCCAACTCAATAAGGGTATCACGATACTAACCCAAACTAGGACACATTTTCTTATAAATTTTAATTATGCCATTGGTTGATGAAGTTAAAAATGGGGCCCACCATGTAGTTGCAATAAGAAGAAATCATTCCTTCCACATGGCATCCCAATGCTCCTCGAGGGTGAATTTTTTTCTTGTCAGAGCTTCAAGTAGTGCCATTAGATGAGAGAAGTGGGCTCCTATTCCTAACAAAATTCTAGAGATAGTTTCAAAGATAGGCATGTGGTGCCATGACACTTCTTTTAAGCATCATAGGGGATCATGAAGGCATCAAAAATAACACCATATTTGGGATCTCTATGACAAAATACACTCATGAGATGAAGATCCCCATTTGGTTTCAATGGTTTCATCATGAGTGTGAGTCCCAAGTTCCAAGTGTCATTTCCTCATGAGGCCTCTATGCCTATATATTTAGGGCTCTTTTCTTTTGTTAAGGGCTAGTATTTGATTAATTATGTTTATTATTTTAAAAAAACAACCATTTTTAATAGTTTATTTTTGAATAGGAATAGCAGTAGCTATTTACTTTCATTTCATAACTTTAGCAAGTGCCCCTCACAGTAGGATTGAATATTGTATACTATACCCTTGAGGCCTTTTATATTTTATTCTCTACCTGACAATGAAGAGGATGAGATGTTCTATGTTAAATTGAATGGAATTTATTGTTATCTATTGCTTGTTTTATTTTATTCTATAGTATTGCCTTTGGTTATGTTAAAGGATTTAAATCATGCACATGCTCTTTTAAATCATATTTAATGTTCAAAGGTTCAAGCTATTTTATGAAAATTTTAAGGATAAGTACTTTAAAAATTATGTTACATCACCTTAGTTGATTTTATTTTTATTTACACTTCCTTTTCCCCCTTTTCACCCCCAACTAAGATGAAGAGTCAGATTCTAAAATCCTATAGGTTGCTTCATAGAACACGTTTCATCCCACATCTGTAAATCTTCCCATAATTAGACTGTTCACTAAGATCAATATTTTTAGGTATCAATAGTTTTCCTTTTCTAGCATGCCTGATGGGATGTTGAACTACTAGTATACCTAACTAGGAGCCAAAGTTTATGAGCCATAGGCCCATTACAAGCTCATAAACAACAATGAACCCAAACTTATTACTACCACCTCTGGTAGCTATAACTCACTAAATAACTATAGGATCTAGTGTGACATAATAACCACATCAAATGATGATTCAAGGAATACCAAGGAACTTAGTAGCATAGAACAGTGGTAGCCCACTCATCTATCCTATGGCCTTGGCTACATGGGACCCTATTCCTAGTAATGATTTGAAGTCACTCCCTAAATTTATAGGAGAGGATTTCAAAAGTGCAATAAGGCATCTACAAGATATTTCCAATGTCTACACTATACATTATGTCATGTAGCATAATGTAGCCTTAAAACCTCTAGTTGCCTCTTTCAAAGGGTGAGCTCTTGACTAGTATCAATCCTTTTTGCCCAAATCTATCACCACCATGGATGATTTGTGAGATAGATTCCTTAAATGATTTAATGAGAAGGTTGACTAATCATCTCTCCTATAGCAATTTATCACCATTGAAAGGGCCATGCTAGAGTCTATTATAGATTTTAATATTAGGTTTTATAAAACCTAGTAAAGGATCATGATATTAGCTTGATTTCCTATAGGTATGGACATTGTATTCTAATTTAAGGATTTTAACTTGGACATAGTGGTTATGATTTAGTCTCTTGGAGGCTAGACATTGCTAGATGTGCATGACTTAGCAGTTAAGGTGGAGAATAATTTGATAGATGCTAAGAAACTTCCCCCATGATTAGTGATTCCCATATTCCCAGAGATATCAATTCCACTAAAAGAATAATTCATGAGCACATTGCAAGTATCTCCTTCTATGTATGTATACCCAATTTCTTAGAAAAGTTCATCCTATTCATCAACACTAGCTACAGAGATGAATGACATGAAGAGTATTTTGTAAAACTTCTCAAATGAAATAATAAATATCAAAAAGTAACAAGCCATACATCTCATTCCCCCTTACTAAACCTACTAGAATAGAAGGGAACCATACTAACATAACTAGTACCAAGAAAAGTAGAGGCTAAATCATCAAAAACCAAACCATCAAGTATGACTTGCAAATGAAATCATCTCTATTCTTGATCCTTTACAAATGGTCATGCCAAGTTCAAATAGAAAATTGGTCACTACCCAAAACAATTTAATGGATGATTCCAATTAATGGTGCTTCCCATGCAATGACATGAATACACCTTACAATTATCTGAGAGGTGATCTGTAGTAAAATGTTTCCAAATAATGAAGATAAGCGGATGCCCCTGATTCAGCTGCTTATGGATACCAATCCTTAGGGATTGAAAATGTTGCCTTAATGGCCTAATACAAAGGATGTCCTTGGATCAAGAAGAGGAGATAACACCAGAGCATGCACTTTTATCTTGGGTACAGGATGAAGATACAGTTTATGTGAATAAGATCCCCTCATTAAAAACCCCATGATTCTAGGTGAACTAATTCACCCAATCTAAGAAGAGATTGATCAGGACTCAAGAGTATTTCAAAATACATAAAGTGCCTTTTAAAAAAATTCTAGGACCCCAATGATCACCTTTGCCATATGAAAAGTGGAGAAAAATAACATAAAATAATATGAAAGATCTTGAGGTCTAACTCAAGGGTAATTTAATGTAGTCAAATAGATAAAGAAGGCTCTAGCTAATGCAATTTTATCTTGGGTAGAGGATGAAGATGTAATTTATATGATTGAGATCCCCTCATTAAAAACCCCATGAGTCTAGCTGAACTACTTCACCCAATCTAAGAAGAGATTGATCAAGACTCAAGAGTATTTCAAAATACATAAAGTGCCTTTTAAAATAATTCTTGGACCCTAATGATCACCTTTGCCATATCAAAAGTGGATAAAAATAACATAGAATAATATAAAAGATGTTGAGGTCTAACTCAAGGGTCATTTAATGTAGTAAAATAGCTAAAGAAGGATATAGTCAATGTTTCTCTTTGGGATTTATTGTCTATACCATAGAAAAAATCTTTGTTAAAATAAGCATTCTAAAATTGAGAGAAAACTTTTCAAGGTATCCTAGCTATGCAACCAACACAAATCAAGAGAAAGGAAACTAGCAATAATGTGCAACCTCAAACACCATCTACGTTCATCAACTCCTATTTAGGGGTAAGTAAAAAAAATAATACCCCATTTTAATTAACTCTCATTATGGAAAACAAGTTTTTACACTATTCCATTATTGATTATTGTGCAAGCACCATAGTGATGCCCAAATAGATTTTGGATGCACTACAACTTCAGTATGAACCTTTGAATAAAGGGGTAATATAGTTAGATGGGAAGAAATTCAAAACCATAGGTGTGCTTAGAGATCTTCCCCTTACTTTTTACTCTTATCCTAATATCACAATCAATAAATAAGTTTTAGTAATTAACATTCTACTAGTCTTTAGGTTGCGTATATCAAGAGATTTCACCACCAAGATAAGAGAATACTTGTCCTTGGATTGGTCCCACTTGATCCTAAGGACCAAATATGGCTAAAAATTAAAAGTGTTATTAGGTCCACTAAATCTAGAGCATAAACCCAATTATGATATGATGAAATTTGAAGTGACACACACCTCATTGTCCAAAAAAGAGATGTATTACATGGAAATTCTCAAGGAAAATAGAATGACAGACAACTAGAGCCTGAAGGAAGAAGTCCTCATTAATGAATTCATCGAGAATGATCCATTTACAAACTTTGATGCCAATAGCCTTGGAACCTATGTAATCTATGACAAAAATTAGACCATTCCTGAATTCATAAAGTAGAAGCAGGATCAAAGCAAGAAACCTAATAATGTGTTTAACTTCTAGACTACACTTTGATGGTGCAAAATGCAATAATGACTCTGGAAATGACATCTATTTGATGTCTCCATCAGGAGAAAAGACCTTTAGGGAATTTTTATTCTAGTTTTCCTACACAAACAATGAAACTAAATATGAAGCCCTGGTCCATGACCTTAGCCTTGTTGAGTAAATGGGTGTAAAGTAGTTAAAAGTGTTGGACATTTTGAACTAGTGGTAAGGCAAGTGAGAGAAGTCACGGCCATGAATAACATTTGCATGAGATCCTACCACAATCAAGTATGGGATTTGATCAAATATTTTGAATCCTTTAACATTTATATCATCCCTAGGACCATGAATATATAAGTAGACATAATGGTAACAATCAACTCCTAATTTGATCTAGTAACTGACTTATTGACCAACAAGCAAGCGGTGTAGGTAATTATAAGACCTACCATCTTAAACAATGATCAGAATTGGAAAGTGTTTAAAAGTGATGCCCAAATCATCATATTTCTCCATTGGTCATGTGATTTTATAGAGCAATTGCAACCAAATATCAAAGAAGCTTATAGAAATCAAATCATGTAACTGAAGTCCAATAAACTCTTAAAGGGGTTGATCACTCTAGAGAATATTTTTTATTCTAATGATTCAATAAAAAATAAGAGGAAGTTTATCAAGAAAAATATGATTACTCTAAGCTTGATGTCAAAGGTGGAAGAAAAATAAAGTAGGGAAAGAAGTTTCCCAAAAAGATGAGTAATTGATATCTTTATATAAAAAATATGAAGGGGTTATGGTCTGGACCTATGATGACCTAAAGAGGTATGACCATGATTTAATCTAGCATACCATTGATATAGTTGAAGGATTCAAGCCCATATATCAAAATAAAAGGCTAATAAAACCAAAATTCAAGTCTTTCATGGCTCAAGAGATAAGGAAATTAATTGACTCAAGGATCATATACCTAATCAAGCATTTGACTTGGGTATAAAATCTAGTTCTGATGAGAAAAAATAATGGATAATTTAGGTTATGCATCAACATCAGGGACTTGAAAAAGGCATCCATAAAAGATCATTACCCACTCCCATTAATGGAAAAAACCCTCCAAATAGTTGTGGGTGTAGAAATGTTCTCTCTACTTGATGGGTTCTCTGGGTACAACCAGGGATGGGTTAATGAAGAAGATCAACACAAGACCACTTTTACTAAAAAGTGGGTAACCTTTGCATATGTGAAGATACCTTTCAACCTCTGTAATGTAGGGTACACCTCCCAATGAGCCATGGACACATCCGTTCAATGCCTAATCAATAAAAAGTATCCTCATTTACATGGATGATTTGACTATATTCTCCAAGAAAAGGGAAGCTCACTTAGATCATTTGGATAATTTTTTTCAAAAATGTCAAGAATTCAAGGTGTTATTAGCAATATGATTATCATTGATGTCAAAAGGGACACTATGGATGTCATTGATGTCAAAAGGATTAAGCAAGATTGATGGAGAGAAGAGCGTGTTTCACAGTTGCACTATGCAAAGTTATCATGCTTTTATATAGATCATCTATGGACATTTTTAAAAGAAAAAAAATAATAGATATGTTGTGGGTTTTTCATGATCATCTTGAACATATGGACTATAGATTCAATTAAGAAGGAATGAGCTCATTATTGATTTATTTAGCTCTCAAACATTATAAGGTTTCATAGTAAAATCCTAAGGGTTTAGCCATGACATCAACAAGCAAAGTTATATTTTAGTGTTGATCTGGTATAGCTAGGAACTAGTAACATAAGTTATAACTTAAGTCCATATCATCATTAAAAAACTATCCCCTTGACCTAACAATTATTAGCTCTGAGCATTGATCAAAGGACTTTATATTTTCCTAAGTCTAGGACTTAATATATGTCCCAGCTTGATCAATGAATATTGTTTCATCATATGTAGATGATCCAAAAAAGTGAAGCAAAGTCAAAGAATCAAAGGTCCCTCTAATTGAATGTGATAGTTTCAAGTGTGAAAAGCACATGAGTCTATTAGATAGAGGACCAATGAGAGTGAGACTATCAAAGATAAAGTTAAAACTAGTTGGAAGATCAATGGTTTGCACTTAATTAGACATTGGAGATCCAATGGAGCACGATGAATTCAAATTATCAAAAAGAGCTCTGAGTGAGCACACAAGTGATAAGTGTCACATTCATAAATCTTGTCAGATTTAATGATTGAGCTTGTTACAAGATCTAATAGTGTGCAGGTGATTGTGCAAAGGAGATGCAATGAAACAAATGTACTTAAATGCTATAAAGTGATTGATGTTTATCAACATAATCATGAGTTAAAAACCAAGCATATTTGGGAAGATCAATAGAGCAAAATTAATCCAAAGATATAGTAAATAGAAAGAGGAGTTCAAAGTGTCTAACTTTAATGACCAAGTCAAGGTAAAGTTCATGCAAATTCAAATATATAACAACATGAAGGAGATAGGATCTAGAGATCGACAAACATGTTTTAAAGAGTGAAACATTAAATTTCAATAGTGTACAAAGATCCAGTGGAGTGAGAGAGCTTGGAGATAGCATGACAAAAGAGATAAAAGGCTAGTATTTAAAGTGTTTAAATTCTAATGGTCAAGTAGAGAAACATGTAGGAACTTGTGTATAAGTTCTATATCTCGACATAGATAATGAGATTGATCAATCCAACTAATCAAATCTACATTAAAGAGCATATGCATCAAAACTTGACTCTAATAGATGCTATAAATAGTAAAGAGACCTCTAATTATGTCATAATGCATGGAATTAAGATGTGAGAAACTTACAATCCAAGTCATAATGAACTAGAGTCTAAAATTGACATGATGTGTTGTAGTTTGAGTGTGAACACATAGAAGATATGCAACCCTAGATCATTTGTTTACATATATGACATCTAGGACAAAGGAAAATGCTGCTAGAGCTATTAGAATTATGTCAAATGAAAAATATATAGACACAGAGGAAAAAGTGTAGAGAAGATGAGCTACTATTTAAGAGTGTCAAACACAAACACACACACACACACACACACACACACACACACACACACACACACACACACACACACACACACACACACACAAAGATAGAGTGACAAAGAGAGATGAAGTGTGTCAAATAAAGATATATCCAGACATAGAGAGAAAGGGGTAGAGAGGAAGAAGGAAAAAAGAGAATATACATAGTATGATCATGTTGTATATTAGACTTGTAACAGAGAATAGAGTTTGATTCATTTATGAATAAATGTTATAATATAGATTTATAGCTTCATAGATCTGATTGGTTGGGGTCATCAATTTAGTGGAGTTGGTGCTTAGTTAGGGGATTGGTATCTCCTTAGTATTGGTCTCCTTAAATGTAACTAGTGAGGTTTTGCCAGTGAGGCTTGTAACCAGTGAGATTTTGCCAAGTAAGGCATTACCATGAGGCTAGATTAGAATATTATATTCTAGCATCTATTCTCACCATGGTTTTTACCTTTGGGTTTTTCATGTATAAATATGGTGTCATGTGTATTTAAGTGTGTATGTGATCTCTACATTTATCTTTTAATCTGCATATACTTTTGAATTTAATTTAAAAGGATTAAAGGACTAGTTTTAGTTAATCTATTGATTCACCCCCCTCTCAGTAGATTGTTGTGTTACAAAAATAGGTATCAAATCCTATGGTTCCTCTAAATAAGATTAATTATCTCAAGTATATAGTGGAATAGTGAACACAATGACTAGTCAAGAAGGATCTTCATCAAACAAATCACCTCTCTTTGATGGATCTAACTATGCACTCTGGAGCATAAGAATGGAATCATATTTATCCTCACTAGGGTTTGATGTATGGATGTCTATGGTAAATGGATATATAGCCACTGCTATAAATCCTATTGATCATGCTTCTAAAAAGGCATATGAGAGAAATTCCAAGGAAAAGAATGTTATTCTCTATGGACTGCCAAAAGTAGAGTTTGTCAAAGTGATGCATTTTCAAAATACACAAGATATCTAGAAAAAATTTAAGATCATATATGAAATATATGACAAGGTAAAGCAAGCCAAGTTATAAACATATAGAGCTATGGTTGAAAGTCTTAAAATGACTGAAGAAGAGAAGATTGTAGAATACCTCCTCAGGGTAGATGAAATAGTCAATGCAATTAGAGGCCTTGGAAAAGAGATGAAAGAATCAATCATTATCAAAAAGGTCCTAAGATATTTTCCATCAAGATATGACTCTAAAATCTCTACAATATAGGAAGCAAGAGATCTGAATAATATCATAGTAGATGAGTTGCATGAAACCTTCACTACCCATGAGCTGAGAATGGGAGATGCAAATACTTCCAAGAGAAAAGCTACATTCAAAAAATCCAAGAATGCAAAATTAGAAGCATCTATATCCAAATCTGAGGAGATTGAAGAAGAAGAAGCCAACTCTGTCAAAAGATTGAAAAGAGGATCTAGAATTACAAAGGTAAGTTACACTTTGAATGTTTGAATTATGGTCAAGTAGGATATTTTATACTAAATGACTTTAATAGAAAAATGATGACTCTGAGCAAGAATAGGATGGAAAAATAATGAATCTCCACTATTCCAAAAGGATTAACTTCTTTAAAAATAAAAAAAGATTTTATATAAAAGAATATAGTGGCTCACTAGATGATAGTGATAGCTCAGATGATGACCATAATTATGACTTTGTGGTTAAGTGAAATGAGTCCCTATTCATGGCATTAGGATCAAATTTTGTAGATCTAGTTAAAGAATAAGTTGAAGACTTAGATGAAGAAGAGGAAGGAGAAGTGGACCTTGAGTGTGAACTCATCTATACTCTAGATGAGATTGATAAGCCGAGAAAAGATAACTCAAGGTAGAAGAAGCTTGGATAAAAATAAATTGACAAGGTGTCCAAAAATCTTGAAATTTCTGATCAGATGGTAATTAGCCTAAATACATAATTTAAGGAGGCTAAAAGTATAGAATATGTAATCAAAATTGAACTACAATCTAAATCTGATGAATGTATGAAGCAAGAGGTATAAATAGTAGCTTTGAGAAAAGAGATTGAAAAATCCAAAGGTCAAATAGATGAAAGTTTGAAGTTGACATGAGGATTAGACAATATTGATGAACTAATCAACTCTCAAAATACCTCAAAAGAGAGTCCAGGTCTGGGTTATGAGAAGAGAAAAATTTCCTCAACTAGTACATCTGCTAACCTATATGAAAACTTTAAAGTAGAATGAGAATTAGGAGCAAAGAAAGAGAAAGCTTTATAAGATACAATGATATATATAAACACTGTTGATGTCAATAAGGCTAAAGGAAAAAACAAATCTCATGAAAGGGAGAAGAATAATGAGTTCATCTCTGCATATTCAAGGAAGATGTAGAAGACAAAGGTAACTGATGTAGATGGTTACACAAAAGTGAGAAGACTAGTAAGGAAACCCAATTCTATGACCAAGTATTCCTCATCTTTTTATGGTTATTTTTATAGTTGTAATCAGTTTGGTGATAATTCTAGTAAATGTATAGTTGTACCTATAAGGAGAACCAACTTTGTAAGCAAAAATTCATTTACACCCTTGGTAGATACAAATGTAATGTGATATAATTGTAATAATTTTGGTCACATAGCCAAATAATGTAGAACAAGCTTTGAAAGACCAAAAGTAAAAATTGTGAAGAAAGGTATGCCTCCTTGTGTGAACAAAGGTTCATAAGTCTCTGATAAATAGAAAAATAGGACATATAAGAAACCCAAGCATGTATGAAAAATGAAAGATCAAGATAATACTATATATGTTACAAAATGTCAAGAGTTCTCACTATCTGCACATGTTGAGAATGAGAAGACAAAGCTCAAGGAGAAGTTCAAGGTGCTATTCAAGGATAGTTTTGAGGAATGTAAAGATTCAAGTAAATATCCTACTACTCTAGAAAAAGTATCAAGCATAGAACATTATTTATTCTTCTATGGCTAGTCATGATATTTTGAGCTATAAAGAAGATTCATCAGATGAAAAGGTATGTTATGGATCCATGTTGTCTCTATATATTGTTAATCCAAAGGACAATATCATAGTGGATGAGCATGTTACTTATATTAAGCCTAAGAAGAAGAAGAACTTAAATCACAAGATGACCAAGGAGGAGAATGAATATGAGGAGTTATGTGAAACTCCTAGTTTCACATTATTTTTGGACATTAGGAATTAAGGTGTCTCTATATATTCTTTTTAAGAGACTCCTTTAAGTAAAGAAGCAAGTGGTGTTCTTTAGAACATTATGAAGGCAAGAAATGAGTGCTCCTAGTTGAATTTGGTGTGCCAAGATGAGTTAAGTGTTGTTTATGTAGTGTCTGCAAGGACAAAATGAGTATGCTAGTATTGTGTTCATGGAATCTAGTTTTAAAGGTAGGATATGAAGACTTCCAAGTGTGGAAGTAAGTGTGTTTTCTCTAGATCATCATACTAATCAATACAAAGGTATGTAGATTATTTATTGGTCTTTTAGATAAATACTATTTTGATATAGAATAAATGATCCTATGCTGTAAAGTCTTGTATTTATCATTAGTAAGTTAGTAGAGTAAGGGGGAGCTAGATTATTCAATCTGTCAAAATCAAGAAGGCTAATAATAAAGGCACTTGTTATGTTTTCTATGGTTGTAGATTTGAAAATAATCATGTGGATTTTGGTTAAGACTTGTCTATGTCACATAAAAAATATAATAATGTAAAAGGCCTCTAATTTCTTAAGATGACAAGTTTTTTACACCATAGAGTTAGGGGGGATAACTTAAATAGCTTGAATGGCTTGAGGAGTTATGCATGATGTGAAAAGGAGCATATGTGATATGCTTTAGTTATACCTAAAAGATAAGGTGATGTTTGTTATAGATGTTAACTCAAGTAGGTTGAGATGATGACTTGAATAAACCAAGTCAGGTGGTTAGACATTGTATTAAATCCTCATGCACAAAAAAAGTGAGATCTTTGTAATTGGTCAGGTCCTAGGATTAGAGGACTGTGTATGGAGACATGAAGATTCTCAAGTGATGTAATGAGACAAAATTTAGGAGTGATATTTCCTATGTCACATCACTAGATACTAGTGATGGAGTATAAGTCCAGAGGAAGGATCATAAAAGCCTTGTTAATGCCTAGAAGAAGATAAAAGGCAACTCAGGTATGCATATTTTGATAATTTATAATGAGTCGATGGTTGTAGGTTCTTGGACAAATTCCTTTATCTAATAAAGGTTGAGAAAACTTTGGACAAATAGTGAGAAGGAGTCCTTTTGCCATTGATGTTAGAGGGGGAGAAAAAGGGCAAATGGTCTTTGTAAAAGTTTAGAGAAAAAGTTAAAATGCTCTCTGTAAAATTTTAGAAGAGCAGAGCAAGTTTCCAAGATGAGTTTAGGAAAATATGCCATTGCCTAAAGGGAATAAAGTTTGGTATAAATAACTTTAGTTCATACTCATTAGAAGACAATGTAAGCAATGCTAGAGAAGGATCAAATTATTATAAGATCA
Source organism: Torreya grandis (assembly GCA_037957365.1). Classification (NCBI taxonomy): domain Eukaryota; kingdom Viridiplantae; phylum Streptophyta; class Pinopsida; order Cupressales; family Taxaceae; genus Torreya; species Torreya grandis. The sequence goes on from JARHVA010002616.1 coordinate 1,956,947, forward strand.
GAACATTAAGTTTGCATCAGAAAATTTAGTTTACCATCAATACCAAAGGGGGAGATAGATGGAAATATGATTATCATTGATGTCAAAAGGATCAGGTAGGATTGATGGAGAGAAGCGAATGTTTCACAGTTGAACTATGCAAATTTGTCATGATTTTACAAAGATCATCTATGGACTTTTTAAAAAGAAACATATAGTATATTTGTTATGGGTATTTCATGAGTCTTGAGTAAATGGACTGCAATTTCAATTAATAAGGAATGGGCTCATAATTTATTTTTTACCTCTCAAACATTATAGGATTTTACACTAAAATCCTAAGGGTTTAGCCATGGTGTCAACAAGAAAAGTTTTAATTTAATGTTGACTTGGTATAGCCGGGAAATGGTAACCTAAGTTAAAACTTAAGTCCATATGATCATTGAGAAACTAGCCCTAGACCTAGTAATTACTAGCTTTAAGTAATGATCAAAGGACTTTATATTTTCCTAAGTCTAATACTTAATATATATCCCAACTTGATCAATGGCTATCACTTCATTGTACATAGACAATCCAATGAAGTGAATCAAAGTTAAAGTGTCAAAGGTCCCTCTAAGTTAATGCACTAATTTCAAGTGTCACAAGAACATTATTTTATCAAATAGGGGACCAATGAGAGTGAGTCTATCAAATATAAAGTTTGAGCTAGTTGGAAGATCAATAGTTCATGCTTAATCAGACATAGGAGATCCAATAGAGCATGATGAAGTCAAATTTTTAAAAGGAGCTATAAGTGAGCATGTAATTGACAAGTGTCACATTCATGGAGCTTGTCAGATAGAGACCCAATGAGTGTAAGCTTGTCATAGTTAATGATTGATCTTGTCAAAAGATCTGACTGTGCGTGGGTGATTGTGCAAAGGAAATCCAGTGGAGTGAATGGAATTAAATACTATAAAGTTCTCAATGTTTATTGACATAGTGGCGAGTTAAAAACCCAACATGTTTAGGAAGATAGATAGATTACAATCAATCCAAAGATATATGAAGTAGTGAGATGAGGTTAAAGTGTTGAAGTTTAATAACCAAGCCAAGGTAAAGTTTGTGCAAGTTTAAATATCTAATGCTACATTAGAGATAGAATTTGGAGATCAAAAAACATATTTTAAAGAGTGGAACATTAAAGTTCAGTAGTGTATAGATATTTGACGAAGTGAGGGAGCTTAGAGATGGCATAAAGAAAGAGATCAAAGGAAAATATTTGAAGTGTTTAAATTACAATGGTCAAGTGGAGAAACATGTAATAACTTGTGTATAAGTTATATATCTTGATAGACAATGAGATTGATCAATCCAACCAGTCAAATATACATTAAATATATTTTACATCACAACTAGAGTCTAATAGATGTTATAGATAGTAAAGAGACTTCAAATTATGGTGTGATGTAGGGAATCATGATGTGGGAAACTTAAAATCTAAATCATAATGAACTAGAGTCTAAAATTGGCATGATGTGTTTTATTTCAAGTGTGAACACATAGAAGATAGGGACCCCTAGATCATTTGTTTATATATATGACATCTAGGACATAGGTAGATTCTGCTAGAGCTATTATAATTGTGTTAAATTAAAATATATAGATAGAGGTAAAAGTGTAGAGAAGATGAGATACTATTAAAGACTATCAAACATAGATATATATAAACATAGAGACAGAGTGATAGAGTGAGATGAAGTGTGTCAAATAAAGATATATACAGACATAGAGAGAAAGGGGCAGAGAGGAAGAAGGAACAAAGATAATGTGCATAGTATGAGCATGTTATATATTAGACTTATAATAGAGAATAGGGTCTGATTCATTTATAAATAAATGTTATAATCTAGAGTTGTAGCTCCATATATCTGATTGGTTGGTGCCATCAGATTAGAGAAGTTGGTACTCAATTAGGGGATTGGTGTATCTTTAGGATTGGTTTCCTTAAATGTAACAATTGAGGTTTTTCAATTTAGGCTTGTAACCAATGAGGTTTTTCCATGTGAGGTGTTGACTGTGAGGCTAGATTAGAATAGTAGATTCTAACAAGTATTCTCACCATGGTTTCTCCCTTTGGGTTTTCCATGTATAAATATGGTGTCATGTGTATTTGTGTGTGTATGTAATCTCTACATTTATATTTTAATATGCATATGCTTTTGAATTTTATTTAAAAGGATTAGAGGATTGGTTTTAGTTGATATACTAATTCACCCCCATCTTAGTAGATAATTGTGTTCCAATAGGTGTCTCTCAACCCCAAGAAGTGTGTCTTCAGCATCCCATAGGTCAAGATACTATGATACATGGTATCAAAAGAGGGTATCTCTATTAATACAAAAAGAGTGAAATTCATTAAGGATTTGACCTTATCAATTAATGAGAAATGGGTTCAATCTTTCTTAGGAAAGATCAATTTCATCAACCAATTCATATTTGACTTCATAGGGCTAGTGAGACCAATTACATCAATGTTGAAGAAGGATCATCCTTTCAAGTTGACCATTGAATGAATGGAATAATTTGAAAATATCAAGGACATCATATCCACTTCTCCTATGCTAGTTAAGTTGGACTTCTCGAGAGATTTCATGATGTATGTCTATGAAAGTGAACATAGCTTGGTAGTTATACTAATCCAAAAACACAAAGAATAGAAAGGTGAGTGACCTATTACATTATATTCAATAACCTTGCATGGATATGAGATAAAGTATAATTTCATTGAGAAGTAGGATATTTTCATCATCAAAGGCCTCAAAAAATTTAGGCACCTAGTTACAAGAAGCAAGATAATGGTGTATGTGGTGTATCCTAGTGTCCAAGAATACATAATAGAGTGAGAGATCACAAAAAAGAGAGACAAATAGATCAAAAGGAACCTAGAATATGACATTGAAGTCAAACCAACCATGGTGATCTGAGGAAAATGGCTTTGTGAATATCTATCCCAATATGTAGACACCCTAATAGAGGAACAAGATACATTAGAGATGGTTTTAATGAATCAGTGTGAAATTGGTGGGTCTTAGGTAGCTGATAGGACCTACTTTATTCAAACTAGCTGAGATTTAAACAATCTCCCCATTCACAAAAGAAGATTTAATAGGTTGCAGGGAGCTAGCTACATGCTAGTCTAGGGAGTCTTTTTCAAAAGGATCTTCGATGGGGAGCTCATCTAATGTGTTGATAACCACTAGGATGGTAAAATTATGTAGGATATACATTTCACCTCTCTAGATGGACATTTCTCAATAAAGACAACTACAACCAATATCATGTGTGTGGGATATTATTGGTTGAATATGTTTTTAGATTGTTATCAAGTGGTTAAGAAATTCCACCAATACTAGTTCTTCATGGGCAGGTGAAAGAATTGGGCCATGGTGCTAAATCCAATTATGGTCGATGAGCATTTTTCACAATGTTGTTTACATTTTATTAAGATGATAAACCCTATATCTATTTCAAGCCACAAATGGATACTCATGACCACCGATTACTTTACAAGGTGGACCAAAGTAGCCCTGATGAAGGAGGCAATTGAAAACATGATCCTCAATTTTGTAGAGGAATTAGAAGTAAGGTTTGGCCCTCCCAAAATGATCATATCCAAAAATGTGAAGGCCTTCCTTGATTTCATGATTTTTAAATTTACACTCTGAAATGGATTTTTCTTGAAGAATTCATCCAACTACTATCCATAAGGGAATGGATTGGCTAAATCAACAAACAAGAATCTCATAAGGTTAATCAAAAGGATGGGCACTAATTGATAGTGCAAATGGCATATGCATCTCAAAATAGCTCTGTGGGCTGACTGAATTAATCCAAAGTAAATTTTAAAGGCATCCCCATATGAACTAGTATACAATTTACTAGCTTTCCCTTGTAAATAGCTAGTTTCCCTTATGTTAGTTAGTTTCCTTTCTTTGTTGTGATTTCCCTTGAAAATAAGTGTTGTTGGCACAAGTTATTCATTTCATTTCCGAGTGTACACACCTTGGCTCCCTTAATTTTCAAATCATCCATTGATAGATAGTTATCTAACCCATTCCCCTTACCATTAATGTTAGACACTCCCAATTACATGATCTCCTATGAAGATCACCACAAATCTCTTGTGAGATATTATTCAAGCATGTGTGTCACCTTTAAAATTTATGGGGGAGCCTAAATTCAAAAATTTCATGATGATCGTACAAGAATGGGTGGTCTTTAAATACCACTCTCCTAAATGAGCTAAACACTAAATTCCTTAAGAGTTCCAAGAGTACCAAGCTAAAATAGAGCATTTCGAGTGAAGAATTGTGCATGAAATTGAAAACAAGAGATAATATCCAATGCTTTCTTTGGAATAAAAAGAAAATTATACTAAAAAAGCTATAAAATGGAGACTTCTACATCTTCATTCGGTAGTGAACATCCAAGGAAGCACAAAATATGTGGATTTCATAGTCATGAAGACCTTCTACCACACTTTATGGGGAGTAAATCTTATGCATCCACCTTTATAAAACCAAAAACCAAAGTTCCAAATGTCAAGAGCATCTTAAAAGGTCATTGTAGGGACCCCACATTGGTCCTAGACTTTGCAATTGGGATCTTTGATCCTAAATGGAATGTTTGATACTATTTACTAGTAATTAATTCAGATTTCATTTTTAGCTATCTACATGCTTAGAGTAACTCAGATAGTCTAAATAGGTAGTTTTTCAACCTAAAATTTAGTTACACTATTTTACTCTTTTTCACACTACCAAATCATATAATATTCAAAATGCATTTAAGCACTTGTCTTCCCAAGGCCTACCTACTTGGATTTCATTACCAAAGTGGAAACCGACTTGATTTTTTGGCCAAGTATAAATACATGGTTAATACTATATATTGTCAAAGTGCCTGACACCCTTATCATTGTGGAATTATTAAGTGAGGGGGTAAGACATAATACCAAGACAATACCATTGCCAACATAGATCCCTTTCATCCCAAACATCCTAAAACATCCATAGATTGCTTTTTAGTTCCATATTTTTAGCGAACTCTCCTATCATACTTAAATAATAACTTTATAATAATCTAATAACACTTAGGATGACCACTTAACATTTTATTTTCATTTTATTGCTTTCTCTCTGATCATTGTGTGTTTTATTTCAAAAAAATTCATTAATCAATGTTGGTGCAAGGTTTTGTGTTGTGTGCCCTAATTGGATTACTCGCATTGATATAATTATTTGTGTGTTTGATTTCATTCTTGATTCACTTATATTAAAAAAAAAATTCCTAATAGTACTTTAACACATTATATTTTCCCCTAATAGTAGTACATAGTTAACCTATATAACTATGATCCTTCTCATCCTTCTTTATCTCCTAGTTTGAAATATATAGTCATCTTTTACAACTTTGTATCCTTCTCTACCATTCAAGTTATAGAACATAGTCAACCTGATAAACTTTGTATCCTTATTAGCTTGTTCTATCCCCTATCTGTACTATAGAGTCAACATGTATGACTCTATACTATTCTTTGCCTATTGGATTATAAAACATAGTTGACCTATGCGACTATGTATCATGTTTCCCCTTTTTTATTTGAATCATCTTAGACTTCCTTAACCTTTATATCTCATCATAAACTTCTTATTTGAGGACAACACTAAGTTGAAATCAATATATATGATGACCCTTAACAACCCCAATAGGGTTTCCCATAAACAACCTGTGTCTCCTACTCTAGATGAAAGTAATGTGCATGTGGCCACTCACACAACAAACTATGGGACCCATCCTTATACATCTTTGGTTTGTAACCCTATTTTCTCTTTAGAATATAAGCTTGAATTAGAGTATACTCCATAATTGCTTTTATTCATTAATGAATTACCTCAACATCAAGGAAAATATTCTTATACTATTTATCACCTTATGATAAGTGGTCAAATTGAGGATCCCCATTCACCTTCCCCCACATTCTCACATGGATTTAGGGGAAATAGCTTATTTTACTCTCAACCTCTTCCTTCTCTTTTTATCCTTTCTAATACTATAGCCTCTTCTTTTTTTATTTCATCCACCTCCATGCCAAGTATTTCTACTAACATGGAAGGTTCTACATGTAGTGGGGATTTTCTAAGACCTTAATTATTTCACTAGCGCATAATTTGATACCCATGTTAATCATTCCTCTAGTGATTTTAGTTCTCATCCATCTAATGGTGCATCTTTTTTCACCTAAGAAAATCATGCTATTAGTACCTCATTTACTAAGAATTACTCTAAAGCTACTAATATCATGCATGTTATCGTTCATAGTGGTACCCAATCCACTAATACCAATGCTAATGCTTTACATGATGAAAATAACACCATGAAAACCCATCAAATTTTATTTCAAAATCTTAAAAAAATGAATGATTTCCAAGTTATTAATGCCAATCAAATGTTGTAAATGAAAAATAATCATATCCATCTCCAAAATCACTCTCAATAGGTTCCATGGGGAGCATATAACCAAAATGCCCCCCACCTCCCATTTAGTATTCCCATGGTAATCTTATCTCTCAACCTCCTCTTGTTAACAAAAAAATTAAACACCTTAAAAAAAACCTCTTACACCTCAAATTGATAACATAAATATAGGAGGTATCACCCCTACCATTGAATTAAAATAGGTCAACTAATCCTACCCTTCACTTAAAATCATTTGTAAATATATACAAAGATTGGGTCAATATATATTTTTTTGTTTCTACCAAGATCTTAACAAAAACTCTCTCTAAAGATGTTTTATATTGGTATAGCCAAATAATATCTCATTCCATCACTAGTCTATAAGATTTAGTTAATGCTCTAGTACAAGAGTTTCAAACTAGTGAACTCCTTAAAAATACATTGGCTCATTTTATTAATCATAAGCAACATGGAAACTATACAAGATTTTAAAAAATGATTGAAGACCTTATCTATAAAGTGTGAACAAAATATGGTAGATGATAGCCTCTTCCATATGTTCACCAATGCTCTTTATCCTAAGTTGCAATATCAGGTCTGAACTCTCTTTCCATGAACTTTGAAAGAAGTCATTGACCAAGATAAGCACCAAGATTTTCTCATGCATTAATTTGAGCTATCCTAACCTTATAAGGGAAATCCAAACCTTCTACAGGAACTCGTATGATCATAAAAAATAAAAATCATCATGATACTAATGAGGGTATCACTGATTCTTATGACACCATTCATAATATTCAAGTTGTTGTTCCTAACCATACTCCAGAATAAGCTTCCCCTCCCAACCACATTCCCAATCCTCATTTTTATTTAACAAATATAATTAATGTTCAAAAAACTTTGTCCTTAGTGTAATTAAAAAAGGGTCTACCATGTCCTCTTCCACAAGAGTTTTATCCCACTCATCCTATGAAATCTTGGTATGATCCAAATAAATTATGTTGGTTTTATGCTAGTTGGTGTCATCCTCATGAATCTTGTAGACCATTATGTAACTTAGTTATGGATTCCTTCCTTGGTCATAATTAAAACCATGATTATATCATTAATAAACCTCAATAATCCTATGGAATTTTCTTCAAATCCCATGAAACACAAACTTAAACTCAAGTTTTGAGCCAAGCTAATGCTCATTTGGCCATCTACAAAGACCCTCTTCCAAATCACCAAGACAATAATGATAAGCATATTCCTACCAATAACATTGATAGTCTTATAGACCCAACTCTTGAAGATAATCTAGTCAACATGACTAATATGTGAATGGTAGTTTCCTTCATTTATTCTCATCCCACCCACACTCACCAATCATCTCACACTTTTCATATTATCCAAGATTCTTCCCCAACTCACTTAGCAGAGTTTGGGAAAGAAGACATTATATATTTTGATGAACCAATTCTAAAAATACATTGGATAACACTTCTCATACCATTTATACAACTCTTACAACCTCTTTACCCATCACCAATGATACTCAACCTTCTACTACCACTTCAAATTTATATCAAACCAAACTTGCCTTAACTACCCCATCCTCTTAAGACAATAAACTAACATGTCCCTCAATTACACCTGTTGTATCAAATAAACACAAATTCACATTTACTTATACTCCTCCTTATGAGGATCTCCTCTAACACTACACATCTATTTCCAACAATCCCCTTATGGGTTATTATAAATGGGATCCTATGATGGAACTTACTAAACTCCCATCTCAAATCCCATTTCTTGAACATATGCAGACTTATCCATGTCATCCTAATCATCTTATGTATCTCCTATTTAAAATGAACATCCCTTATCGTCCCTTAATATGATGTGAATCCACCTTATCTGGATTGGAAGATAGTATTTTACAATAGTGTGAAGAGTTGTCTATACACATTGATGAAAAAATTGACACTTCTCTCTCCCTCAAATTCCCCATTACTTATATGATTCCTAATGAGATTATGTGGTTTTAGGTAATTGTGTTGCCTCTCTCAATTTTATTAAAACCCTTAGATACTCTAAATTTAATATTAAGTCCACATGCAACATGTGTCAAGGCTATGATCGAAGGAAAATACCTCTATTAGGTGGTGTGTGGATCCCTATCACCATTTAACCTATCACTATTTGAGTGAAGGTTATGAACTTCAATTTTTCTCTATCTTATAACATCTTTCTTGGTAAGCCAAAGACTCTTTGTATGAAAGCAGTTACCTCTTCCACCTACCAATGTATCAAATTCCCTTATAATGGTAAAATCTATAAGATTCAAGGTGACACTAACCCTTATAATTTTAAATTATTCAAAGACTATGGTTTATTTAAAATTCTAACCCTTGAACCATTGTTGAGTGTTCCATATCATGAATCTCAACTATGCAACTTCCCTATCAACTCTATGCAAGGTTACAATAGTCACCCCAAATTCATCAAGAATATGCCACCTAACCTTTTAAATTCACATGATGATGAGCCTAATGAGATTAATCTAAAGATAAAAACCTTTGATCTCTCTCCTCACCTCATTTATCAACTTCTACCTTCTTTAAATCCCCATTCCCATTAACCACCTAGTGATGATATACCCATAGTCTTAACTAAGACTTGACACTCTATTAATCATGCCATCTGATGAAAAGGTCATATCTACCTTTGTAATTTATCTTTATACACCTTACTATGATGATGTTTATACCTTAGATGACCCATTTTAAGAGGCCTAGTTCAAACTTGAGATGTTGAAATCATTTATTTTTTTAATTCTTTGCTTCAGTCTTTTCATATAACTTATCACATTCCCTCCTATATAATTACTAATTTTAGAATTTTTCTTCTTGTTCATAGGGTAGAAATGGTTTGCACACCTCTAATTTTTTAATAACCTCATAGCATCATGCTTATGGATCATGTGGTGACTGGTCCCTATCACTTCACTAGATTCTAGGATCCCTATATCCAACTTGTTCCTAAGATGCTTGCCACTGTCCTTCAACCTTATGTGCATCCCACCTCTCCCTCAACTAAGCCTAGTCCAAATTGTATTCCCACTCCATCTCTAGTTGAGTTTCTTCCTATTTTTAATACTATTTATCCTTTATTTGAGCCTCATCTAGTCTCTCCACCAACCCCACCTCCCCTTGGTGATGGTTTTCTCCCTTTACCACATCTTGCACTTTTTACAACCAAATGGGTAGATCAACCATACTGTAATATTCATAAAGTTTCTAGTAATTAGACTAGAGATTTTTCACTACACCAACCTTCCCCAACTTTTATTTCCACTTTCTCTATTAGTACACCCACAAAGTCTACTAACAAGTATATCTATTACTTTCATGGAATAGATAATCATTCCTCCATACATTGTCATGAGTTATGACAATATATAGACACCTTGCATCCCATTATTCCTTCGCCCATAGACAAGGTTTTACCTCCCCCAAAAATATTACTTGGATATGTTCCCAAATATGGAGAGGTATATTATTTGTGGCACAAATGTGGTACAAATCACATTGATCATTATTGCATCCTTTAGTAACATCTCAAGGATCACCTCATGACCATTCCTAAAACTATGAACCTTATTGCCATAGGTCATCCTCACAAGAAGGATCCCCCTTCTTTACCTATGGCTACTTCTCCACCTATAATTTCTCCACTCGTGACTAACTCACCCATGGAACCTCCTTCACCTGTGGCCCCTTCTCCATTAGTGACTCCTTCACCTATGGCCCATTATCTATTGGTGACCCCTTCATATCCCACAAAGTTTACTCCTATTCCTTCTCCTAAGTATCCCATACATGATAGTCCTCATGAGAATAATCCTTCATGAATGCCTACATTTTCCATCAAGCAAATTTGACGTGAAGTATTTTCTCACTCTCCTTGAAGATCAATGAGACCCTTAGTGCAGTTAGAGTTTAGTTTTATAGAGACTTATAAGCTGTTATGGATAATTTATGTGTACAAATCTATCAGTATTTATTAACAAGCATGGTGTTCTCTAATTTATTTCTTCATTTTTTATTATATGTGTGCTCCAAATTCACATTTATCTATATTATATCATTTGACATTGTATCAAATTATTATTTATTTTACATGGTTATTTATGTCTCACACTACATGTTGTCTATGATGTCATTTACTTCCTTATGTTGTCTTATGGATTATTTTTCATGATTATATACATTTCATCTATATGTTCATTTATTTCTTTTCTCATGATTGTTTGATTCCTTATCAGTATAACACAAATAATCATTATTGTCTCTTGGTTATACAAACCTTACTCCCCTTAGTCATTCTTTCTTTACCATGTGATCAGTTAGAAAATAAGTCATCTCAATATAATCTTCATTTACTAGTCTATCTTGGATCTCCCTTTATTCCCATTATTTATTTTTTCAAACTAAGCATACACATGGTCAAAACTCAAGATAACATGTTGGTTCATAGGTAAGCCTAAGTGTTTTAGTCAATCATGTCTTTAGATAATTAGATTCCTTTAGCCAAAGCCTAAATCTCATTTGTATGTATCACTTTATCTCTCATGATCTGTCATTTCAAGTTTATATGGAGGAGGAATCTTAAAAGCCATAAAAATTCAAAATCTAAATCATTTTAATAAAAGGCAATTATACAAAAAGAAACATTAAAATTTTTCAAAATTCAAATCACACTAAACGATGTGATTCTAATCACATCTCATTTTTATAATCTAAGCTCAAACTTCATAGTTGGCCTCATGATAGAGTTGAGGTCCAATAGGGTATGGTAGGCCAGTAGATTGGAAAAGGAGAATAAGAAATCTCTTAGTGCTACTTACTTTCTCACACAAGTACCCAAACTTCATAGTAGATTGATGGCTTTAGAAGAGGTCTTAAGGAATGGGGAACACATTGTGGGAAGGTAGAACCAATTTACTTTTCTTGTTCAAAATACCATGGATAAGACCTAGGAATGGGGAACACATGAGTCGCAGTATAAGACCATGGATAAGACCTAGCCTCCCTCACAAAATTTTCCAAGACCCAAGTCACATTAATTACATGTGTCAAATTTGAGATAAGTCATGATGGATTATGAGTTACACATCATTAAAATGATTCCTACATTGATTTAATATTTTTTATGCTTACTTCATTGATCTTTCACTTTTATCTTCTTATTTTTTGATTGCATGTAATAATACAACTACTTTTCTTAAGTTTTACATACTTCCCAAATTGAATTAGTGTGATCAATTTAAGTTCATTTTCACAATTTTGTTTCTCTTTTATACTTCCCAATGTGATTTAGTATGATTTATCATCGTAATTATTTTGTTTTTATACCATTCATCTTTCATGTGCTTTTCATTTTATTATATTACTTTCATACTTCCCAACATGATATAGTGTGATTTTACTTGTTTTAATTTGCTGCCATTATTTTTCATAGTTTAAAAATATTTTTCTCTATCTTTTACCACTTTTTGGTTTATTATACTTAGTCATATTTTAGTTATTACACATTTTACAGCGTGATTAGTGTGTAGTACATTATTTTTTGATTAATTATAATTTTCAAGTCCTTTTTGCCTATTTATTTTTAACCATACATCTGTATCACATAATGCTAGAAAAGAAAACACCCCACATATATTTCCCATAACATATACAACAAAATAAAAATATATGTGCTACAAATATAAATATCCATGCATCAACAACCATAACCACATATAACTCATGAGATCAAATCCAATTGTCAAACTAATGTATCTCTATGTATCATATGTTTTATACAATATAATAGTACAAAATACAAAAAAGCATAGCTCCAACGCTATGGCTAGGATCCATCATGCCTATCTTGTGGCCTAAACACATTGCTCATAGATGCCTTAGACTACCCCCTATACATGGTTCATTTAAATGAGGCAATCCAAGATCTTGATCTTACTACATTCCCCTATAAGTTGTCCATTTGGGCTTATACCTATCCAAGATGAATCATGGCAGCCATGTGTGTAGCTCTCTCCTAAGCCAAGGCTTGCCAAACCTATGCCTCTCCTTTTCCCACCCCTTCTAGTGTTTTTAATCCATCCCCACATGTTTTTAGCTTCCTTTTGGCCTCCCCCATTAGTCTTAACTAACATGCCTGCGTTGGGGCAAATGGTACCACTAGATCATCTTGTGTGGTGGGGTTGTATCATACAATCACCCCATCCAAATGCCATGGTGCATATCTATGAATAGGGATCCCCATTTGACCTCCTATATCATAGGATCTATAAAACAAAACTAGATAGATATTAGATCACATATACATATAAAAATTTATCTACCTACTTATAATTACATATAACTAGTATTTTATCTCAAAAATCAAAATTATAACATTTCTTACTAGTCCTAGTGTCACCAACCATGTATCCCCATTTTCTCATCTACTGAGCACATCCTTGATTACCTCATCCATCTCTCACCTCCCTATCAATGCAAATCTAGGAGTCACCACTCGTGCATGCCATGAGCCTCTCTTAAGAGGTGCCTCTATTGACCAAATCTATCTTAGGCTAACTATTAGAACATCATGTGTGACCACCCTAATCTATGCTCAATCTCACCAATGGTTCCTTTATCTATGGTGTGTCTAAGGTGGTCACTACTCCTATTATGGTGCCTATTATGGTACTTAATACACTCATGCATCCACATCCATACCCTCTCCTCTTCCAACTATTGATTATCATACTTAACCATTCCAATGTCCCACATGTCATGAATTGATCATTGATATCTTGATTAGTACTCATCCTCCTCTCCCCTTAATCTCTCTAGTATATTATGCCCAAAAATTAGGCACTAAAAGAGGATCCAATAGGTTTTGGAGTTTAAAATTTCATGGAAAACATGCCACTTGCTACAACTTTACCCACTACATATAGTGGCCTAGTATCTATACTTGAGCGAACCCTGGTGCCATAATCACCCAACTAATCCAAATAGTAGCAATATGTGTGTAGGGATAACACATAATCTCCCATCATGTGATCATCTAAAGCATTGACATGTGGGACATGACCCATGCTACTTGGTCCTAACTCCATCTAATCACCTGACGTAACCTATCATTAACCACATAGAGTAAGCTAGTTGGTTGATGCCTAGGGAACCTCTCATATATCCATGCATTAAGAAAAGCCACTAGTATATTTAGACTTATACCCTCTCAATGATATCCCATACATATCATGCATGATCTGGACCTAGATGATAGACCTAAAATCATATAGCACCTCTTGATCTAAAGTGAACTAGCACAAGGCTATCGCATATAGTGGTACCTTACTCTTTGACTTATGACATGACACTCATGTTGTCACAAGTCTAATCATGACCTTCTATATGTCCAATTTTTTTTCAATATACATATAAAATAAATTAAACCTTAGCCTTGGGTATATCTTATCTAATCACATCACCCATCTAGCTAGTTGTCATCTCTCCTCCAGATCATCTAGTATCCATATGATCATCGGGATCTCTCCTATTGATAGTCCAAGCAATGCATGGAAATATTTAAATATGATACCCACCTCTATGGTATCCCCATCCACCACCCATAAAAATGTGTTGTTAAACCATTCCCATGCTCTGAGGAACATGACAATGATGTCAACACTCAATGATATGTGCTTCATCTCCATGATACATCTCAGACCTAGTACAACTAGTCTCACCATGTCCACATCTCTCAAATGCTCTAGAAAATATATTAACCACTATGCATTGATAAATTTCAAATATATTATTGAAATAATAATGACTGGGGGGGGGTAAATTAGTCTACAAAACTTTCCCTTCAATTACACTTAAGTAAGCATGAACCATTCAAACAAACATATAGATCTTGAAAACATAAACAACATCCACATAAGCATGAAACACAATAACACATCACATATGTAGGAAAAACTCAAGGGGAAGAAAACCCACTAATATTTTAAAATGGAATATAGTTTTAGAATATTTAGTGAATCACCAACTCCACATGGAACACCAACCCTAAGTAGCCAAGTACCCACTTCACTAGGCTTTAACAAGCACCCACTTTTAAGAAGGCACCAAACCCCTAGATTACTTAGCACAAAATAAGCCACTTTATTTCTTTTATCACCTTATTAAAACTATATTTATCACACAATAGATTATTATCACCTTTTTTATCTCTTCACACTCTTTTCCTTCTCAAACTACCTTTTAGACCTCTTCGCTCAACTAGGTCTCTTCAAGGATAATTAGGTCATATGACCTTGATATTCATATTAAGACCTCATGGTATATTAATGAAAATAAATTTAATCTCTTCTCATGGTATATAATACCTCCTTCCACTCAAGAATTTTTTTATCTCATTTTCTTCTCAATCCACTTCACTAACATTTTAATTAGGCCTAAAATCCTTATTCTTATACAAGCGTCTTGATCATCCACCTTTTGGTCAGACACAGACAATTTAAAACTTATATTTGACATAAAATATTCCTTAGGACACATTAAAATTAATAATAAATCATTAAATTATTCTATCCATAACTCAAATATATCAAATCCTTCTTTGGGTCTCATTGAGACCTAATTCCATTAGACCTACTTTAGGACACATTACCTTATGAACCCTTCTAGAAATCTACACCTATATACACAACACAAAATTTCCATTAAATAATAAAATATTCCTTATCCAATATCCTTCAATAACTGTGACACCTTTTAGGTCTAACCACCACTTGAAACACTCCATTAGCACTGCTCAGATTAGGCCTTTGAACACAAATACAAGTCTAAATTGAACAAATGAAGATAAAACGTAATTTATCCACACAAAAAAGATAATAAATCACTTATATATAACCTAAAATACATAAAAAAAATATCACCATAGTCATTAGACACTTCAACTTATGGCATAGAGCTTCAAACTCATCATTTTAACTTGCTTACTCAAAACTGCCAAGACTGTCATAAATGTAGTCATGAAATATTTGAATTAAACACATATATAACCACTTTAAAATATTTAAAATTCATGAAAATTATCCTATGACATATTTATAAAATATTAGAATATAAACATAATATTTTATAGTGGCAACTATTGGTCTTATAGACCAATTTGTTGACTTCACTACACACAGACCTCACTGAGTCAGACAAGCCATTTTAGCTTCATCATTTTCATCACTAATAATAGATTCCAATATCTATACAGAGAATTAATAAGAAATAAAATTATCAAAAAACATCACCATGCACTTGGTTTCATCATTCTATCATGAAAACACATTCCAATTCATCTTCTCACTATTGCCTAGGTTTTTCATTGTTTGCACCATTTGGGCTATTAGCAAATGGCTAAATTGGATGCCCAGTTTCAAAAAATTGAGGGATATAAATTATATATAAATCTTCATGTACATGAAACATTAGTCTTTTAATTATTATTCCATCCATTTTATTACTATGTCCAATACAACTTTTGACTTCTGCAACTTCTTCAAAAACAAGCCTATAACTCAATATTTTCTCTCTCCTTTCTCTAACCAATACCACTTAAAGGTACCTAGGAAATTACACTACAATATATAATATCTTACCTAAGAAACTCAACCCATATTATTCATTTTTGAAAAAAATCTTTAACATTGGGTCTTTATTAGGGTTCTAGGAGGGTTTAAACTAGTTTTCACTCTTAATAATCATTCATAAAGCATAGCTCCTTAACATAAAAACTAATACCTATAATTTCGAAATAGTATCCTTACCCATATAACATGAACTATTTAGGTTCTAATTCAAAATTTTTGAAAGCTAATGAGCATAATAAAATCCTATTTGGGTTCAGAAACCTTCATTTTGAGCACTCAATAGACCTTCAAACAACTTTTCATGCCTTGTCCTTCACATTATGACCATGGAAAAAATTAAAAAAACATACCTCACCTATGATAATTATTACATGATCTCAAACACCCTAAAATTTGATCATGACCCTTAATTATGCCACACTCTCTCTCTTTGCTCTCTAGACCTTAGTCTGCAAACCATATTAGACCTTAAAAGTGACCTTCATGCCTCTTTCCATGAACTCTCCACCTCACTCACATACCCAAACAAACTCATAAAACCACTCATGCCTATGTGCACTCATCTCACCAAGCCACCATGTTTATCCCTTCTCACAAGGTCTCTTCATGCCATAACTAGGCTTAGACTACTTAAACACTTGACCTCAAAAACCTATACCTTCATGAAACCATAAGGCATTAGCTACCTTAAAATTATCTCTTTTGAATTCAAATTATCTTTCATGAAAACATACTTAAGTGACAACACTCTATCAATGCCCCTTGTCACATCAACACACTACCAATTAGGCACATTCTCTTAATGACATCAATCTTATGTAAGATGCACCTTTGACATCAATGATAATACTCAACAATCTCCTCCTTTGTCATTGATGGAATTGTGGATCATGATCCAAGTTTTATATATTTTGGAGTAGTTTTATTTTCATCATGACCATGCTTGATGATTTTGGTAGTTATGTTTTGACCTCCTCTTTCTCTTAGGTCCCTTTTTCTATTTTGTGGCTAAGTCTTGGCCTCTTTCTTCTATTGTCACATGGTTCTTCCATGCTCATTCAACACAAATAAGTTCCTATCTTGCCCAAGAGTAGTGTCAACCTACCCTATGGCATCATGCCACTCTTCAAAAGAAAAGAGTTCTTTTTGTAGAACTTCTAGGAGTGCCATTGGATGATGAAATAATGGGTGAGCCCCATGGTACAGTTATATCAAAAAGGACACAACTTTTCCATGTGGCACCCCTATGCTCATTCTTTACAAAGGATTTATCAGCTCCACTAGGAGAAGATCCAACTCAACACAGGGTATCACGATGCTAACCCAAAGTAGGCTACCTTTTCTTAGAAATTTTAATTATGCCATTGGTTGATGAAGTTAAAAATGGGGCCCACCATGTAGTTTCAATAAGAAGAAATCATTCCTTCCACATGGCATCCCAATGCTCCTCGAGGGTGAATTTTTTTATTGTTAGAGCTTTAAGTAGTGCCTTTAGATGAGAGAAGTGGGCCCCTATTCCTAACAAAATTCTAGAGATAGTTTCAGAGATAGGCATATGGTTCCATGACACTTCTTTTAAGCATCATAGGGGATCATGAAGGCATCAAGAATAACACCATATTTGGGATCTCTATGACAAACTACACTCATGAGATGAAGCTCCCCATTTGGTTTCAATGGTTTCATCATGAGTGTGAGTCCCAAGATTCAAGTGACATTTCCTCATGAGGCCTCTATGCCTATATGTTTAGGGCTCTTTTCTTTTGTTAAGGGATAGTATTTGATTAATTATGTTTATTATTGTAATAAAACAACCATTTGTAATAGTTTATTTTTGAATAGGAAGAGTAGTAGCTATTTACTTTAATTTCATAACCTTAGCAAGTGCCCCTCATAGGTAGGATTGAATATTTTATACTATACCCTTGAGGCCTTTTATATTTTATTCTCTACCTGACAATGAAGAGGATGAGATGTTCTATGTTAAATTGAATGGAATTTATTGTTATCTATTGCTTGTTTTATTTTATTCTATAGTATTGCCTTTTTTTTATGTTACAAGATTTAAATCATGCACACGCTCTTTTAAATCATATTTAATGTTCAAAGGTTCAATCTATTTTATGAAAATGTTAAGGATAAGTACATTAAAAATTATAACACATCACCTTAGTTGATTTTAGTTTTATTTGCATTTCTTTTTCCCCCTCTTCACCCCCAACTAATATGAAGAGTTAGATTCTAAAATCCTAGAGGTTGCTTCATAGAGCACATTTCATCCCACATCTATAAACCTTACCATAATTAGACTGTTCACTAAGATCAATACTTTTAAGTATCAATAGTTTTCCTTTTCTAGCATGCCTGATGGGACGTTGAATTACTAGTCTACCTAACTAGGAGCCAAAGTTTATGAGCCATAGGCCCATTACAAGCTTATAAACAACAATGAACCAAAACTTATTACTACCACCTCTGGTAGCTATAACTCACTAAATAACTATAGGATCTAGTGTGACATAATAACCACATCAAATGATGATTCAAGGAATACCAAGGAACTTAGTAGTATAGAACAGTGGTAGCCCACTCATCTATCTTATGCCCTTGGCTACATGGGACCCTATGCCTAGTAATGATTTGAATTCACTCCCTAAATTTATAGGAGAGGATTTCAAAATTGCAATAAAGCATCTACAAGATATTGCCAATTTATACACTATACATTATGTCATGTAGCATAATGTAGCCTTAAAACCTCTAGTTGCCTCTTTCAAAGGGTGAGCTCTTGACTAGTATCAATCCTTGTTTCCCAAATATATCACCACCATGGAGTATTTATGAGATAGATTCCTTAAATGATTCAATGAGAAGGTGGACTAATCATCTCTCCTATAGCAGTTTATCACCATTGAAAGGGCCATGCTAGAGTCTATTATTGATTTTAATATTAGGTTTTATAAAACCTAGTAAAGGATAATGATAGTAGCTTGATTTCCTATAGGTATGGACATTGTATTCTACCTTAAGGATTTTAACTTAGACATAGTGGTTATGATTCAGTCTCTTAGAGGCTAGACATTGCAAGATGTGCATGACTTAGTAGTTAAGGTGGAGAATAATTTGATAAATGATAAGAAAATTCCCCCATGATCAGTGATGCCCATATTCCTAGAGATATCAATTCCACTAAAAGAAGAATTCATGAGCACCTCGCAAGTATCTCTTTCTATGTATGTATACCCAATTTCTTAGAAAAGTGCATCCTCTTCATCAACACTAGCTACAGAGATGAATGAAATGAAGAGTATTTTGTAAAACTTCTCAAATGAAATAATAAATATCAAAAAGTAACAAGCCATATGTCTGATTCCCCCTTACTAAAACTACCAGAATATAAGGGCACCATACTAACATAACTAGTACCAAGAAAAGTAGACGCTAAATCATCAAAAACCAAACCATCAAGTATGATTTTTAAATGAAATCATCTCTATTCTTGATCCTTTACAAATGGTCATGCCAATTTCAAATAGAGAATCGGTCACTACCCAAAACAACTTAATGGATGATTCCAATTCATGGTGCTTCCCATGCAATGACATGCATACACCTTACAATTATCTAAGATGTGATCTGTAGTAAAAAATTGCCAAATAATGAAGATAAGGGGATGCCCCTGATTCAGCTTCTTATGGATACCAATCCTTATTGATTGAAAATGTTGCCTTAATGGTCTAAATACAAAGGATGTCCTTAGATCAAGAAGAGGAGATAACACCAGAGCATGCACTTTTATCTTGGGTAGAGGATGAAGATGCAGTTTATATGAATGAGATCCCCTCATTAAAAACCCCATGATTTTAGCTGAACTACTTCACCCAATATAAGAAGAGATTGATCAAGACTCAAGAGTATGTCAAAATACATAAAGTGCATTTTAACAAAAATTTAGGGCCCCAATGATCACCTTTGCCATATCAAAAGTGGAGAAAATATCATAGAATAATATGAAAGATCCTGAGGTCTAACTCAAGGGTCATTTAATGTAGTAAAATAGCTAAATAAGGCTCTAGCCAATGTACTTTTATCTTGGGTAGAGGATGCAGATGTAGTTTATATGAATGAGATCCCCTCATTAAAAACCCCATGAGTTTAGTTGAACTACTTCACCCAAACTAAGAAGAGATTGATCAAGACTCAAGAGTATTTCAAAATACATAAAGTGCCTTTTAAAAAAATTCTAGGACCCCAATGATCACCTTTTCCATATCAAAAGTGGAGAAAAATAACATAGAATAATATGAAAGATCCTAAGGTCTAACTCAAGGGTCATTTAATGTAGTAAAACAACTAAAGAAGGCTCTAGCCAATGTTTCTCTTTGGGATTTCTTGTCTATACCATAGAAAAAATATTTGTTAAAATAAGCATTCTAAGATTGAGAGAAACCTTTTCAAGGTATCCTAGCTATGCAACCAACACAAAACAAGAGAAAGGAAACTAGCAATAATGTGCAATCAAACACCATCTACGTTCATCAACTCCTATTTAGGGGTAAGTACAAAAAATAATACCCCATTTTAATTAACTCGCATTATAGGAAACCATTTTTTACACTATTCCATTATTGATTATTGTGCAAGCACCATAGTGATGCCCAAACAGATTTTGGATGCACTACAACTTCAGTATGAACCTTTGAACAAAGGGGTAATACAGTTGGATGGGAAGAAATTTAAAACCATAGGTGTGCTTAGAGATCTCCCCCTTACTTTGTATTCTTATCCCAATATCAAAATCAATCAATAATTTTTAGTAATTAACATTCTACTAGTCTCTAGGTTGTGTATATCAAGAGATTTCACCACCAAGATAAGAGAATACTTGTCCTTGGATTGGTCCCACTTGATCCTAAGGACCAAATATGGCTCAAAATTAAAAGTGTTATTAGATCCACTGAATTTAGAGCATAAACCCAATTATGATATGATGAAATTTGAAGTGACACACACCTCATTATCCAAAAAAGAGATGTATTACAAGGAAATTCTCAAGGAGAAAAGAATGATAGACAACTGGAGCCTGAATGAAGAAGTCCTCATTAATGAATTCATCACGAATGATCCATTTATAAACTTTGATGCCACTATCCTTGGAACCTATGTAATCTATGACAAATATTAGACCATTCTTGAATTCATAAGGTAGAAGCAGGATCAAAGCAAGAAACCTAATAATGTGTTTGATTTCTAGACTACACTTTGATGGTGCAAAATGCAAGAATGACTCTGGAAATGACATCTATTTGATGCATCCATCAAGAGAAAAGACCCGTAGGGCCTTTTTATTCTAGTTTTCCTACACAAACAATGAAACTAAATATGAAGCCTTGGTCCATGACCTTAGCCTTGTTGAGTAAATGGGTGTAAAGTAGTTAAAAGTGTTGGACATTCTGAACTAGTGGTAAGGCAAGTGAGAGAAGTCATGGCCATGAATAAAATTTGCATGAGATACTACCACCATCAAGTATGGGATTCGATAAAATATTTTGAATCCTTTAACATTTATATCATCCCTAGGACCATGAATATATAAGTAGACATAATGGCAACAATCAGCTCCTAATTTGATCTAGTAACTGACTTATTGACCAACAAGCAAGCGGTGTAGGTAATTATAAGACCTACCATATTAAAAAATGATTAGAATTGGAAAGTGTTTGAAAGTGATGCCCAAATCATCATATTTCTCCATTAGTCATGTGATTTTATATAGAATTTGCAACCAAATATCAAAGAAGCTTATAGAAATCAAATCATGTAACTGAAGTCCAATAAACTCTTAAAGGGGTTGATCACTCTAGAGAATATTTTTGATTCTAATGATTCAAGAAATAGTAAGAGGAATTTTATCAAGAAAAATGTGATTACTCTAAGTTTGATGTCAAAGGTGGAAGAAAAATAAAAGTAGGGAAAGAAGTTTCCCAAAAAGATAAGGAGTAATTGATATCTTTATATAAAAAATATGAAGTGGTTATGGCCTAGACCTATGATGACCTAAAGAGGTATGACCATGATTTAATCTAGCATACCATTGATATAGTTGAAGGCTTTGATCCCATATATCAAAATCAAAGGCTAATAAGCCCAAAATTCAAGTCTCTCATGGCTCAAGAGCTAAGGAAATTTATTGACTCAAGGATCATATACCCAATCAAGCATCTGACTTGGGTATAAAATCTAGTTCTGATGAGAAAAAAGAATGGATAAATTATTCTATGCATCAACATTAGGGACTTGAAGAAAGCATCCATAAAAGATCATTATCCACACCCATTAATAGAACAGACCCTGCAAATAGTTGAGGGTGTATAAATGTTCTCTCTACTTGATGGGTTCTCTAGGTACAACCAGGGATGGGTTAATGAAGAAGATTAACACAAGACCACTTTTACTACAAAGTGGGTAA
This sequence comes from Torreya grandis, assembly GCA_037957365.1. Taxonomy (NCBI): domain Eukaryota; kingdom Viridiplantae; phylum Streptophyta; class Pinopsida; order Cupressales; family Taxaceae; genus Torreya; species Torreya grandis. The sequence continues at coordinate 1,979,599 of JARHVA010002616.1, forward strand.
CCTTTGCATATGTGAAGATACCTTTCAACCTCTATAATGTAGGGGACACCTTCCAATGAGCCATGGACACATCCTTTCAATGCCTAATCAACAAAAAGTATCCTCATTTACATGGATGATTTGACTATATTCTCCAAGAAAAGGGAAGCTCACTTCAATCATTTGGATAATTTTTTTCAAAAATGTCAAGAAATCAAGGTGTTATTAGCAATATGATTATCATTGATGTCAAAAGGTACACTATGGATGTCATTAATGTCAAAAGGATTAAGCAATATTGATGGAGAGAAAAGTGTGTTTCACAGTTTCACTATGCAAAGTTATCATGCTTTTATATAGATCATCTATGGACATTTTTAAAAGAAAAAAATAATAGATATGTTGTGGGTTTTTCATGATCATCTTGAATATATGGAATATATATTAAATTAAGAAGGAATGAGCTCATTATTGATTTATTTAGCTCTCAAACATTATAAGGTTTCATAGTAAAATCCTAAGGGTTTAGCCATGACATCAACAAGCAAAGTTATATTTTAGTGTTGACCTGGTATAGCTAGGACCTAGAAACATATGTTATAACTTAATTCCATATCATCATTAAAAAACTATCCCCTCAATGTAACAATTATCAACTCTGAGCATTGATCAAAGGACTTTATATTTTCCTAAGTCTAGGACTTAATATATGTCCCAACTTGATCAATGAATATTGTTTCATCATATGTAGATGATCCAACAAAGTGAAGCAAACTCAAAGAATCAAAGGTCCCTCTATTTGAATGTGATAGTGTCAAGTGTGACAAGCACATGAGTCTATTAGATAGAGGACCAATGAGAGTGAGACTATCAAAGATAAAGTTTAAGCTAGTTGGAAGATCAATGGTTTGCACTTAATTAGACATTGGAGATCCAATGGAGCACGATGAATTCAAATTATCAAAAAGATCTCTGAGTGAGCACAAAAGTGATAAGTGTCAAATTCATAAATCTTGTCAGAGTTAATGATCAAGCTTGTCAGAAGATCTAATAGTGTGTAGGTGATTGTGTAAAGGAGATCCAAAGAAACAAATGGATTTAAATGCTATAAAGTGATTGATTTTTATCAACATATTCATGAGTTAAAAACCAAGCATGTTTGGGAAGATCAACAGAGCAAAATTGATCCAAAGATTTAGTAAATAGCAAGAGGAGGTCAAAGTGTCTAACTTTAATGACCAAGTCAAGGTAAAGTTCATGCAAATTCAAATATATAACAACATGAAGGAGATATGATCTAGAGATCGACAAACATGTTTTAAAGAGTGAAACATTAAATTTCAATACCATACAAAGATCTAATGGAGTGAGAGATCTTGGAGATGGCATGACAAAAGAGATCAATGGCTAGTATTTAAAGTGTTTAAATTCTAATGGTCAAGTAGAGAAACATGTAGGAACTTGTGTATAAGTTCTATATCTCGACACAGATAATGAGATTGATCAATCCAACTGATGAAATCTACATTAAAGATCCTATGCATCAAAACTTGATTCTAATAGATGCTATAAATAGTAAAGAAACCTCTAATTATGTCATAATGCATGGAATTAAGATGTGAGAAACTTACAATCCAAGTCATAATGAACTAGAGTCTAAAATTGACATTATGTGTTGTAGTTTGAGTGTGAACACATAGAAGATATGGAACCCTAGATCATTTGTTTACATATATGACATTTAGGAAAAAGGAAAATGCTACTAGAGCTATTAGAATTATGTCAAATGAAAAAGTATATTGACACGGAGGCAAAAGTGTAGAGAAGATGAGCTACTATTGAAGAGTGTCAAACACACACACACACACACACATAGACATAAAGATAGAGTGACAGAGAGAGATGAAGTGTGTCAAATAAAGATATATCTAGATATAGAGAGAAAGGGGTAGAGAGGAAGAAGGAAAAAAGAGAATAGACATAGTATGATCATGTTATAGATTAGACTTGTAATAGAGAATAGAGTTTGATTCATTTATGAATAAATGTTATAATATAGAGTTATAGCTTCATAGATCTGATTGGTTGGGGTCATCAAATTAGTGGAGTTGGTGCTTAGTTAGGGGATTGGTATCTCCTTAGGATTGGTCTCCTTAAATGTAACTAGTGAGGTTTTGCCAGTGAGGCTTGTAACCAGTGAGGTTTTGCCAAGTAAGGCATTAACATGAGGCTAGATTAGAATATTATATTCTAGCATCTATTCTCACCATGGTTTTTACCTTTGGGTTTTTCATGTATAAATATGGTGTCATGTGTATTTAAGTGTGTATGTGATCTCTACATTTATCTTTTAATCTGCATATACTTTTGAATTTACTTTAAAAGGATTAAAGGACTAGTTTTAGTTGATCTACTGATTCACCCCCCTCTCAGTAGATTGTTGTGTTCCAAAAATAGGTATCAAATCCTATGGTTCCTCTAAATAAGCTTAATTATCTCAAGTATATAGTGGAATAGTGAACACAATGACTAGTCAAGAAGGATCTTCATCAAACAAATCACCTCTCTTTGATGGATCTAACTATGCACTCTGGAGCATAAGAATGGAATCATATTTATCCTCACTAGGGTTTGATGTATGGATGTCTATGGTAAATGGATATATAGCCCCTGCTATAAATCCTATTGATCATGCTTCTAAAAAGGCATATGAGAGAAATTCCAAGGAAAAGAATGTTATTCTTTATGGACTTCCAAAAGTAGAGTTTGTCAAAGTGATGCATTGTCAAAATACACAAGATATCTAGAAAAAATTTAAGATCATATATGAAATATATGACAAGGTAAACCAAGCCAAGTTATAAACATATAGAGGTATGTTTGAAAGTCTTAAAATGACTGAAGAAGAGAATATTGTAGAATACCTCCTCAGGGTAGATGAAATAGTCAATGCAATTAGAGTCCTTGGAAAAGAGATGAAAGAATCAATCATTATCAAAAAGGTCCTAAGATATTTTCCATCAATATATGACTCTAAAATCTCTACAATATAAGAATCAAGAGATCTAAATAATATCATAGTACATGAGTTGCATGAAACCTTCACTACCCATGAGATGAGAATGGGAGATGCAAATACTTCTAAGAGAGAAGCTACATTCAAACCATCCAAGCATGTAAAAATAAAAGCATCTGTATCCAAATATAAGGAGATTGATGAAGAAGAAGCCAACTCTGTCAAAAGATTGAAAAGAGGATCTAGAAATTACAAAGGTAAGTTACACTTTAAATGTTTTAATTATGGTAAAGTAGCATATTTTATACTAAATGACTTTAGAATACAGTGGCTCACTAGATGATAGTGATAGCTCAGATGATGACCATAATTATGACTTTGTGGTTAAGTGAAATGAGTCCCTGTTCATGGCATTAAGATCAAATTTTGTAGATCTAGATCAAGAATAAGTTGAAGACTTAGATGAAGAAGAGGAAGGAGAAGTGGACCCTGACTGTGAACTCATCTACACTCTAGATGAGATTGATAAGCTAAGAAAAGATAACTCAAGGTAGAAGAATGTTGGATAAAAATAAATTGAAAAGTTGTCCAAAAGTCTTGAAAATTTTGATCAAATGGTAATTAGCATAAATACATAAGTTGAAGAGGCTAAAAGAATAGAAGATGTAATGAAAATTTAACTACAATCTAAATCTGATGAATGTATGAAACTAGAGCTATAAATAGTGGCTTTGAGAAAAGAGACTAAAAAATCCAAAGGTCAAATAGATAAAAGTCTAAAGTTGACATGAGGATCAGACAATATTGATGAACTAATCAACTCTCAAAATACCTCAAAAGAGAGTCCAGGTTTGGGTTATGAGAAGGGAAAAATTTCCTCAACTAGTACATCTGCTAACCTATATGAAAACTTTAAAGTAGAATGAGAATTAGGAGGAAAGAAAGAGAAAGCTTTCTAGGATACAATGATATATATAAACACTATTGATGTGAATAAGGCTAAAGGAAAAAAAAATCTCAAGAAAGGGAGAAGAATAATGAGTTCATATCTGCATAGTCAAGGAAGATGTAGAAGACAAAGGTAACTGATGTAGATGGTTACACAAAAGTGAGAAGACCAGTAAGGAAACCCAATTTTATGACCAAGTATTCCTCATATTTTTATGGTTATTGTTATAGTTGTAATGAGTTTGGTGATAAGTCTAGTAAATGTATAGTTTTACCTACAAGGAGAACCAAATTTGTAAGAAAAAATTCATTTACACCCTTGGTAGATATAAATGTAATGTGTTATAATTGTAATAATTTTGGTCACATAGCCAAATAATGTAGAACAAGCTTTGAAAGACCAAAATTAAAAAGTGTGAAGAAAGGTATGCCTCCTTGTGTGAACAAAGATTCATAAGTCTCTGATAAATAGAAAAATAGGACATATAAGAAACCCAAGCATGTATGAAAAATGAAAGATCAAGCTAATACTATATAGGTTATAAAATGTCAAGAGTTCTCAATGTCTACACATGTTGAGAATGAGAAGACAAAGCTCAAGGAGAAGTTCAACGTGCTATTCAAGGATAGTTTTGAGGAATGTAAAGATTCAAGTAAATATCCTACTACTCTAGAAAAAGTATCAAACATAAAACATTATTTATTCTTCTATGCCTAGTGATGATATTTTTAGCTATAAGGAAGATTCATCAGATGAAAAGGTATGTCATGGATCCATGTTGTCTCTATACATTTTTAATCCAAAGGACAATATCATAGTCGATGAGCATGTTACTTATCTTAAGCCTAAGAAGAAGAAGAACTTAAAGCACAAGATAACCAAGGATGAGAATGAATATGAGGAGTTATGGGAAACTCCTAGTTTCACATTATTTTTGGACATTGGGAATTAAGGTGTCTCTATATATTATTTTTAAGAGACTCCTTTCAGTAAAGAAGCAAGTGGTGTTCTTTAGAAGATTCTGAATGCAAGAAATGAGTGCTCCTAGTTGAATTTGGTGTGCCAAGATGAGTCAAGTGTTGTGTATGTAGTGTCTGCAAGGAAAAAATTAATATGCCAATAATGTGTTCCTAGAATCTAGTTTTAAAGGTAGGATATGGAGACTTCCAAGTGTGGACATAAGTGTGTTTTCTCTAGATCATCATACTAATCAATACAAAGGTATGTAGATTATTGATTGGTCTTTTATATAAATACTATTTTGATATAGAATAAATGATCCTATGTTGTAAAGTCTTGTATTTATCATTAGTAAGATAGTGGAGTAAGGGGGAGCTAGATTATTCAATCTGTTAGAATCAAGAAGGCTAATAATAAAGGAGCTTGTTATATTTTCTATGGTGGTAGATTTGAAAATAATCAAGTGGATTCTAGTTAAGACTTGTCTATGTTACATAAAAAATAAAATAATGTAAAAGGCCTCTGATTTTTGAAGATGATAAGTTTTTTATACCATAGAGTTAGGGGGGATAACTTAGATAGCTTGAATGGCTCGAGGAGCTATGAATGATGTGAAAAGGAGCATATGTGATATGCTTTAGTTTTACCTAAAAGATAAGGTGATGTATTCTATAGATGCTAACTCAAGTAGGTTGAGATGATGACTTGAATAAACCAAGTCAGGTGCTTAGATAGTGTATTAAATCCTCATGCACAAACAAAGTGAGATCTTTGTAATTGGTCAGGTCCTAAGATTAGAGGACTCTATATGGAGACAAGAAGATGCTCAAGTGATGTAATGAGACAAAATTTGTGAGTGATATTTCCTACATCACATCACTAGATACTAGTGATGGAGTATAAGTCTAGAGGAAGGATCATAAAAGCCTTGTTAATCCCTAGAAGAAGATAAAAGGCAACTCAAGTATGCATATTTTGATAATTTATAATGAGTTGATGGTTGTAAGTTCTTGGAAAAAATCCTTTATCTAATAAAGGTGGAGAAAAATTTGGACAAATAGTGAGAAGGAGTCCTTTTGCCATTGATGTCAGAGGGGGAGAAAAAGGGCAAATGGTCTTTGTAAAAGTTTAGAGAAAAAGTTAAAATGCTCTCTGTAAAAGTTTAGAAGAGCAGAGCAAGTGTCCAAGATGAGTTTAGGAAAATATTCCATTGCGTAAAGGGGATAAAGTTTGGTATAAATAACTTTAGTTCATACTCATTAGAAGCTAATGTAAGCAATGCTAGAGAAGGATCAAATTATTATAAGATTAGAACATTAAGTTTGCATCAGAGAATTTAGTTTACCATCAATGCCAAAGGGGGAGATAGATGGAAATATTATTATCATTGATGTCAAAAGGATAAGGTAGGATTGATGGAGAGAAGCGGATGTTTCACAGTTGAACTATGCAAAGTTGTCATGATTTTACAAAGATCATCTATGGACTTTTTAAAAAGAAACATATAGTATATTTGTTATGGGTTTTTCATGAGTCTTGAGTAAATGGACTACAATTTCAATTAATAAGGAATGGGCTCATAATTTATTTTTTTACCTCTCAAACATTATAGGGTTTTACAATAAAATCCTAAGGGTTTAGCCATGGTGTCAACAAGAAAAGTTTTAATTTAATGTTGACTTGGTATAGCTGGGAAATGGTAACTTAAGTTAAAACTTAAGTCCATATGATCATTGAGAAACTAGCCCTAGACCTATTAATTACTAACTTTAAGTAATGATCAAAGGACTTTATATTTTCCTAAGTCTAATACTTAATATATATCCCAACTTGATCAATGGCTATCACTTCATTGTACGTAGACAATCCAATGAAGTGAATCAAAGTTAAAGTGTCAAAGGTCCCTCTAAGTTAATGCACTAATTTCAAGTGTCACAAGAACATTATTCTATCAAATAGGGGACCAATGAGAGTGAGTCTATCAAATATAAAGTTTGAGCTAGTTGGAAGATCAATAGTTCATGCTTAATCAGACATAGGAGATCCAATAGAGCATGATGAAGTCAAATTGTTAAAAAGAGCTATAAGTGAGCATGTAAGTGAAAAGTGTCACATTCATGGAGCTTGTCAGATAGAGACTCAATGAGTGTAAGATTGTCATAGTTAATGATTGATCTTGTCAGAAGATCTAACTATGCGTGGGTGATTGTGCAAAGGAAATCCAGTGGAGTGAATGGAATTAAATACTATAAAGTTCTCAATGTTTATTGACATAGTGGCGAGTTAAAAACCAAACATGTTTAAGAAGATAGACAGATTGCAATCAATCCAACGATATAGGAAGTAGTGAGATGAGGTTAAAGTGTTGAAGTTTAATAACCAAGCCAAGGTAAAGTTTGTGCAAGTTTAAAAATCTAATGCTACATGAGAGATAGAATCTGGAGATCAAAAAACATATTTTAAAGAGTGGAACATTAAAGTTCAATAGTGTATAGAGATTTGATGAAGTGAGGGAGCTTAGAGATGGCATAAGGAAAGAGATCAAAGGAAAATATTTCAAGTGTTTAAATTACAATGGTCAAGTGGAGAAACATGTAAGAACTTGTGTATAAGTTATATATCTTGATATACAATGAGATTGATCAATCCAACCAATCAAATATACATTAAATATATTTTACATCAAAACTAGGGTCTAATAGATGTTATAGATAGTAAAGAGACTTGAAATTATGGTGTGATGTATGGAATGATGACGTGGGAAACTTAAAAATCTATTTCATAATGAACTAGAGTCTAAAATTGGCATGATGTGTTTTAGTTCAAGTGTGAACACATAGAAGATAGGGACCCCTAGATCATTTGTTTATATATATGACATCTAGGACATAGGTAGATTCTGCTAGAGCTATTATAATTGTGTTAAATTAAAATATATAGATAGAGGTAAAAGTGTAGAGAAGATGAGATATTATTAAAGAGTGTCAAACATAGATATATATAAACATAGAGATAGAGTGATAGAGTGAGATGAAGTGTGTCGAATAAAGATATATACAGACATAGAGAGAAAGGGGAAGAGAGGAAGAAGGAACAAAGAGAATGTGCATAGTATGAGCATGTTATATGTTAGAATTATAATAGAGAATAGGGTCTGATTCATTTATAAATCAATGTTATAATCTAGAGTTATAGCTCCATATATCTGATTGGTTGGTGCCATCAGATTAGAGAAGTTGGTACTCAATTAGGGGATTGGTGTATCTTTAGGATTGGTTTCCTTAAATGTAACGATTGAGGTTTTTCCATTTAGGCTTGTAACCAATGAGGTTTTTCCATGTGAGGTGTTGACTGTGAGGCTAGATTAGAATAGTAGATTATAACAAGTATTCTCACCATGGTTTCTCCCTTTGGGTTTTCCATGTATAAATATGGTGTCATGCGTATTTGTGTGTGTATGTAATCTCTACATTTATATTTTAATATGCATATGATTTTTAATTTTATTTAAAAGGATTAAAGTATTGGTTTTAGTTGATATACTAATTCAGCCCCATCTTAGTAGATAATTGTGTTCCAACAAGTGTCTCTCAACCCCAAGAAGTGTGTCTTTGGCATCCCATAGGTCAAGTTACTATGATACATGGTATCCAAAGAGGGTATCTATATTAATACAAAAAGAGTGAAATCCATTAAGGATTTGACCTTATCAATTAATGAGAAATGGGTTCAATCTTTCTTAGGAAAGATCAATTTCATCAACCAATTCATATCTGACTTCACAGGGATGGTGAGACCAATTACATCGATGTTGAAGAAGGATCATCCTTTCAAGTTGACCATTGAATGAAGGGAATAATTTGAAAATATTAAGGACATGATATCTACTTCTCCTATGCTAGTTAAGTTGGACTTCTCGAGATATTTCATGATGTATTTCTATGAAAGTGAACATAGCTTGGTAGTTATACTAACTCAAAAACACAAAGAATAGAAAGGTGAGTGACCTATTAAATTATATTCAATAACCTTGCATGGATATGAGATAAAGTATAATTTCATTGAGAAGTAGGATATTTTCATCATCAAAGGCCTCAAAAAAATTAGGCACCTAGTTACAAGAAGCAAGATAATGGTGTATGTGGTGTATCCCAGTGTCCAGGAATACATAATAGAGGGAGAGATCACAAAAAAGAGAGCCAACTAGATCAAAAGGAACCTAGAATATGACATTGAAGTCAAACCAACCAAGGTGATCTGAGGAAAAGGGATTTGTGAATATTTGTCCTAATGTGCAGACACCCTAATAGAGGAACAAGATACATTAGAGATGGTTTTAATGAATCAGTATGAAACTGGTGGGTCTTAGGTAGCTGATAGGACCTACTTTGTTCAAACTTGTTGAGATTTAAACAATCTCCCCATTCACAAAAGAAGATTTAATAGGTTGCAGGGAGCTAGCTACATGCTAGTCTAGGGAGTCTTTTTCAAAAGGATCTTCTATGGGGAGCTCATATAATGTGTTGATAACCACTAGGATGGTAAAATTATGTAGGATATACATTTCACCTCTCTAGATGGACATTTCTCAATAAAGACAACTACAACCAAGATCATGTGTGTGGGATATTATTGGTTGAATATGTTTTTAGATTGTTATCAAGTGGTTAAGAAATTCCACCAATACTAGTTCTTCATGGGCAGGTGAAAGAATTGGGCCATGGTGCTAAATCCAATTATGGTTGATGAGCATTTTTCACAATGTTGTTTACATTTTATTAGGATGATAAACCCTATATCTATTTCAAGCCACAAATGGATACTCACGACCACCGATTACTTTACAAGGTGGACCAAAGTAGCCCTGATGAAGGAGGCAATTAAAAACATGATCCTCAATTTTGTAGAGGAATTAGTAGTAAGGTTTTTCCCTCCCAAAATGATCATATCCAAAAATGTGAAGGCCTTCCTTGATTTCAAGATTTCTAAATTTACACTTTGAAATGGAATTTTCCTGAAGACTTCATCCAACTAATACCCATAAGGGAATGGCTCGGCTAAATCAACAAACAAGAATCTCATAAGGTTAATCAAAAGGATGGGCACTAATTGATAGTGTAAATGGCATATGCATCTCAAAATAGCTCTGTGGGCTGATTGAATTAATCTCAAGTAAATTTTAAAGGCATCCCTATATGAACTAGTATACAAGAAAGAAGTAGTCATGCTCATATCAATAAAGATTCCCATGTTATAGCTTTTGAAAGCTATCAAAATAGTACAGAACAGAGCAATGGAGGTTAGGTTGGTATAATTTCTCAGCCTCCAAGAGGTGAGGGAATGAGTGAGTGATGCTAAGGTCACATGAAAGTAAGTGGTAAAGTGATGGTTTGACAAGAAAGCCTCTGACCCAAGATTTAATCTAGGAGATTTGGTTTTAGAGTATGATGAAAGGGCCACAAAGCTATGCCAACATGTAAAATTTGATTCCCTATGGAGAGGATGCTTTCATGTCATCAACAATATGTAGGGTAATGATTTTGAGTTAGATGATGAATGAGGTAATGCTTTAGAGATTCTGGTTAATGGAATCCACTTAAAACTCTTCAACCAATTTACTAGCTTTCCCTTGTACATAGTTAGTTTCCCTTATGTTAGTTTGTTTCCTTTCTTTGTTGTGATTTCCCTTGAAAATAAGTGTTTTTGGAACAAGTTATTCATTCCATTGCCAAGTGCACACACCTTGGCTCCCTTAATTTTGAATCATCCATTGATAGACAGTTATCTAACCCACTCCCCTTACCATTAATGTTAGACACTCCCAATTACATGATCTCCCATGAGGATCACCACAAATCTCTTTTGAGATATTCTTCAAGCATGTGTGTCACCTTTAAAATTTATGGGGGACCTAAATTCAAAAATTTCATGATGATCATACAAGAATGGGTGGTCTTTAAATACCACTCTCCTAAATGAGCTAAACACTTAAATTCCTTAAGATTTCCAAGAGTACCAAGCTAAAATAGAGCATTTCAAGTGAAGAATTGTGCATGAAATTGAGAAAAAGAGATAATATCCAATGCTTTCTTTGGAATATAAAGAAAATTATACTTAAAAAGCTATAAAATGGAGACTTCTACATCTTCATTCAATAGTGAACATCCAAGGAAGCATAAAATATGTGGATTTGGTGGTCATGAAGACCTACTACCACAATTTATGGGGAGTAAATCTTATGCATCCACCTTTACAAAACCAAAAACCAAAGTGACAAATGTCAAGAGCATCTTAAAAGGTCATTGTAGGGACCCCACACTAGTCCTAGACTTTGCAATTGGGATCTTTGATCCTAAATTAGCCAATAACACAAAAATCTTAAGGGAGGGCACCCACACCCAAATGTTTAAAAAATATGAAATAAAAACTTTGAGTCATTCAACTACAAGATTTGGAGATCCACATTGGCTCAATACATGGTGCCCTTCATGCACCCATTCCCAAAGATCGTTACCTCATGTACAAACATATATGATGTCAATACCAGCATTATTATGGGAAACCACTTGAAATTAGATATTAGTGTCGATGTAGTAAGGGAGATGCTTGGAGTCCTGAGTGACCCCAACATAGACATATGCAGCACAGAGAGCCTATAGAATGTATGGGACACTCATGTCCTAAAATATAAATTCTTCGACACATCCCTCCATTATAATTATATGAAGGTTCCCCCTCTACCCATCACTCTTTTGAGATTTACGACATAAGACATGAAAGATGCCCTTTCTATGTTAAAGTTTATCTTCAAGATGGGCTCAGACACTAATGTCCATGATTTCCAATTGAGTACAGTCTTCTTTTTGAAGATAGTAATTAAGGAAGAAGATTACAAGATGGACTTTATGGATTCCATTATTGATGCTATTCATAGTCAACTAACGAATTTCTCAATGTAGGATACCTTTAATTATTATTCCTTCCTCCTCCACCTTATCCTATATCAAAGCTTCCAATTCTATCCCCCATAATTCACCTTAAATACCAGTAAGATAAGCATGTATCCTCACATAGTCATCCTATCCTTGTATGGACCGACATTTTGTCAACCATGCAACATTATTACAAATTTTTAGAGTGCTTCTTATCCCCTATCCTAATTGACCTTCGCTAGGAGCCCATCACTTTCATAATGATAGACTGCCAAAGATCATAGCTCACAATTGGTATATTTCTTTATAACCCATTTCATGCTCATTAGGTTACATATATTTTAGGAGGAGCCCTTCCAACTCTCGTGCTTGCTCATAAAAAAGACCCTCACCTTGGAACTGGCCCACCAACTTGATGTGGTAGACTCAATTTAAGGAATGAGATGTAAGAAGAAGGCCCTATATGATGTCCCATTCTCAAGAGGGGGAATTATAGTAGTGAAGAGATCACAAGAGCACTTGCTTGCATTAAAACTAGTAGAGCTTGGCCTGGACCAGATTAATGACTAGTGGAACTATGACCCAACCAGCTACATAGCCACTCTAAAGAATTTTTACCCCCTTCAACCATAATATACAGCCATACTTTGAGGATAAAATGTCACCTACAATAGACAACATCAAATATTATGTGGATGTATCCAAGATCCCTTTAAACACTTTTAAGCTGTGGGAATCCTTTTATAATCTAGCCTTAGATTTTGATCCTGCAAATAAAATGACAAAGGGTTTAAGGGCATAGCTTATCTAGAGGGGTTAGAACCAAGAGAAAATAGATGCCTATTGGATATATAGGTAGGAAATAAACAAGTGGGAGCTAAATTTTGAAGACTTGGACATAGAAGATAAATTCAAAAAGCTCTGGGATGAACACCATGAGGAATAAGCTCTAGTAAAAGAAGTGGTCTTAGTCATAGGAGAAGAGGATACCCCTTCAAAGGAAGAGGATAATGTCCCTCCAAAGAAGGATGAGGAAGCTTCCATAATAAAGAGGCCTATGACCTATCCACCTCCTTTGTACCCACATCCATCTACCCAATAGAAACAACATTCCTCTTTAGGGCAACTCGAGGTAGAGCCATCTCAACTCAGATCTGAAGAAAAAGCTTTTAGCCCTCCACCAAGACTCCCACAAAATAAGGTATGATTTTCTCACCCCCTTCTTTCTACCTCTTCTTCATTTTTCACTTTGTATTTGCCTTCCACTATTTCCATTGACCTTGTGCCCATTTCCTCTACCTAACCAACCACCTCATTGGTACCACTTTCCTCTATGCATCTAATAACCTCCCTTACACCACTCTTCAATCCTCCACCCTCATCTACCACATCAAAATACATCATGCTACAAATTCCCCATACCCATTTTCATGGCCCCCCACCTTTCTCTCCTTCCACCCTTACCCTTCACCCACTCGTCTCCAGGGGAATGACGTTCATTTGCTTCACAATAGCAAGTGACCATTCCTTTTATCCTACCATAAGGATACCCCTTTGTGGGTTAAATTATTTATTCTCAAGAATAGTTCCAAAAATAGTTGAAGATTAATAGAAAATCTTGAGAGGCTCAAGTAGAGAAGAGAAGAGGAAAACTAGCCAAGGCCTTGGTGGTGCCTCACATGCAGTTATTCTTTAACTCGACATAGCAATATATAACGATTGCACATATGATGCCTCAAGTAATCAAGCCCTAGGAATAAACACAACTATGGGATTACTCGATACACATTGTCAGCTTCAACCTCAACCAAGACATACTGATTGACAAGGTCAAGTTGATGGAAGAGACTTAGAAGTTCATCACCATAGACTACTATATCAAGGTAGGCTAATAGTTGGAGAAGAAAAAGTTGGAACTTACAAGAGTAAAATATACTATCGATTGCTTGAACATAGAGGCCAAGGAAAAATATGTGTAACTTACCAAAATGATTTCCAACCTATAGATCTACATCACTAATGAGAGCTTCTAGGTGGAGTCCAATCATAGGGCCTGACTATGGATTAAGTAGCTAAATTAAAGACCAAAATAGATGGTCTAAAGAAGGGAAAATATGATACAAAAAAAATTGCACAAGAAAGACATAGAGCTCACATAGGCATATAATAATCTCTTATATTCTACAAGCATGAAATAACAATTATAGCAATAGCTGCAACAAGAGTCCTCAGCCAAGGACCAAGAGATACAAAAAATGAAGAATGACCTCACCATTCACTCTTAGACCATGGGGATCCTCCCCATGGTCCAAAAAATTTATGTATCCTATTGGGAAAGGAGAGAGAATGTGGCCATAAACTTAAAGCTAGTGCTTAGTTTTATAGTAGTCTCACAGTGATTGAGTGCATAGGTGATCACATCCATGGACTAGGTCATCACCTTCACATTCCCAAAGGTTTAATATTTGCAACTCCTAATATAGAATATTTATATAACTACATATGGGAAATTTTAGTCAGTAGGGGTGGTTGACTAAAGAAAAGTGATGGTGAAGGTTAATGAGTTCTTTAGCTACAACAAGGTAGTGTCAAAGTTTAAGGTATTTTTAGATGCCTTAGAAAACATAGTCTAGGATATGAAGGGGCATACCAAAAAATTAGTCCAATTGCACTCCCCTACCCATTTATTATAGATAACATAGTCCTCTTAGAGGAAAAAATAAAAGAACTACTATAAAATAATAAGAATGACTAGATCATCTTTGTGGCTCTTGATCAAGTGCCAAGTGTCTCTGAGGTGGAGACCATTTTATAGCCTCTTTCCCAGCTAGAATTTTAGATTTTGGAAATTGTTCAAGGCTTGAGTAGCATCTCCATCAAGGAGATCATTGATATAGATATATCCTTTGAGGCTTTGAAGAAGAAGACTCAAACATAGGATAAAGAGTGTATGCCTTTGAATGTGGATCTTTAAAAGTTATGAGTTTTGTGGGCCTCGCCCCCTTTTTTCAATTTTGCTTCAACTAGTCTGTGAAAACAAGATTTTGGATTCTTCCAGCTATAGGTGGATTCCATTATAATTCATAAATAACTATGGATCATGATCTACATTTTGTATATTTTAGAGTAGTTTTATTTTCATTATGATCTTGCTTGATGAGTTTAACAGTTATGTTTTGGCCTCCTCTTGTTCTTGGGTCCCTTTTTTATGGCTAAGTCTCAACCTCTTTCTACTACTACCATGTGGTGCCTCCATATTCATTCAACAAAAATAAGTTCCTAGCTTGCCCAAGAGTATTTCCATCTCACAATGTGGCATCATGCCACTCCTCAAAAATAAAGAGTTCTTTTGGCAGAACTTCTAAGAGCATTATTGGCTAATGAAATAATGGGCGGACCCCATGGTGAAGTTATATTGAAGAGGAAATGGAATTTACATGTGGCTCCCCCATGCTCATTCTTTGTAAATGATTTCTCAACTCTCCTAAGAGAAGCACAATATCGACACATGATGTCACGATGCTAATCCAAGGTAGGTTCCCTTTTGTCAAAACTTTCAATCATGCCATTAGTTGATGAAATTAAAAATGGGGCCCAACATGTAGTTGCAACAAGAAGAAATCAATCCTTCCATGTGGCATCCCAACACTCCTTGAGAGTAAAGTTTTTTCCTATTATATATTCAAGTAGCACCATTGAATGAGAGAAGTGGGTCCACATTCCTAACATAATTCTAAAGGTAGTTTTAGAGACAGACACATGGTTCCATGCCACTTCTTCTAAGCATCATGGGGGATCATGAAGGCATTGATAGTAATAATATATCTAGGATCTTTATGACCAACTATACTAATGAGCCAAAGCTCCCCATTTGATTACAATGGCTTCATCACGAGTGTGAGTATTAAATTTCAAATGTCATTTCCTCATGAGGCCTCTGTGCCTATATATTTAGGGCTTTTTTATTTTGTTAAGGGTTGGTAGTTGATTAATTGTGTTTATTTTTATATGAAAGTAACCATTTGTAATAGTTTAGTTTTTAATAGGAAGAGAAGCAATTGTTTACTTTCATTTCATGAGATTAGTAGGTGCCCCTTGTAATTAGGATTGAATATTGTATACTGTGCCCTTGAGGTATTTTGTATTTTTTTCTCCACCTAAAAATCAAGAGGATGTGGTGTTCTATGTCAAATTGAATGGAATTATTGGTATTTATTGTTTCTTTTCTCTACTTCTATAGTATTGGATTCCATTATGTTATAAGCTTTAAATCATGTACATGCTCTTTTAAACTATCTATAATGTTTAAAGGTTCAATCAATTTTATGAAAATTTTAAGGATAAGTACGTTAAAACTTTTGGCACATTTCCTTAATTTATTTTATTTCCCCCCTTTTCACCCCAAAACATTATGAAGAGCTAGTTCTAAAATCTTGAAGGTCACTTCACAAAGCATGTTTCATCCCACATCTATAAAGCTTCCCATATGGATACTATTCACCGAGAGTGAGAGTTTTAGGCATCAACAAGAAACCAATCTCATAAAATTCTCTTAAAAATAAACTTCTCCCTCATTTTAAACTTTATTCCCCTTCGACACAAATGAAAAAGTGATGTTTTCAACTCCTTGGATCACACTCCTTGCAATCAAATCACTCAACACATAGGACTATGAGTTTATGAGTCATAATACAAATATGATGCCATATCTCCATGCATACCTTCTTATAACTACTCACCTACTCTTGGAGCTAATGAACCACTTGATTATCTCCCCCTAAGTACTTGGATTCCACAATGATTATTAGGGGTAGGAATTACACCTAATTCCTATCTTAGGTGTTCAAATGTTACCTTTGGAAGTGGTTTGGTAAAAATGTCTACAATTTTATCTTGTGTAAAAAACATATTCAAGTCTGACACTTTGTTCACTTGATCTCTAAGAAAATGATACCTGATGGGAATGTGGTTAGTCCTTGAGTGCATGACAAGGTTATTTGAGATGCTTATAGCACATGTATTATCATAATAGATAGGGATAGGACCATCATACTCCACCTTTTAGTCTTTTATGGTCTATCTCATCCATAGGACTTGAATACAACATGAAGATGTTGTCATGTACTCATCCTCATAAGTGGATAATGAAACTAATGGTTTCCTCTTATTTTTCCATGAAAATAGGCACCCACCTAAGAAGAAAGCTCCTCCACTGGGACTATTTCTATCATCTATACTTCTTGCCTAGTTTGTATCTATATAGGATATCAAATTTAACTCCTTGATATTTGGATACCAAAATTGAAACTCTATAGTTCCCTTGAGATAATTGATTATATTTTTGACTATTTGTAGATGATTTTCATTCGGATCTACTTGAAAAATTACCATAAGACCTACTACATGCATGATGCCAGGTCTAGAGGTAGTGGTGTATATCAAAATTCCAATCATTGACCTATATGATGTTTGATTGACCTTTGAAGACTCATCTTGCTTGTTTAAATTACACCCTATGATCATAGGTGTACTAACTGTCTTGCAATCTTACATCTCAAACTTATTCAGTATCTCTATTATGTACTTGGCTTGTGAAATGAATATACCTTTTTTATATTGAGTGATTTTAAACCAAAGAAATAATGATAGTTCTCCTAGCATAGACACCTCAAAAAATTTCTTAATCACCTTTGAAAAGACATTGGTCATTTTCTCATTATTGACACCAAAGATGATGTCATCCACATAGATAACTAATATCAACTGATGGTCATAATTTATCTTTATGTAAGGATTAATATCTACAACTCCTCTTTTGAATCTTTCATCCAACATATACCTATCCAAACTAGCATGCCAAGCTCTAAGAGCTTGCTTTAGACCATAAAGAGCCTTTTTCAATCTGTAAACATAGTCTTTATCACCTGATAATGATAACCCCTCAAGTTTCTCTATGTACACCTCCTCTTCCAAATTCCCATTCAAAAAAGAGGATTTGACATCCATCTGGTATACCTTGAGCCTTTTGAATCTTGCATATGCTAGAAACAATCTAATGCCCTCCAATATTGCTACTGGTGCAAAGGTCTCCTCAAAATTTACCCGTTCAAATTGTGCATATCCCTTTTATACCAATCTATCCTTATTCCTATCAACTTCTCCATCTTCATTCAACTTGTTTCTAAACACCCATTTTATGCTAATGACATTGTTATCTTTAAGCCTAGGAATTAGTTACCAAGTCTCATTATTTTCTATTAGGTATAGCTTCTCATTCATATCACCTATCCAAAAACTATCTTTGATTGCTTATACAAGGTTTTTAGGTTTAATCTTAGACAATATAGAAACATTATCTTGATTTAGGTTACTTACTAGTCTTCTCCTTGTTTGCATACATGCATCCTTATTTCCAATGATTTATGATTTAGGATGATCTCTTTGAATCTATCTTGATGGGACTTTTGAGTCTTGTCTTTCCTCAAATTTCTCTTCTTCCTCATCAATCTCTATAGTTTCATCTTCATTATTGAAGTCCAATTTCTATATTGTATCCTTTGACTATGAGTGTGATTTCCTTGCCTCATCAATCTTCACATTGGTGCTTTCCACTATCTTCTATAACCTCTTGTTACAACATTTATAGGATGAGCTCATTGATGAGTATACTAAGAATATACCTTCTTCAGATCTAGAATCAAACTTTCCTAAGTCTTCATCATCTCTTTTGATGAAACATTATCTTCGAAACACTCTAAAGTATTCCACATTAATAGGTCTATCTTTCCATAGTTTATAAGTAGCCTTGTTTCCATTGGTCCTTATTTGTCCTCTATTCAAAATGTAGATTGTAGTGATTAATACCTATCTTCAATATCCATGAGATAATATAGACTCATTTAACATAGTCCCTTCCATCTCTTAAACTATCTTATTCTTTCTTTCCACTACCCCATTCTGCTGAGGTGTCTTATTTATTGAGAATTGTCTCCTTATTCCATGAACCTTAAAGAAGTCATAAAACTCTTTAGACTAAAACTTTCCTCCTCTTTTAGATATTAGGTAGTTGATCTTCCCATTTTTCTCATTCTCAACAAGAGCCTTGAATGCCTTGAACTTGTTAAGATCTTCTGAATTTTCTTTCAAGAATGTCACCCAAATCATTATTGTGTAGTCATCTACGAGTAACATGAAGTAGCTATCTCTTTGAATACTTTGGATTCTTTTGGGACCATAGAGATCCATGTGTATTAACTCCAAGGGTCTTGTAGTAGAGTACTCCTTGGACTTGAACCTTCTTCTAGTCTGCTTACCATGTTGACATGCCTTGAAAAATATTTTTGTAGGTTTGGTGATCTTAAACATGTTATTCACAGACTTCTTAGTGCTTATGTTGACCAAATTTTCAAAATTTAGGTGACCTAGATTTTTTTTCCATATCCAAATTTCATCCATTTACTCATAAAACATCTCTCCTTCTTGATATCATTCAAGACATATAGATTGTTCTCAATCCTCTTAGCATTGGGAATTAGACTTCTTAATTTGGCTTTCCTTATCTCACACCCTCTATCGTGAAAGGTTAGTGTGTATCCTTGGTTTCACATTTGAATTATACTAATTAGTTTATGTTTCAAACCTTTCACATACAACACATTTTCTATTTTGGTCTTCCCATTATCCAAACTCAAGATACCCTTGCCAACTATATTGACAATTGTGTTGTCTCCAAATCTCATTATTCCTACATCATTCATATTCAATGAGATGAAATTATTTTTGTCTCCTAAAATTTGTCTTGAGTAACAACTATCTTTATACCATTTCATTCTTTCATATTAAATGTGAAAGGCAATTTGAACTAGCATAGATTTCTCTTTAGTCTTTTGTTTCTCATTAGCAAATAATCCATCTTGACTCTTGGGATCAATATGATTAATCTTGACTTTATTTGGATTCCAAATTAATTTTTTAACCTTATTATTAACTCTAAAATCTCTATATACCTTGTTAATTCATCTTGACTGATCAATCTTTATCCGATGATCCCTTGATAACTCATCCCTTGAGACCATTCTATAATCACTTGATCTATGACCAAAGATATGGGAAAAAAACAATAACCATTGAAATAATTGGAATACCTCATTACATTGGGTTATTTGATTAGTATCTTCATGTTGAAATTCATGTTGGTGGTCTTAACTTGTTCCATATTCTCATGCTCTTTATCAAACTTGCTCATCTTGTCTATGATATGCTCATGCTCAACCTTCAAATAATCTAGATTTGTCTTCAACTAATCATACTAAAATTATTTTGATATGAAATTTGTATTGACACCTTCTGATGGATTCATGATATCCTTGATGATGTTCTCATCCCTTTTGGCTTCTTTAACCTAGTCACTCTTCAAGGTAGAAATCTGTTCCTTAATATCCTTGACCATAGATCTTAATCCATGCTTCCTCTTCTTTTGATGATTCAAATCATCTAGGGAACTTATGATATTAGCTTCAAGGTCTTCTTTGGCTTCTCATTATTCACTATCATAGTATACTTCTTCATCATATATGTTGTCTTCTTGATCACTAGATATCTTATGCTTCTTAGGATCACCTTCAAGTTGTTAGGCCTAATTCAAAGGACTAGGCTCTGATAGCAATTATCAAATTCATTATGATTGAGCGGGGAGGGGGTGGGAGGTGGGGGTGAATTAGTATTCAAAAAAAATCCCTTCAATTACACTTAATCAATCATGAACCATTCAAACAAACATATAGATCTAGCAAGCATAAACAACTATCCACATAAGCATGAAACACAAGAACACATCACATATGTGATAAACCATTAAGGGAAAGAAAACCCATTGATATCTATAAATGGACTATAGTATTATATAATAAAAAACAAATTTATTGAAACACTAACTCCACATGGACTACCAATCCCAACTAGCCAAGCACCTACTTGACTATGCTTTAGCAAGCACCCACTTGCAAGGAGGCACCAACCCCCTAGATGACTCAACACCAACTCAGCCACTTGATTTATTTGATCACCTTCATAACACGATGTCATTTACATAACAAATGATGATCAACTTATTTATCTTTTCACACCCTTATCCATCTTAAGCTGCCTTCTTGGCATATTCTCTCAACTATATCTCTTCAAGGATGATTAGGTTATATGACCTTTATATTCATACTTATAACTCCTATGAGACATTAATGATAGTCCCTATACTCTCTTTTTATGGTTTGTAGGACCTCATTACACTCAAGGATCTTCTATCTCATTCGCTCCTCAATCCAATTCACTAACATTTTAATTAGGCCTAAAAATCTTTGTTCTTATATAAGCCTCTTGCTAATACATAACTTGATCGGCCACACACACTTACCCACTTAGATTTTCTACACAATAGGCCTTAAGACACATTACAAGTAAGAATAAATCATTATAGTGGGTTGGTCATAACTCAAATAGATCAAATCCTTCTTTAGGTCTCATGGAGACCTAATTCCATTATACCTACTTTAAAACACATTACCTTATGACCCCTTAGAACATTCTAAACCTATATACACGACAAAAAAAATTCATGCAACAATAAAATAGTCCTTTTCCAATATCCTTTGAGTACCATGACATCTTCTAGGTTTAATGTAATGAAATTACTTAGAAGTTCACATAGAATGATTTTATATCACATAGAATATGTAAATATCAGAGATCACACAAAAATAATTGATAGCAGAGTCAAATACTAGATAATATAGCAAAGCCACTTTGAGGGGAAAACCTCCAAAATAATGCACTAATAATATAATACTTAACATGATCCTCAAAGAATAACCACTACCTCTTATATATAGTCTACTTAGCCATGGTTATTCCATACGCTAACCTAACTAAGAACATAGAGAAATGTAACAAGAATATAAAAGAAGTATGTAAGCCATAAGTCAGACACACATATCCCAAAACATACTAAAGGTTAAGGGCATACCATACCCCTTCCCTTCAAAATAATGTTGTCCTCAACATTGAGTCAACTCTGGATGTTACTGCTAAAAAGATTTATTCTCTCAAGTAGCATCTTCATAGGTTAGATTCTTCCATTTGATCAAGTACTCCTTAATGACTCAAGACTACAAGTACTTAGTGTGCATTTAAAGGATCACCTCAGGATCAAGAATAACTCTTCCTTCATCAATTAATTCTAGTAACTCAGTTTGGGTAGCCACTTTGTGTCTAATGACTTTATTTAGGCATGATACATGAAATACTAGATATATGCGAGTGGAGGAAGGAAACTCTAACTTGTAGGCCACACTACCAATTTTTTTCAAGATCTGATATGCCCATAATACTTAGGGGACAACTTGGTATCTTATTTTTTTCTTCAAGGACACCTGATTATATGGCTATAAGTGAATAAAAATACAATTACCAATGCCAAAGTGCCTCTCACTCCTGTGTTGATCTACTTGCTATTTCATGTGATGCTAGGCCATGGATAAATTTTCACAAAAATTAGCAAGGACCTCCTATTGATGGTGAATATTTTCTTCAACTACATGAACCTTAAGATGGACCTTTAAGGTTGAAGTGATGGATGGCAGGTGGTATCCATATAGTGCCAGAAAATGAGACATTTTAGAAGAAATATGAATAGAAGTATAATACCACCATTCAAAAAGTGGCAACCAATGAACCCATTTATCTTGTTTATCAGAAACAAAATAATGGAGATATCCTTCCAAACATTTGTAGGCTACCTCATTTTGTCCATCTAATTGAGGATGATATGATGAACTATGAGCCAACTGGGTACCCAAACATGCAAATAAATTAGTCCAAAAATTAATAGTAAAGATGGGATCTCAATCACTGATAATGATTTTAGGGGTTCTATCCAATTTATGAAATGTATTGAAAAAAGTAAAAGCTATTGTACTAACAAAAAATGGTTGTGAGAAAGAAAAAAATGAACATACTTATTGAGATGATCTACCACAACCATGATAACATTTTAACCATCAAATCTTGATAATCCTATAATGAAATCCATAGACACCTCTTCCCAATGTTGGTTCAAGATAGATAAAGGATGCAAAAGACTTGGGATTTTGATGGTTTTTCCTTTATTTTATTGATAGATCATACATTTAACCACATATTTTTAAACATCCCCCTTGAGTCCTTCCTAAAAAAATCCTAGTTGATTCTATGATAGGTTTTCAAAAATCTTGAATGACCCCCAATTGGAGTTGCATGA
The DNA here is from genome assembly GCA_037957365.1 of Torreya grandis. Lineage (NCBI taxonomy): Eukaryota > Viridiplantae > Streptophyta > Pinopsida > Cupressales > Taxaceae > Torreya > Torreya grandis. The sequence continues at coordinate 2,002,725 of JARHVA010002616.1, forward strand.
AGGTCTTAAAGGATTTTTTGTTTAAGAAAAGAATTCTTACATAGGTATAATCTATCTTTACACCATAATGCATCACCCTTCCATGTGATTTTTTAAAATTCACCCAAACCTTGCTAAATATTCTGAATCAAATCATAGGTAGGACTATCCTTGTCCCATTCTGATTGTGGTTCCTTTAACTAATCTGCCTGCATAATGGTCATAGTATATAACAAGGCCTCAATTGATTCATCCTTCCTAGATAGTGCATCTGCCATTAAATTATCCTTGCCTTTCTTGTAAACTATTTCAAAATCATAGCCTAAAATCTTAGTTACCCATTTATATTGTTCTTCAGATGATGACCTTTGTTCCAAAAAATATTTGAGACTGTCATGATTGGTCTTTACCTAAAAGTGGTGACCCATCAAATAAGGCTGCCATTATTTGACTGCATGAAAAATGGCCATCATTTCCTTCTCATAAATGGGCTAGTGCTAATTTTTACCCTTTAGTTGATGACTTTCAAATGTAAGTGGTCTACCTTATTGCATGAGTAAAACACCCATACCATACCCAAATACATCACCTTTAACCACAAAAATCTTAGAAAAATTAGGAGTAGCCAACACTGGAGTGGTGTAAATTGCTAATTTTAATTGTTTAAATGCCCTAGTAGATGTATCAGTCCACTGAGAGGAGTCTTTCTTCAACAAAGATGTGAGTGGGGATGAAATGCTACCATAATTTTTGACAAACCTATGATAGTAACCAGTGAGCCCCATAAATACCCTTAGTTGCTTGAGTGTCTTAGGAATCGGCCAATCCATCATTGCTTGGATTTTTTTTAGGATCCACTTTTACTCTTGTATGTGAAACCAGATGACACAAATACTCAACCTCACAAGCTCCAAAAGTATATTTGAAATGTTTGGCAAATAACTAATGTTGTTCCAAAATTAAGAGTAGCTGTTTCACATAGTACAAATGGTCTTCCCAATTTTTACTGTAAATGAGGATATCATCAAAAAATACCAGAACAAATTTCCTCAAAAATGGCCTAAAAATAGTATTCATCAAAATCTGAAAGGTAGATGGTGCATTTGTTATCCCAAAAGGCATAACCAAAAACTCATAATGGTCCTCATGAGTCCTAAAAATAGTTTTGGGTATGTCTTCATCATGGATCTAGATTTGATGATACCCAGAATGCATATCTAACTAGATAAAATAAAGATCACCATTTAAATCATATAACAAATCATCAATGACATGAATAGGAAACTTATATTTGATAGTATACTTGTTGAGTTCCCTATAGTTGAGGCACATCTTTTAAGTGTCATATTTCTTTTACACTATGACAACTAGTGAAGAGTATTAGCTTTGGCTATGGTGAAGGATTCCTGCATCCAACATTTCTTGTACCATTTTTTTAATTTCACTTTTTTGAGCATAGAGATACCTATATGGCCTGATATTGGGTGGTGTACTACCAATAATAAGTTTGATAGCATGATCATGTGTGTGGCTAGATGGAAGTCCTTTTGGAATGTCACCAAAAATAATTGAATGGGCATTAATCACTTGTTGTAGATTAGGAGGTGTAGATGGTTGATTTGGATGAACTTCCATGGAAAACAAGTGAGCTACAAATCCTTCAACACCCTTTCATAGAATCTTTGTCATTTTATGGGAGCTAACAAGTTGTGAAGATTTAGCCCTTAATCCCATTAACTCAAATGTCCTTCCCTTAGAATGAAAATGCATGAATAATTCTTGGAAATTCATCTCAATAGTGCCCAAAGTGGTGAGCCACTGCACTCCCAAAATAATGTTAGCTACCCCCATAGGAATAGCAAACATAGGAGAATCCAACAAGTAGTCTCCCATGGCTAGCTTAATACTATGGAATTTTCCTAAGTAGGTGATAGTACCACCATCTGTAATAATGACCTAAGATTCTAGAGTAGGATAAATGAAATAGTTCAAGTGAGCAGCCAACTATTGTTGATGAAGTTGTGTGTGCTTCTAGAGTCAATCAGAATAGTGACCTATTTTCTTAGGAAACCCACCACCTTAAGAGTTTGAGGAGTACTAATACCTAAAAGGCCATGACAATAAATAGTAGGTTGAGAGTATTCAAAATCCTCTTTAGGAACTTCTTCATCCTCACCAAGTGCCTCCTCTTCCTCATCATCATTGGTACCTTTGACGTAAAATACCTTCTTTTTATCACAATGATGGTCTTTACTCCATTTTCTATCGTAACCGTAACACAACCCCTTGGCTCTCTTCTCCTCAATTTGTCTAGGTGTCAGTCTAGTGGGTTGAGGATATGATGGTACTAGAAAGGTATTATCATGACTAGTAGTGAAGGTTTTCTATTTGACCATCTCTTTTTCTTTTACTATGCATGCTCATGGGATAGATTCTGATATAGATGTTGGGTTAAACATTCAAACCTCCAATTGGATGCTATCTTTGAGACCACCCAAAAATAGATCAGTCAAATTTTCCTCAGTGATGTCTTCTATCCATAAGGATAGATTCTAAAATTAATGAATATAATCCTTCATAGTTCTCATTTGCCTCAGTTTGGATAACAAAATGAAGTATTTATCAGATACATAATTATGATAATTATCCAATAAATCATTAGTTAAAATAGACCATGTAATAAGAGCACCATTCTTTTTCTTTTGAGCGCATAACTAGTGATACCAAATCAACTACTCAGGTTCTAGATATAGAGATGTCATGATAAACTTTTGAGAACTAGGTATTTGATTAAGATCAAATAAATTCTCAAGTTGGATAATCTAAGTGAGAGGATCCTTACCATCAAACTTATGTATGTCAACTTAGGGCAACATCAATTTCATATCAGAATTGGAATTGTTAGTGTTGAGAGGGGGAGGACCCAAATACTAAAGTGGAGGGGTGTTTGACTATAACTAAGATGAAAGAGAAGCTAATGAAGTAATGATCTAATTCAATTGATTATGAACCCCATTAATCTCTTTGTGCATCCCTGAAACATTAATTTGAACTACAATAAAGTCATCATGCTGCACCAAGCCTTTTATGTTAGCCTAAAGTTGATAAATCAATAGATCTAAATTTCAAAATTCCATGTCATAGATAGGAGTCTTAAGAGTTTGTTTCTACCCTTTTTATCCCCATGTATAAGGACTAGCCATATACAAACCCTAGGAGGGTTTTTTCCCCCAAAAAAAGTGTATTAGGGGATGGTACCATTGCAATCGCTTTGCCAAGATAAATCCAACGAATGTCTTTATGCACTAGGGTAAAAAAATTTAGCATAAAAAGGTGTACCAATGGAATATACCATTGTGATCATTTCATCGAGATGAATCCAATAACTGGAAATGTGCAAGGTGAAAAAAATCTAGACTTTTTTTTTGTTTTTTTTATTATTTTTTTCAAAAAAGCATTTTGAACAATACTGTGCTGATAGACAAAATTAATTCTTCCCAGCTTACAAGTTATATTTTTTCACTCCTTCCCCTCACAAAAGTTGTGCCTCACTTGATCTAAAAAAATTATGCCACAGAAAGCTTTCCCAAATCAAAGCTCTAATACAACTTGTAATGAAATTACTTAGATGTTCGTACAAAATAATTTTATATGACACATAATAAGCATAAATGAGAGATCACATAGAAATAATTGGCAACTAAAGAAAAATACTAGATAATATAACAAAGCCACTTTGAGGGTAAAACCTCCACAATAATTCACTAATATAAAAATACTTAACATGATCCTAAATGACTAACCACTGCCTCCTATATATAGTCTACTTAGACATGCTTATTCCATAGACTGACCTAATTAAGAACATAGATAAATGTAACAAGAATATAGAAGAGGTATGTAAACCACAAGTTATCCACACATATCCTAAGACACACCGAAGTTTAAGGTTGTATCAATCAACCACCACTTGAAACACTCCATTAGCACTGTTCACAATAGGCCTTTGAACAGACATAAAAGTCTATATTGAATAATTGAAGATAACACAACATTTAGCCACATAACCATGATAATAAATCACTTATAAAAAACCTAAAATACCTTAAAAATATCACCATATACTTTAAATGGTTCAAATTAGGGCATAGAGCCTCAAACTCATCACTATAACTTGATTACTCAAAACTCCCAAGACTATCAAAAACACAGTCATGAAACATTGACCTTGAACACTTGTATGACCAATTTAAAATACTTCAAATACATGAAAATTATCCTATGACATATACAAAACATATTCAAATATATAACATCATATGGTCTAGTGGAAACTATTGGTCTTACTGACCAATTTGTTGACCTCACTACACATAGACCTCATTAAGTTAAACAAGCCATTTTGACTTCATCATTTTCACCACTAAACCTAACTTTAAATATATTTACAAAGCATTAATAAGACATAATAGTCTAAAAAAAATATCCATGCCCTTTGTTTCATCATTCTATCATGAAAACACATTCCCATTCTTCTCACTACTGTTTGAGTTTTTCACTGTTTGCACCATTTGGCCTATTAGCAACTGGCTGACTTGGATGATCAATTTAGAAAACTTGAGGGATAAAACCTATATATAAACCTTAATTGACATGAAATATGAGTCTCTATGTTCTTCCTCCATCCATTTTCTTACTATGTCTAATTGAACTTTTGACTTCTACAACTTCTTCAAAAACAAGCCTATAACTCAACATTTTCTCTCTCCTCTCTCTAACCAATACCACCTAGAGGTACTTGAAAGAGTCTAATACAATATTTAATATATTTTTTAATAAATTAAATCCATCATGATAAATTTTTATCAAAATCTTCAACATTGGGTCTTTATTAGGGTTCTAAGAGGGTTTAGACCAGTTTCCACTCTTAATGATTTTTCATAAAGCATAAACCCTCAATCAAAAAAATAGTGCTTGGAATTTTTGAGATATGACCCTTTCCCATATACCATAAACTTATTATACTCCCATGAAATTTTTTTATAATATAATGACAACAAGATAATCCTTATCTGGTTGAGAACCCTTCATTCTTAGCACTCGAGAGACCTTCAAACAACGTTTCATGGCTTGTCCTTCACACTATGACATCAAAATACATGAGAAAACTTTAAAAAACCTCACCTCTAAAAATTATTACATGATCTCAAATACCTTTAAATCTGATCATGACCCTTTATTAGGCCACACACTCTCTCTCTCTTTGCTCTTTAGACCTTGACTTGCAAACCACATTAGGCCTTAAAACTGACCTTCATGCCTCTTTCCATGTACTCTCCACCTCACTCACATACTCAAACAACCTCATAAAACCACTCATGCTTGTTTTCACTCATCACATCAAGACACCATGCTCATACCTTCTCTTAAGGTCTATTTATGCCATGACTAGGCTTAAACTACCTAAGCACTTGATCTTAAAGACCTGTACCTTCATGAAACCATAAGGCATTATTTGCCTTAAAATTCCATCTTTTACCTTCAAATTATCTTTCATGATAACATACTTTAGTGAAAACTCTCCATCAATGCCCCATGTCACATAAACACACTACCAACTAGACACTTTCTCTCAATGACATCAACCTTATGCAAGATGCACCTTTGACATCAATGACAATACTCAACATATCTTTGTCGTCTCTACAAAATATCAAATAAAAAAATATGTGTTAGATCTCCATGTCATTTTTAATCAAATTACATTCTTAAAAATTTCAAAAAACTTAGTTGGTCTAATTTGGTTTGTTTATTTTCTACCAAATTGACATATTAAATACTAAATCGGCCCTATACATCATTAGGGATATTAAATCATCTCTATCAAACTTATACTAGATCAGCATTTTTAGTACTAAGTCAAAAACCTTTGGTTTAAAATACTAAGTCAGCCACCTCTCTATCCTATAGTATTGTATCAACCACTTCAAAAACAACTATGTTAGCCCATTTCTATGTAGTCAGCCCCCTTCCTTATCCAACTAAATCAGCTTGTTGTTGTGTAGTCAACTTGTTGGTTCTCTTACCCTTTGTAGACTAAGTCAACTTAGTCAACTCTATTCATCTATAGCGACAACTTTTTGACTAATTACCATAAATGCCTTGAGCATTTATTGGTCTAACTCCTTCCTACCCAATACCCCATTTTACCCCTAGTGCCCCTAAAAAATTTCTAAGGTTCATTCTAATGCCTAGATTTCATCTACTAGTTAATTTTATATAATTCACTCAATTTCAAATAAAAATATTCAAAAAAAATAAAATTTTAGTTGCTTACCTATGCTGCACTCATTGCATCTTCTTTACATCCTCTCATCTCAGTTATTATCTCCTCACTATCCTAACTCTCTAGTCTCTCACTAGGTCTATCAGATCTCTATTTTCTCATAATAGTAAAAATACCAAATGAATTATTTTTACCCTATTTATATTTACTATTCAAAATTATTTACCCTTAAAATATTTACCATCAAATTTATTATTTTGACCATATCTTTTTCTCTACTATATCTTTTTCCAAAATGTAAAATATTTTATAATCTAGATGTCTTAGAGAATATTTTCAACTACTATATGTCTATGTTGTAAAAAATTCAATTTTTCTCTCTTTTTCACTAATCTCTAAAGGTTTTCCTAATGTTCCCTACATTGGATACCTTCACATTTATTACATATCCTTATTTATCTACAATACTAATGTAAGTAAAGGTTTGAGTTTTTCAATTTTTTCCTTTCATTTATCTTATTTGCTCCTTACTACACTTTATTCAATTTTAGCATTATGTGTTGCCATGTTATTTTCCTAAAGCACCATCTTGTGTTTCACCTAAATGAAATGTGATGAGATTTGAGTTGGGCATATGTATACACATAATATTTTAAAAATTTATCAATTATTCTATCTTGAAGGAACCTATCAAGTCTCAATCTCTCTAAGTGCTTGACTTGAGGGGTGCACTGAGAAAGGGGTGGTTAGGTCATTAGTGCTTTAAATGATTGTTGTCTTTTATTACCACGTATTATAAACACACCCATATCCTAAAAACATTCCACTAATCTTGGAATAATATTTTTCACCCTCCTCTAGTCATTTACCACGTTCATTATCCTTTCCCTAACCTAAAACCCTTTTTTATAGTTAATGTTACACTATCAGCCCCATCAACCTTATACTCTAATTAATAAAACCTATTAGGGTCTAGGTCAGTCCCTATCCAACCTAGTCTGTGACCTAATTTGCTTTTGTCAATAATGATACTAGTTTGATTGGGTCGAACTTGTTGGCCTAAACTTTTGGAAAGGATTAAGGTTAGATCTTCCTATATAAATAAATCCATTTCATGATTTATAAAAGAAGATAAGAAGAAGATATATATATATATATATATATATATATATATCTTATCCACCATTCTACTTGAGGATCAAGCTTACTATTTCATACTTTATTTGGAGATATGATCTTGTCTTGTGGATAAGTCTTTTGTATGAATTAATAGGTTGTGTATCCTAGAGATGATTTATCATTTTCATCCTTACATAACACAAAAACCTCTTGTGAAGCACTTTGGCCAAAGGAGAGATTGAAACTCAACAAGGTTGTCTTCAAAGGTGAGTATTCCTAACTTTGTTCCTCTTTTGTAAGAGTAAATAGATATGCATTTTTACTTCTCTCCCATGCATTAGAATTTTATATACATATATGTGAGTATATATCCTCTATAAATGTCTACTTTTCATGTTTATTATCCTCACTTTGTGCCACAAGATTTGGTGATCACTAGATTAGATTTTGCTTTACTTTCTATTAGTTTAGTGAATATGAAAACATGGGACCTAGTTAAGGTTTTTGCATAGTTTTTCTTGACTAGAGGCTTTAGAACCCTCTCTAGTGATATTATTATGGTAAGATATCCCTTGGCTATGTATAACAGATCCATTGACAATCAGAAGTGAAAGTAAGATTTATCTTATCTAAGTTAGGATTCATATATAGATTTGTTACATTTCCCATTGCATATAGACTCATCACAAACCATGTCTCAAATTTTTTAAATCTTTTGTGTCTCAAGATTCATGATATAATATGCCTTTAAAGTAGTGTTATATCCCAATAGAATGCACTGGAGTGTCTTTGATTGGATCTTCTACCTCTTTTTAGCTAGGACATGTATATATGATGTACAACCAAATAATCTTAGATGTGATATCAAACATTTATGACCAATCCATACCTCTTTTTATGCCCTATATTATAATATATTTATAGGTGATCTGTTAAGAAGATAAATGACTATCTAAACTACTTCTACCCAAAATGGTGCCTCTAACTTCACAGTGGAAATCATGCAATGATCCATCTCCATGATGAAACAATTGTGTCATTATATAATTCCATTATGTTGGGGATTATAGGGATTAGTCAAGTTTTTTTTATGCCCTTTTACTTGAATAATGCCAAGAATTATTTTGATGTGAATTACCACCTCACTATGAGTGGAGGAGATGAAGAGGCTTCCCCAACTAGGTCACAATAAAATGGTATAAGACCTTAAAATGACCAAAGAATTCACTCTTATTCTTGATGAAGAACACCCAATATTGTGACATAAATCATCAACAAATAATTAGAAGTAATTTAAACCTTTAAAAGAGGTAGGAGGGTTATACACATATCAATATGCTTCACATCAAGATGATCCTTAACATGAGAGGAAATTGGATCAAATGAAACCTTGTGTTATTTTCCTATAAGGCATATAGGGCATATAGGGAAAGAATGGGAAACATGAGGTATACCACATACCATTATCTTAGAGATTAGATGGTATAGGGAGACAAAAAAAAGTGCCCATATTAATAATGCCATATGGAAATATATTATGCCATATAGGCAAAGAGATCAACTATATTGGATGAAACAACATCTAGGGAATATAAATGATCCTTCAAAAAATATATAGATATTACCTTGCCTTCTCATAAGAGGAGAAATGATTTGGTGCCATTATTGATCAAGAACTCAAGCTTAACATTGTAATTCAAGAGCTAACTCATAGATAAGATATTTGCATTCAAGATCGGGACCTATAACACCTTTTTGAGAGTACAACTTCTCATCCCAAGAGGAATTGTGACAATCCCAATTCCTTATGCAACATACTCCTTATCATCTAATATCCTAACTAAATATCTAGTGGGTTGATTAGTTAGTGAATAAAATATCTGCTTCCATCCTATCATATGTTTGTTGGCACTTGAGTCAATCAACCAAACATTAATTTCTAGTGATGAGGTTTGGGATACAATAACTACATTCTTATATGCAATAAAATTTTCTTATATTGGTACCTCCTCTTCAAATGCATCATATTTTTTGGTTTGATTGTGTGCCACTACATATCCTCATTACTTTTATCATCAAGGATGTCTATTTTATTTTTGTGAATCATCTCCAATGGATATGCTATATTGACTAGATGTGCTTTAAGTCAAGTCATTAACCAGCAAGGATTAATGTCATGCATATAAGTGTTACAAATATGGCACCACCATTTTGGATTCTTAGATTTTTTTTATTGTTGTGGTTACTTTGGTGTTCCATTTTGGAATATTGGACCACATTTCTTAGAAATCATTGCTTTGTCTTCAAAATCATCTTGCATGTACTAGATGGCTTCTTCTTGTTGGATACAATTCACTAATTATTCAAAAGACACTACTTGTTTTATAATGTTCAATTTTGTGAAAAATGTGTAAAATTGAGATGGGAGATCTCTTATCATTATTGGAAACAACATCTCATCCTTGATCATTTCTCCACGAAAAACTAGTTCTGATTGAAGTTCTACCACCTGATGTAAGAAATCCTCAACTTTATTTCTTGATGGCATACTAAGTGTATGAATCATGGATTAGAAATGGAGGATCTTTGTTTGGTTCATCACCTCATAGATAATGGAGAAATGTCCCAAGCCTCCTTCGATGTTGATGTATCTTGAATATGAGTTTATACCTCATTAAAGATACTGAGTGTAATCAACATTAGGTATTGGAATTATACTTGCCATTATTTGTTTGCTCATTAGCTTTGACATGACAAGTCACTTTAAAAGTGGAAATGCCCCATAATTATACAAATTAAATAATTATGTGCATATTTGTCTTCCATGTGGGAAAACTGTCCCTTTGATGAGTTAGGCATGATACAAGAGTAACTTTGGTGCAGAAAATAATCTTTCTTATGCAAGATTTCAAAAAACCAAAAAAAAAAATTGTTGTAAAACTATTGTATGTAAAAATAAGTGTACCTTATCAAATATCGAGTAATTTTTTTTAAGAATGAAATGTGGCACACATGTTGGCTCGGTATGTTTGTGTATCCATATACAGATACTTATGGGGGTGTTCTACTTCAATATCATCATCTACATCATATCCTTCATAAAACTTTGCACAAATACTTTATGCCTAACACTTCACATTGAAAATAAAATATATGAGTAGGACTTCATGAACTAATTCATCCAATTGAAGATTACCAATGTTATGAAGGGTGTTAGGTTGTGGAGCTAAAAGCTTCACTGATGCAGACATGGGAGGAGGTTGCTGAGTGTTACAGTCACCAGCGTTGGTTAGGCCAACTGACACCGATCAGGTGTAGACAGGAAGATGCCAACATCGGTTAGGGATCGATCAACGTCGGTCATCTCCAGGCAGATAGGGACCGATGTCGGTCGCCTGTGCAGTTCCAGAACTGCTTGTTCATGAATAGTTAGTTAACAAACTGGTTGTTTGCATGTTGAAAGGCTATTTTTAGTCTTGAGCTATGGATCTAATTATTGTAATTGGATGTCTAATTATTTTTTGCATGAGATCTATATAATAGACTCATGGGCTATATTGTAATTTGTGCTAGTTGAGTAAGAGCAAGGTTAGCTCCTTTAGAGTGAAGAGAGCAAGGTGTATTCTTCTTAGTTCCACAGCGGTGTTGAGTGTATGATTAGGTAGAGCTATAGGTTGTGCTAGTTCTGGTAGAGATCCACAGGGGTGCTGGTTTGGAGAATCAAAAGGGTTCTTCATGTATGTATGATCTTGGTCGGCAGGTGTGCAAGGCCACGTTTGGAGATCTACATATGGTAAGTAAGATTGGTTGATCTGCAGGTGTGTGTGTGTGTGAGATCTAGGTTTACAGGTGTGCAAAACCAAGGTGATTTGTAGGTGTGTAAGGTTAGGGAAGTTAGCAACATAATAGGTAGTAAGATCAGGGGAGATCTACTTGGAGTATGGTGTGTACTTAGATTTAGAGTGCATGGAGCACTTGTGTACTGGTAGTAGTGATACTGACTGGTGGTACTGGCAGTAGTGATACTGACTGGTTGGAGGTGAACACCAACTTTGTGTTTGAGTTGTGTGTTGGGACTATAAGAGAGAGAGTGAGCTCTTGAAGAGATTTACTGTTTATGCCCTAGAGCTGTGAGAGCCCTAGAGGTGTGTAAGGAAGAAGACTGTGGCATCTTCTTTGTTGTATTTCATTCTAGAAGAGTATTCATACAATTGGGTATTATCTCTCATATTCTGTGTTATTTCTGAATTCTAGTTACTTGGTACTTCTAGTTTAATTCCACATATTTAGTTTCTTGGTAATCAATTGTGCTTCTTGGGTTCCTGACAAGTGGTATCAGAGCATGTTTGTTGTTCTAGATTCCTGACAAGTGGTATCAGAGCTAAGGTTGTAGGGAGCAGGTTTGTGTTTGATTATAGGTCACTCTTAGGGGTTTTTTGGTTGAGTGGGAGTATAGCAATGGCAGAAGAAAGTACACTAAAAATGGAAGAATTGAAAATCATGAATGGTCAATTACGGTGTTATGGAAAGAAAGAGTAGATGAAGAAATATTGTTGGTTGGTAGAAGATCAGCATGAAGGAACTAAAGAAGTAGATGTTGCGGGTGTTGTTGCATAGGATGCTCTGGGATGTTCCTTGGATAAACTAGAGTCTTGGTTTATAGATTCTATTGCCTCTTTCCATGCAGCCTGAAATAGAGTATTTTTCCATGTTAAGGTCTTTGGAGACTTTAGAAAGATTTATTTAGGGGTTGGTGAGCCTTGTCAAAGTATTGGCAAAGGGGAAGTGCAGCTGAAATTGCAGACGGCCAACACATGGGTGTTGAAGAAGGTCATGCAGGGCTCAGTCTTGAAGATGCAAATAAATTTCTTCAGGGAAGTTGGGTGATGAAAGATGCACAAAAACTCTCATAGTGGATGCACTTAAATTAGCAGGTGGTAAGAAAGCAGGTACTCTTTATCTACTTGCTTATATTACTGATTCTTTTTCTATTGCAAAGACATGGCTTTGTATTCTTGGTCACATGAGCAAGAAGGAGATGCATGTTCTTAAGAGGAAGTCAGATGTCTTTGACAAACTTAAGAACTAGAAAGCCTTGGTGTCCTTAGAGGAGATGATGGATAGAGATCAGTGGATGGGGCTAGATACTTCTGAGTAGGGTAGTTTGGACATGGGTATGATTCAAAGAAAGCTCGCAGGTAAAAAGTCATCACTCACAGGCAAACACAAGTACCAACATTGGTCAGGAGGAACCGGCATCAAACAGATAGGTACCGACATCGGTCATGTACAGACCAAAGGAGTCAGTGGTGTCGGGTAGGTGGAGACCAACATCGATAGGATAACTAGCATTGGCGACCTAGACAGTTGCATGGAACCAACGTCAGTTGGATTCAGACTGTGTGGTGACCGAGGTCGATCACTAAAATAGATTTTGGGCAGACAAAAAGCTGTCAAGGAGTCTCAAATGCCCATATGGAGGACTGAAAGTGTAAGTAAGCCTCAAATTCATTATTCCTCTTCTTTATACTACTTGTTGCTCATTGCAGAGTAGGAAGGATCAAAGAAATAGTGGGAGCATGGCATGAATGAGGAATTTGATTCCTCAGATGCAGAACCAAATGAGAGATTTGGTAGGATTGCCAGCCGGTATGAAAGCACTCAAAGATGAATGGATTATTGGTTAAAGAATAGAGAGAATGGATATGTGAGATGACAGGCCAGGTCATATGGTCTTGAGGAAGCTACAGGACAGTGGTACAAGTTTGACAGGTGGATGACAAAGCATGGCTTTAGTCAGTGTCATTGTAACCATTGTGTTTGTCTTACCAGGTGGATGATGGTCATGACATTATCCTATTACTATATGTGGAGGATGAGCTTGTTGTAGGTTCAGACATATAGGGTTTTGTTGAGTTAAAGGTAAGGTTAGTTAAGTGGTTTGCCATGAAGGATTTGGGAGCAGTGAAATTCTTTGGCATGAGTATCCTAGAGACAGGGAAGATCACAAGTTGATGTTGTCATAGGATGATTGTGTGAAGGTAGTGCAGGATGCAGAATTAGGTAGCACACCTATGGATGGATAGTTCACAGAATAGGGTCCCCAATCACATGATGAGGTTGAGTACATGTGTACTCCCTGAGTTTGCCCAAGCAGTGGGTGCTGTCAAAAAGTTTGTAGTCAATCTGGGAAGGAAGAACTAGAAAGCGGTTCGGTGGGTTTTCAGGTATCTGAGAGGGACCAGTAGTAGGGATTCATGCTATGCAGGGTTAGGCACTTTGAATATGGCAGGTTACTTGGATGACAGGTGTTGCAACACAAGATGTGTGGTGGTTGGTCTTCAGGATTGAGATTGAAGAGGTATATAAGCTAGGAAACAAATTAGACAGTGTATAGGTATAAGTACAATGCAGTTATTTATCTCTAAGTGGGAGATTGTTAGGTTGTGGAGCTAAAAGCTTCACTGATGTAGACATGGGAGGAGGTTTTTGAGTGTCACAGTCATCAGCGTTAGTCAGGCCAACTGACGTCGGTCAGGTGTAGACAGGAAGCTATCAACATTGATCAGGGATGGGCCGATGTTGATCATCTCCAAGCAGACAAGGACCGACGTCGATCGCCTGTGTGGTTCCAGAACTGCTTGTTCATGAATAGTTAGTTAATGAACTAGTTGTTTGCATGTTGAAAGGCTATTTTTAGTCTTGAGCTATGGATCTAATTATTGTAATTGGATGTCTAATTATTGTTTGCATGAGATCTATATAATAGACTCATGGGTTGTATTGTAATTTGTGCTAGTTGAGTAAGAGCAAGGTTAGCTCCTTCAGAGTGAAAAAATCAAGGTGTGTTCCTCTTAGTTCCATAAGGGTGCTGAGTGTGTATGATCAGCTAGAGTTGCAGGTTGTGCTAGTTCTAGTAGAGATCCACAGGGGTGCTGGTTTGGAGAATCAAAAGGGTTCTGCATGTATGTATGATCTTGGTCGATAGGTGTGCAAGGCCACATTTGGAGATTTACATATGGTAAGTAAGATCAGTTGATCTGCAGGTGTGTGTGTGTGTGTGAGATCTAGGTTTGTAGGTGTATAGAACTAGGGTGATTTGTAGGTGTGCAAGGTTAGGGAGGTCAGCAACACAAGTAGCAAGATCAGGGGAGATCTACTTGGAGTATGGTGTGAACTCAAATTTAGAGTGCGTGGAACATTTGTGTATTAGTAGTAGTGATACTGACTGGTGGTATTAGCAGTAGTGATACTGACTGGTTGGAGGTGAACACCAACTCTGTGTTTGAGTCGTGTGTTGGGATCGTAAGAGAGAGAGTGAGTTCTTCAAGAGATTTACTGTTTATGCCCTAGAGGTGTGGGAGCCCTAGAGGTGTGTAAGGAAGAAGACTATGGCATCTTCTTTGTTGTATTTCCTTCTCGAAGAGTATTAATACAATTTGGTATCGTCTCTCATATTCTATGTTATTTCTAAGTTCTAGTTACTTGTTACTTCTGGTTTAATTCCGCATATTTAGTTGCTTGGTAATCAATTGTGCTTCCTAGGTTCCTGACAAGTGGTATCAAAGCATGTTTGTTGTTCTAGATTCCTGACAAGTGGTATCAAAGGGTAACTTGTAGAGAAAAATAAGATATAGTGAAGTTGGTGGAACTCATCACATTTTACAAGCATTTAAAATGGCTTATATGGTCTACATTTGATACTTTGTACCAAGCTTTGAAGACCAATGTTACATAGGATTGTTCCTTCCATCCCATTGATTTGGATTTCATGTAGCTTAACACATAGACACATATACTAATTAAGAAAACAAAAAATATAACATAATTAATAAATCAAACCTTTTTAACCATGTCAGTAACACCTACTAAGTCTGACATGCTAATTTTCCTCCACATGGCATGATTAATCCCTTATGCATATACATAGAGTTGAATTATCAATACTTGTTGGATCTAAATTATGCTAGTTATATAACATGAAAGAAATATCAACCACCATATGTCAAAATGGATTGCGTGTGGGAAATTGAATGTCTTCTTCTTGTTGTCTTTTCATTTTTCTCATTGAATGATGTTCTTATCTATTCACCACATTTCTATTATGCCACTCTAATACCAGATTGTACTAAGAAAAATTATTTAATGTTTATTCATTAATAGATAATGTGAATATATATATATATATATATATATATATATATATATAGTATAAAAATAGTTGATTAGTTACCAACTACATCAAATTTGACTATCTAACCATTAAACCATAGATTAACTAAGCAATTTTTTATTTTAAAACAATGTAATATTTAAAACTATGCTAACATGTAGAAGAAAGATACCAATGAACTATGACCCATATTTTTCATGATATCATTTATAAGACATCTAAATACTATTTTGATGACTTGCTTGAAAAATCAATAGAGTGACACCAACATGCAATAGCTTTACGATCAGTTTTCGAAAGGTTGAGACAATACAATGTATGACTAAATCCTAATAAATGTATCTTTGGGCCTTCATACAGTAAAATTTTGGGATTCATAATATCCCAATGTAGCATCAAGGTTAATCAAAATAAATTCAAATTTATAATGGACATGCCTCCTCCTATAAACTTAAAGAAACTCTGATCTCTACTGGGCAAGATCTAAGCAATACACCACTTTGTGGCATAGCTAGCATATAAGACTCAGTCATTCACAAGATTACTTAAGAAGGATACAAAATTTGAATGGGATATTGTATGCCAATATAGTTTTAATGCACTCAAATAATACTAGATTAGCCCACCTGTACTAGTACCACCAACACCTAACAAAACACTTATCCTTTAACTCTCAGTGACATATCATGCGCTTGGTGTACTCTTTGAACAACACAATGATCAACATAAGGAGTGATTTATTTAATACATAAGTTTTACACTTTTCTATTACAAATTAAATTATCTAAAATTATAAAATCTATATTTTGCACTCATGTTTATTACTCAAAAGCTTTGACACTATATGATTAAAATTGTGGCACAAGTTATTACAAAGTAGATCCATTCAATTTTCTTATGTCAAAATCGCATATTTAATGCCATATCACATAATGGGTCATGTTACTCTCAGAACTTGACCCAAGTATTATGGGATAAAAATCAATAAAGTGCTAAATAATTACAGATCAATTTGTAGTAGCACCATTATTTGACATAAACCATATCAACAATGATTTTCCATACAACATCACAACTTAAAATACCACTTCTAACATAAGGAAAATTTTATTTGACGGTTTTAGATGTGCATCTAGTGTAGATTCAAGAATTTTTTTCATCAACCCACTTAGGCACATAGTAACACTTAATGACAAAGTTTTTCACTTACAAATAATATTTTATAATACTAGAATCTTATCCTCAGCCTTCAAGTAGCTCAAGATCTCCAAATAAAATCTATTAAGGTCTACGAGGATTCATAATTATTTGTCAATAAGGTTATATATGTTTACCAAACCAAATATCAACATCTCATTACATACAATAATATGGTTTAATGTCTATAGGATTAATTTGAATACTTATCTATTAAAAACATTCCTCACAAAGATAATTGTCATGCTGAAATAATGGCCAGTGAAGTATCATTGATCCCCATTTTTGTCAATGATGAACATGATATATTCACTATTAAATTATTATAGTCATCATCATTATCCTATGATGAACTCATAAATTTAACACTTTTAGCCACTATGCATAGTACAATAGCATCCGAATGGTTTTTAAATCTATACAATTTTCTACACAAATCTATTACACCAAATACTTTCACTAATGATAATAATAAATTAAAGATAAATTCCCTCTACTACATCACATTAGTAGGGAATTATTTAAATGATATTTTGAGGGACACTTCATCCAATGTCTTAAAGCTAAGGAGGCTAAGTTGGCCATTAGCCAAGTGCATGATAGTGAAGGTGGTGGAAATTTTAGCAGTAAAGCAATGCCATACAAATTACTTTGACAAGGATATTATTGTCCAACCATGGAATAATAATGTCAAGAATATGCTAAATTATGCAATAAATTTCAATGACAAGGCAACCTACACCATGTCCCTTCACATTAGTTACCACCCATTGTATCTCGATGGATGTTCATGTTATGAGGCTTTGATTTAATTAGTGATATAAACACATAATATAAAATAGGTCATAAATTCATTATTAGAACCACATAATACTTTAAAAAATGAGTGGAGGACATTCCATTATAATCCACAAAAGGAGAAGATATATGTCATTTTCTTATGACTAACATGATTTCCCATTTCAACCTCCCAATGACCATGATTAAATATAATGGAACTTATTTTAATAAAAAAACAATGATTAAATTCTATACCAAATATAAGATTTGATACACATTCTCTACTCCATACTAACCATAGCATAATGGCCATGTAAAATCAACAAATAAGAAAATTAATAATATCTCCAGTAAAATGGTTACCAAATTTGGCAATGATTGACACAATCAACTCATTTTTGCACTATGGGCCTACCACACCAATATTTAAAAACCAACAGGAGCTACTCCTTATTCACTAGTATATGGCATAAAAGTAGTTATCCCACTAGAGTTAGAAATTCCATCCTTACATGTATCCCTCAAAGGGCTTATTACAGATGATCAACATAAAGAAATATATCTCCATGAATAAGAATAATTGGATTACACATGTATCCAAGCCACAAAATATCTTAGATCATACCATAAATGAATCCATCAGGTCTATAACAGCCATGTTCATAGTAGAGAATTCAAAGTTAATGATATTGTCCTCAAAGAGAATATCAAAAATGTCAAAGCCAAAGAAGAGACAAAAGTTAAGTTCAAACCAAATTGGCTTCGCCCCTCATTAATAATGGAAAATCTTGGCCCAAAGGTATATTTTTTATAGCTTCACTCGACAGTAAGGTTATTAAGAACCCATTGAATAACATGCATATAAAAACATTATATACATAAAAACTCATGTTACACTTGTATATAGATCCATTTTCATGATTACTTATACATAACTTATACTCAAAAAAAATGATACAATATGTTCAAAATACAAAACCATTAAAATATTGCTTACAAAATACCAAAAAAAAGGATTGTATGCATTTCCATGTTTACATTCCTATTACTTGACAGGTAATACATATGTTATCTATGTTAGTCTAGTCAATTTTATCATACATACATGCTTTACTTGTTCTCTTCTAAGTGTTCATAAATTCTTATAGGACTTGGGTCCATCACACAAATGTATATTTACTAATATCTACCTAGTAGGGGCACATACACAGATACATAGATTCAACATTGATACATTCACCCATTGGGGGCATCCTACACACATATTCTACTTTACCAAGTTATATCATTCTATACTACACTTTTTTTTTTGTCGACTCCTAATATGGACTTAATTTATGTACATATTTTCTCTTATATGACATTATCCCACATGTTCATGCATACTTTCATTTCTATATTTCTTCATTGTATGTATTCTTTGAACATGTCCCCATGTCTGTGTTAGTGCTTTCTTGATTATGTATGCAGACACTTAAAACATGTCTTTCCATGTCGTTTTAAGCCAACCTATTTGTTTGAATATTTGGAAATTTGAACATGTCCTTGTATGTATTTATTTCTTAGACTTAGTGACATGTGCTCATGTCCCTTGTATTGTGGTCCCTTGGCCGACTCACATGCCTCATGTGTGTTGTATGCATGTATCATGGCCATGAAAATTGTCTCTTATTTATTACTTTCATACTCAATTTTTGATTCCATGAGGGACCTCATGAATCTCCCCTTCCTATTTGGGTGACTTTATGGACATCATGCAACATCCCCCTAGGTACTTTACATAGATTATATTTAGATTTGCTACTCATATACATGTTCAGATTGTTATGCATATCTTTAGAACATTTTAAATGCTAGATCTAACATACATTGTACAATACCAACTTATGCTCATATTATATTACATTAAAATGTCATGTGTGTACAATATATTAGGTTATTATGCAAATATCATATATACTCAGGATAACACACATGATGTAGAGATTTTCTTTTGAGGACAATTATTTTACATGTTCAATAACTCCTCTCAAAGAGAGGGCATTCACAATCGTTTGTCATAGAGATCAATCCATTTGAGTGCATTTAGATACAATTTCCAATACACAAACACATATTAAAGAGCTTAGAATCAAGAAAACATAGTGAAAAAATGGTTAGACATAGATTAATTTTAGTGTGTATAGAAAAAATACAAAATGACACTAGCATGGAACCAAGGAAACTAACATGGTGTGCTACTATCCAAGGGACCATGATACTATATAATAGCCCTAGAAATAATAAATTTTAGATTTTATAGAAGGAAACAATAATTATAGTCCATATTTACACACTTTTAGTCATAAGTTATCAAATTTGATCAGTTTATGCTCAATTTTTCTTAGAATCATATTAGCTTGATCATATTGGGGGAATCATGCATGACATGATCACTCCTATTTAAATTTTAGATATACATAGACAGAGATTATTGCAACTCAATATAAAATCCATATGCATAAATATTAGAAATGGAGGCATGTACATGGTGTTGGTTGAATATTTTGTCAATCAACGTACTGATAAACAAAATAGGTCTGATCAGCCACAGTAGGAAGATTAGTCATCCAAATGTGTAGTTTTACCACATCAGAAGGACACTAATCTCTCCTCTCATCAAGGGGAGGTTCCCTGTAGGTATGCTATATATATATATATATATATATATATATATATATATATATATATATATATATATAGAAAATAATACTCATGGGTGGGATAAACCATCCATCTCTCTTCTTTCATAGATGACGCGCACGGATCAAAGGAAAAACTCAGGGGAAGTGATAGATAGTACTCCTCTTCTTTCAGAAGTACTATTCAATAAACCACAAGAATACTCCTGGCAGTAACAACAAAATGTAGCAAAAGGATGTAGTAACCAGCAAATCAAGATGCAGCACAAAGTCTTCACCTAGATTGCTCAAGAGTAAGACACGAAAGACAATGAGGGCACAAAGTCACCTCAAAGTCCTTTACATAGAAATAAAAATAAACCACACTAAAGGCAATTATGGGGGGCACAAAGTCTCTCCATAGTTGACTCTTTAGGACACCTTCTTGACTGCTGTCACTAATTCTGCTTGTTGAATTAAAGGAATAGAAGATATATTGAAGAGAAAGACATAAGAAAAATTTCCTCAATAACAAATATATTACAACACAAAGTCTGAAAAACCACTTGCTTTCTTATTCTAGTACCAAAATATGATCAGCAATCTAAGCTCAAAGTCTCAGTAATGCCTTATAATTTGGGCAGAGTTTCATTCTCATTGTCAAAAAAGAGATCCTAATTACAATAGAAGAAAGTCCCTTATATAGCCTCTTCAAGAAGGACTTGGGAACAATCAATGCATCATTTTGCATTGGAATCTATTAAGGAGACATGCCAAAACTTAGGGGCGCTTTACCCATTTGATTTTATCAATGCAAGGAAATAAGTCGTGCTTATTGAAAGTTGCAACTTCCAATGTTTACCTGACGATCTGATCTTATCTTCATCATTCCTTCTTGTCTGGTTAATTGAATCAGGTCCTAGATTTAGTTTACTATTCTATTCTTTCTCTGCTCTCTGCTAGTCTTGGCTTTGAGATCTATGATTATATTTTTGTCTGTATGTTTAAAGGATCAACGGCTAATTCACTGTGTTGAATTTGACATTTTTCGGGCATGTCATTCCTTTGTCTTCTTTCGGTTTTTCTGTTTGGCACTTTTTTGGATTGCACTTGCCCTTTCAGACCTTAAGAAATGACCTATTTTGAGTCAGAAAGAGCTTCTCATAAGGGTATCTACCCTTTGGGTAGTCTTTGAATGTCCTTCAGGCTTCTTTGAGAAACTCTTTGAACTTTGACGATGAACCAATAGTTAAACCAATTCCAAAAATGACCAATTGTTAGAAACCAATTCTTTTAATTAAACACACCTGTAGAAGTCGTGAAACCCATTGAACTTGTAGAAATGAGCCTGTTTGCACTCTGTAGATTTCTTAAAAGCTTGAAAAATGAGGAATTTGAATGCCCAAGACAAAATTTGGAAAGGGAAGAGATAATTTTGGTTTGTAGGACCAAAATAATTCAAATGTTGTCCCAAAAATAGCTGACATTTTTGGGGGACAACACATGGCACATTATTTTCACATGATCAATTTTTCACTAGCTCATCTCAGATGGAATGAAAATTCCATGTCATTCTCCATGTTATATACTTCAAACACCATTTTCACTAGGTTTCACACTAGACTGATGCCTTATTCTATCTATAGTGTTTAGCATTTCGATGTAGTCCTTGAGATACATTCTCGAGTGCCTGAGATGCCCCTTGGTCATTTTTCATTTCATAGTTTCTAAGTGGCCCTAGATCCATCCTACATAGTTTTAGTTACATCATGTAGCTTCAATTATATCACATGGTTTCAGTTACATATGCATCTACTACACATGGGTATGAAATGATGGAGTCATAGCCTAATTGAGTTTTTGAGCCACCTACATAGGAGGGTTAGGAAAACCATTAGTCAAATCTAAGGTATTCATAGTGTATGATCCACCAAGTAGGGGTGGTCAATGATGGAGTCAAATCTAGATTGAGTTATTGATCCACCCACACATGGGGATTGAGCAAGCCATCAACTCAATCCAAGTTATTCATAGATTTTATCACCATGCTACACACACATAGGATATTATCAAGTTTTTGCATTAGTTCACATACCCAATGAGGTATATTCATTCATTCCCTATCTCTTATCTCTTTACTCAATTTTATCTTTGCTTTTGACACTCCTTAAGTAAAGACTAATTTTTACATATTTCATTTGTAAGACATGTAATGGAGCATTATTCACAAATGTAGATCTAGATTCATGGGCTTTGCCTCATAGGTAAATCTATGTATACTTCCTTTTCATTTATCTTAGTCATTTTTATTTGCTGCATTTCTAGAATAAAGGGGGAAAATGTAGTCATATAAAATGTAACTTGAGTACAACAAGTGTCACATGAGAACACACATTCATAACTTAGGCCTAGAATTATCTTAGGTCATATTTTAACCCTTATCTAGCTTTTATTTAACTATTACACATCCATAGACATCCCAAAATCAATCCTATACCTTCCCCTATGGATAGGCCCCTAGTGCCCTAGGTTCTACCACCTAAACAATAGTGCATCCCTTTGGACACTAGCACATTGTGCTAGTGACCAAGGTACCATATTAGTATCTCTTGCCTAATTTTAACCCCAACAAATATATTTTCAATTCTGCTAGTGTCCAAAGGGGCACGCTAGTGTCCCTTGCCTAATTTTAAACCTAAAAATATATTTTAATTCTTAAGACACCTAAGGTTGACCTAGACCTATTCACACTCTAGACAAGCACTAGATCACTATATATACACCAATTTTATCTCTTTATCCACTAGATGGAAATTAAATGTAAATACACATAAATAAGCTCAAGATAAGTCATGTACAATCAAGGTCATTAATCCTTATTCTACCCTACTTATACATATAATCATATGCAACCATCCTAAGCTTAGAATACATATATTTATAGTCTCAAGCTTCACTCAAAACATTCAAGTCAACACTCATAATAGCATTTTCTTTCACTTGCATAAGCACATAGATTGGGAGAACTACATTGGGCTTGATCCCCTCTCTAGGTACTAGTATGTAGGCAAATCTCAACATAATCGAGTGTTGAGGATGTCCAGCCTACCCAAGTAACATCATAGTTCTAATTTTGTGCCACTTAAATACCTTAAAAAAATAGGCATCTAGGCTTTGCATATAAAATCAATCCAAAATAGGTCATGGAAAGTGAATCAAGTTTCATCTGCATAGGGATTGGCATGTCAAACTCAAAAATGGCTACTCTTATAAGTTCACATCAGTCCCTACACAAGGACACTAGCATATAATATAGGACACTAGCATAATACACTACTATCTAGGAGGAATTTTGACACTTGAATCCTATTTATAACACCTTGATCAGCTTTTGTGCCAATTTTAGCCTCCAAATCATCCATATAAATAAATTTATAGCTATGTAATTATTTTGGTCATTCATTACTATTTGTTGAAATATAAAATTAGGTCAATTGTTGCACATATCATCAAAAATATTTATTGTACATTTATACCCTGATTTACTGCACTTAGACCCTTTAACAACATAGGATTTACATACACTAAGTCCTAAAAATTTAAAGCAATAATAACTTTGTTAATATCTGCATTCCAACTTACAAATCAATGTCAAGTCTAAATGGTAGAAGACCCTCCTCATACAAGTAACACTCCATATTTTACTATATACAAAATAAAGAAGCCTTCATTAAATAACTTACCTCACAATTGATGAAAAGTGTTTTGTTTATGGATATACATCCATGATGTTTAAGAAACATAAAATATATTTCAAACCAACTTAAGCTATCTCAACATTCAAAACATAGGGGATACAACATATAAAGCAAATATGGTTGACTAGAGATCTCATCCTAAAATTGGTGAGTAATCTAAAAGAGGTAATAAATTATCCTCAACAAATCTTTTCACAAAGTCAACTAAAATTCCTTCATGAGTTATTCAGATATTCATATTGCAACCATAACCAATATTTATTGCTAATAAGTGCCCTTAATATAGATTAAAAAAATATACTCATGGCAATACCATTTAATTCACATGCCAAGATATTTCAAGAGTTTCATTACAAACCCAGTACCAAATAATTCTAGTGAAATCAATAAAATCAATGCACAACAACTTACTAACACTAAAGTTCAAATCAATGCACAATAACATACTAACACTAAAGTTCAAGAAAACAAAAACCAATAAAAGGCATAATCTTCTGATGTTTAACAAAATATATTAACCATACTATATCATCATTATTAGACCATAATAGTAGTTTTGGCAACTAAAATATCCAAATAAAAACCACTATCCAACCATGCTCATGCCAAAATAAAAAATATATATGAGAACAATGGAAATTATTATTTATGGAGAGAAATACATTTACTATACCAAGTACAAGTTGTATTGCTTGAAAGAATACATATGTGCCTATACAATGGGATAGGGTTTGATCTTAGAAAAACCAATTAAGGTTCAAATCCAAGCCACTATGTAGGCCGTAAACAATAATAGATAATCAGAATTTCATGGCAAGAACTCTAACCCAACTTAAAATATAATACAGTTAATGGTATAACCACTATGGCATTTTTACTTGTATCTTTTTATAGAAATATTACACCACCATGTATACAAACATAAAAAATAGGACTATTATAATGCCAACTTAAGGAGCTAGGGTTTAACCTCTACTAAATCAACTTATACACAATATCATTCTAAAATCCATTAAATACAACCATTACACCAAGGAGAATAAATAAAACCAATCACAATAAATGTTATTAGTCCTTAAAACATAATTTCCAATCAATTCATGGTTTAGGCTCATATATGTGTACCCAATTACACATATTTTGGCATGTAGCCCAAACCAATAATGAATACTATTGATTCACTATTTTACCAATGCCTTAATAAAACTAATGCACTTAATGTTAGCCAAATAAGAAGTGGACCTTTCTTGGTAACAAGAGGATCCTCCATCTTCTTCTTTTTCCCTAGATTTTTCCTCCACTCAAATTCCTTCTTTAGTGGCCCTCTCTAAATATGCCCTTCCTGATAAATATAGAAATGCCATGATTTGGAAGTGGATTTATGATTTTCAACCTTTTCATCATCACAACAACAATCGCATCATAAAAATGGGATAAAATTAATTGAATACTTCCTCTATTGTCCTCAATTTTACTTCCACCTCAACCCCACTACCCTAAAAAGGTACCATGGAAGACTATATAACATCCATGGTGCAAACCCTAAACATAATTATTTTACTAAGTTAACTCAATTCCACTAATGCAATGATTGGAAAAATATTATTATGCCATTTAAAAGTCACATAATTATCCCTCAATTATTTACTCAATATAGTTATCCTTCAATTTGCATTACTAACCTTCACAAATATTTTTAATATTCAATCAGGACTAGGGTAAAAAAGGGCTTATCAATATTAACCTGTTAGGAACTACTGAGTACAATTGATTTACTTTTGTATAAGTAACTAAACACGGAATTAAACCAAAAGCAATAAGTAACTAGAAATCAGAAATAGAAAATAAGAAGAGATATGAGAAACAACCAATCTCTATTAAAACTCTTCCAGAACACAATGAAGAAATCACACTCTTCCATACCTCTTAGGTGTACAGTATTTCTCTCAAGAGTTCTCTCTCTCTCAACCAATTACTTCAATAGATCTTGATCTTACACACCTTGCAGATCTAATTGATCTTACTTACAACTTACTTGGATGATTACAACATGCCCCATGGGTCTCTTAAATAGGATCCAAGGCATACAATAATTAGACTTCCCAATTACAATAATTAGAAACACACACCCAAGACTTAAATTAGTCTTCACATGCAAACACTCAGACCTCCTAAAATTAGACAAGTCTAATTCTGGAAACACATGTAAATGCATGCACACACACACAGGTGACCGACGTCGATTGTTGTCAGTCTGCATATGACCGATGTCAGTAGCTTCTAGTCCATGCCTGACTGATGTCAGAGATACTACTAATGCCAGTTACTGGTTAAGTCTATCAACCTCCACAAGAGCTCAATAGTGAAGCTTTTAGCTCTATAACTCAACAATCTCCCACTTGGAGATAAACAGCTGCACCTATACCTATACAACAACATCCTCTATCTTGTTTCTTTGGTTTGCATCTCCATCTTCAAGATCAATCTTGAAGACCAACAAAATTTGAATGAAGACTCAACTTCTCCTTTGTTACTAGCTTTGTTAACATATCTGCAGGGTTCTTATCCATATGGATCTTTTCCAGCTTCAACTGTCCATCCTCCAATACCTGTCGAATGAAGTGGTACCTAAGCTATATATGTTTGGTTCTTGAATGAAAGGCTGAATTCTTTGCCAAATGAATTGCACTTTGACTATCACTGTACAATCTGCAACTCTCTTTCTCCTTTCCCAACTTTTCCATGAACCATGTCATCCATATCATTTCTTTGCTAGCCTCTATGACTGCAATGTATTCTGCCTCTGTAGTAGACAAGGCAACAACCTTTTGCAACTTTGAAATCTAGCTAACTGCCATTCCACCAACAGTGAACACATATCCTATGGTGCTTCTCCTACCATCTAAGTCACCTGCCATATCTAAATCTACATACCCATGTAGAGAAGTGCTTGAACTTGCATAGCATAAGTACCTGCTACTGGTCCCTCTCAGATACCTGAGAATCCACTGGACTGCTTTCCAGTGTTCCTTTCTTGGATTGGGCATAAACTTGCTGACAACTCCCACTGCTTGGGCAATGTCAGGTCTGATACATACCATAGCATACATTAAGCTCCCAACTACTGAAGAATATGGAACTTTGCTCATGTACTCAACCTCATCATGTGATTTAGGACACTGCTCTTTGCTCAACTTGAAGTGTCTAGCCATAGGTGTGCTTACTAGTTTTGCATCCTGCATATAAAACCTCTCCAACACCTTATTCACATAATCCTCTTGAGACAAAATCAGCTTGTGATTTTTCCTGTCTCTCTTAATACTCATGCCAAGGATTTTATTTGCTGTTCCTAAATCCTTCATGGAAAATGTGTGAGCTAATTTTACCTTTAGCTCAGTAATTTCGTGCATGTGTGAACCTGCAACAAGCATATCATCCACATACAACAACAGGATAATATAATGACCATTATCCAATCTAGTAAAATAAACACAATGGTCAAATTGACATTTACTAAAGCCATGCTCTGTCATAAACCTGTCAAACCTTAAATACCATTATCTTGGAGCTTTGCTTAAGACCATATAAGCTTTTCTTCAACCTGCACACAAGTTTCTCCTTACCTGTGACCTCAAAACCTTCTGGCTATTCCATATATATCTCTTCATCTAAATCTTCATGAATAAACTCTATCTTAACATCAAGCTACTCAAGATGCAAATCCTCAATAGAAACTAAATACAATACAGTCCGAATAGATGTCATCTTTACTACAGGAGAAAAAATTTCACCAAAGTTAATACCTAGTTTCCGTGCAAATCCCTTTACTACCAACCTAGCCTTATGTCTCATCTATCCATTCTCTCCTTCCTTTAACCTGTATACCCATTTGTTTTTTAGTGCTTTATTTCTGACTGGTAACTCAACCAAATCCCACGTTTGGTTCTCCACTAAGGAATCAATTTCCTCATTCATGCCATGCTCCCACTGTTTCCTAGATTCTACCTATATTGCCTCATCAAAACTTTATGGTTCTCCAACATCAGTTAGCAACACGTAGTATAAAGAAGGGGAATAATGAATTGGAGGTTTACTTACCCTTACAGTCCTCCTTATGGGCGTTTGAGACTCATCCACAGCTTCATGTCCACCCAAATTCTCTGTCAGTGACTGATCTCGATCATCTTTCTGTCTGTACCTGACCGATGTCAGTTCCTGCCTGACCACTGATGTTGGTTCCCTGACCAACATCAGTCTCTGTATTTTCCTGTGACTAATTATTTTTACCCATGAGCTCATTTTGGATCATTACCTCATCCAAATCAAGATTGCCCTGCTCAAAATTATTCAGCCTCTTGAGCTGATCACTGTACATCACCTTCTCATTAAAAACTACATCACGGCTTCTAATAATTTTGTTAGTTTCTAAATTCCATAACTAGAATCTGAAATCTCCAAAGCCATAACCAATGAAAGTGCACTGCATGGATTTAGCATCCAGCTTCTTTCTATTTTCTTTATCAACGTGCACAAAAGCTTTGGAACCAAAAACTCTAAGAAATGAAAGATCTACCTTTTTACCTATCCAAGCCTCTTCTGGTATTCCACCATCCAAAGTAGTAGAAGGTCCTCTGTTAATCAGGTACACTATAGTATCCACATCTTCTACCCAAAACTTTAAGGGAAAACTAGCATGCAAACTCATACTCTGTGCACGCTCCATTATTATTCTATTCATCCTTTCAGCAACTCCATTTTGTTGAGGTGTCCTTGGAACTGTCCTTTCCCTACATATTCCACTCATAAAATAGTAACTGTTGAATTTATTGCTACAATACTCACCAGCATTGTTAGATCTAAGGCACTTCAATCTCAAACCTTTTTCATTCTCAACCAAAGCTTTCCATTTCTTAAATATGTCAAAAACATCAGATTTCTTCTTTATGCAATAAACCCATACCTTTCTTGTAGCATCATCAATGAAAGAAACATAATACTGTGATCCTCCAATAGAAGCTACCTGAGTTGGTCCCCACACATTTGTGTGAACAAGCTCTAACCTGTACTTCTTTTTCATTGACCCAATCTTGAGAAACCTTACTTTCTTCTGTTTTCAAAAAACACAATGCTCACAGAAATCTAGATCTATGCATTTCAAATCTGAAAGATTACCTTTTGACTTAAGAATAGTCATTCCCTTCTCACTCATGTGACCAAGCCTCTAGTGCCACATCTTTGCATCTACATCTGAAGTAGATAAAATAGAAAGAGAATAATCAGTAATACAATTACACAGATAAAGAGTACCTACTCTTTTACCTCTTGCTAATACAAGTGCACCCTTGGAAACTTTTAAAGATTCCACTGTGAGAGTTACTGTGCAACCCTCATCACCCAATTTTCCTGTAGAAATCAGATTCCTCTTCAAGATGGGTACATGCATGACATCTTTCAACACCCATGTGTTGCCATTCTACAATTTCAGCTGCACTTTTCCTTTGCCAACAATTTTACAAGGCTCACCATCCCCTAAATAAACTTTTCCAAAGTCTCCATAGACATAATCATTGAAAAAATCTCTATTTGGGGTTGCATGGAAAGAAGCACCAGAATCTAAAACCCATGATTTTACTTGACTATCTAAAGAAAATATAAGAGCATCCTGTGCAACAATACCTACAACATTTGCTTGTTTATTACCTTCATGCTAGTTTTCTTTGTTATCATTCAACTAGAAGTCTTTCTTTGCATGTCCTTTCTTTCCACAATTCCAGCAGGTTATTCTGCTAGTTCTGGATTTGGATCTTCTTCCCATCTTTGACCTTGATTTTCCATGCTTGCTCTTCTCTCTTTGCCTTCCCCTGCTTTCAATACTTAAAGCATTACCTGATGTTTCACCTGTGTTTTTTTTGTGAATTTATTCATTCAAGATTACACTAACAACATCTTCAACTTTGAA
Source organism: Torreya grandis (assembly GCA_037957365.1). Classification (NCBI taxonomy): domain Eukaryota; kingdom Viridiplantae; phylum Streptophyta; class Pinopsida; order Cupressales; family Taxaceae; genus Torreya; species Torreya grandis. The sequence goes on from JARHVA010002616.1 coordinate 2,032,636, forward strand.
GATATTTGAAGCAGATGCAGTATTACTTACTGCCATTACCAAGCTGTGCCAGCTTTCAGGTAAAGAACATAAGATCAAGAGAGCCTTAACTTCATCATCAAAAACTATTTTGACTGAATTTAATTGATTTAAAATTTCATGGAAATCATTAAGATGACTATATACAGATCCACCTTCCTGCATTTGCAAACTAAATAATTGCTTCATAAGATATACCTTATTCAAAGCTGAGGGTTTTTCATATAAGTTTGCCAGAGTATCCATTAACTCTACCGTTGTCTTTGCCTGTGATAAATAAGAAATCACAGAAGATGCCAGGCTCAACCTTATAGATCCAAGAGCCTTTCTATCAAGAACATTCAATTCTTCATCTTGCATACCTGTGGGCTTGCATACAACCCCACCCAACGGTAAAAATAGATCTTTTTGATATAGATAATCCTCTATCTGAATCCTCCATAATTGATAATTTTTGCCATTGAATTTCTCCATTCTTAGCTTACTTTCTTCTGCCATTGCTTTGCTCCCACTCAAATAGAAACTCTTGTGAGTGAACCTATAATCAACAACCACTAACCTACTCTATACCAGCTGTTAGTGAACCAAGCTTTGATACCACTTGTTAGGGGTATCACTTGGTGAACCTAGCTCTGATACCACTTGTTAGGAACTACTGAGTACAATTGATTTACTTTTGTATAAGCAACTAAACACAAAATTGAACCAGAAGCAATAAGTAACTAGAAATTAGAAATAGCAAATAAGAAGAGATATGAGAAACAACCAATCTCTATTAAAATTCTTCCAGAATACAATGAAGAAATCACACTCTTCCACACCTCTTAGGTGTACAATATTTCTCTCAAGAGTTCTCTCTCTCAACCAATTACTTCAGCAAATTTTCTTGATCTTACACACCTTGCAGATCTAATTGATCTTACTTACAACTTACTTGGATGATTACAACATGCCCCATGGGTCTCTTAAATAGGATCCAAGGCATACAATAATTAGACTTCCCAATTACAATAATTAGAAACATAGACCCAAGACTTAAATTAGTCTTCACATGCAAACACTTGAACCTCCTAAAATTAGACAAGTCTAATTCTAGAAACACATGTAAATGCATGCACACACATAGGTGATCGACGTCGGTTGTTGTCGGTCTGCATATGACCGACGTCGATTGATGCCTAACCAATGTTAGTAGCTTCTGGTCCATGCCTAATCGATGTCAGTGATACTATCGATGCCGGTTACTGGTTAAGTCCAGCAACCTCCACAACAGCTCAATAGTGAAGCTTTTAGCTCCACAACTCAACATAACCAAGATATTGTTTAAATAGACTTACCAATTATAAAGCTAATATCAATGTGTTGTATGACAATATGACAAGAAGATTTCATAAGTAAATCAAACATAGTTATTTTTTTTTTAAGTCCTTAAAACATACATCAATATGTCAATAATTTGAAAACATACAAGACTAATGTAGCCTATCCATAACATGCCAAACTAGTTGACTAGTTAACGGAGTAAGATCCTTGCATCATTTATATAGATTTCATATTTAAACAACCAAAGGAAATAAGTTAGAGCATGACATCTTAGAAAGGAATTGTGGATACACCATCTTAATTTGATTTAAGAAATAGTGAGTCATATACCAATTATAATCAAATAAGGATTGAAATGAAAACATTGTGCACAATTGACTATGAGTCAATGATGGCTGCATAGTTAGAACAAGAAATCCATTAACTCACCATGAAAACTAATTCTAGAAACTAACCTTGTTCAAATTAAATTTATTTTTACCCACTTAGTGGGTTGGAACTAGTATGTGACATCCTTCCTCCCTCAAAATGGTATTGTTTTGATTCCTAAGAATTCAATTGGAGGAAGCTAGCTTACTTTTCTTCCAGACATGCCTAATTTAAGCATCATACTAGCTTAAATAACTAAAATCATTCACAATTTTTTTTAATATAACCATTGAAATTAGTAATGATAAAATATTGAAATGAAACAATTTTAGGTCATAAATTTCTTTTTTGGCATGGTGATGTCATCATACAATATTTCAATTATTATGACAATAGTTGAATTAGCACAAAACAACTAAATTTTCAGCATACTTTCCATCCTAGATGTGGTATTTTCTACAAAAACAATTATGCCTAGTGTATGAACTTCATAAAATTCATTATATACTATTGTCCATTGCAATAAACCATATTGATGTGGCTTCTTTATTTTCTAAAGTTTCATTGTTTATGGTTTTGTGTGACATCCCACACCAACCACACTAAACATTGGAAAATCCATTTAATGCAATCACATACATCCCTAATGTTTTAAACCTATTCTCCATTTATTTATGAGCTCATAATGGTCTAAGGAAAACAATCCCACCATATTGTATCCACTATCTAAGGACATTTACCTTACGTTTATCATTTTAAAGAGGGTTCCTAGGATATTTGTATCACCTGGTCAGGACTTCATGTTGCTCATTTTGAGCATAAATATAGCACAACATTCCCATGATGATTTTAAAGAATTAAAAATATTCATTATGCAATATTAAATTCAAGTATAAAAAACATATTTATTTATCATTTTACATAGTGTTTACACTTACCATCAAACATTCACATGTGTTTATAGAAAGTAAAACCTTCCTAATTTGTATAGTCCCATATTTATGGCCATGTAGTGTTTCATAAGCACTCAACCTATCATCATATTTCTACATGGATAACAATAGTGAACCCAAGTGACACATTAAACCCATCAATCACATTAATCACTCAACATATCATTAGATTTTAGCATGGCTATAATCAACCCAAGTGACACATGCAACCCATAAATCACACACAATACTTTACATAGAGTAATCAATTGTTATTTCATTGGAACACATCTTATACTTGTACAAATATTTAATTTTCCTTATACCACATGTCATAATAATTTTATACTAGTTTAAAATCACCATATTTGATCTTATTGTAGACATATAATTGTGCTAAAATTTTCAATCTAAGCAACATTCTATGATAATATACAATCTAGGCCAAAATAACTAAAGCACACTAAATGGTTCAAGCTTGTCATGCACAAGTGTCAATTTAGGCTAATATATCTCTGAATGGGGCAATGAATTTTATGTGATTATTATATTTTCTTAAATCACTTTGAGTTAAATTATGACCATGCAAAATGATGCTCTAAACCACTGAATTCTTCTAATTTGACATCACACATCACATGCATGTGTTAATTTACATCCACAATGCTCTAATTGGGGTATTTTTCCATATGTAACTGAAACCTTATTCTAATTATACTCTAGTCAAATTACAACTCAATAAATTAACATTTTGATGAATTTGATTAAGTGAACAACTAATTTTTGAATAACTATAGAAAATTAATGAAATATACTAAGCAAATTAAACCAAATCAAGAGCTTAAGTGAAAAAGCCATGGAAGATATTAAAAATTTATTAATTGGAAATTTATTCCTCAGATATTCATCACCTTGTGACATCATTAGTGGGGTGGCATCTATTAGCCATCAATGAAACAAATATTAGGATTAACCCCTCCCATGCCTCAATAATACCCCATTATTCCAAATATTAATGGGGATATTTATGGTTTATCCCTCCAAAATTGAATTGATTCATAGCCACACATCTTGATTTCAAGATGGATGGTCATCATTAATTCTGATCTTATACAAAAATCTATAAATAAGAGGGCCAAGACCATCATTTTTAAGCTTCATTAATGAAAACTTATTATGCAGAATTTACAATAGACAAGTTTCACCTATTTGCACATATTAATCAAATTCATGAGCCTAAGCCATTGGTGCACTAAAAAATGAAGAAGGAGCATGCTACTCTTCATTGACAAAGACTTGGAGCACCAAATATGGGTAAATTACACTTCTTGTCCACTCTTGGAAGGAGGAATTCTCTTTAGAAGGTTTGATGGTATATTCCTTTCTTAAGTAGCTCTTAGATTTCCTTAGCAATACCCCTTGAGGGAGTAAGTTTAGCACATTATGTATTTTCTTTTTATTTAGGGTTTTTCTCTACTAATGCATGGACTAACTTGACTTGTAATCTTACTCTATATTTTATCACACTCAGTAGGACCCACATCGCATATAGTGAAGGAGATTACTATGTAACTCTTAGTTTTGCTAATGGATGCTTAATAATCTTTTAAATTCAAGTTTTACCTTCATTTTTCACATATTTTTGTTTTTTAAGTGACACATAGTTTACACAAAGACCAATGTCAATTCTCTTTGACCAACATTGATCCTCTTAGAACTGGGATTGATTCCTGTGTAAAGAGCAGAACATGGCAAAAAACATGACTAATGGGTTTTTCTTCAAGATTTTTAGTTTTTATTCTATGTTTAAACAATTGCATATTATTTTCTTGACTATTTTCTTGTATGATCTAGAGGAAGTTTTGGTTTAAGTTAATTTTACTAACAATATTTTTTTATGAAAAATCATATTCTATTTTCTTGTGGTTTTTTCAAGAATCAATGTTGATTTCTATCAATCAACATCAAATCCTCTATGAACTTAATGACACTAAAAATTATGAACTGACATTGATCCATGCACGGATCAATTTCTATCTCTAAGATATAAAAATAGAGACCCAAGAGCTTATTTTGAAATCTTGTTTTCTAATTTACATCTGGGATACTAAGTAGGCAAAGACCCTTTAAAAATTATGTCCTAAGATGAAAAAAAGCCAAAAGTTTGAAAGTGGTTAAATCTTGAATATTTTATTTGGTGCCTAAAAATAATTTAGTTGTTTTTATGCTTGGTTTTTTGTGAAGTTTTTACAAGTTTATAAACTAATGCCAATGGGTCCAAATTTCATAAACATCTCACTTTGGTGTAATAAAATAAACTCTCACACTTAGATATATACTCTTAAGAACTTTTTGTTTTATATTTGTTCTTTCAAAGTTGTTTGTTTTACCAAAATGATTGATGTGTGTGTGCTCTCCGTCCATCCCCTTTAGTGAAATCAGGTGACCAAAAGCACTCATTATTTTCCTTGGTTTTTTTTAGTCCAAAAGAGTGAAAAAAACATTGTGAAGGTCCTCCCTAAATCTATATAAATTGGGTGATCTAAATGTGACCCTTAAGTCTTTTCATTTATCTTTTATTTTTATGTATTTTACCTTATGAGCGAGAGTCCATACCCTCCTCACAAGTTCTCTAAAAAAGCATTGACCTAATAATTCATCTCTTGACATCATTTCAACCCCACTCCATGGTGGGGTATATAAATTGAGGGAGACCTGCTAGGATACATATTTTGAGCAATTAAAAAAAGATCCATTCGTATTAATCCACCTCAGACTATAGGGGTAATTCAGACATCTCACTACATTGAGAAAGTGAGGGATGTAGTGGCTATGAAAATTAAAAGACCTTTTCACAATAATCCAATTAATACAGATCCAATTTATGTGAGCATCTCTTATGTTAGCCACACTTGGGACGATCTAGACGTGTGAAAATATATTTTGTTTAAAACCCCATTTGTTGTGGACATATTATTGATGCAAGGTAAGTATCATGAAGTTCCATGTCATTGTAAAATATCTTGAGAGAAGAGGGGGTATAAAACCCCTACTTATTCATGCACTTTTATTTTTGGATTAATAATTAAAATTCTCTCAAGAGCACATATATAGATGGAATTCAACATTACCATGCAACCTTATCAGTTTTAAGAATTTAGACATTACACTTAAGTGTATTTTGTCATTTTATCCTTTACTTACTTGGCCTTTTTGAGTCCAGACTTGTTTGAAAACCAAAACACATCATAAAACTAAACACTTTTGTTATACACAATTATATTTTAGTAAGGAGGTGTTACACTGACCAAATCAAAATCACTTTTTGCCTTATTCAAAACATCATTTAGAACATTGTGTTTGTATTCTCTAAACAATGTTGTCATGCTACCCTTTTGAGTCTAGACCATTTTCCCACTTTGTAAAATATAAAGGTCCTTCATTTTTAATTTTAATTTAAAATCTCGCCTTCTTAAGTTCTAGGCCAAGGTGCTACTGATAGTCTATTTGCATTTGGTTTGAGTAAACTTGGGCATGATTTCTTGTTTATATCGAAGGTCATTACCTAGACTCATCATCATTTTATTCTCATTATAGACTTAAATTATCTTGTGTTTGCTCAAGCTCTATGTTCTTGGACTATTCTACATCTTATTACCATGTGGTAATGTTGTACTACCCATTTGGTTTTAGATTTATACAAAGGAGTTCTTGTGTTAATTCATGTTTTGAGCTTCTTGATTCACATTGTTATCTTCCTAATAAAAAAGACCCTCTTCTAGTTTTCTTATCACAATTCATTATAGTTGTATCTAGTTTTTATAGTATTGACATATCTTTGAGCTAAGTTTGTTATGTTAGCCTGTCCTTTAGGTTCCAAAGTTATCATACTCTCTTCTAATTTGATGATTTAAACCCACCAAAGTTAACTAATTTATTCTAATTGTGTGTTACTACACCACTTCTTTTATTATAGTCTTATCTTGTCGTGTCATTTGTTTGAAAAAAATCTAAAACACACCTTTTAACATTTACAAAATATATTTCACATCTTTGAAAATGAGGAAAACAACCTTCCAAGAATGACACAAAGGTATACTTGTAGTGGAGTCTCTTATGGCCCTAGCTATGAGGAAGAGCATTTTTTTTATTGATAAGAGCACTCCATAATGTTTGAGGATATTTCCCTCTTTGGACCTAATTTTTAATTACCAAACCAATCCAGTCCATGTTGATTTTTATATGCCAACCCCATTTTCTTCCTTTAACCTACATTATCAACCAAGCTCCATAGTGCCCAAAGGTTACCATTCTAGGTTATCCTCCTTTGGATTGTGTAAGCCACCAAGCTCTGCAACACCCAAAGGTTACCATTCTAGGTTATCCTCCTTTGGCTTGTGTGAGACACCAAGTTCTATAGTACTAGAAGGCTACCATTCTAGGTTATCCTCCTTTAGCTTGCACAAGCAAATAATATCCACAGTTATCAAAGGTTACCATTCTAGGTTATCCTCCTTTGGCTTTCATGAACAAATAAACTCTATAATGCTCAAAGGTTACCATTCTAGGTTATTTGATACAGGGGCATCACTCATGGGAACAACATGAATGTCAATTCTGTCTAGATCAAGTGAATAAGGGATCTATAACATTTTTATGATGTTTTAGTAGTGTTATGAGTCTAATAATGCACATTTGAATGCTTTCCAAGTGCTTAGGAGTGCCTAGGAAGGTTAGAGATTCAAATTGGAGTTTTCTTGCCAATTTAAACAATTTAATTTTTTTAATATATTGGAATAGAATAGTAGTTGTAGGAGCTGTTATAGAAGCTAACAAGGTGTCAAGTGAATAATAAATGTTAATTAGGAACCTTATATTTATATACATTGTCTCAAGTCACACTTGTATGGAAGCATCCACCTTGATGTTTGTGTCAAGGATAAACATTCTTACAAGTGATTACTAAGAGGTAGTCAAGGTAGTTAAGGTAGATATAAATAATTTAATTTTTGGTTTTGGATTTAGTTTTGAGATTGTATTATAAGGAGAGAGGTATCAAGACCCAAGAGAATAAGAATGGAGATCCTCAAATTTAGTAAAACCCTATTTTCTATGTATACAAAATAGAAAATGACTATGTTATGATTGTTTAATGAAAGTAGACTCACTATGGTGTGATTATGATGCTTGGGTTGATTTTGGTGAGTTATTTCATGTTTTGAAATGTGTTTTTAATGATTCCTTTATTAAGTTTCATGTGATTTGGTTTAGACAACTATACAGGCCTATGGAAGTGTGCATGTGCAGATAGTGAATCCTCAAAGTGTGATAAGAGAGGATAGCAAAGTTTTTTTTAAGTTTGAATATTGATTAAAAAAAATGATTCAAGTTGTTATAAACCTTCATCAACCTTGTGAAAATTTTGTAAATCCATATTAGAAGTTATCTCCAAAGATGCAACCTGTAGAATACGATTGTGTGCTTAGTTTAGTCAAAAACATCATAAATAAGTTGAAAAGAGGAGTTTTTGTGTATAATTAATTATTGGAAAAACTGAATAGAGTGGTTATAGATCCTTATAAATCATTCATAGAGTCTAAAAAACAATGGATATCCAACAAACCTCAAAGGAGTACTTGCAGACCTTGCATACATGAATGTAGGATCATTATGAGCCAAGAACGTTATGGGAAGGCTAAAAAGAGTAGTGTAAGAAGGAACCAATGATTGGATGAGTTGGCCCTAGGAGCCAAAAATCCCAAATAACACTTACATATATTTCAAACCCTATTTTAAGTGTATAAGAGAAAATTATGTGCTCTCGGGTCCTATAGACCCCTATGAACCCAAAACTATGGTTTGAGAAGTAAAATCTATTGGAGATTTGTCAATGCTATAATGGTGATGTCATGGAGGTGTTTTGGTGAATGGATGAAGTGATTTGATAGCCTAAATGATAATGACAAAGTGTGCAATGTGTTTATCCTAATATGCTTGAAGGAGGCTTGGTTGATCTTTAGTTTTGGCATGGTTAGAGGTGTTCACAAATGAGCATGGAGTATTGAGCATGTGTAAAGGGTATTATAAGAGGTTTTATATGATTGGATTTTTTTTTTACATAATTGGAATTCATTTGGTAGTCCATATTTTTCATTTAGATAGTTTGGGTCTAGTGGCAAAAAATCTAAGTAGGTAGTTTGTTGACATCACCATTTCCACATGTGGATGAGTGAGGGGGAGTTGATCATATGGTTGTGATAAAATTAGTCCCTAGTTTCTAGAGTTAAATCCTATGTCATTCATCTAAGTGTATTCAAAGATATGCAAGTGTAAAGTTGGGCTCCCAAGTAGTTTGACAGTGTTTTTCCATACTTAGCCAATTTTGCATGAGGCAAGAAAGAGCTGAGTAATCCATTTGGTGATGGAATATATCACATGTGTGGACATTTCAAAACAATATGAATATATGGGTTTGTTAATTTTTGAGACTATTTTATTTTCACTAAATTTCATATCATGCGCTAAAATGTGTTAAGAGATATGCATGTCCAAATTTGGCCTTCCAAGAAAGTTTTTGACATAGTTGGCTCTATGGTAGAAAACTCTACATGAGAATTTTAATAGCATTATATATTTCACGTGAGAATGATCCATGAGAAGTTTTTTATATGGATGTATTCTCATATGTGAGGAAATCATATGGTCCAAATTTGAGATCATACATCTAAGTGTAGTAAAAGTTATTGAGGTTTAATATTGGCTTTTTGGGCATATTGAAATGGTCCCCATACTTAGTCAATTTTGAAAAAGGTAAAGTTAGAGAAAGTCTCAAAGTGATCAATGGAGATAATTTTCTCCAAGATGTTAGGAAGTATCGAGATGGTGCCCAAGTGTTCTATGTTGAATGCTAAGCAGAGATAAAGATCGAGCTTCCTTCAAGGATCAACGGTGAGTGAGAGATCATACAGATAGAAATAAATGGTGAATATTAAAGTCAAGAGGTCAAAGTGATATATTTTTATCTTTTTTAAATACCAATATATGTATAGAAGATCGACAAAGTGTATTGAGTCAAAGTTTATAGATTACACGAGATGATGTTAACTGTTAGATGTTTAACATTTGAGCATTGGTGCCTATGCATTAAATATCAAAAAAGATAAATGGTGCATGTTTAATCTAAGTAGAAAGGACATGAGATGAGATCATGATGACTAAGGTTTAACTATGACCGTTTGAGTTTGAATATTTGAACTTTTCAAAGGAAAAGACTAGTGTCTAGTTTTTTTGCCATATTTTTTTATCAAGAAAAAAATTTCTCATAGTATAAAAAGAAAACTTATGGGAAATAGTAAAAATATAAATAAATGGTGTATATTAAATTCAAGAGGTCAAAGTGATAGATGTTTATCTTTTTTAAATACTAGTCTACGTACAGAAGATCAATGGAGCACATTTAGTTAAAGTTTACAAATTACACGAGATGATGTTAACTATTAGATGTTTAACATTTGAGAATTGGTACCTATGTATTAAAGATCAAACAAGATCAATGGGGAATGTTTAATTTGATCATTTAGGACATGATATGTGAGCATGATGACCGAGGTTTAACTGTGACCATTTGAATTTGAATATTTGAACTTTTCAAAGGAAAAGACCAATGTCTAGTTTTTGTGCCATATCTTTTGATCAAGAACAAATTTTCTCATGGTAAAAAAAAAACTTGTAGAGGAATCCAAGGTGCATCTATAAATATGGATTTAAAGACTTGGAAGTGTCTACAAACAAATATATTAATCTCCAAAGTCTATTGTGTTTTTGTGTTTATTCTGCAAGTGACCTGAGAAGAGTAATTGAGCTTGTGTTGATGTTTCATGATGAATTATCTATATGGGAGTGTTGTAGACTACATAAGGATTATTTAGGTTTGATCAATCATATTCAATATGAAAAAAAAAATTAAGTTGACTCTGTTTTTAGTCATAATGACTTTTTATAAAGAGAAATGTTTAAACTATTTATACTTAAGCTAAGGGGTATGGTGATGCTTGTTGGCACTTAAAGAAGACCTATAGATGATGTGGAATGGGTCCATGAATTTTGAAAGTTTTCCTATGTTTTATTTCACTTAGATAAGTGTCAAACAACTGAATGGGTCTCTGTAGGACCTAAAAGTGACTTAGGCCTATTTTGAAAGTAGATTGTGCTTAAGTGTGACCCATAAGAGATACCTTAAGAGTGAAGGCATGTGTTGTGGATGATAGGAAATATTGTGATATTATTAATTAATGATTTCTCTATAAATGGTGAAACCAAATATGTTTATTTCTATAATTTTGAAAAGACTTATGAATAGATGCTCAAAGCTAAGGCTTATACAAATATGGAGACAAGTAAAGGAGAGAACCTTTGAAAGAGAAGGTGTAGGTCAGTGAGGACTAGAAAAGAGTGAAGAGGATCATACATGGTTGTCTAATTAAGGTGATGAAGGTGATAACATATGCCATTAGACCTAATAAGCCTATAAGAGGTAGAATGGGTGAGTATGCTCAAGAGGTTGTTTTGAGAGAGTGTGTTTGGTGAGTGAAGCCAATGTGAAGTATATGTGTGCTCAGTGAATGGGTTGAAGGGTATATCAAGTTGATGATGGTGTGTATGACCTATAGGTCATATTTTTTATGACATAATAGTGATCTTGTAGGTTTGAAGATTGAGTGTGAGTGAAGGAGAGGTAAAGTGACTAGTTGATGAGCTAATGAGTAGAGTAGATTAAGGACTATGTGTATGACCTGTAGGTCATATTTATGATGCCTAATTAGTTCTCTAGTAGTTTGATGATATGTAAATAGGTTTGAGTGTGCATATGAGGATAGTTTGAGTGAAGGAGAGAGATTGTGGCATGCCTATGTGAGAGGCCTATATGAGATAGATAGACAGTTTGTGCAAGGGTTAGATAATCATAGATCCATCACTAGGTGTTGAAGACATCAGTTCTAAGGTGGAGGTGTTCAATTTAAGGAGAGTCTAAAGGACTTGATCTTCCTTAGGGGTAGTTGCTCCTTGTGAAATAAGTGTTTCACTAAAGACCTTTGGTTAGGAGGATATGATCAAGGTTTGTTGGTCTAAAAAATTTGACCAGTCTCTTGTTTGTAATTTCTTATAGGATAATTAGTCCATGTGTTATAACCTTGAGAGTGGGTTTTATTCCACATTAGGGTTTCCCATAGGAACTATGTGTTGTGTGTTTGATCTTCTGTATGCATTGAATGAATGAGATATCTCTTGTTAATGTTGCTTGATCAAGTTGATATATGTTGATTGTCTAATAGTTTGAAAGGATTGGAATTGTAATTGAAATATCTAGGCTCACTAATTCACCTCCCCTCTCAGTTATTGTACCTCTAAAAATTGGTAGCAGAGCAGGTCCTTTGTAGGAAGATTAGTAACTTGAAGGAGATCCGAAGTTGAAGAAAGAAAATATTAAATTGAGATCAATGGTCAAAAGTCTTGAAGAATAAATTAGTCATATTAAAGAACAAGCATGTAGAATGAAGAATGACTTGGTAAAATAAGTTAAGAGGGATAAGGAGACTATCCAAGTTCTCATAATTTAGTTAGAGGTTGTATGTTCAAGCATGAGAGATAAAGGAGATGAATATGTTCAAATGAAGACTAATATAGTTTCCATGAAAGATGAGTATGAAATATTTATAATCAAGATAGGCAAGCCTTAAAAATAACAAAAGGAATCATAATAGGCTAAAGAGGATGAAGAGAAGATCAATATCTTGAGGATCAATTAAGGATTACAAATGAAAATATGAAATAAAAATAAGATGGGTACACTCAACTAAATATTGAAATAGGGTCCTTGAAGAGTGAGAATAAGATACTCATCAATAAGTTGGACAAGCCTAAAAAGAAGCATGAGAAGCCTGAGCAAGTAAAGAAGAATGCAATATTAAAGAGCAATGTCAGAAGGCTAATTAGACAACCAAATACAATAAAGTATGAAAGTTATTTTCAAGGTCATTGTTATGAATGTAATAAGTATGGTCATAGAGCTTAGGACTATAGAAGGAAGTCAATAAAGTATGGATATTCATGGAGCTATGATAGAATAAGTATTTTTAAAAATATTGATCATAGTTCAAATCTATCAAAAGGTATGAAATACATTACTTGTTTCAATTGTCATAAGGTTGGACACTCTACTAAATTATATCCAAGTGGAGGTAATAAGTCCTCAAGGTATCTCAAATGACATGAAGCTTCCATTGTGCATAAGAAAGGTCATTATTGGTTATGGATACCAAATATTATCAATGCTAATCACACTAGTCCAAAGGTCTATAAGAAAGTTACTTTAAAATAATGTGGTGTAGATCATTCTAAACTCAAAGGTCAAGTTGATAAGTTGGTTGCATAAGATGAGAAGAATCAAACTATAGTATGGAGACCTAAGGTAGTAAAGACTAAGGAGATTAATCTTAGTATGTCCAAGAGTCTTTATGGATTGGTTTCCAATGTGGGAAAAGTATCATAAGTGAAGGAAAGTTAAGAGTTTATGTTATCAATATTTGTTGACAAGTTTAAAGTAGAGAATATATGAAATGTCTAGATAGAAAAGGAAAATCAAAAGTCAGTTCAAGTCAAGCTCAAGGAGAAAGACAATATGCTAATTGAGGCTATTTCTAATCCTAAGAAGAAGAAGAAGAAGAAGAAGAAGAACTATCTATATCATATTACCAAGGAGGAAAAGGAATATGAGGAGTTGTGGGCAACTCCTAGTTTCACATTATTTTAGGACATTATGGGTCAAGGTGTTTCTATCTAGGCTTTAAGGAGACACTTGTCAGTTAGAGGAATATCGGTGGCTTTTAGACATTGTTTAATGTGAAGGAATGAAAATAAGGTATGTTTGTGAATTCATTTTTATATATCTATTTATTGGAGAAAAGAAGCTTGTGAAGAATCTTAGTGGTCTTATCTTGAGAAGGAGTTGGCTTGTTGACCATGGTTTGGATGTTTGGTATAAAGGTGAGTTTTAAATGTCTATTTGCATATCAATTTGTGGTAGATGTTAGGTGAGCTTATAAGTTAAAGACCTCTCTTTTAGGCCTAGTCCTAGATCTTGCTAAGCTTGTTAAGGCTTGTTCAGTAGTTGTGTATGCCATATAAGTTCAGTGGCTTGAAGATGTACATTATGTGAAGGGGAGCATATGTGAAGTGTATTTGTATATGCTTCTTAAGAGACTCCATTTAGTGGAGAAGCAAGTGTTGTTGTGGTGTTTTTCTGAAGGTCCTACAAGGCTAGAGATGAGTATTTTTAGTAAGAATAAGCATGTCCTAGTGGAAAATATGCTGAGGTGGTGTCATAATGTTGATAACTATATATAGATTAGCTTTTACGGTCAAATTGAAAGTTCATAGATGGAAAAGGAGGATTTTTTATTTTTCTAGATGATCTTTTTGCATAGAAAGGTTGGTTGACCTTATTCTAGCATGCTCTAGGTGGTTTTGTGATCTAAAGGCCCAAAATGTGTTCTAGGAATTTAAGGTTACCAATGGTATGGAAGTTAAAACCTTGGTATATAAGTGTGTAATGGTTTTCTCCAGGTGTACAAGAAGTTTTAGAGGTGGGCATTGACCAGAAGGAGGTTTGTTGACTCTGTTTGTTTTAAGATTCTAAGGTTTTGGGCTTTGCTACAAAAGTGGTTTACCTTATGATTTGAAGTTTGAGGCTTCTTAATAGGCTAAATGGGCCAAATGGGTTTTCAAATCAAGATTCACATAGATTTTAAGGTTTTTAGTTTTCAAGTTATTTTTTTTGTCAAGATAGAGAACTAATTGGCTAGTAGGTTTTTGAAGGAAGTATGTTGCAAAAGATGAGATATGTGATGAAAATTAGTGTGCTTGAGGGGGAATATGAGAGTGCTCTATATAAGAATTTTCAAGTCTTGAAGATATGTCTTTTAAAAGTTATGGGCTCTATAAGTTCCAGGTAGGGCAAGAAGTCTAAATAGTTCTAGTGTGAAGATTTGATGTTTTGCTCAGTTTATATAAAAGAGAAAGTAATGAGTATTTTAAGGTGAGTTCTTAGGTTGGTTTATAGTATTTTTCCTATTTGGGGAGTGGCATGAAGTTCTGTTGATGTTTCTTGTGGTTGCTTGAGAAAGAAGGCTTATAAGCCTATGTAGTGGTTCCTCATGATGTATGGAGATCTAAAGATGCTTAAAAGGTGAAATGGAATAGAAATATTAGGGGGAGTCCCTCTCATATGTTTCTTGGTGAGTTATATTAGATTTTAATTATTTTTTGTGTTCTTTCTTCATTGATTGCAGTGTTTGGTTGAAGAAGAGTGTTGGCATAGAGAAAGAGGGAGTTGTCAAGGAAAGAAGAGGTTGGATCAAGGTAATGGGAAGTTTATATAATATTTTTAATGTGGTTATTTACTATTGATGGTATTTTTAGGTCCTAAAGATAAATTGGTTCCCACTTTATCATTGTGTCAAAGGGGGAAAAAGTTCCTATTGTGAGAGTGCTTGAAGAGAGAGACAGTGAGTTGAATGATGTTTGTTGACATCAATGACAAAGGGCGAGATTATTGGATATTTATCAATGATGTCATCATGATGTCATGGAGGTGTCCTAGTGAATGTATAAAGTGATTTGATAGCCCAAGTGACAATGACAAAGTGTGCAATGTGTTTGTCCTAGTATGCTTGAAGGAGGCTTGGTTGATCTTCAATTGTGGCATGATTAGAGGTGTTCAAAGTTGATTATGGAGTATTTAACATGTGAAATGGGTCATATAAGAGTAATTATATGATTGGAGATATTTTTTTCATAAATTGAAATCATCTGGTAGTCCATAGTTTTCATCTAGATAGTTTGGGTCTAGTGGCAGAAAATATGAGTAAGCAGTTGGTTGCATCACCATTACCATGTGTGGATGAGTCAGTGGGAGTTAGTAATATGGTTGTGATCACACTAGTCTCTATTTTTTATGCTATAAATCCTAGGTCATGCACCTAAGTGTAGTCAAATATATGCAAGAGTAAAGTTGGGCTCTCAGGTAGTTTGACAGTGTTTTCCCATACTTAGCCAAATTTGCATGAGGTAAGAAAGAGTCGAGTAAGAAGTTTGGTGATGGATTATCTCTCACATGTGGATGTTTGAAAATAAGATGACCATATGGTTTTTTTCAGGTTTGAGCCTAGTTTATTTTCACTAAATTTCATATCATGCATTAAAGAGCATCAAAAGATATGCATATTCAAAGTTGTCCTTCTAGATAAGTTTTTGACATAGTTAGCTCTGTGGCAGAAAAATCTGAGTGAGAATTTTAATGGTGTTATATATTTCATGTGAGAAAGATCCAAGAGTAGTTTTTTATATGGATGTATTATCCTATGTGAGGAGATCATATGGTCCAAATTTAAGATCATACGTCTAAGCACAATAAAATTTAATGAGGTTCAAAATTGGCTTCTCAGTGATATTGAAATGGTCCCCATAGTCAATTTTTCAAAAGGTAAAGTTTGAGCAAGTCTCAAGGTGATTTACAGAGTGAATTTTCTCTAAGATGTTAGGAAGCAGAAAGATGGTACCAAGTGTACTATGTTTTTAATGTTGAGCATAGATAAATATCAAGCTTCTTCCAAGGATCAACGATGAGTAAGAGATCATACATATAGAAATAAATGATGCATATTAAAGTCAAAAGGTCAAAGTGATAATTATTTATCTTTTTTAAAGACTGAGCTATGTATAGAAGATCGATGGAGCACATTAATTCAAAGTTTATAGATTGCATGAGATGAGGTCAACTATCACATTTGAGCATTAGCACCTATGCATTAAATATTGAACAAGATCAATGGTGCATGTTTAATTTGAGTAGTGAAGACATGATATGTGAGCATGATGACCGAGGTTTAACTTTGACCATTTAAATTTGAATATTGTAAAGGAAAAGACTAATGTTTAGTTTTTATGCCATATCTTTCAATCAAAAACAAATTTGCTCATGGTATAAAAAGTGAACTTATAGAGGACTCCAAGGTGCATCTAGAAATATAGATTTGAAGATATGAAATAGTGTAAATATAAATATATTGAGATCTAAAATTTACTATGTGGTCATGTTTATTCTGCAAGTGACCTAAGAAGAGTAATTCAGCTTTCATTGATGTTTTTTAGATGTTGCATGATGAATCAGCTATATAAGAGTGTTGTATACTCTATAAGGATGTTTTGTGTGAATTATGAAGGTTTGACCAATCATATCCAATATGAACAAAGTTTTTGGAGTTGATTGTGTTTTTATTCATAATGATTGTGTGTATAGAGAAGTGTTTGAGCTATTTATGTTTAAGCTAAAGGGTACTGTGATGCTTGTTGGCACTTAAGGAGGACTTATAAATCATGTGGAATGGGTCCATGCATTTGGAAAGTGCTCCTATGTTTTAATTTTCTTGGATAAGTGTCAAAGATCTAAATGGGTCTCCATAGGACCTAAAAGTGACTTAGGCCTATTTTGAAAGTGGATTTTGCTTAAATGTGACCCATAAGAGATGCCTTAAGGGTGAAGGCATGTGTTGTGGCTGACAAGAAATATTGTGATATTTTTAATTAATGATTTATCTATAAATGGTGAAACCAAATGAGTTGGTTTCTATACTTTTGAGAAGAATTATGAGTAGATGCCCAAAGTGAAAACTTGCGAAAATGTGGAGCCAAGTAAAGGAGAGAAACTTTGAAAGATAAGGTATAGGTTAATGAGGACTAGTAGAGAGTGAAGAGGATCAGACATGGTTGTTTCATCAAGGTGATAAAGGTGATCCCACAGGTCATTGGACCTAATAAGCCTAGAAGAGGTAGACTGAGTGAGTATGCTCAAGAGGTTATTTTGAGAGAGTGTGTTTGGTGAGTGAAGGCAAGGTGAAGGTTATGTGTACTTAGTAAATGGGTTGAAGGGTAGATAAGGTTGATGATGGTGTGTATGAATTATAGGTCATATTTTTGATGTCATAATAGTTCTCTTGCATGTTTGAACATTGAGTGTGAGTGAAGGAGAGGTAGAGTGCCCAATTGATGAGTTAATTAGTAAAACAGACTGAGGATTGTGTGTTTGACCTTTAGGTCATATTTTGATGTCCAATTAGTGCTCTTGTAGTCTGAGGATATGTGAAGAGGTCTAAGTGTGCATATGAGGGAAATTTGAGTGAAGAAGGATAGATATTTTGGCATGCCTATGTGAGATGCATGTATGAGATAGATAGAGAGTTTGTGTAGGGGTTAGATAATCAGATATCTATCATTAGGTGTTGAAGAAATAAATTCTAAGGTGGAGGTACTCACTTCAAGGAGGGTATAAGGACTTGATCTTCCTTAAGGGAAGTTGCTCTTTATGAAATAGGTGTTTCACTAAAGACCTTTGGTTAAGAGGATATGATCAAGGTTTGATGGTCTAAAGGAGTTGACTAGTCTCTTGTTCGTAATTTATTATAGGACAAGTAGTCCATGTGTTATAGACTTGAGATTGGGTTATAGTCCCCATGAGGTTTTCCCATAGGAAATATGTGTTGTGTGTTTGATCTTGTGTATGCATTGAATTAATGAGATCTCTCTTATTAATGTTTCCTGATTAAGTTGATATATGCTAATTGTCTAATAGTTTGAAAGGATTAGAATTGTAATTTAAATATTTGGGTTCATAGATTCACCCGCCCTCTCAGTGATTATACCTCTATTAAAATCCCTTTTTAAGACATTCTAACTGATGGAAAAACCTCAAATTTGGTCATTTGATAGGTCTCAATGAAGGTGAAGATATTTTGGTAGTTTTGGATTTATTTTCTACACATGCGTACTAAGGGAGAAGACTATGTGTGTTATTATGTAGCATTAGCCTAATTAGGCCTAACAGTGGCCTATAAAGGGATAGTAAAGGGGTTTAAAAGAAGATTTAGGGATTGAAAATTCATGGATATAAGAACTTGGATAGTGGGTACCAGAATCAGGTGTTAGTTTTTCATTTACCATCCGTACTCATCCGTACATGTAGAATTAGCCTAGAAAAAGTCTACTGGGGTTGAATGTGTAAAAGAAGAAAGATAATAAGGATAAGAAACAATCCAAAAAGGGTGTTGATGAGGGTAAGATAGGTCTTATGAGATCCTAAATAACATAATAAAGATAACAAGATCCATCAGATAGATAAGGCATTTATGAACCTTGGAAGGACCATATGAACTTTGGTTTAGTGAATGAACATTGATCCAAAAGGAGTTTGTGAGAAGTTGATCATCTTATGCATCATTATCCTCATTTATATTTCACAAGAAACCAAGCTACACAATGCTTAAAGATTACCATTTTAGGCCCTACTCCTTTGGCTTGCATTATCAACTGAACTTTGTAGTGCCTAGTCATTACCATTCTAAGGCCATCGCCAATATTTATTGAACCTATTATTTAGGAATGCCAATTTTATGAGCCAATATTTGTTGATACCTTCTTCAATGGTATAATTTTTGGAGAGCCCATTATTGAACCACCAACCATTAATCATCCAATGCCAACTATTCCCCACTTTAGAAATTTTGTGCCAGTCTTCGAGCCATAACAAAACTAATTATTACCTCTTCAAGAGCCATCTTGTGAGGACCAAAATGTTTTTAAAGATAATATTTTGAAACCAATTGTAAACCAAGGCCATAATGTTTTTGTTGAAATGCCTATTTATGATGAATCAACCTATGAGGAATTACCCTTTGATACTACACCTGTTGTCAAGGAGTCTCACTCTAACAAGCTAATATTTTTTTAGTCACTTCTTAATGGTTATAACTGCCTTTGGGAAAATGGTTATCTCGACCATTGTCCTATTTTTAAAGAGCCTCCATTTTACAAGATATTCTTTGTAGAGTTATCTCTTGACCTTTTTCCCCTCGTTGATAAGTCTCACTTTTGACAAGCTAGTCTTTGTGAAGTCACCCCTTGAGTTGTTCCCTCTCTTTGAAGGGCTTCACCTAGACGAGTTAGTCTATGTTGAACCCTTCCTAGATGAATATTTTTTTATAGATCCCATTATGTCATCACAAGCCATTATTTTTCCAAAACCAAGAATTCAACAAAACAACATTATAGAAGCATCCATAATCAAAAAGGAATCAACATTGAGGTTAGTATCTATTTTTGAATTGATATCAGATTTAACATCAGAACCAAAATCAACATGAGTCTCAACATTAGATTTAGAGTCCTTTGGGTCAAATTTAGCTTTAGAATCATAATACAATCATGGTTGTTATAACATTAGTTAAACTTATCTTACGTATCAATTTGAATGCATTTGTGATCCTTCTACAGTTTTTAAGTATGATTACTTTAACATCAACACAATTTCTCCTATTATGTTCTACAAGGATTATGCTACATTTTATCATTCCATTATCACCACCCAATATAGCCATTATATTAACATTCCACCTCCCAAAAGTATCAATTAGGATAGATAGAATAAATACTTTTTGAACTGCATCCATGATAACATATCAAGTGTAGAATACCAGGGAAACCAAGACCACATCCATGAAAAAGAAGAACAATCTCCTAGTGAAACCTTTCTAGAGGCACTAGGGGATAATCAAATTCCAAACTCAAAATATTATAGTGAAACCTTCTGAAAGGCACTAAAATACAATCAAAGTGAAAAAATCAACACTCCTCAGTGAAATATTCTTGAAGGTGATATGGGATAATCAAGACAAATTCATTGGTGAAAACCTCATCGAGGTGCCAATAGCTGAGCAAAAGAGTTATTCATTACTTGATGAAGACATTATCAAAGATGAAATCAATACAGCTTCTAATCTACATCATAATCAGATGGTAGCTACTCTCAGGCCCAGATAATAGAAAAATATGGTGGTCCTATTGAGAGAATATTTAGAAGTCTTAGCCCCACCACAACCAAAATTATGTCGAATCCAGAATCAACAACATTATGGGTGACTGAAACTCTCACTCTTCATTTGTTACCCAATCATTATACATTTCATTATGAACCAATATTCCATTGTAAACTTATACTATTTATCTTGTGCCTAACATTATTTATCATCCCTAGCTATAATTTACTTTATAGAGGCTAAAAACACACCTTATTCTAAAGTTGGGAGGAAATAAAATCAATGACCAACAAAGATCACAACATTTTCGGAGTCCAAATCTATAGTAGGTTCTTGATAGAGTAGTTGTTCAGAAGAGGTATGGGCTATAGCTTTTTATGAGTGATTATTCTGGTTGTCTCATATGTTGACTAGGATGTGCATCTCCACATCATTATGAGTACAAGAATCATTTTCCATATGCCATTTACCCTACCATTTCCCTTGCCTCACCGCTTGGGGGCAACCCTATTACCATTATATCCAATTACCATCTTATCATCTTCCTTATGTTGAACCATATATTGTTTTATCATAACTTTAATATTAACCAAATCCTATTTTTAGCCACCCTACCTAACCCTTTTTTTATTTTGGTTCCATTGGTTATTTAGGCACCTTCTACTAGGGGATTTCGATCTAGTTTCAATAGTTTTAGAATTCCATATTTAAATGATAGACTATGAAAGTAGTATGATAGTGGATCTAGAAAGTTATATTTCACTTACAATTTATTAGTGTTATTGATTATAACCTCCTTTGGGCAAATTGGTATTCCACATTGTGCCACTGATTATAACTACCTATGGACAAATCAGTGTGCCACCTTGTGTTACTAATTATAATCGCCTATGGGAAAATTAATATCACTAATTTATGTTGCTATGGTAAAATTAGGAACAACACCTTTTATTGTGAATTAACTCATCACCTTATCATTACTATTCTATTTTTCCTTTCCATTTGCCTTAATTCTTGAGCTTATTGTTACCTAGTTAGATTTCACTATTTTTTGTGTTGGCATAATTATAGTGACTTGAGGTCCTCATGGGACTACATAGGTTTCACTTGATTCACATTGGAGTAAGCTTTTTCCCCCTTTTCCATATGTTCTTTCCATTTTATGAGTGATTTCTAAGTTTGAACGCTCTCGCCATTTCGCAAGCATTTTCAAGTTTGAAGGCTCTCACCATTTTGCGATCAATCATTTGAATACTCTCAACATTTTGTGAGTAATCATTTGAATGATCTCACCATTTTATGAGCCCATTTCTTTATTTCCTCTTCAACATCAATCATGTTTTCTTATCATCATTTTCTTCTATCCCATTTTTTGGGAGAACTACATTGGGCCTGAAATTCATGTTGGATCTTGCATCCATGGAACTATATAGATAGCATCCACTTATCTTGTACATCTAGAGTCAACTTGGTCACCCCTTCCTTTTCTTCTTTTTCCCCCACTTTGTCTTGTGTTATTTCCCTATCACTTGGGGGCAACTTTGTGTCCTTTGTTCTTGTTCTGTTATGCTAGTCTTGTTATTTCTTAGATTAGGGGTTACCTTGTTACAAAGATTAATGCCCCTATTAAACATGCATGAATAATTATTTTATGTTTCCACTAACACTATGACTAACTCTTATTTGTGTGTGTTTATTTGATTTTTATTATTGTGTTTTTATGCTTTGTTGTCTATCCATTTATTTCATTAGTATTTTATTGGTCGTTCATTTGTATTATGAGGTGTTATTTTATTTATTTATTGTTTTGTTATTTTTTCATTTTTATTCTTTTTCTTGGTGTTTTTTTAATTTTGGTCTTTTATTTTACTATTTTGTATTGTATTAGATTGTTTTGTTCTTTTAAGTTCAAATACATTCTATAACCACTCAGTCTAGTTTTTAGTTAGGCTTTATTTGTTTAGAGTTGTATTTAGCTTATTATTTTGTATTTTTTTCCAAGTACTTATTGTTAGTACACATGGATCTTGATTATTTATATCTTGATTTCATGTTGTTTATTAAGTTTTTCTTATTTTGATTTTATACATTCTTGTTCCTACTTAAATCCTGACTATTCATATCTTGATTTTAAGATAGGTTGAATTTTTATATTTGTTGTTTTTCTTGGTGTTTTTGTTTAAATGTAAATATTTTTAACTTTGGTATTGCTATTTTTTTATCATTATTCTTAATTATAAATATTCACATTTAAACTGGCCAATCACAATCAAAATGCAATGCCATTATAGGTCATCCATGCTTACGATGCATAATTTCATTTTGCTAGAGTAAATACCAAGTGATCCAAATCCAAAAGTCAATGAAGCTCTGAAGATAATTTACAAATGCACCATACCTAAAATGAGACTCTATGCAAGACATGCATCTTTTGACATACACTATGAGTCTACTTAACTACTTTTATAATTAGTTTGGGATGTGCATCTCCTAAATTATATTATAGCATCTATTAAAGGAATTATCATGCATATACGCTACCTAAAATGATTTCACAATTGAATATTAGTCCATATTTATTCTATTCTTCATTCCTCATTCCATTTTCTCCCATTTCTAGTGAACTACATTGTTTTGTAGTCTATATGGACTATGTAGGCAATGTTTGGATACATGACATATCTTGGGTCAGTTAGACCACCCTCATTCTTCCAATCATCTCTTTCAACACTTTGTGCATCCTTGTATGAATTTTTTGTGTGTCTTCTTCAATCATTAGACCCTCACATCTACATTTGCACCTAATTATATTTAATCTATGCATTAGTTTATATCCTTGAGTTATGCTTGTTAATTTGCCCTACTAGGGTGTAATATTTAGACCAATCATCAATCTAATCAGCCCTACTAGGGAAAAATTAATTATCATTGGTCAAAGTCATCCCTACTGGGGCAAAATTAATTTATCAACCAATCAAATCTTCTCTACTAGAGCACATTATTAATTCATTAACCTCTTTTCTTTGGAGCAATGCTCTTATTTTTCTTCTAATTCTAAGCTCTACAGCTTTTTCCCTTGTACTGGCAATTCAAAGGGTATAAATTATCACAGGATTGATCATTCCTTAAACCTAAAAATTTTGTCCTATTTTGGGTATGTTAAAGTGTGTTGCTTATATTTTTGGGATTACATCCTTCCCACTTTCCCCAACCTTGGAGCCAATTATATTATATTTTATTTTTGATCATTCAAAATTAATGGTAGCAAGCATTAGATCATACAAATATATTCTGATCCATGGGTTAATTTCACTCATACTCTCTTTTTTGAGATTCCATCCCTCTCTTTCATCCTTGTATTCTCTTTTGAGGGGGTATCATGGGTCATTTCTCTAATCATTACCTTCCAATTTCTTCTTAATAATTATTTCATTCTTTGAAAAGATGTTGCTTTGATTGAATGTCTCACTATACCTTCTCAAATAGGGGCAAAATGTAGATGTCTAATTTCTATCACTAAATCACACTAAATGGCTTGAGTTTTCCATGTATAAGTGTTGATTTAGGCTAATGTATCCCTGAATGGGGCAATGCATTTTATGTGATTATTATATTTTCTCAAATCAATTCAAGTGAAATTGTGACCATGAAAAATGATGCTCTAGACCATTAAATTCTTCTAATTTAGTAGCACACGTCACATGCATGTGTTATTTTATGTCCACAATGCTCTAAATGGGGTATTATTCCATACACAACTGACACCTTATTCTAATTATACTCCAGTCAAATTATAAATGAATAAATTAACATTTTGACTAGTTTGATTAAATGAACAACCAATTTCCAAAGAATTGTAGAAAATTAATTAAACCCACTTAAATAAATTAAACCAAATCAAGAGATTAAGTGAAAAATCCATGGAAATTATTGAAAATATATTAATTAAAAATCCATTCCTCAAATCTGCATCACCCTATGGCATCATTAGTGGGTGGCATCTATAAGCCATTAATAGAACAAATATCAGGATTAAACCCTCCCATGCCTCATTAATTCCCCATTCTTTTAAATATTAATGGGGATATTTATGTCTTATCCTTCCAAAATTAAATTGATTTATGGCCACACATCTTGATCTCAATATGGATGGCCATGGTTGATTCTGATCATTTCCAAAAAGCTATAAATAAGAGGGCCAAGACCACAATTTTTAAGCTTGATTCATGTAAACTTATTATGCAAAAATTACAATAGACAAGCTTCAACTATTTACATATATTAATCAAATTAATGATCCTAAGCCATTGGTGCACTAGAAAATGATGGAGGAGCATGCGACTCTTCATTGACAAAGACTTGAAGCACCAAATCTAGGTAAAATCATGGTTCTTAACCTCTCTTGGAAGGATGGATGATCTTCGAAAGATTTGATGGTATATGCCTTTATTAAGTAGCTCTTAGATTTCCTTATCAACACCCCTTGAGGGAGTAAGCTTAACACATTATGTCCTTTATGCTTATTTTAGGTTTTTATCTACTAATACATGGACTAACTTGTTTTGTAATCTTAATCTACACTTATAACATAAGTTATATTACAAATCAAAATAGAATATCTAGCTTTCAATAAAAAAAAATCATGTAGTTCCATAGTTAGCACACTTTCATAGTCCTAATTACATAACCGATCAATAACCATAGTGGGTATCCTTAACTGAACTATGAAAACATCGATTGAGGCAATCACCTACTTGGCTAAGGATATGGAAGATTCATGCCATCATTATTCCTTGAAATTTAAATCCAAAAAAAAAAGTCATGATAACATCAATTTAATGTCAATAGGATTTGCTATACTGTAATAGTTCTTAATTAACGCCAGAAATCATCTGATAGGAATTAAAAAATAAGTTAAGGAGCTACCTATTACCCTTATTTGATTGTTCATAATTCTTCCTCGAGCAAGCATTGATATATCATTTTCCTGTAATTGGTCAATATGTCCACTCTTTGAGTCATCTCTTTGTTATTAGAAATCATTCGCTTGTTGTCTTGGTTTGCGAAGGAATTTGTTATCTTGAACCACCGAACTTGAACCTTTTTCAAAATTCAATAGTTCATAGGTTCAAAGTTCACTATTATATATTCTTGAAAATCCACTCACTTTTGGTTCATCCCAAGAAATTTTGTTAAAAACATGTCTTTATGTTGATTCTTATTTTTTCCCTTAAAACTTTCATTGAGTTGAAATCTGTGAGTATAAAAGAACCAGTAGAAACTGAGCTTGAACCCATTTACTCTTTTGGTTGGGATACAAAATTTCATTGTCTGTGGAAGTATAAAAGAAAAAAATAAATATGGAGAGAATTAACTAGGAAAGAATATATTTAGAATATTTTATAAATTGAAAAGTTTTAATTCATGAAAATCAAGGGTAAAAATTATACATTAAGGTCGAGTGTGGAGATCACTTATAATTAATGCATGTGTCAAAATTTACATCATATCAAGGGAGTTCAACATGAATGTATTGATTTAATAACTATTCAACCAGATTTTGTGCCCTTATCAAATAATGAGTAGGCTAATTTGGAAAAATAAAACACACAAGTTGCCATGAAAGGAGGACAGTGCTAGAGGTATCAAATTTTCTTGCTCAATTGACAGAGATTCAGATCTAGTAAAAGGTGACTTTCAAATTTTATTTTAACTATTGCTATTTATTTGTCAAAAATAAAAGTCATTTTGAGTCTCTAATACTGTTAAGAGGTTCAAACATTTTATGTTCTATTTATCCAAACTGTAATCATGAAAGTTGCATGCCTTGGTTCTGAACATGGTTCAAGTCTTATTTGTTTTTTGCCTAAATATGGAGATATATTTTTAGCTCAATATGATTTGGAAGATTTTAAAGAAAGAGATAAAAATATTGCATCTACTCCCATGTTGGAGAAGATAGTGGAAAGTGGTCTAATTGAAGCCGTAGCCTTCCCCACATTCATACAATGCCCGAAATTAGTCCTTGAATGCATGAAAAAATATGACCCACATGATAGATGTATCAGAACTATGAATGAAGATGTATTGTTACCTGTTAATATAGAAACCATAATGGTTGTAATGAAAATCGTACCCAAAGAACCATATTCAAAACTTAACATCTCTTCCTCTTATAGTTATTTTTCATTGAAAAAGGTAAATTGTAAGAGTATAATCGTAAGAAATTGGATGCTAAAGTTCCAAAAGGGAGATTCAAGGTTACCTAGACATTTAACTAGAGAACAAATGATACTAGAAGTGAAATATATTGCCATGTTGTTGCACAAACTAAAAGGTAGTCCTCAATCATTCTTTTGGAGGACTAGATGTACTTCTTTATTCAAGTAATTCTTAGTGGAGAAAAATATCTAGACTGGGTAGAGATCATAGCAGAGTGCTTACATCAGGTTTTAAGCAATCTCTTGGGGAGAATTTTTTTTATATGTCTTCATATCTTTCCTACTACCTAGCATCTAAAAAAGAATGGATAGGGTTACCTCATAAACCCTTAATTTAACACATAAAATTTATGCTTATTATCCCCATTTACAAATGCAAAAATGTTATGAAAATTACAAAAGGCTTAATGATGTTTTCACTAGCAGAATGGTTTATGAACTAACAGGGAATGTTAATAAAAGCATGTATGATGAAGCTATGTAATTGATTAGCATATATGGTAGCTATTTCATTCAATTTTCCAAATTCACCTATATTAGAGTTGGAGATTTTGAAGGTGAACCTATGAAATTACCCAGATATGACCTTGACCACTTTGTGTTATTTGAATTATGTAGGCAATTGGATCATATAGAAAATAAAATATTAATGAAAAGAGAGTCAAGTATATATTTTCCCATTGAACTTGGTCATTATATATGTCAATCATTTTTTGATGCCTTAAATCTAGAAGTGGGTTTTAAAAAGTTTAATTTTTAGTATTATAAGGCCAGGCCTAAATTTGATATCAAGGGTTTTGCTAAAGATCATTTAGAGTTTGGAAAAAGTTTTTCACACATTCCCCAAATAGAAGACTACTGGGAAGGTTGCTTAGATGAGTTCGAAGTCAGAAGAAGAATTTGGTGCAAATTTTTTGTAAGCCAAATAGTTACTTTTAATCTAAAGATGCATATTGTTGATATAACAGATGATGGGAAGGATATGATTCATCATTAGAATGAACAGGTAGAGCAAAAAATTATTCCAAAAGTTGATCATAATAAAGATGAATAAAATAGAATTTAAGTTCAAATTCTCTCTGTGATAAGAATAACTAAAAAATGGTTAAAAGAACAGAGACTAGGAAAAATCCAGATTGAAGATCTTCAACCATATGCACCTATCAATGAACCATTATCTCCTATAAGCTCTTATAATTAGCTTATTGATATATATGATGTAGGTGTTTCAAAATCAAAGGTTAAAAATGATTCTACCTCTAAAAATTCTAAGAAAAACCTTGGAAGCAATTTGTCTAACCACACTATCAAATCAAAAGCTAAGAACATGAAGAAGAAAGAATCTCTAGAAAAAGTGATTGTGGATCTGAGTGTTGAAGAAGACTTAGATAGGATGATAAGTGATCAAGGTCCTGATTCAATAATAGAAGATGGAACTGATACAGATCAATAGGTGGGAATCACCTTGGATTCTACCAATTCAATAGAATTACTAGATACCCCTTCAAAGTAACTTATTCCTGATAAGGAAACCCTAGTTACTACACCTCAATGGTTCTAGAATTCAATTAATGAGAAAAGGAAAATAGTTCCATTTTATTTACCATTAGAAGACATGGTCAGTAGATGTTTAGGGAAAGCTCCTAAATCTAAAAAGCTAAAAATCACTTCCAAGGTAGACATTGATCCTAATATAGGAAATTGGAGTGTAGAGATAGCTCGACCAGTGACGAATGATGAAGTTCAAAATCCCATAGCATAGGATTATACAATGGAAAGAATAAACCTTGGAGTTGCATCAAGAGCTAAATATGTACATCATCTTGAAACATCCACCAAGAAAATAGTAAATTGAACATGGTAGGATGAAAGATATAAGAAAAAAACTAAAATAGGAATTGCGCTCGATGGTTGAATACATTGATGTCATTCATAATCTAGGTCCTCAATCCATTTATTATTTACCCCTGTCTTTTGATCCAAAATCTCCAATTAATCATAAAATGCTTGATCAAATACATAGATGTAAGATGGTAACAAAATTATTCAATGATTAGTTAGATGGGATAATTAAAGAAGGCACCAAATATATTAATGGTTTAAATAATATATATGATAAAAATTTGATCACCATTGAATATTTGAAGATACAAAATATCTTATGGGAGAAATATGAAATAAAATGCACATCTAAAATTAACCAAATGATTGAAATCCATAAGATGGTGTGATAAAAAATTTATTAGAGAAGAATGTGGAAAATTTAAATGACAAGACATTATATGTATGCAAAAATAATCTTGAGTGGAGAAACTTAGTGTCAAAATAGGGGTGGATACAAATTATAAAGTTGATTAAAGAGTTAACCAAATTTACTTAGTCTCTGCGTCATGATTTAGAATGTATTAATGTAAAGTATTTGAAAGATGATGGCAAACCCGAGGAAGATATCAATGCTATGATACAATAATTTAAAGAAAAGATCAGTTTTGTTAAATAAAATGAAAATCTTGTAATAGATGATTTTTCTAAGGTGTCAAATGTGGAATCATTACTTCATCTTTACATCAAAGCACTTCTAGAGCATGCATAAAAGTAGCTAATATTCAAAAGATTAAGGATGTCTAGAAATAATGAATTAAACATATTGGAGTTCCTAATTCTCTAGTAATCTAAGAATTTGTTTCTACATTTAAGGAATGGAAAATAAAATGTGTCTCTTCTATAGAGAAAAGCAAATTAGAGGATTCCAATGCACCTCCTTAGTAGTGATCATGCCATTTTCAATATTTAGTTTTTTTAAGTTAGATACTTTACTTGAAGGTTCTATCTTTTAAATCAATTTTGAAAACTAAATCCTACTAAGGGTTAGAGTTTGTTTAAATTTGAGTTTAAATAATAGTTACAAGTGAAAAACTATATATATATATATATTTTAAATGAGACATGTAAGGGGTCCAAAAAGCTAGAATTTTTTTGAACTTTGCTTTTATAATGTGATGTTTCCCTCTTTATTTCATCTGTGAATGAAAGAAACAAATAGTTATTGCAAACTTAAATCTATGCATTTGAGTGAATGAAGATGAGTTTATATGTGAATTTGTGCTTTAAAAATGGTAATTGTTTTTATATTGAGAACATTATCATATATATTTTATCAATTATTATTGGTTCACAAAATCTAGTGGTATATGTATATACTTGATCATTGTTATATATGGAATCTATATGTTCTATCATTGAATAGTTTCATAGAAAGAAATATTACATTCATAAAATAGTGATGTATGGATGTTATTCTGCCTTAAATGCTTTCTGGTTAAAAGTATATCCAAATGTTAGTGTATTTTTCATTCATTGAATATCTTTAAAAAGGGAGTTGTACCTTAATTCAGAGGGAAATTATTTATGATAATTTAGCCAACTGTTGTTTAATTATTTATTTTGAAAATAATGGGCTACAGGGTAAAAATAAACATTATAAGAAGAGGACAAATCTTTCAACCAACACTACCCTTAATATTTTTTGCTAATACACATAAGATCAATAATTATAAATTTAAATGATTTTGTAAATTATCACAAAACTCATGCCCATACTAGGCATTGATGCCACTAGAATCATATTCACAATAATGCAACCTATATATTATATCACTTCTCTACAAATCATGATGGTTAGTTGAAACCATTATCTAATGCATCATTCATATGATCAACTTAAAAGTTATCGATCATATCATCACCCTTTTCCTAAGAAAGTATGTGTTATAGTAGAACATTAAACTAGAAATGATTATCAACAACCATTCATGCCTTGTGAATTTGATAGCTCGATGTGCTCCTTTACAATCAGAGATCCAAAAACATGTTGATTTACCAAAATGAATTAGATTCTCTCACCCAAATCCACTATCCTAGATTTAGGTATACCTCTAGTCCTTCCAAGGGTTTAATCTTCTAAGCATCTTATGATGAATCATCTATTCAAGTCAACAATAGATATCAAACATTATTCCCTTATTTCTAAGAGAGAAGCTTATATCACTTCCTCCTATTGATTTTTCCATGCAAGTTAATGATATATATGTGATGCTTACACTAACACAACTTGATTTATATAAGGGTTTACTTAGCTAATGTTATAGGTGAAAATCATAATATTATTATATAAATTTCAAGTTTCCCCTAAACAAACTTCATCCCTCTTTAGCTCAAGAGGCTAAGTGACTTTGTAAGATCAAAATATAGTCTTGCTCAAATGAACCAATCTTATTAGATGAAGATAACATAAATTATTATCCCATAAATCCATAGTGTTATAACCCTACTCTGATACCAATATAACAAACCCAAATTATCCTCTCCAAAACAAATTGGATTCCAATGTTTCTATCTCATCATGCACCTATAACTCCTTTCATTAAGGTACATCATTAACTATTCAGAGATGGAAGTCATAAATAAACTACCTTTCCTATCAAATTAAAAACTTAATCAAAGTCAATAATATTAGGAATATGACTTGTGAAGATGTTATCATTAACAAAAAATTTCCACAATGGTGGCCTAAATGTCAACCCCCACATGATTACAAGAATTCACCATGCTAGAGAAATACATAGTTCAAAGGGTAACCCAAACTAAATTTATTTGCCTTCTAATATGGTAGTGGTGATCCATAATTAGGTACTTCACAAAACTTGGTATCATAGGAATATATTCCATTATATATATAACACTTATAGATGTATGATAATAAAATATTTGATTACGCTCTCTTTCTATATACAAGAAAGAATAAATTTCATAAATGAGAAAGATATTACAATAGATGTGAATACCATTTTGAATAGAAAGAATCTAATCTTCAATTCCTTTTTGATATATTAGAATTCCAATATATAAGGTGATCATACCTAAGCCTATGTAATAGAGTGTTGACATGTGGTAGATGTCATGGTGAAGTGACAACTATGTTTGGCTTTAGAAAGCACTAGGAATTCAACAAGTGTGTGATTAAAAGATCACTTGTCCCAATGAAATATCCATAGCTGAACAATATTTTTGAGTATCTATCCTTTATATAATCTCATCATCACTATTTTTTTTCATTTTACCTTGAGTGCTACTTTTTGTTGGTCACCAAATCAAATCAGTGGAAGCATTGGCCCTATGGACCATATTTTCTTTCCTATGAAATTTATTAAGTGTTGGAGATATTTAGGGTCTAGCTTCTAAAATGTTTTGAAAACCATTATGCATCCTTGATTGATTGATTGTAATCATTATATTAACTCCATCATAAAGGGTTCAAATAACATGGGGTATATCTTGTGCTTATGTAATCTCAAAGGAGGACAAATATCTAAGCTTAATGTAAGGGTGTTTCCTTATTTATCCAATTTGTTGTGTGATAAATATTTACATGAAAAATCCATGAGACTAATCAAATAAATGCAAATATATATTTATCACAATTTTTTCTATAAATATTATTTTAAAAAAATTATACACTATTTTTTTTGTAATTTTATTTTGGTGAGCCCTTATAAAATTGAAATTAATGGAAATATGAAGCTTAACCTTAATTCTATCGACATCAAGGTAAAATTTAAGAGCCTCTATAAAATAATATATTAGAATTCTTTGATGAATCTATAGAAAACTATTACGTAAGCATGGTAAATCTGATATGTGTGGTGGTGAATCCATCAGGAGGAAAGTAAGGACACAAAATATTCAAGGGTTTTTTTCCATACCACCATTCAATGACACCAAAAAAATAATGTCAAATAGAGTCAATGAATGATGTTGTTAAATGACACTATCGAATAATGGTGGCGAATAGCTAGGCTGAATAATGTTGTCGAATGGTGCTACCAAATGGTTCTATCGAATGATGATGAAGAAAAAGATATCAAATGGTGATGTTGAACTATTGTGTCATATGGTGATACCAAGTAACACACCTGACTGGAGCATTCAGGCTGCATTGTCACCCTAGAGCTGTAGTCTGATGTGGTTGGCTGGTGTGGAGGCTATTTGGATGCATGTTGATTGTTTGGTATTAATGGGTAACTTGTGCTACTGGTATGCTATACGGTGGTCTAGTTGTTGTCCTTAGCTTATAAATACCCTAACTTTACCCTCATTTTAAAAAATTTATGTAATATTTTTCTCATCCCCCTAATTTTATATAGCGATTATCCTACTACAAGCACACTTGACACATAGTGATTCACCTACTCTTGTAGCCAACCACATCTATGATCCACCGATTCTAGAGTCCAATTCCATGGATTTAATAAGAAAATACATTTTTAATAATTTTTTATGCCTAGATATTTTGAAGCTAGTATAACAAATAGATACATTCAACGATTAGATTTCTAAATGCAATTTTGATAGCCTATTGTACATGACCCAATATGAAATAGCCAATGGCTTGATGAAATAGATAATGTCTTATTATGACATTAGTGAGATGAGGTTCAAAGTGAATATTGAATCTCGATTAATCTCCTTTGGTACCTTAGTTGTAGACATTCATAATTTGACAAGGCTTTCACTCCATAATGCTAACCCTGCAACTCCAAAAGCAATGTTGATAGATGATGACAAGAAATATTTAGAGTTGGATTTCAACTTGAAGATCAGTCAAACTGGTATGTAAATTTTTTTTTCATATTTAAAATTCAAGTTTTGTAATTTGTCATCCTTTTGACTCATTTATATTTTTTTACTTTCATTTTAAATATTCAGAAAGGGGTTTCCACATTGATGACATTTTTAACCCATTTCTTAAAGCAATGGTTCAATTTTTTGTTGCAAGTATAGTATTAAATGGAAGACCAATAGACATTCCCTTTGGGACTATTATTTACATTATGCATACTCTTTCTAGTTTGAGATATAATTAGTGTACATTTATTTATTTTAGGATTCAGTTAGAATTAAATTATACTTGTACCAATTCTAGTTCCATAATTTCGTATCTCAATTTTATTCTGGCCTTGTACTATGAGGCCTTATATGACCTTCAAAAAACTATGATTTTAACTATGTTACATCCAAAAATAAGCACAAATACTTTGTTTATTGATGAGTAGGTGGGTAGTTTACCATTCAAATGAATCACTGAAATGATTTAGTTTATAAATTGTTACAAACATAAAGCTTAATATTTCTTTATTTATTACAAGTAAGATTTCATGCCTTTATGACATGAAAATAAGTTGCTTCAAAAGTGCATCATACACTTGAAGAATCTGGATATTTTGAGTCTACAGAATCATCCTTCCATTCCTTTCCTATTTTGAAATGTCCAAGAGTTTCTTATAGATCATCTTCACATGCAGGTTTCATATTTAGAACCTTCAATAATAAATACATAATGAAATTTTAAATTTCAAGATTGTATTATCTTATTTATTTGTTTTATTTTTGTACTTGACTCATAATTGGTTGAGGTTAACCTTGAGCAATCTCAACAAATCCCAACATTTCATCTATAGGTATCTTCTCGACCCTTTGCTCAAGGTATTTTACATTCCATGTTCTGGTTTTTATTTGAATTTTCTTCAATTATAGATTTAATTAACTACAATATTACCTATTTCATTTCAAACCACCCCCATCACTTAGAATATGAAATGTAAATTGGATGACATAATCTCTCCAACTACAAGTACTAAATCTTTAATTTCGAATTAGCATTGAGTTTTATTTTTTAAATTTACCATTTTTATAATATAGTTTATTTTTGTAGAGCACCCTCAAAATCTGAAGAAAAGTATGCTACTGCCATTGACAGCAAACCCAATTTGTACAAGGGGGATGAATATTTCATTCCCATCACCTAATAGAGAAATATTACAATTTTCATGTTTTGATTTTCTAATTTTTTCTATCATAGCTATCTCTAGTGCATAGGGATTACCCTGTTTGAAGTAAATTGATCTTGACAATGAATATCTAGGGATTGAAAGTGGAGAAATCAGTGGTAGTGCTTTGATTTCTCATTATTTTATTTAGGGTCTAGATATATCTGCTCAAGAAGAACCTTGTACCTCTTCACCCTCCACCCCACTAGCTAATGTTAACTTTTTTGATAATGGCATGACTACTTTTACATTAAACAATCTATTATTAGAAAGTATTAGTTTAAGTATTAAGGAGAGATTTATAGATGAGTTGAAAAATGTATTAGTTTTGGAGTTTTAGGTAAAAGCATTGATAAAATAAATAAATTCCCATTATCACAACCACTTCCATAGAGAAAATTTATTTTTATTAGTTCAACATGAACCCATAAAGATTGACGATTTGTTTGGTCAAGATAAATCTAAGTTTGTATCTATTTATAATAGTTACAATGATAATATTTTGAGTATTATGCTAAACAGGTTGGAGAATTTGAATGTCGAAGCCCAATCATATCTTAATAAATGGGTAAAAGACACCAACCTTGTTGTTATAGCAAATGCCAAGAAGGAAAAAGCTTTGGTAACATATCATCATTTTTATCAAATAGCATGTCATAGTTAATATAGTTCATATCTAATTAGATTTTGTTTGTAAGTACAAGGAAAATATGAGAATCTAAAAAAGAAGTCGAGGTCTTCAATGTGCATTTAAAAAATGCATGAATTTGTTTATATTCTGCCATTCAATTCAAAGAGAAGTTTTTTATATTAAACAAACATAATAACACACTCAGAAAAATCATTAAGGAGCAAGGATGGGACCCTGATGCTTTATTGAAGTAAAAAACATATGCCAATCCAAGTCTACTTTCGGCATGAGATGTTGCAAAAGAAATAAAATAAAATCTTGCTCATATTAATTCTATTACAGAGGATCTTGAAAGGGTAGGTACATTGAAGGATGACATAGAGGAAATGGAGATAGAGATTTATAAAGATGGTGGTAACAATGTGGATGATGGGAATGACAAAGTGGCTAAGTAGTGAGGTGTTTTACAAAAAAAATGATATTCTTTGATGTTGCAAACTGATTACTATATTTCAATGGATAATCTTATATTTTTTTTTATTTTTTTTTTTAAAATTGAAATGACAATTTTAAATTTAAATTTACAAATATCAGTTTATTAATTTTATATTACTCTTTTTTTACTAAGTTAAGGTTCATTTATCATCTTACATGCATATTATGTGTTGATGTAGTTCAATGAACATAGTGATGTGGACTATAATTGTTTTTTATATGGATTTGGACTAAGCATGAATTTGAATTTAAATTTTTTGATGTTACAAACTCATTATTATATTTGAAAATATAATGTTATATTAGAAAAAAAATTTGAAAATTGAAATGACAATGTTAAGTTTGAATTTACAAAGATCAGTTTATTAAGTTTCAATTACTTGTACTAAGTTATGGTTCATTTATCATTGTACATGCATATTCTGAGTTGATGTAGTTCAAAAAACATGGTGATGTGGACTATACTTATTTTTTATTTGGATTTGGACTGAACATGGATTTGAATTTGATGTGATTTCATCTTGTTCAATTATTATCATTATTTTAGATAATGAAAAATTTGTAGATATTATGGATGTAAAGTCCAAACAATAACTATAGTTTGTTTCTAGTCAACTGTTAAAAGAAACTTCATTGGTCTATTTAAAACAACTAAGTAAAATGTTTATTTTTTTCCATGACAGTTTAATCCAATTCAATGATGAAGGTTTTTCCTAGGTTGTTATTATAAACTTGAATCTTCATGAGTTTATTTATTTTTTCTTTTCAATTTGGTCATGTTGTTCAATATGCCTATCATGTTTTATCACCTTGGTATTTGACTTCAATATTCATATTTTAAAGCTAAAATTAAGGTTAAAACTATTAATATGGTGTTACAATATCAAATTTATGTTTTTCTGAAATTAATAAAAATATGTATTTAACAATACAATCTTAAAAAAAAACAAAAATATTATTACCTTTTTGAAATTTTGAAGAACCAATTAAATAAAAGGGAAAGTTGCATGATGAATGGAATAAATATTTCAAATGACAATACTATCAACCATTTTAATAAATTCAGTGTTTAATTTTTTTTAAATATAAAAAATGATATGAAATTGGATTTTAAAATATGATAATTACAATAAATATAAATTAAAACTTGGGTAGTTGAAACAATCCTACACAAACTTGCTCATCATAAGTGACATTTGTATCTGTCATGTCATTGACATATTCAATGTCAATATTTACATCCTCTCTATTGGTCATTATATTATTGACACCTTTTATTTTAGTTAAATAACTCCATGTTATAAGAGATCTTTCATAAGGAAACATGTCCACAACATAACATGAAACATAAATCTCAAAAAGGTTTCTAAATTTTTATCCAATCTATTTCAAATTCTTGGCTTAATGAAAGATAATGCACTGAATACTCTTTCATCTTTCACTGAGACTAGAATAATCATTTGACAAAGTTTATATAATCAAAGATGTTCACTAATACTTTCTTGTAGGATGTTATTAGGATAAAGTCTTTTCCATAGCGGTGTAATTGCCTCATTTTTGGTTTGCTTAGAAAGAGATAATGTTCAAACATTGTAATTCTGAAATGTGTTGACTAATATGTCAATAAATCCTTTCCTAAACTACCATTTATTTCAAATCCATTGACCTCTACATATTTACTAAAATGTTTAACTAGAGAACCCATCTATTTGTGAAATAAATGACTAATTATCTTTTAACCATTATTACTATTCCAAAATATGGGATTCATAATTACCATAAACTCCAACATATCATCCCTTTGAAAATGATCTATAATATCATTAGATACATTTTGTGAACTTATACTTAATTTCATCTACATTTCAGATATAATAGTATCATATAGAATATGCATTATAGGTAGTTCTTTAGTTTCAGCTCCCAAAAGTTCAGGGTTTTTGTAGAAAGTGTGCATTGGTATCTCCTTGCCATTAACGATGACACAAAGATGATAATTGATATTCAATTTCAAATAGATTTCAAGATTCTTAAAATCTATCAAAATTTGTCAACTTCTAAAAATAGGTCCCTAAAAATTTTCATTCAGAGTGGATACTATATCTAGAGATTGACATACTCATTTTTTCAACTGTAGAAGTCAACAATATAAATGGATCTCTCTTGAGCATGTTTCATTAAAAAAATTATTTCCTTCAACATTGAGAGATTTTCACATAATGTCAAAAATGTTTCTAAATATGTTAAATGGTACAACAAATATTTTGCCTTGTCAACTTTTCTATGATATTTATACACAAAACCTACTAGTGATGGATATTCTTCAAAAATTTTGCATGGAGGTTCATACATAGAAATCCATCTTGTATCAACATCTTTCAATAGTTTTTTACCATCAATCACTCCTATTGAAATTTTTTGAAACTCTAAAAATCTTTTCAAACTGCTTGACATATAAGCATATGAGTCACGAATGAGCTCTTCCAATTTTTTGATATTATAAAATTTGCTAACTATTTTGTATGCAAGATTCATCCTATAAACCATGTAATGAATCATAATCATATATGAGGAAACTATTATTCACAGTTTGAACACACAGATCATTTATATACCCCTTCATAATTGATGCACCATCAACCCCAACACACACTAGCTTTATAGCCATTTCATAATCATCCATCCCAATTTTATATTTCAAATTAGATGCAACCAATTTATGAAGGTTTTTAGCATTATAATTTTCTACCATTTTATGAACTATTAATGGACGAGGTTACTTTGAATAGTTCTTAAAAGTATAAACATGCATGCAAACCCAAGATGTGTAATCAATCATCGTGACCTCATCAATGGATAATGAGATGAACCATAAATTTTAAACTTTTTGTTTTAAATTCTCCTAAACCATTGCTTAACACTTTATTATTTCTCAAGTAGTACTATCTAACCAATGTGATTGTAGAATATCAAGAAATCAATTATGTTGAAATAAAATATTTTAATTTAAAAAATAGAAAATAGATTTGCCCTTTTTTAAAATATGTTATAAAATAGATAACTATATATATTTGGCCTTTAGATGGGATTGCATAACTTTTCCAAATTGATATTTGATTATTCTCCCTTTCTTAATAAGATGTTTTTGACATTTTTTATCATTTTAATACTTGTGTGCATATCTTACATGGATGCATTTTTTTGTATTTTTTCATCGGTGTGTTATGGTAATTTTTCCATCTATGTGCTTCACTATCATATATAATTTTACACAATATTTCTCAATCTTGTTCAACTTAAGTTACATTCTATGTTCCTTTCCTAGTTTCCAGATATAAATTGTACATTTGTATTTTGTTAGAATATCATTACCATTCTTAGGTTGTACAAGTTCAATGAAGGGAAATTTTGTTTCCTAGTCCACCTTAAAGGACCTTCCAATTGTTCATCTACTTCTCTTCTTTCGCACATATTTTTGAGTAAAATTTTTAGCTGAACTTGGTGTTTGATGAGAACCAACTATCTCTTCTATCAGTTCAGTTTCATGATCATTGTTATAAAAAACTGGAGGAGATTCTTTGAGTGGTTGCATGTGATCGTCAATATAATCTTCAGGGGTGACATGTTATTCTGATTAATTCTTTCCTATGAAACACAATCATGATCAGTGGGTATTTTTGCATGTCAATTTATTTTGATATTATTCAACCATTAAAATCAAATTCAATACAAACTAAAAATGTAATAAGCTCCTGTATTTTGAGTGGATCATGGTTATGTGGGATTTTTTATTGACTCTTAAAAATAAGACAATATGCTTGATTTTATTGATAATTGGCCTGTCCTTTTACAATTTCCACCAGATGCCATGATGAGCAAGGATGCTATAGTTCATTTTCAGCTAGAGCCTAGAATGCCACCATCTAGTTCCACACCGTTTGATTACAACAAAGATGTTATCGTTCGGTTGTAGTTGGTTGGTTTGGAGTGAAAATATTGATGTTCAGTTTAGTCGATCAATTATAGTGCAGATGTTATTTTTTGGTTGCATCACAGATGCTACCATTCGATTCTTCCATTCGGTTGTAGCGTTAATGTTGTCATTTGGTTGTATTGTTGATGTTGTCGTTCAATCTAGTCGATCAGTTGCAACTAAAATGATACCATTTGACTATAGTCATTTGGTTGTGGTGTAGATTATGTTGTTCTATTTCAAATTATTGCATGTTAGTTACTTTTTGATATCATGGGGTAGTTACCGAAAGCATATTTTGAGGGTTATCTATGGTAGCCTATGCACTATATGTGTGTGTGTGTGTGTGTGTGTGTGTGGTGAATTGAATGAATAACTAAAAAAATATTATAAATGGTTGACAAGTCAACCCTCAAAATAATTTCCATTCCTAAATTTTAGGCAATCCAGACTTATGTAGTGACCCTAAAAAATCATGAAAAATAAATTTTAAAAATTGAAATATTCATTAATTAATAAATATTCACCATTAAAATTTACCTTGATTGAAATTCCATATGTTTTAACCTTAAATAACTCTTGAATGATCATCTAAATAATCTTAACGATGCATATCTTTATGTCAATCAACAACCAAAAAAATATTTGCAAAATAAATAATATCTAAATCAATCTTACACTTGGTAAAAAATCTTCTTAAATGTTAGATGAATATGAGCTTGATGTTTTCTTCATAATAACACCTCTAGCTTAATAAATTAATTAATGATTCCCCTATTTCATAACACAAAACCTAAAAGAATAAAAAATTAAAATATTAAATTAAAATTAAGATTAAGAAAATGATAATTATTAAATTTATGCCAATAAACATTTGAAATTATGCACGAAGAAATTTTTCCCCAATTTTTTTAGTGATTTTTTTCATGCCAATAAAACGAGTACCTAATTATTCGTAGGAAAGTGAAGGAAAAAAAAGGGTAAAAATAAATATTTTTTTAAAGTTTAAGATGTGCGAGGCTTTATGTTTAGTTTACAAAGGTTTTTTTTTTTTAATGAATGAGATATTTTAGCATGGTAAATATTTTTATATTATAAATTATGAAATATATGTGTAGAAGATGAATTTTAAAGAAAAATATAAAATTTGTTATTAATTTATATATATTAATGAATTTAATATATAGATATTTTATAGAAAATTTTGATAAATATATATTAATTTTTTGTTTATTAATGAATTTAATTTTTAAAAAAATTGATTAAAAAATAAATAATTGGAAAAAAGTAACACTTAAAAAATAATTTAAGAGCACCCTTTATTTTCAATAGTTTTGACCATTAAGTCAATTAAAGGGTATAGGGCAACTCAAGCATAAACAACAACATAGTTAGAAAATTCAAATCTATTTTTTTTCATTAATAAATAGTATTTCATGCATTTTATTTTAGATTTCTTGACGTTTTCATGAACATATTCTATGTATCTATGAAGGTTAGATTTCTTATAAGATAAAGTTCTAGGTTAAGTTGTTGTAATTGATCATAATCATATTCCTTTGATTCAACGACATGATTTTTTATAATTTAAAATAGATAAAATTGATAAAATACAAATTCCTTCTTCTATTAATATTGATAAAGAACAACACATAGATGTAACAAAACATGTTATTAATTATATTATGTTTGATTTTGAAAATAGTTATGAACATGACAATGAATATAATGATAAATATTGTGGTAAAATGTATCTTAATAAACTTAATGGTGTATATATAGAATACTTAGAAACATTTTTAAAAGTTTGACATTGAATTAGTATGTAACTTAATGACTTAGATAAAATTTTGAATATCATTTTAGTATTTTGGAATCCAAAACATGTTAAGGAAATTCACATCCAAAACAATTGATGAACTCTTGAATGATATTAATATATATTTTAGAGGCACATATTATTCAATTGGTGTTTGTACCATTATCCTTGTAGCACCCTCATATGCTAATCCAAAACTAATTATAAAAAATTTCATATAAACATCCTAATTTGATTCGCACAAAATAAATGGACCCAATTCTTAACAACACATTCACTAACACTACACCTATAATTAAAATAGTGAACATTGCATTTAAAATACATCAATAATCCTTTCAAATTAATATGAAAACTTTCTCGAATTAAACTCAATTTTACAAATACTAATACAAGCTTACAATCCTAATACCTCTAGATCATCGACCCATAAAAGACTACTTCTTCCCAATATTAAAACCATGATTACCTAATTAAATCTTCGCTACTTCTCTCAATCTAATACTTCCAGTTTCAATCACACATTAATATCCTTAAAATCATTACAAGACCATCATAGTGCATAAACAAACCTGTCGAGGGCTCGTAAACTCACGAGAGACTATTATTGACCTTGACCACAATTATTCAAGGCTGATAATTATAATTAAAATATGATAGAAGCTTCTTACATATTTATGCTTTCTATGAATTCCAGATTCATGTGCGAACTACGATAGTTTGATGGGTAGGATGATTGTCAACTTAATCAAGGGTTCACAAGTTATATGAAACATGGGCCTTCCAACGTCTTCCCATTGGCTTGCAAGCTCGCCGGCCCACCTCTATCTAGGATACAACTGTGATTTGTATGTATGTGATTCTATGAAATTATGACACGTGTTTTACATTATTTATTTTACAATCTTTTATTTCTAGACATTGTGCTATTTTACTTTGCACTTGTGAGGATGCGAAACTATGAGATTATGTTAAGTGCTTTTAAGGAGTCGAGGCAAATTTAGGAATTAGAAAAAATTTCAAAGGATGCAAAATTATACTATGATATGATAATAACGTGTGGTAAGTTTGGCTGATTGTGCAAAATGCGTGATTACGAATAAAGCTACAAATGAGAGGGTGTAGGCTCCAAAGGAATGTGAAAGCTTACACAAAGTCATAAATCAAACCTAAATAATTAGTTAAGTAATATTCCAAGTAGAATTTAAGTAATATTACAAAAGAACACAAGTAGAATTTAACTCCAAGTGACTAAGCAAAGGTACATGCGACTAAGTGCGGAAGAACACAATTAAAGAAGAGATCAAACGCTCCTATGATTGGATAAGTATAATACAAAAAAAAATTACAAGGCCAATTTTAATACCAATCTATAAAGAAGGAGTAATGATAATGTCAATGCCATGTGCTAAGTCAAACCTATGTAGTTAACGTAACGAAATTAAAACAAGGCCAACTTCAACACTAAGTGTTTGGTGAAAACTCCTATGACCCAATGCATAAATAGGTGACTAGGTCCTTGGGTCTCCATCGGTGCATGTAGTATAAAATCAATAGCTTGCCTAAAGGACATTGATAATCTTCTTATTTGTTAGTTTTGGTATTTCCAAAGAACATTTTAGTCAAGTAAGGTTACGTGAAAAATATATTTTAGCAGGATGTTATAAACCAACAAATTTATAGCTTGTTTAAAGGATATTGATAATTTTTCATTTGCTAGTTTTGGTATTTTCACAAAACATTTTAGCCAAGTAAAGTTATGTGAAGAATATACTTTGGCAGCATGTTAAAGACCCAAAAAATTTATTGATATACAATTTACAAGAAAGCTAAATGATTTATGAGGATCTAACTTAGATAAAATTTCATCATTAATTATCCATATAAATAGTAGGGCATCACACACATGCATGTGTGTGAGCGCACACACACACACATGAGCCTTCCTTCACCTAGTTATTATCAACACCTACAATTTTTCCAAAATTTCAAAACATTTTAATTCTTATATTGATTATGTCAGCGCAAATATGAATCACCCTTCAGATTCTCAATGTTCATGAGTTGTAATTATGTTTAAGGATTTAGTGCCTTTATAGACAATGATACATAAAGCATTGGTTGATGAACTATGCACATTGTTAGGGAAACAATCCTATGTTTAACTTGAATTTCATCTCATTTGAAATAAAAAAGGTGTTAAAGTATGTTTCCAATAGTTACCTCAATATAAGTTTAATCATTTCTTAAACCAAGAGTTTAAATTAAAATTCTTTTCCCTATAATCTTAATTAATTTGTTCAATAACCAGGTCAGGTTACAAAAACCATTATAAGATCAAATATTACACTCTTACTATCAAAGGCATAATGCAAAAACCTATATCATATTTAAGCATACTCTTTTAAATTCATCCATTTATTACCTCATCTCTAAGGCTAATTCACATTTCAATTTTTTTAAAGATAAAATAAATGCCATTGAACTCAGATATGCAATCATTTATCAGCCTCATCTTCTATTCTTAAAATGACATGGAAAACTAAACCATTCATAGTGCATCTCAAAAAAATTAGGTTGCTCCATCAACCAAAACACATCCTATGTTTGAGACCATACTACCTCCATGCAGTGTTCAATCTTTAATGGTCTCTATCATTATTTTATGGATATAGGACCAAGGTCTTTCTCTTAAATTAGTTTTATATTGGATTGTTGTGAATCTCCATTCACATGAATGGGAAGTCCATTAAACACAACAAGAAAGTATAAGATAAACTGTCATATTATATTTGTTCATTACATATCACCAAAGGGAAGAACACATGGCTCATTAACATATTAATCAATGCAATTTGTTTAAACAAAAAATTGAGAACTCAAAGCATTCAAATTAGATTACAATACCAAGAAGTGCATTATGGATTTATTTCAAGAAGTTAGAACACAGAGGTCTACATTGGTCCATTTTATTATTCTTAAAAACAATCGCTTATGTTTTTAGTTAAAGAATGAGATCAATCTAATTAATCTATTTCTAATCATTATAGATCTCATAAAGGACTATGATTAACATGTCAAACTTATCCTTACCATTATTCAAATCAATATTGAGATTTCCTATCAACATAACATACATTATAAGGAATAGAAAGGAGGGCATTTATATTATAACATATGCACCAATTTATTAAATTTGTTTGTTGACCAACAAACTTCATCATGTTTATAATTTAATACCAATTTTGAGATGATTTGAGCAATGATCCACCAACATAGTGTTTTCACATAGTTTATAGGGTGAAACTGAGGAATCCATCTCACTTCTCTATCCTTTACATAGATAT
This sequence comes from Torreya grandis, assembly GCA_037957365.1. Classification (NCBI taxonomy): domain Eukaryota; kingdom Viridiplantae; phylum Streptophyta; class Pinopsida; order Cupressales; family Taxaceae; genus Torreya; species Torreya grandis. The sequence goes on from JARHVA010002616.1 coordinate 2,077,574, forward strand.
CATTTTCCATTGAATTAACTTAGTTTGGTCGAACACAAATGTATTCAATAATACTGGTAAAGATTTCCTTCATTTGGTTGATTTCTTTATCAAATATTTTATTTGTCACAAAATTGTTTATGTATTACACTAAAGAGGTTTTATCTAGCTAATCATCTAGATATTGTGATACCTAAGGTCGCTGTGAAAATTTCACATTGGAGAATTTTTCCTCCATTGATTAACATGCTAAAAAAATCTCTCCTTCAAACAAATTGTCGCTCTCTATAATTAGGTGTCTTCTTTAAAGGGTTGTCTTCTACATATATTTCTCTCCCTCAATTAAATAGTCATTATCATCATTTAATACTGAATCTGCCATAAGATAATAACATTTAATCTAGGATGGCATTGCATGTTTTTATCTAACTTCAATATTTATTGTAGCTACATTGTATTTCATTCACATTCATTCTTTGCATTTTTTAAGGTCATTTGTAATTTCTTGTAACATTCACTAATTAGTCCATAATTTGTTTGCACTTACCTTTTCTTGTGACTAATTTGTATCTTGTACATTGTTACTTTTGTTGTTGACCAATTACATATTTTGTGGCCATTCTGAGCATATTAACTCTCTAACTACCACCTTGCTTAGGTTATTTGTAGACCACTTGTATGTTAAATTTATCCAACCACTATGTCTTTTAACATGGCCTTCATTTAATTTTTATTCACTTCAATATTTGTTTTGGATGCCACCATGCTGTTTCTCAAGATTATTTCACTCATTATAGTTACATTTCACTTTGATGGATACAAAGACCTTGGCTTCTCTTCTTAATATTTCTTCTCCATGACACATGGATAATTTTCCTTGTTAATCATACCATCATCTTGTGTTTATGCCACATAGTAATAAATTATAGGTACCCATTATCTAATATGATAAATATTTAGTTGCACATGAATTGAACCTCATTGCCAGTCTATTATTGGGATCCATGCTTACAGTATATGTCCTTTGCTAAGGCTCTTTCTTGTGCTGCATTGACTTATATAACAACCTGAAGGATGAAATGAAAACTCAACCAACTCATATCATATTTAATATAATAAATCTACTCATTCATAAATTATTTTTCTTGCACATGCGCCAAAATCATCAAGGTACCTCTCTGGTTAGAAGAGAGAAATAAGACACATTAATCAAATGCTTAATCATTATAGAAATAATAAATATTTATTTCTGTGATCCAATATAATATAATCAAGGATAAAATATGACAATAATCATGAATAAATGATATGTCAATGGTCCAACCCTACTCAATGCTTAACCATACTCCTAAGTCAAAGTGAGGCTAGGTAGGGTATTACAATTCCTACTACTATTAATCATGTTTTACACCAATGGATTCAGAAGTGTTTCCTAGTCTAATGTGGGGGTTAACACAATCTCATCATGAACTTTTTATGGTTATCCTTACACATCATACTTTTGTGTATATTATGTTTGTTATTGATCTAATACCAATTATTAATAATCAATCTTCTATGTTTACATGTCAAATTTAAAATTTTGAAAAAAAAAAACAACAACATTTACTAAAATAAATAATAATATATGTAATTTATTCAGTATTTTTTTTCTATTATATTTATTTTGACTGTTAAAAACTCATAATAAAAATAAAATTGATTTTATTAAAATAAAATAAAATTAAAACTATAAAAATCACATAACTTTCAAATCTATATATTTAATTTTAAAAAATATATAACTCTAAAAAAATACTTAATTATAATTAAATTAAAGATCTTAAGTATCAAATAACACCACCCACTACATGGACATCATATTTTCTAACACAACAAATACAAATTGGGATTAAAAACCAATCTTTTTCAAAAAGCTAACAATGGAAAAAAGTCAAACAACTTATGAATTAAAAAATTAAAAACAATTTCAAGCCCAAACTCCATAAAAAAGAAACACAACAACCTAATCTTGAATAATGAGTACCACGGATCCACTGATGACATAATTCTCATGATACTTTCCACCCCTTTTCTAAGATGGATTCCCATGATCATTGTCACCTAAACCTCTTTCAAACCTACTCAATCTTTTTATACTTTTTGCCTATATAAAAAGAGAACCTTTAAGCCTATATAATCATGTCTATGTCAAACAATATAAAATTGGATATCAAATATTAAATGGATATAGACTATCTTCATGAATAAAATAGTTAAAATCACAATCCAAAGTTAAATTTAGAAACCTAACTTTTTTTATTAAATAAAAAAATAAAATAAAAATAAAAATAAATACCTACCCCAAAATCTGGCCAAAAAACCACAACAATACTATGTAACAAATGAATAGGATCCTCACGTAATTTATTTAAGAAGCCTGTGCACTTTATTATCATAGCATGGAAAAAAATAAAAAAAGACTAAAATCCTTGTTTTCAACTCAGTTATAACTAGAATGTGTAAACCATGTTGCTTTTAAATCTACACATTCCTGTTCCAAAACCATACATGATAAAATATGGCTTCAAAATACAAACGAATGTAAACAAAAAAACCCAATAGATTCCTTTTTAATGAAAAACAACGTCGTATAGTACGTTATAAATGATTTCAGAATAGACAAATATGTGTATGTCTTTTTACAAATATTTAACAACCAAAAATTTAGTAAAACATCACAATGTATATGTGCCTAGACAAACTACATGCATGAATAAAGTTGTTAAATGTGTGTGTGTCAAAAACAAATTTCATAACACATCACAATATATATGTGCCCAAACAAAGTGCACATGTGAATAATGTTGCATGAAGGTCATAATCATTCAATGCTGAGTTTAAATAATTTGAAACCATTAAATGTGATGAAAATAATTTTTCCATGACCCTCTTTTATACTCATAGGTATTACCACATAATATTGCTCATGTTGAAAATGACCATAAAATTATCACATAACTTATGTAGTGAATAAGAAACTCCCTTAAGAAATATCATCCACTTTGTTGCTTCTTTAAATTTGAATTTGAAAGATCTCATCTTCTAGAATATGTCCCAAACTTATAAAAGGACTCCAATAATCACCACAAGATTGCACTTTCGTAATATACTTACATTACATCTTGCATAAATCCTCACAAGTGTTGGCGTAATTTGAGATATTACATTGTCTTGTTTAGGTAGGTTAATTAAACAACTCGGTAATCTATTATAGCTAGAGTATAATTGTCATAACATTAGCATAGTGGTTCGTAATAAGATAAATCAGTGGTTTTTTTCGTTAGTATTATGTGCAGGTTATTCAACCGAATAACTGCCTCCTGAACATTATATATATACACCATTTTCTTATCAATAATATGAATCGAAGCATTTTACATTATTTTACTTCATTGGTATCAGAGCATCTTAATTCCCGTCGCTATAATGAGTATTTAAATATTAGAACGTGCAACTTTTATATCTCATTGCCCCACCAATGGTATTATATGCTTTGAGGAATTCTTATTTAAGATTAGATTAAATTTCTGTAGTGATCTAGCATTTCTAAATTTTTGTCACATTCAAGAATTGCATATATTGGAGCATCAACATTCTACCTGAACCCTGCATGGTTCGTAACAGTGAAATTGGAAACAAGATTTTATTTACGTTGTTTGATGCTTGTCTGATCAAAGTGTGATAGCACACAACACATGCTAAGGCACATTACCAGTGACATCAAAACGTGACAAGACAATACGAATACAACTAGCATAGCTCATTAATGGTGCTTTAATATTTTTGTTTTTAAAATAAAACAAGATATTTGACTTTAGGAAATTATTGAGTTTGGAAAATTATGCCAAGCGAGAAGAAAAAAAAAAAAACTTTATTTTTAATAATAATAAAAAAAATTTAAATAAATTAAAAATATAATAAATCAATTATTAAACATAAAATAGTATTTTTCCAAAATAAAAAATTAATATTTATTTTTTTAAATTTATAAAACAAATATTTATAATGTTATATGTCAAATTGAGATTCGTTGAGAAGATTAACAATGTATGCCCAAATATTTTTATCTAGGGAATTGATAGTATATCAACATTTTTAATTTTATAAAAGTAAAAAAATATTTGACTATAGGGAAATATGGAATTTAGAAAAAAAATCTACCTATCCATGTCTCATTAGGACCAAAAAAAAACCCTATTTAAACAAATTAAAATTTTTCCCTAAACAAACTAAAAAATAAGTCTACCAATAAAAAATGAAGAATATGATTTCCGTTTTTTTCTCCAAAAATCTATTAAAAAAACATTTGAAATGCTATATGTTATCATAGGATGGGGCTGGCAATCTATTCGAAATTTCACCTTGCATATGATATGATCTACATGTTTTACCCAATTTTGGCTAATGATCCTTAATTATGATAGAAAGTAATTGAAATTAATTTAGATTAATGTGTGTGTGTGTGTGTGTGTGTATGCTTGAAACTAGTTTGACATTGTAATTTACTAATTATTGATTGTATAACAAAGGGTTAAGATACTTAGTAATTAAATACTTTGTGAAAAGATATATTGTAGGTTTCTCAAATTTAGATATGGAGGTTTATGTGCACCTATACAGCACCTTAACCCTTGTGTGATTATCTTCAGATGGTCTATTCCAAACCTGATGCTTTGTTTATGTACACTTTGCTCTTTTTTATATATAAGTAGGTGTGCATATTTCTCTTTTAGCTATGTGTGCAATTATTGGGGTAGAATCTAAGGTCTTTGGATAGAGTGGATGCACCATTAAAGCGATAATATAAGCCAAGCAAGTGCACAACAAAATGTAGGTAAAATCAAATGAAAGCAATATGAGAATAATGCAAAATAGATTAGAGCCAAAACAACAACATCCATTAACAAAGCTCACAAATATGAGAAGTAAAAATAGGAGAGTGGTGAGGAACTACTCCACAAAAGGTGGTCAATAGACCCCCAAAATAGAATAGTATCTCCTCTATAAAATATGGTCAATAGGGCAAAGAATAGAGGAGTAACTCTCATACCTGAAATAGGCAGTCAAGGGAGTTACTTTCTAGTCACTCGATCAACCTACACACATAAGAAAGACTCTTCATGAAAGTAGGAAAAATCCAAGTGAGAAAAAAAATCCATAATAAATAAATATGGTAAAAAAATAAAACCCTTACTCTAACATTCCCCCCGCCTCCCCCCGAAACACAACCTAGGTGGGTAGTGTAAAAAATAGGTTCCAACAACTAAGTTTGATGAGCTACCCATGTACAAAGTAGATAAAATGAGAAAACATATATGAATAAATCCTCTCCCCCTCCACTGACCTGCCCCCTACTCTTGCCTCCGGCCCCCTACCCTCCGCTTGCCTTCCCAAAAAGATAGAGAGACATAAAAGAAGAGGCTAGAAGCGCCGCTCGCCCCCTCCCCCACAGAAGATGATGTTGTAGTTTCTTAAATCTCAAGAAGAGCCTACAAGTGAAGATACTTACTCTTTTTGAAAGGTTTGGTGAAAATGTTTGCAATATGCTCTGTCATCTAACAATATCTTATATCAATGATGTCCCCATGAATTAGCTATTTGATGAAATGCATGTGAATATCTATGTGTTTGGTATGCTAATGTTGGATCAGATTCCTATAAATTTTACAGTACTTTAGTTTTCATAGTAGATGATTGTAGGTCATCTAAACTAGATACTGAACTCTATGAGAATGCCTTAAATCCAGATGGTTGTAATGGCAGCATTGACATCCCATTGTACTTTGCCTCAGTGGATGATAAATTAATAACATTCTACTTCTTGTTGATCAACTATGCAAATCTGAACCACTGGAGAAACTGTAATGTGAAGTGGACTTAAGATTTTGAATGCCACCATCCTAGTCTGAGTTAGTATAGACAATCAAGTTGATGTCAGTGCTAGCTCTATAGTGAATCCTAAATCTTTGTGTGCCCTAAATGTAGTTCAAGATCCTCTTAGAGGCTTCCAGTGCAACTTATGTGGTTCCTATATATGTTATGTCAGATATGGTATGTGTCAAGTAGATAAAGCTACCCATAAGTTGTCGTTACAAGGTATCATTGACCAAAAGCAAAGCAAAATCTACCTCAAACTTGAATCTAGAGACTAGGCCCACTACATATGGTATGTCAGATATGGTATGTGTCATGTAGATAAAGCTACCCATAAGTTGTCATTACAAGGTATCATTGACCAAAGGCAAAGCAAAATCTACCTCAAGCTTGAATCTAGATATAAATGTAGTTAGAGTTGGCTTAAAATCAACCATGTAAAACTAAGCAAGTAGGTTGAGAGCATACTTAGGCTATATAAAAGTGATCCCTAAATTTGATTGAGAAATCTAAATCCCAATGAAGTAATGTAGCAAGCCCAATTATTTCATGGAAAACTTATCCTAAAGATCCCTTTTTACTGGTGGAATAGATGAATAAGAGCTAATAGTGATCAAAATATCATCAAGACAAAGAACCAAAATCAAGAGTGAATCATCTTACTATAAGAGATAGACGTTCAGATCTGAATGACATCTAGTGAATCCTACTAAAAGATTAAATGAATCCATCTATGCATACTAATCCCAAGGTTCCTATTTGAGTCTATAGATGGATTTATGAAGTCTACATATAAAGAAAGAATCCTCAACAAATCTTGGAGGTTTCTCCATGTAGATCTCCTCCCCAAGATCACCTTGAAAAAAGAAATTCTTCACATCCATCTGATGAACATCCCAATGATTGGATGCAGTAGTAACAAGTGCAAGTCTAATTGAGTTCATCTTCATGAGTAGTGTAAAGGTCTATTTATAGTCAATGCCATGCACTCATGAGAAAACCTTGACTACCAACCATGCCTTGAACTTTTCAACGAACCCATATGATGCATATTTAATCTGATATATATGTCTACATTGAACTATCTTTCTTCCCTTAGGAATAAGTGTCAAATCCCAAGTATGGTTCTTGATTAAGGATATATTCTCCTCATGCATGATAGAATCCCAATCAGAAATAAATGATGCTTACCAAAAATTCTATGGATTTGAGGCAGAGGCATAAAAATCATGTGGCCCATTCTGAAACTCTAAAAGTGTTTGCTTATCATCAAAAGGTTCCCCAACCCATGTACCTATGTTATTTAGTACATGCCTAACCCAAACAAGACCTGAAGTGGATGAGTAAAGTAGAGAAAAATCATCCTCTAAAGTGTTGCTAGATGTAGATGAAGATGAATCCCCATTACTACTCTCATTGTCAAAACTGGAAAAAAATGTCCTCAACTTTTAGAATGTGGTCAGGCTAATTAGAGTCATTTGAATTGAATCCAAGTGAGTCTAATGAAGTGAGAAAAGTGTCAAGTGTTAAGTTTGTATGACTCTCTTGAAAGTGAACACTTATCTCAATGAACAACTCATGTGTGGTAAGATGAAGAAGTTGGTACCCCTTGACACCATCTGAATAACCTACATATATTCAAGGCTTATTATGAGGTTCCATAGCCTTACATTTCTTCTTTGATATATATGCCATAGCTAGAGATCTAAAAACCCTAAAGTTTTCAATTGCAGGTTTCCTATTATGCCAAGCTTCAAAAGGAGTTATACCTTTCAAATCTTTATGAGAAACCTTGTTCTAAATGTAGAAATAAAAATTGATTGCTTCTACCCAATACTATCATGAAAGTGACTTAGAATGAATCATACAATTATCCATCTCTTTCAAGGAATGGTTCTTATGTTATGCCACACCATTAGGTTGAGGAGTATACAAAACTATGCACTATAGATTAATACCCTTCAATGTGTAAAACTAATCAAACATGTTATTGGCAAACTCACCCCATTATTAGTTTGAAGAACCTTGATGCATTTATTAGATTATTTATCTACAAGAATCTTGAAATCTCAAAATTTATCTAAAACTTCATATTTTTGCCTAAAGAAGTGAACCCATGTGTATCTTGAGAAGTCATTAATTATCGTAATGGCATACTTATCCCTTGTGAAAGATAGATTGGTAAAAGACCCAAATATATCACTATGTACCAACTCTAATGCCTAAAATCCCTCCAAGCTTTGCCTTTGTCAAAATTCTCTTCGGGATGCTTCCTAAGGGTGAAACCCTCACAAAGACACTTATAAAAAATAGACTCAAGGTAAGCCTATGAACATGTCATTCTTGTTAAGTTTTTATAGGTAGTGGTAGTTGTGGTGGCCAAACTATTCATGCCAAAGTTTTATGACTCCATCTAAATGATTCAACAATGTAGTTAGAGAAGAATCATAGGCAAAATGTCAGAAGATATATAACCTAGCTTGGTGGTCTATCCTACCCACTACCATTATAGAATCATTGTGAAACTCTCTTATTTTGATTAAATTTGCTGAAAACACTACCCTAATGCCCTTACTAATGTGATTGATTTGGTACACATAGAGAAGATTAGTTGCAAGTGATGGAACACTTAGACTATTATTAAATGTTCCTCCATCCATTTCAACAAAATCTCTCCCTACAAATTTTATTGAAGTGTCAATACCCAAATTGATATAAGACATGTGACAAGGATATAAGGAAGAAGACTCAACTTGTGAATAGCCCATGTGTTGGGAAGCATCTAAGTCAATAACCCATGAAGAGATTGCAACTACAACTATTACAAGAGCTTTGCCCTTTTTCTGTTTACCTTTACTTTTTACCTTAGAAGAATATTTAGTTGATGAATTATGCTTGATAGACTTAGGAACACCTATGTTATTTTTCTCTAGAAGATGAGTTAGGTGATTAATTTGTTTCTTCATACACTTATGTTCATCATGCCCATTTTTTTTTCAATAGACACACTTAACCTTATTTTTCTTAGGTTTATCATTAGAAGAGGAGGTTTCAATGGTTGTTTTGGTAGAGGTTAAACCTTTCTTCTTCTCTTGATCCTTACTTTTATTCTTCTCTTTGTTTGAAATATTTGTTTTCCTATTCCCACTAATTAGGGCTTGAGTTGTTGTGGACTTCAATGTGCTAATTTGTATTAACTTATCTTGCTCCCCAGTTAATTCGATAATAAAGACATTTAAAGAGGGCATTTTTGTAGATCACTTTTAGTGGCATAAAAAGTAGAGACAAAGATTGAGTAGTTAGAACCAAGCGTAGAGTTTATATAAAGAATAAGTTAGTCATATTTCCTCTCTATTACACATTATTTCAACTAAAATATCAAAGAGTTGAACTTGGTGAAGAAATCTCGAAGGGTGTCAAAGTTGGTTAGATTTACGCTGACAATCTCATTTTCAATTTCATGACATCTCATCACATATAGCTTCCAAAAATAAATTCCAAGATGTTTCATACTTCATTAGGAGATTTATAACCTATTCTAAGTGAAAGACAAGATTAGGAGACACAAAAAGACATAACAACCCACATGCTTCATCATAATGGTTGTGCCACTCAGCGTTTTTTGCTTCTACACTAGGTTCAATTTCATTGTCCATTGTAATACAATGTAAACCATTACACCTTCATATAATTTGCATTTTTGTTTTACATTTATAATATTTAAGTGGTGCTAATGGATTAATTAAACTTGAATCCATTAGTGCATAAATAAAGTTGAATTAGTGCAAGTTGAAGTTGTTGTTGTAGAAACAAAAGTGCAAGTAGAATGAAAAGAGTGACATAACAAGCATAGTACATTCCCCCCTCTCCCCTTGTCCCCCTCCTAACTATGAAATGGTGAACCCCAGTAAATGTTACAAACAAATCACACACAAAAGACATTGGGTAAAATCGAGATTGTGTTTAGAACAACTAATGCAAATGTTGAAAAGTTGTGATTTGCAAAGAGATGTTTGGTTCCGTGATTAATACTTCCAATATAAATAAACATAGTGAGCAAGAAATAAAGATAAAGCATTGATTTGAATGCAAAGTGATTTGACCACCTACTAAACTAGCCCTCACCCTTTGAGTTTTGACAATAAAAAATATGTAAATTTTTTAAACAATAACTTCTCATCTTTTTAAACAATACTCATAATATATTGTTTTCATACTAAAAGAAATAACAAAAGTTCTTTCGACGATAATACCAACCCTCTAATTTCATATTGTTTTTTTTTTTTAAAAGTAAACATTTCTTCCCTGCCCCTTTAATAAGTTGAATTTAAAAAAAAAACATCCTTTATTTTAGAAATGGAAACTACCTTCAAAATTTAATAATTTCCAAGTCAATAAGATATTTTGACCCTTTTTATCATTAAAAAGTGTTATCCGTAAAGATAGTTTTATTTTAAAATTGCATTCAAAAATAAAAACCATCAATTTATAAAATGGTGGTATTGAAAACCGCCTACAGGAAAAAATAAGGGGGGTTTCTAGCAAAGAGAGCTACCAGTTCAATGCCCACATAAGGAAGGAAATGAGCGACATACTGATGAGGCCGAGATGCATCTGGTCTAATTTATTGACAGAATAAACTAGGTAGGGAGATCTGGGTCGTTCTTTTTTTATTCAAGCTCCACGACTTTGTCAACAATGATGGTGGGATAGTTGAGAGTGGCGAGGAGCTTTCGGGTGAGCAACTGCAAGGACATGATAGGAACCTTCAAAAACATTGAACTTATTCGCCAATACCACAAATGTATAAGGAACACCACTATTTTGACATGAAATAACCCAAAAAGTATGGTGACAGACCTGAGGAGGTGAAGGTGAGGGATGGGATTTACGAGTCAATGGGAAGCGATGAACAAATGGATACCATCTTGGTGTTGGCATCGCCCAAAGGAGATAAGAGAATCGGAGTGATAATAACAACATAAGAAATTTTTAAAAAATGGATTTCACATTAAACTCTGGTTGGATCTATGAAAGTCGTATACCATCAGAGTGGAGCCTACAATAAAGTGAGTTAGCTCTGACAGAAATCGAGCTTTCTCCTCAATTTCTAATGTGATGAAACTGAGTCTGATATGTAATAAACAAACAAAATGCCTCCACCAAATATGAACACTCCATGAATAGATGATGACCCCTAAAATGTTTGAGATTTCAAAAGAAACCTGAAATTATTTTTCAAACCCTTTAAAAAATTGCTTCAAAATAAATGCAAATAATCTCAAGATTTAAAAAAAATAGCTTAACATCAATATCAAACCATACACATGATTATCGAGGTGGATCATATATTGTATTGGGGCATAATCCAAGTTCTCTAGATAGAGTAGAAGCCACAGTTAAGTGATCACACAAGACAAGTAATTGTACAACACAATGTAGCTGAAAGGATATGAATCCAATACAATAATAATGCAAAAGAGAGTAGATCCAAAACTAAAATTTCCATTAACAAAGCTCACAAATGTGAAAAGTACAAATAGGAGAGTGATAAGTAACTCCTCCATAGAGGGTGGTCAATAGACCCATGGAATAGAACAGCAACTCCTCCATAAAATGTCATCAACAAGAACAAGAATATAGGAGTAACTCCCATACCTAGAATATCTAGTCAAAGAATTTACTTTCTAGTCACCTAGTCAACATGCACACATAATCAAGCTTCTTCATGAAATTAGGAAAATTCCAAGTGAGAGAAAAAACCCACTATAAATAAATATGGGAAAAAATAAACTCTTAATCTAATATTAATCTTAAGGTTTTATAATGCACACATCTCATAAAAGTAATTATCCTTCAAGTAAAATCCTAGGTCAACTTACAATGATATAATTATGCTTACAAAAGGGAAAGAAAGGTGGGATTCACTGACCTCAACCACTCCCTGTTGAATTTTTTAGCACTATCTACATATCCAATACTTTGAAAAGAAAAGTTAACCCAAATGTATTTCTCTCTGTTAGGTGGATGCATCAAATTGTATGAAACCTTTGATCCGGCTCTTGATAATTGATAATTTATAATCTTAACTTGGATCTTGAGTGCTTCAGACTTGGCATGGTCTTGATTTTAGTGATTGATTGGTCAATTGGGAGAAATGGGGTAGACTTATTGAATGTGTGAGTGTTTGAATATGCTTTATAAGTGATTGCTAGATAGGTAATATTTTGATACTTATTGTGTATATATAGGTGACTATTTTTGTAATTTATAATGCTACTGACATGTAAAATGTATGGTCTAACCCATATAAAGGACTTGAATTTGAATTCTGATCATTGTATATTATAAGATGAACCCATCAAATGATATTTTTTTAAATTTGACATTATTTGGGAAACATAAACACTGATCTGATAATCTAGAGATATCTGAATAATACACATATTTTTTTGACACATATGGTGAAGTTTTATGTACATGAATATTTCTTGATAAGAATGATCGTTTTGTTTAAATTCATGTTTTTTAGGCAATGTTTGCAAGTGCATTCCTTACTATTTCCATTCAATATTTTATATAATAATGCATAATGAAACATTATATATATATATATATAGCAAGCCTCCATTCCATAGATTTTTTTTTCATATTTTATTTGATGAAAAAAAAATGTATTGATTTTAATTGTATGTATTTTGTTATGTTAGCTTGTTTTTTAAATTAGCAGTTAAAATTTCAACATTGATTTCCTCTCCTTTTTTCCCAAAATAATACAAACCTATTACATATAAGAATTGAATCTATGACACAATTAATCTTGCACTGAAGATAAATTCAATAATTTTAAATGCCTCCATTTGAAAAACCAACCAAATAGTTCTTCACACACCCATAATCCAAAAATAAATGTCATGCACTCTTAATCATATGCAACCTTATAATATACCTTGCACTAAATCAATAAACATTTATCCTACTAAGTGAAATATTGAAAATTATTTTATTGGTTTAGTTTCTTATTTTAATTTTTAGGAATAAATTTAATATCACTTTTAATACCTCTAGGGGGAAGATATTATATCAATATGACTCAGTTTGATGAAAAGGTATTTGTATCTAAGATTGCATATTTTGTATTATGCCTGATATAAAAAAATTGGTTTATTTTCTTTCTTTGTTCTCCTCTGTCTCAAAAAATGAATTGGAGTGTGTGCATTCTTTTCCTTTATGAAGTGGAAAATAATTTTGTTGAGTTGGTTTATTTATATTCCATGCTTCCTTTTTTTTTGGTTTTTTTTGGGATACATATTGAATTTATCTATTGATCCAAGAGTATGAAAACTATATTATTAGTTTTCTTTGTTCATTTAGTAGGTTTAGTTTCATAAGAAACTATTTGTTCCTAAAATAGGGTTTGATGTTGGTGTGTGTGCAAGAAAATTAATTTGGTGGGATGATTGTTTTCTTTTCTATGCACTATTTTTTGTGGTTAATGCTATTAATATTAACCTTTTAGCTTGTACAATGAGTTTGAAAAAGTTTTTTTTAATTTTCTTGGTTTCTTATTTTAACTTTTAGGAATAACTTTAATGTCCATTTAAATGCCTAAAATATGTTGCATTAATGTGTGTACAATAAAATTAGCTTGATTTGAACATATGAGAGAAATTTTAACATAGTAAACATATTTTTCATCTCTATTTGTTATTTTATTTTTTATTTTTAAAAAAAAAAAAAAAAAATCATTTCACTTATTTTGATTTAAAAAAATTATAATTTAGGCTTAAGGATATTAATTATTTTTTGCCAAGAAAAATTAACTTAGTCAATTGGTTTCTTTGTTTTCCATGTTTATTTTTTTAGAATTGAAGTTATATATATATGGCCTTCCAACTACGACTATCTATATATAGGGGCCTTTCCCTATCTATATATATGGGATGAAGAGTTGGTCAATGGTTGTAATCTTAAATGGTTTTTTGAATGCCTATCTATTGTCCTATATATCTATCTGGGGTGGCCCCCAATATATATAGTTCTTTTGGGTAGTGAATAATATTTTATCTATCTGATAGTGACCCCCAATATAGAGTTATTTTTGGCCCCCCTCTCTAAATAGATTAGAGTCTCTTCCCCCTCGCTCGCCACCCCTCCCCACTATATATAAATTAGAGTTAAAGAGAGTTAGAGAGGCCCAAGATAGGGTTTCTTTGGATCTCCCTATATATATTTTATCTTGAGTGTATCGAATATTATCTTGAGCACAATGAATATTCTCTTATTTATATGGTGGCCTTCCCTCCAAACCCTATATATCTATCTAGGCCCCATATATGTGTGTGTGTATGCGCCTTCTATATATAACTAAACTAGACTAACTTTAATATAGACCGTGCCCCCCATGGGATATAGTTATCTAAACTCAACTATAGCAGATAGATATATAGGGGAGGGATTGGATCTATCTACAGGCCCCCCTATCTTTATGTGGCTACCTAAAAATACATCTCGACCTCCCAAGCAAAACTATAACTCTTCTATTGGCTTCCTATCTACATCGGTATATAGTCTATAGCACCATATAGATATAGAGCTCCAGTTTCTAGTCTAAGATATGGTGGGAGGGCTTGACCTATATAGAGTTATTTCTCATTAGAAGAGGAGATATGAATGGAAGAGAGAAGTTATTCTCCTGAGGGGTCCCACTAGTCGTGATCTACACTGCACTCAATTAATATTGGTTAATCTTGATATAAATGCTTAGAATAACATTTTGCATTGGTGCATGTGTAATAAAACCATATTGGTTTAAAAATATATGAGCGTAATTTTAATGAAGTGAGCATATTTTCCATTCCTTTTTTTTTATTTCTTTGGAAGTTAAATTGTTGGTTGTTTTTTTAAGATTATTTTTTTTAATTTTTTATTTATTTATTTTATAAAATTAAAATTTTTGACATTTAAGAGAGGAGATTCAACTAGTTTGTACCAAGGAAAATAAACATAGTTATTTGGTTTCTTTTTTTTCCGTGTTACCATTTTGCTCACTTGAACTATGAACTTGAAAGACATTTTGTTTTCTTGGTTTCTTTTTTAATATCCATGAATGATTTTAGTGTTGTAGTGAGCATATTCAGTTAGAACTAAATGTGCATGTATATAGGATTACATAATTTTTGCTTTGATCCACGGTTATAATGTTTTTTTTTTTTTTTTTAATGCATAGATGTCAGTTAAATATGAAATTGTCATTGAAAACTAAATAGTGTAGTCTTTATGTTTATATTTTTATCATTTTAGATAATTATGTTTTTTTTATAAGAAAATTTTATGTGTATATCACGATGATTTTTATTATTATCTACAAGTGAATACCATAGACACAATAATTAAATTAAATTTTATTTTTTTAGTTATTATAAACTTAAGCATGATCGATCCTGAGAAATGTATGATATCATTTATCTAGCTTAACATAATGTTATTCAACTTGATACTTACATATTTGTTGTTTCATGTCAAATATAAGATAATATGAAAATATGTGCATAGGACAATAATTGATTAATATTATAACATTAACAACACCACATTTTATAAAAGAATATAAATTTAGTAGGTCATAATTTACCATAAACATTTTTTATTGTATACTACCTAAACCTCCATCATTAAAAGTCAAATCAATATTAAAATTTTGGCTAAAGTTTTCAGAAGCAATCATTATTTACTTGTCTAAATTTCATAGTTTTGACCCTTTTTTTTAAGAGTTTCTTTAAATTTTTTTTAATGATAATGTTCATTATGCTACAAAATATGAAGCTAAAAATAAATTGAAAAAAATGGGTATCATATTTTTGAAACCTAAGGCAAAAAACAATTTACCTAAGAGTGCACATGAAATTCTAAGAGAGAATAAAGAAAAACTTGTATGATGAAAAAATAGATATTGAATATAGTTTTATGGAATGTATATAGCATATTTTTAATGTATGGTTTTCCATATTCAAAAAGGTAAATTGTAATATTCGTAATGTGCAAATATTTAATGCAATAAAGACATTAATAATTATGTATCAAAGTAAATATACATTTGTTGAAGAGATACAAAATTCAACAAAAATTATATGTATCATTATTTTTTGTCCTTATTAACTATTATCTTATTTTTTATTATTTTTTCTTTTCACATTGAAAAAAAATAGTTTTCTTAATTATATTTTAAAAACTAGTTTTGTTAAAAAAAAATCTTACATACACTTCTTTTTTTGGGTTATTATTTAATTTTTAATCATTGATATCAACATTATGGTCAATATTTAGTAAATTTTTAAATTTAATTATTTTATTAAATATTATATTCAAACCAAAACTTAACTAGAATTGTTATTTCCCCCCTCTAAGTAACATATTCCTTTGAATATTTTTCAATATTATATAGGAAAGATAATATTTTTTTAAATTTATAGATTTAAAAAATGAAATTTTTTATGTTCTCTTCTATAGATTAATTATTATTATTTTGAATTGTTTGGTTTTACAACATTGATAAAAGAAAGATGGCTAAAACTTCAATTGAAAATGTAATTTGTTTTTTTTTTTTTTTGGTTAAATGAGACATTGAAATGAAAACCTTTTATGCAACTCTTATAGATATCTCTTATTCTCTTGATTTTAAGGAAAAATATATGTCATCATGTTTCCATTTTTAATAAAATACATTTGTATTTTTTAATTTTGACAATAAGATTTAGTGCTTTTATGGCATTTGAAGAGCTTCAAGAAGAATACGTTGTGCAACTTACCAAATTCTAATGTAGAGTAACCCAAGATGAAATGTAAGTTGCTTGTTTGTTTTTTCTTTTTTTATATTTAAGTATTTTTTTTTCCATTTTAATTATTTTTTCCAAATAATCATTTATTTATTTTTTTAAATGGACCAATATAATATTGGAATTACAAAATTTTGCATCCATACATATTAAGCTTGAAAAAAAAAATGTTTACTAGATACATATAAGAAACAAATGCATACAAATTTATGATCAAGTGTCATTTATTTGTAAACAAAATTTTAGACAAAAACAAATTGGCATGATTTCCATGGGAAAAAATATTCCAAAAATTAATTTCCCTATTAGCGAATTTAATTCAAACCAAAAACAATTGTCAATAAATTGACAAGAATTAGAAAAGGGTGTCCTTCTACAATATGACAATAAGACAAAATGTGTAAGATTGTTTCTATTTGACTTTTTTAATATTAATAAAGAAAAAATATGTGTGACATGTTTCAATGAGGTTGTCAATGAATTATAAATCCATTTTAAAATGAAAAAAATTAAGTGCTATAAAATAGAACTATTAGAGAAGCAAATAAAGCATATATTCATTTTGAACATCCATGTGAAATAAAATTACAAATAACAATGACAATAAGTACATGTGTATAATATATTGAAGGCATACTAATTCATCAATTCAATTTCAAAAACATTTTTTGCCATTCCAAAAATTATTAATATATCTATGGTAGGCATTATTAGTGTTGTCCTAACATTTTCTCTTGTATCAACAATACATTGAATGGATGGATTAAGAGGTAGAAAGATAACAATTTAAATAAGGAAAGGTTAGGAAATAGTGTTTCCATGAAATTATGGGGTGATCATCTTAGTTCAACCAAAATGGGAATAATTGAACTTATTTACGTCCAAACCATACATAGTATTGAAGTCAAATCAACCTAAACATCAAATTTTGGTAGAGCAACTGTTGAAACTACTTCTAGTAGTAAGTGTTTTTATCAAACTTCTAATATTTGAGGTTAATAATTTGCATATCTATCTAGATCCTACAAGCACGAATGTTCCTTCTTTACCAAAAACAAACTCTTTCAACATCCAGAGAATAAAGAATCTTAAATCAACATTGTTTCAAAGTACTCACATGGAAAAAAAGAGAGCAATGACTACTTTCCCTTTCGTAACTTCATCTTCTTTGAGTTAGTATTTACTTCACTCAGTCTATTGGAATTTGCATTACACCTCCCTTGTGTAATTACTCAATGTGTGTGTGGAATAATACTAATAAACACTGTGAATATAAAAAAAAACCTATAATTATGGATGTATATGTGTCCTTTTTCATTGATCCAAAATGAACATATCATTATAAAATTATTTTTTATGTTAATTTAACTAGTTTATTAGCAAAAAAAAATTGAAATTAAAAATAAAATTTTGAAACTAATTTCATTGATCCAAAGTGAAAAGAACATTTAAACAAAAAGGGGTTTCGGGGGGGGTGGACGGGGCGGGGCGACGGGGTTGGAATAATACTAATAAATAGTGTGGATATAAAATTAAACCTATAATTATGGATGTATATGTGTCCTTTTTCATTGATCCAAAATGAACATATCATTATAAAATTATTTTCTATGTTAATTTAACTAGTATCTTAAAAAATAAATTGAAATTAAAAATAAAATTTTGAAACTAATTTCATTGAACCAAAGTGAAAAGAGCATTAAAAAAAATGGAAGTTAAATCAATTAGTATTTGAGTTAAAAAGTTTGAAATGAATTTAAAAAGACTTTAAAAATCTTTTTCTACTAGGGTTTGCATGTTTGTCTTATGTTTTGTGTCTTGTTTTGCCTTGATATCATATTGTTGCTATTGTATTTTGAAGGACAACTCAAAATTAATTCAGATCTTACTCTACCCTTTGGGTGGATAAATTTATATTAATGGCCTTGATCCAATATGTCACAACCAATATGGTGAGTATTAGGAAGGGTAGACTTAAATGAGCTTATAAATTTATCCCAAAAGTCTAGGACGAGGTAAAAAATTTGACAATTCTCCTTAGTCCAATGATTTTTTTAAATATATGTTGATTGAAATAATTATAGATAGTATGAAAATAATTTTTATAATACATACCATGTTGGTAATATACTCTTTGAGGATTACCTTAATGCATTTATTAGATATTGTTAAGATCCCATGTGGTTTCAATTTATTAGTATTTGTAACCACATCAAGGATTTTTTCCTATTTTAATTTAAGGGAACATCATAGGTGAAAGGTCTTACTTATAGGTAGAGATATCAGTTTCTTTAGAATACCCTAAGGATGTAACCAACATTTATTTGAAAAAGCAACCTCTTTGGGATTTTCAAACCCATATAGAATGTGATCTTCCATGAACTATATATATTTTATTATGTGTCTCCTAAGAAGATTTTTTATGTCAAGATTGATTTGAGAAAAGAACTAAAAGAGCATATTAATTTTCAAGTATAGATTTAAAACTTTTCAGATAAATTCCCTTGCATCAACTTTATGAATATAAGTTTTCAATGTTAACCACCCAAACATAGGGTTTGGGATTATCCCCTCATGGTGTACTCAAATCCATATGCCAAGGAAATACAACATAAAACTTAAAAGTGGATAAAAATAATGATCCATGGACCACCATGTCAAAAAATAAATTTTACAATGGGGAAAAAAATCTAATTTGGTTGACACTCTTAATAATAAATACCAATAGGGTGTGAAAAAAATGGATAATGTTATTACTCGTATCCTTTCTCCTTAGTCTCTCCATTTTCTAGTTTCCTTGTAGATCCATGTTTCTCAAGACAGTATCTTTCCACTTGTAATTTATAGTGTTGGGGCATGCTTAACAACTACTCCCACCATGCGACAATCATGTAGTCCACCTCACAATGACATATAATATCCATGGGAAGATAATGAGGCTAAATTCCACTCCATCTTACTAAAATAGTTTATATTACCATACTAGCAACAATTATTGGGTAAGTATTCTTCTATACTTGGCTCAATGAAGGACATAGAGGACAGACAAGGAGATTTTCAAATGGAAGATTGTAATAAATGAGTTTGCTCTCATGGAATGTTAAAGGTCTCATAGATTCTTCTCAAAAATTATTTTTGTGTGCCACTTGTCAATAGTTGCATAGACTTTAAATGTTTTCAAAAAATTAAGATTTCAGGGTTCCTTGAACATGTCTCTCTAGGAAGTATCTGCTCTGACACATCACATTTTTTAACTTCGCATGAAGATGGATGTCTAATTCTAGTATTTTGGTTTCAAAAAAGGTTCCTTTTTAATTATTACATTATGATAAGGCTTATCATATCACGTTATTTGGGTTATAATTGATATTGATAGGCATTCTTTTGGAGTTTTCAATGTTTATGCTCCTAATGATGACCCGACATCATGGAATTTTGGTGATGGATTATCAATAATATTACTTTTTCCACCTGATTGATTTATGGTGAATTTAATATGATTGAGAGTGTTAATGATAAATTTGGCATGAAGAAACCAAAGCATGATATTATTTTTAAAAAATTTGGGGCTGGGTGGACCCCATCTTTTGGTGGAACTCATTAAATAGAAAACCATGGTTTGCTTGCTCCAAATTTTGAACTAGTACTGATAAGGTTCTCAAGTGGTTAGATTTTGTAATGATTTCTAAGCAATGTCTATTTTCCTTTTGTATTTTTTTGTAAATCAATCACATTTAATGTTAATTGTTTACTTTCCAACCATAGTCTCATCACATACAGATTAAAATGGGGAAGTGACCATCATAACATTCCTCACAATATTTTTTTATGAGTACGTCACTTTTGACCATAATGGCACTATCTGACTATTACAAAAGTGTGGAACATGGATCCATATCCTCCATATGCTACTAGTTGGGTCGAGAGGTATAATGACATGGCAAGTGAATTGCATGAATTTGAAATCATTACAATTACATTGTATCTAAGGAACAACAAAGGATTTATTTATTTATTAAAAAAATACCCTTTGATACTGAATTAAAGGCCATGATTGCCACACTCAAGAAAAACATTAAGTTTTCTAAAATCCATGCTACCATAAGCACTCAAATTAGGGCCCCATTGCATTGGCTTAACATTGGTGACCATTTCATGAAATATTTTTTCATATGTATCAGGGCCAAACAAGCCAAGGATTAAATTGAATCCATCAAAATATTATATATTCATCTTAATAATATAAAAAATATATCCTCAACCTTCCTGGATAACTATCGACTTGTGTTCCAAGCCTAAAACAATACAATAAAGAGATACCAAACATTGCATGAATGTTTAGATATGTTGCCTCATACGTTAAGCCCTTTAAATAAATATATATATAAATTTCCTCTTTCTCTTGATGAAGTTTTTAATGTTACATAATTCATGCATTCCTAATGATAGGTGGATTTCCATGTGAATTTTATAAAGCTACTTATATTTTTTAGTCTTGATTTTCATTAGATTTACATAAAAGCCTTGTGGAATAAATATTTAAGAGCCATCATTAATAAAATAAATATTAATTTTATTCCTAAGAATGGTGATCTTGAGTTGATTCCTAGTAGGAGGTAGATCACACTACTAAATGTTTCCTAAAAAATCATTGTTAAAGCCTTAGTGCTCCTGTTTATACCATAGTCTTCTTGCAATCATCATGGTAGAACTTGAACAATGTTTAATAAAAGTAGGTACATCTTCTAGATATTGTTATTATAGTTTAGGAAAGAATGAAATGGACTCATGTATATTTATATAGGATGTAATGTCCCCAATTTTCTATTGAAATGATTTAATTAATTAATTAAATTATTATGAAAATAAAATTGACTTCTTCTAGAAGTTTCTTTGGAAGGCTTTAAAAGAAGGGGAAAGCAAAGCATTTGCATAATCTAATATCTTCTTTTGCAAAAATTATTCTGAGAAGCTTGAATCGGTGATTCAGCTGGAATCTCTGAGGACGAAACCCTTCAGTAGATTGACGAAGAGTTGGACGAAAACCCAGCCCTTTTGTCAGAGGTGGATTCGAGACGGAATCCAGAGTGTGCATATTGGTCAGATCGGGAGCTTCAGAGGGCCATTCACTGAGGATATCAGGGTTCAGCCTATGCAAAGGTCTCCAGGTATTTATCCTATGTTTTGATCCCAGGTTTATATATTTTATAGTCAGAGCAGGTTTGGTACAGATTCCGTACGGATAGACAGATCGGCACCAGGCCGTACCGGCAGATCCAGAAAAGGAAAGGGCACAGTTCGGCCGCAGGGTTTTACAGGGACCGGCATCGGCATATAGGCCGACTTCGGCCGATTATCTACCGACGCCGGCAATCAGGGAGTCAGACGCAGGCAGAGGTCACCCTCAGACGACCGACGACAGCAGGGTATCGACCGACGTCAGCATCATCAGAGACCGACGTCGGCGACTGTGTTTTCTGGACACAGCAGGCTGAGAGCAGGCAATCCCAGGTTTTTTATTTCCAGTTTGGTTGTTGTTATAATAATTGGGTTTTGAGACCAATCTGTAATAATTTTATGACATTTTGGGCTATAGTATCAGTTACATTCGGTTTTATATCTTTGTCCAATTGATTGAATGCTGTAAGTAGTGGAAATCAATTTTATTTGCTTTCAATCCTGGTTTGGGATCTTTCAGTGGTATCAGAGCCTGGCGTCTTGCCAGCCTGTAGGGGTAAAACTGTTTAATTTCTATGCATCCTGGTAGATTTGATAGAAGCCATAGATATTTTACTCGTAGTAGAGCTCAGTACGAGCAAGAGTTGGGTTTAGGACAGCCACCTATCATGGTCGAAGAACAGAGGAATGCCCATAGAAACCAGGATGAAGAAGAAAGGGAGATGATGAGGACTCTCATCACTACCCAGCCCAGGATTGTTCAGGCTCTAGACCGATTATAGGATACCATGGAACGTTTAGAGGTGGATAGACACAGAGGTAGAAGGAATAGATCAGCTTCAGTGACTAGTAGTGATCATACCCATCACTCCAGTCAGCATAGTCACCATTCCCGTTCTTCAGTTGGGAGTTCCCGTCATTCCTCTAGGCGACATCATCATCATACACCTACTCCTAATAGACCATTACTGCCTCAGTTTGTACCAGGTGGACAACCAACACAGGTGGAACCACCAGAGATGGGGTTCCAAGAGTCCGTTTTGGCAGCCACAACAGAGTGGAGAGCTTTACCCCCAGAGGTTAGGGAGGTTTTTCCTCTTCCCCAGTATTGTGCACAGCGTAGAGACACAGCGAGACTCAGGGGAGATCGGGGTAATAGACCACCACAGCAGCAGCATAATCATGACCTCAATAGAGCTACGGGGAAGATTACATTGGCTTCATATAATGGCTCTGGAGAGACTAGTGCAAGAGCTTGGGTCCACAAGCTGGACATATATCTTTCTTGGAGGCCCATGCCTGAGCGTGAGGCCATTCAGTTTGCAGTGTTACATCTAGAGGGGATTGCATATGATTGGTGGCACCATGGATTGGTCACCCAGGATCATGCCTTAGTTCACTCCTATGCTGAGTTCACTGAGAGACTTATTGTACGGTTTGACCGTAAGGATACAGAACTTTACTACAGGGAGTTGGCTCATCTTAGACAGAGTGGACACGCAGAAACTTATATTAATGAGTTTCAGCGTATTGCAGTTATGGTACCTGATATGCCTCAGAGACGGAGTGTGATGTTATTTATTGAGGGGTTACAGGATAGACTTAAGGGACTGGTACGTGCTTTCCAACCAGCCACTCTTAAGGATGCCATTGATGTGACATTGAGACTGGATACTGTTCCCACTTCTTATCAAGGTGATAAGAAAATAGCTGCAGAATCTCGGCCTATACAGAAGGCCAATACACCACAAATTAAAGAAGGGCCATCCTCTACAAATCCTTGGATGAATCAGGAGACTAGGAATGACTTGAGGAGGAAAAAATTATGTTTTTCCTGCAAAGACCCATGGGAACCAGGCCACCGTTGCATGGGTAAAGGAAAGATTCATTTGATTGAGGTAACTTCTGAGTGTGGAGATGAGGAGGTTCCTGACACGGACACTGAAGATAATATTGAGCAGGATCAGATACAGTTGGAGTTAGACACCCCAGAGCCTTTGGCATCAGCGAAAGCAATTATGGCTACTCTCTCCAGTTATCCTAACTTTCATGCCTTTCGGTTGAAAGGTACACTTAAGGGTAAGTGGGTCGTGAGCTTGGTAGATACAGGTGCTACACATAACTTCATTGACCGGAAGTTAGTGGGAAGGCATGGACTATAGTATGAGAAGTTTGGTGGTTTTGGGGTAAAAGTGGCAGACGGTGCAGTTTTGGGTTGTACCAAACGGATTCCACAGCTCAGCATTCAGATGGGGGATTACACTCTGACAGATGATTTTTATGTGTTTCCTTTAGAGGATTATGATGTGGTTTTGGGCATGCAGTGGTTACAGGGTATAGGGCGCTACATTATCGATCACCACCGTATGCAGTTAGAATTCCTTTCTGGGGGAAGGAAGATTATCTTGAAGGCAGCACCAGATGGAGGACCGAAGGAGGGGTCATCTCATAGGATGGAGTCTCATTTTACAGGTGATGTGGTAAATAATTCTATTTATTACAGGGCATTTTCCTTTCCAATTATAAGTCAACATCCTTATGGAGATTGTGAAAGTTTAATAATCAGAGTAGCACAGCGACCTTTTTCTAAGTCTAAGGTATGTGATGGTGAATTTGCTACTTACATATTGAGGATTATCACTCTGCTCTCCAGGAGAAATAAGGTGAATGTAGTCACAGATATTATCCAGCGTGGTGTTTCTGACAGAAGAATTTGCAAATTCTTGAGATTAATATGGCATCCAGGTAGTTGGTATTGGGTATCAGGAGCGAATTGCTTGAGGACAAGCAATCTCCGGGAAGGGAGGACTGTAATGTCCCCAATTTTATATTGAAATGATTTAATTAATTAATTAAATTATTATGAAAATAAAATTGACTTCTTCTAGAAGTTTCTTTGGAAGGCTTTAAAAGAAGGGGAAAGCAAAGCATTTGCATAATCTAATATCTTCTTTTGCAAAAATTATTCTAAGAAGCTTGAATCGGTGATTCAGCTGGAATCTCTGAGGACGAAACCCTTTAGTAGATTGACAAAGATTTGGACGAAAACCCAGCCCTTTTGTCAGAGGTGGATTCGAGACGGAATCCAGAGTGTGCATATTGGTCAGATCGGGAGCTTCAGAGGGCCATTCACTGAGGATATCAGGGTTCAGCCTATGCAAAGGTCTCCAGGTATTTATCCTATGTTTTGATCCCAGGTTTATATATTTTATAGTCAGAGCAGGTTTGGTACGGATTCCGTACGGATAGACAGATCGGCACCAGGCCGTACCGACAGATCCGGAAAAGGAAAGGGCACAGTTCGGCCGCAGGGTTTTACAGGGACCGACATCGGCATATAGGCCGACTTCGGCTGATTATCTACCGACGCCGGCAATCAGGGAGTCAGACGCAGGCAGAGGTCACCCTCAGACGACCGACGACAGCAGGGTATCGACTGACGTCAGCATCATCAGAGACCGACGTCGGCGACTGTGTTTTCTGGACACAGCAGCCCGAGAGCAGGCAATCCCAGGTTTTTTATTTCCAGTTTGGTTGTTGTTATAATAATTGGGTTTTGGGACCAATCTGTAATAATTTTATGACATTTTGGGCTATAGTATCAGTTACATTCGGTTTTATATCTTTGTCCAATTGATTGAATGCTGTAAGTAGTGGAAATCAATTTTATTTGCTTTCAATCCTGGTTTGGGATCTTTCAGTGGTATCAGAGCCTGGCGTCTTGCCAGCCTGTAGGGGTAAAACTGTTTAATTTCTATGCATCCTGGTAGATTTGATAGAAGCCATAGATATTTTACTCGTAGTAGAGCTCAGTACGAGCGAGAGTTGGGTTTAGGACAGCCACCTATCATGGCCGAAGAACAGAGGAATGCCCATAGAAACCAGGATGAAGAAGAAAGGGAGATGATGAGGACTCTCATCACTACCCAGCCCAGGATTGTTCAGGCTCTAGACCGATTACAGGATACCATGGAACGTTTAGAGGTGGATAGACATAGAGGTAGAAGGAATAGATCAGCTTCAGTGACTAGTAGTGATCATACCCATCACTCCAGTCAGCATAGTCACCATTCCCGTTCTTCAGTTGGGAGTTCCCGTCATTCCTCTAGGCGACATCATCATCATACACCTACTCCTAATAGACCATTACTGCCTCAGTTTGTACCAGGTGGACAACCAGCACAGGTGGAACCACCAGAGATGGGGTTCCAAGAGTCTGTTTTGGCAGCCACAGCAGAGTGGAGAGCTTTACCCCCAGAGGTTAGGGAGGTTTTTCCTCTTCCCCAGTATTGTGCACAGCGTAGAGACACAGCGAGACTCAGGGGAGATCGGGGTAATAGACCACCACAGCAGCAGCATAATCATGACCTCAATAGAGCTACGGGGAAGATTACATTGGCTTCATATAATGGCTCTGGAGAGACTAGTGCAAGAGCTTGGGTCCACAAGCTTGACATATATCTTTCTTGGAGGCCCATGCCTGAGCGTGAGGCCATTCAGTTTGCAGTGTTACATCTAGAGGGGATTGCATATGATTGGTGGCACCATGGATTGGTCACCCAGGATCATGCCTTAGTTCACTCCTATGCTGAGTTCACTGAGAGACTTATTGTACGGTTTGACCGTAAGGATACAGAACTTTACTACAGGGAGTTGGCTCATCTTAGACAGAGTGGACACGCAGAAACTTATATTAATGAGTTTCAGCGTATTGCAGTTATGGTACCTGATATGCCTCAGAGACGGAGTGTGATGTTATTTATTGAGGGGTTACAGGATAGACTTAAGGGACTGGTACGTGCTTTCCAACCAGCCACTCTTAAGGATGCCATTGATGTGACATTGAGACTGGATACTGTTCCCACTTCTTATCAAGGTGATAAGAAAATAGCTGCAGAATCTCGGCCTATACAGAAGGCCAATACACCACAAATTAAAGAAGGGCCATCCTCTACAAATCCTTGGATGAATCAGGAGACTAGGAATGACTTGAGGAGGAAAAAATTATGTTTTTCCTGCAAAGACCCATGGGAACCAGGCCACCGTTGCATGGGTAAAGGAAAGATTCATTTGATTGAGGTAACTTCTGAGTGTGGAGATGAGGAGGTTCCTGACACGGACACTGAAGATAATATTGAGCAGGATCAGATACAGTTGGAGTTAGACACCCCAGAGCCTTTGGCATCAGCGAAAGCAATTATGGCTACTCTCTCCAGTTATCCTAACTTTCATGCCTTTCGGTTGAAAGGTACACTTAAGGGTAAGTGGGTCGTGAGCTTGGTAGATATAGGTGCTACACATAACTTCATTGACCGGAAGTTAGTGGGAAGGCGTGGACTACAGTATGAGAAGTTTGGTGGTTTTGGGGTAAAAGTGGCAGACGGTGCAGTTTTGGGTTGTACCAAACGGATTCCACAGCTCAGCATTCAGATGGGGGATTACACTCTGACAGATGATTTTTATGTGTTTCCTTTAGAGGATTATGATGTGGTTTTGGGCATGCAGTGGTTACAGGGTATAGGGCGCTACATTATCGATCACAGCCGTATGCAGTTAGAATTCCTTTCTGGGGGAAGGAAGATTATCTTGAAGGCAGCACCAGATGGAGGACCGAAGGAGGGGTCATCTCATAGGATGGAGTCTCATTTTACAGGTGATGTGGTAAATAATTCTATTTATTGCAGGGCATTTTCCTTTCCAATTATAAGTCAACATCCTTATGGAGATTGTGAAAGTTTAATAATCAGAGTAGCGCAGCGACCTTTTTCTAAGTCTAAGGTATGTGATGGTGAATTTGCTACTTACATATTGAGGATTATCACTCTGCTCTCCAGGAGAAATAAGGTGAATGTAGTCACAGATATTATCCAGCGTGGTGTTTCTGACAGAAGAATTTGCAAATTCTTGAGATTAATATGGCATCCAGGTAGTTGGTATTGGGTATCAGGAGCGAATTGCTTGAGGACAAGCAATCTCCGGGAAGGGAGGACTGTAATGTCCCCATTTTTCTATTGAAATGATTTAATTAATTAATTAAATTATTATGAAAATAAAATTGACTTCTTCTAGAAGTTTCTTTGGAAGGCTTTAAAAGAAGGGGAAAGCAAAGCATTTGCATAATCTAATATCTTCTTTTGCAAAAATTATTCTAAGAAGCTTGAATCGGTGATTCAGCTGGAATCTCTGAGGACGAAACCCTTCAGTAGATTGACGAAGAGTTGGATGAAAACCCAGCCCTTTTGTCAGAGGTGGATTCGAGACGGAATCCAGAGTGTGCATATTGGTCAGATCGGGAGCTTCAGAGGGCCATTCACTGAGGATATCAGGGTTCAGCCTATGCAAAGGTCTCCAGGTATTTATCCTATGTTTTGATCCCAGGTTTATATATTTTATAGTCAGAGCAGGTTTGGTACGAATTCCGTACGGATAGACAGATCGGCACCAGGCCGTATCGGCAGATCCGGAAAAGGAAAGGGTACAGTTCGGCCGCAGGGTTTTACAGGGACCGGCATCGGCATATAGGCCGACTTCGGCCGATTATCTACCGATGCCGGCAATCAGGGAGTCAGACGCAGGTAGAGGTCACCCTCAGACGACTGACGGCGGCAGGGTATCGACCGACGTCGGCATCATTAGAGACCGACGTCGGCGACTGTGTTTTCTGGACACAACAGGCCGAGAGCAGGCAATCCCAGGTTTTTTATTTCTAGTTTGGTTGTTGTTATAATAATTGGGTTTTGAGACCAATCTGTAATAATTTTATGACATTTTGGGCTATAGTATCAGTTACATTCGGTTTTATATCTTTGTCCAATTGATTGAATGCTGTAAGTAGTGGAAATCAATTTTATTTGCTTTCAATCCTGGTTTGGGATCTTTCATAGGACCATATTTATTAAGCTCTATTTCAAAATATCTTATGATTAGATCTAGCGACCTTGTATGCTCACCATCCTAAACATTTGGGATTTGGTAACTTCTTTTTCTCAATGATTTGAACTCTATTTTCTAAAGCTTCATATTTTTATCGCTATCAATGGTCATAGGTTCGATAGTTTTGAATTTTTTGTTCTCTAAAACAAGGTTTCCTTCTTACTCTATTAATGTATGTCTTAGCTCTCAATAAACTATTTAATCATCTACTTTCTCATAGAGTAGAACATGGGTTATCAAGGTAATTACTCTTCCTAATCAATCATCTCAACTCATTAATAGGCATTTTTCAGATGACTCTTTCCTTATTCTTGAAGAATAAGAAGCCTCCTTCAAAGAGGCACTTGGTTACCATGACCTTTTTTCAAATCCTCTCGATCTAGCCTACAATGGGCTAAAACCTAGTATTACAAATAGAGCATGATTTCCTTACATGAATGGATTAAAAAATATCAATATAAGTTTTATCTATAAAGGGGATACATTTAAATTCATTGGTATTCCCTTCACCCTTGATAGCTTCCCCTTTGAGCTATGGTAGTTCTTAATTAAAAGAGTAGGGGAAAATTCAATTATTGGATTACAATGCCTCTTTCTGTCATATAAAAGTTTCAAGTCTATACTAAAATTTATTGTATCCACTTATGTATATTATACTAATTGTTGGGCTCCTTCCAAGGCGTTGCATGACAAACTAGCAAAACTTAGATATTTTCTTAGGGCCAATGCTAAGCAAACTCAAGATTTCAACATAGTAACTTGGGACATGTTTTCCTACATCAAGACAAAAGAGGAATGGGCATCATTGATATTTATAGACAAAGAACTACTCTTTGTGCTAAATGGATTATAAGGGCTATTGAGGGGAATGAAGTTTGAAAAATTCTCATAAGACACTACATTTATGTAGGTGCTCCTTATGGAAATAATTGTTGGAAAAATATTGTATTTCACACTCTTTTGATTACTTATGTCCATGTCAATATATAAGGGTCATTTCTGTCTAAGAACATGTATACACATTTTAAGGCAATGAAACTTTATCTAAATTGGGTCAATGGCAATTTTTTGACTAGAATCTCTTTTAATGACCAAAATCTCTATTGGTCCCTTGTTTTGATGAATTCTACCCTCCCCATAGCTAATATCTCAGCCATAAAAGCTCTTTGGATCTTTAAACAAGGAGATTAAAATACTGAAGATTTGATTTGCTCTTGTGATTGGATCCCATGGTATTCCCTGAAAACCAAACATAATCTACTAAAATGAAAATTGCCTTTTAGTTTGTGTATTAAGTACCTAATTCCAGATGTCATGTTCATAATATGGGTCTACAACCCCCACTTTCTTGGTGGAAGGATTAGAGGTAAAATTGTAATACTAAGTACCTTCTGATATTACTATTGTGGACACTATCAAATTATGAATCCTTATGGATTCCACTATCGGATTGTGAATCCTTATTCTTCAACTTTGGGTAAACTCAATAGTCACAAAATTTTAATTCCTCACATAGTATGTGGCTTTCTAAATTCAATAGGATTTGGAATGCCAAACTTGAGTACAAACTAGTTCACTTTCTCTTGTTTCTAGCCTATCAATGTATTCCTCTTGGGGATCATCTACAACACATTGAGATTCTTAATCCTAAGAATTAAGATAGATCTTAACCTAGAACCTTTGGGAAAATTTTTTAGACATGTTTAAGATCCCATATAGCCTAGAAGGGGATTCATAGCTTATTTTAGCCTTATCACCTAGAGCCAATCAATTATTAAGTGGATTTTTTGAGGATAATGCTCAGTGGCCTCAATAAAATGCATTTTTATAGATTTTTATTTTTTTAGCTATGAAAGTTTAGAATTTAATTTATTTTTAACAATAAAGAGTTTTATATGTGATTATTTGTTAACTATAAAGTGCTTGTCATTTTTTATGATTTTATGTAGATCCAAGGACATGTAAAGAAGGCTCCTCTAGAACAATATTTGTAAGAGCTCCTCAAATATTGGTGTTGTGCTCATTATACCTTGAGTTTCATTTCTCTTGACAAATTCATGCATGACACTCCTCCACCAGTACCTGAATGTCTTTGTATATATTCTCACAATTGCTTTTCCTATCCTCCTCTTCAAGAAGGAGAATGGAGTCTACCACCATGCAAAAAGACCTCGGTGGGCTCGTGTTAGTGGTTTTGTCTTGTACAAGGTAGTGAGTAAATAGAGTATTATGTGTCACCGTTTCTTGGTTAAGAAATCATAATTTCCTTGGTTTCTTCAAAGACCAATTTAGATGGGTGGGTGACACCTAATCCTCCTTCAGTTGAACCCTCTTTTTAGATTACTTGACCACCTAAAAATGACCTCCCTCCTCTTCAATCCAATATTACTCCCTATTATTATTCAATATTATCATGTTTAACTAAAGTTTTTTAGTTTTATTATTTAAAACTGTATTTTTAAACCAGCATAGAGATTGAAGCATGAATAAAAACCAACCGCCTATTATTAAGCTAGAACTTTATACAGTGAGGCAAAGCCTCATATTCGTCTCACAAGAGATAAAATAGAGGAATGTGCATTTTAGCCCATTCAATGACAGACAAATATGGACCTATTTCAACCGTTGTTTGGGAATGCTTGGTAGTTTACCGCCCCAGTTTTGGTGGCCATCTGTCCACGAGGGAAAGTAGGGACATGTTGTGATTCTCTCTCTAAATTACGCACAATCAGAGTGATGTTTGGAGGAGTTGCATTTGATCCTCAATTCTGCATTTTCATGGACAAGACACAATCACGTTTTCGTCTAAACATAGAACATCAACGTGTATATATCATTCCCAAGCAGCTGCTAATAAATTATTGTATATACCTTGTGATTGTCACTCTGAAATATTAAAAAAAATAATTTTTGAGAAGTTGGAATCTTCTTCGAGGTTTTATTAAATCATTTTAATAATGATCAGGCAATGGTATGGCTCTCATAAATCAATGGAGAAACTGCAGCAACTCCTCCACACTTGTGTTTGCAGATAAGATGAAGAGAAAAGGACCTACAGACATGATTGTATCCACAGATGAAATCGATTTCAGCGCTATTATACAACAATTAACAGGAATACCGAAGTAGCCTCATGATAAATATGATTATTTGTGCATGATTTCAGCATTGAAAAATATATGTCAAACTAAAGAGAGGAGACGTTGGAAATAAATGCCCTGAAAATAATTGGAAATAGGCCATTCCCAAGCACAATAAACCTGCCAATGCTAAAATAAAATTGACTTTTTGTCATAATTATCGATTGTCTCAAGATTCAACTTGAAGAAAATTGCAAACATGAATAAATGAACAATATCAAATTCTTTGAAAAGAGTTTAAAAAAAAAATCAGTGATGTTCTATAAAATTAAACCCTCTGTGGTTCGGATGAAGGACGAAGATGGAAAAGGATAATATGACTAAGTCATACCCTCTATTAGAAAATTTCTCTAAGGACCATGTCTAATAGGAGATAAAAATTAATGCACAAATTCCCTATAGCGATCTCAGCATTAAACAATCTCAAAAAAATACTGCAAAGAAACCCATTAACAATCTCTCCACAAATAAATCACAAGAAAAATATTAACTGTAAACAAAAAAAAATAGATATGGGTGGAGTAAACAGGTTTTCCTAGAACTATTTTCGTAGGCTAAGAGGAAAAAAGACGCTTCACATAGCCAAATGAAGGCTGAAACGGTCATGCCTTAAAACAGTTCAGACCTGACATGGATGACATGCGATATGCCAGGTCGCATCGGTATTAGCCTGCAGTTTTCAATATTATATAAATAGCATCGTTCCTAGAGAACGTACGTGTGATTTGAATGGCATTGTACTAGTATAAACGTATTGAACTTATTTTCCAAATGTTGTATTCTATTATCTAAAATTAAACCTCGTCCCCTAAATGGCTGGAAATAAAAACAAAGGGACGCCAAAGATAGGTCAAATATCTGTTTTTGAAACTTTTGCAACAATATAAACCCTAAATAATATATTATAGACTATATTATTATATATATATATATATATATATATATATATATATATATATATATATATAAAATATTAAATATTATAAATAATATTATATAATAGTATTGAATATTATATTATAATTTATTTTTTATATCATGATATTATATATTTATATAATAATTTAAAATTTATTATTATAATATAATGTTAAATTTATTTAATTATGAATTTATCATTAAAATTTGGTTATATGTTAATATTAAAAATAAAAAAGTTTTGGGATGTCATTTTTTTGAAGACAAGTATATCTCAATAAAATTACTCATGGATTAATTATTACCTTTAAAAAGGGGATAATATATATAGTTGTTGAGTAATTGACTGCATAGAGGCATTGTACAAAGCCGTCGGTGAAGAGGTGCATTAAATTAGGACCCACACTCCCTCTTCCTTTTTACATCGGTCCACACCCCTTAAAAGGTTTGTCTATGAAATTGACCACCTTTTCAGTGTTTGCTTATTTATTTATTGAACCACGTCGGGACAAGGGTCGGCGTTTATTCACCTTAACTTAGTTATTTAATAAGTATATCATATAGATAACTAAACGGGTGAGCAATTGCCTATAATTGCATGTGCCTTCCTAGGAATATGGTGAAACAATGTTAGTCAAAGAAAGTGTGTTGGAGAGATTATTTATTTATTTTCTATTTTAATGAGTGTAAAAGGTCAATGGGAGAGGCTCCATTTAAATGGAGATAAGAAACCCTAATTCGATGGGTTAATGACCAATCACCAACATTTTAAGGAAATACTTATCATTTATATTTCATGTTCTCTTTCTAAACTATTTTACAATAGCATCTCTCAGTTATTATTACCAATAAAATGGACCATGTGTAGTGTATGATGAGTGTAATGCAAATGATTATATATAGATTTGAACCAAATACCTTCAAGTATATGTTTTGATTAACAATTATTTAAATTAAATTCTATTTTAAAACATAGATTTGAACTAGAGACCTTCGAATATATATTTTGATCCATAGTCATTTAAATTAAACTTTATCTTCTAATTTTTTCCAAATAATGTTAATAATATCTATTTTTAATTTCACAGTGTCAATTTATTTAATTCATTTTGATCCATAGTCATTTAAATTAAACTGTATCTTCTAATTTTTTTCAAATTGTGTTAATAATATCTATTTTTAATTTTACAGTGTCAATTTATTTAATTCAATATAAATGTTTTTTTAATATATTTAACTCGATATATATATATATGTTTTTTAATGACATATTAGTTTATATGTTTTTAAAAAATAAATAGAAAAGGGTCTATTAAATTGTAAAATATTCTTTGTTATCAAATAAGAGAACGAAATAGATAAAATTTTGTTGCTAGGGGTTTCACTGAAAGAAGAGTTGTTCATCAATTACTCAAAAAAAAAGAGCTCAAATGAAATTGATAAATATTGAGACCTTTTTTATTTTGGAGGAAAATTGATATGAGGCATCCACATAGTATTGAGTGGAAGGATAGATATCATACTTAATGCAATTTATAGTTGGTGAGTGGCCTTGGAAAATCTGCCAGATGGCAAAATGTGTGGCAAAATGGTATTTGGAGAAAGATAGAGAATCGAAAGAATATTGACTTGAGTGGAGAGCGAGATAAAAGTGTGAATTTGAGCATCAGTTCGATGTCGGAAGCCTCTCACTTTTGACGTTTATTATTTTGGTCCATTTAATCATTTGTGAGTTTTATTATTGTTTTTAATTGTTTCCAATTATAACAGGTATAGTTGTAGCTTAAAATAGTCTTATGATAAAATGCATTTAAGGCCAAAGCGTTGTTGGAATAATGCAATAACTTGATAGTTATTATCAAAATTGATAGACTGCAATTTTTAAAGGATATTATGCCTAGAGCATCTTAATCAATGATCGTGCATGCTATAAAACCTCTCAACAAAAAAGAAAATGGCCAACTAAACATGTACTATTTGACAACTAAACATACATCATTGATTTCATGCCAATTATTTCAAAGACTTTTATTTTGTTTTATTTTCTTCATTTTTTTTTTGGTTTGATTAAAATGTATAACTTAAAAATCGTAAATAAATAAATAAAAGCCAATCTACATTATTAAAAAAATATTATAATATAGTTAACTTAACCATGATGCATAAGAATCTGGATTTTGCTTAGAAAAAAATACACAAATAAACAATTACTCCTGCTTCCCTTGCACCTTCGGGGCAATTGCAAGTTATAAACATATATGTATAATATTTTTTTGATATGATTAATAGGTGTATCGATAAGTACCAATAATAATAATAAAATATATTCGCCATCGTGGACAAGATTCAGAAGTAACAACAGCTACATCTTGAAGAGAGGGTGGAGAGAATTCGCTAGGAGGAGATATTTGCAGGCAAACGATATTATTAACTTTTATGTATGTAGTGATAAAAATCAGTTTTTCATGAGTTTCAGCCGGCCAATTAAATTTTTTGGTCAATTAATGGCACCAAGAATATTATTCCTTACCACTGTAGGGAATATCCAAAAAAGTAACAGTTAATTATCGTTGCACGTGTTCATGTTTCTGAACATTATGAATGTATTAATTTCTTTGCTTTATTTGTATGAATGAGAAGGAATTGAAATATTTTGTGAACTATTTGTATGAATAGTCTATGTTATTTTACAATGTGTATGCATGTTTTGTTTCTGAAACTCATCGATATATTATAAAATTAGAGGGGCCTGCAGTCTATAGCGTGCCCTGACCAGGGATGAACTGTTGCGGGTCCATCGTCAACGATTGTCACCAGCTTTGTATAAAGTCTCAGCGATTATAGTGATTAAAAATATTTACCCTGTTTTTAAAGTTTAGGAGATTTAGGTTGTTGAGATATTATTGTTCGAGGAGTATTGAAATTTTATGATAATGTTTTTGGGTTATTTTTGTATTTATATATGTTAGATATGTGATAATAAAGATAAATGTTGAATTTTTATGCCATTAGTTTTAGAAAGGAAAGTTTTAGTGATGTTTTTTAATTTTATTTTTAAGAGGAGGAGGAATAGTAATGGTAGTTTCTCAATTAAATATTGTATTTATCTTTATGGAGATCGCATGTAATTTATAGATGTAATCAGCTCATCTTGAAGTTAATAAATCTTGATATCTTGTATTGCAGATATTTTTTTCAGTTTTACCAAGATTTTATTATATAAATTTGGTGTTTTGTCTCATACATATTTTGTTAAATTTTCTTTGTTATTGTAAATTTGTATTCTGTTTATTGATTACTTGTTATTGTGAAGAGTCTAGTTTCTTAACACAACATTATTATAATTAAAGAATGTTGTCCATGTCATTATTTTATTTTATTTTTTTAAAAGTATGTACATTGATAAACTGGAAAAGTTATTGTTTGAGGAGTTTCGAGGCATTCGTGAGTCATTGCATAATACATTTATTAAAATTTTGAAATCAAATTAATATGTAATGTAATGATTTAGATAAAATCTTGAATATTATATTAAAAGTTATGTTACATCCCAATTTCACATTATAACTTTTTAACCTTTAATCCGTTGATTTGTGTGGGTAATATTTGATTTTCATTACTTTGATTTGAGTATTTTGATATATAATGGTATGAAACAGTAGTATTGTTGATTAGTATACATTGTGTAATAGTTATATTTGGATTATTGTGTACATTGAAGATTTATAATTGTTAATTTTGTATCATTAGTTTATTATGACTTAGATTAACTACCTTTATGTTGCGAGGTAGATGTAGGATAAGTCCTACCCTCAGGTTGTGATGAAGGAGAGCATCATCGGAGAGAGTCGGCTAGATCAAGTGATTAAGAAAATATCAATAGAAAAATACTAGTGACCCGGCACACACACATTGTATATTTTAAATGATAGTGCGTAATTGTGAATTATTGCTTGTGATTATATTTATGTGTATGGATTTCGTTTTAATTTTTATAAGATTCCTTTATTATAATTGATTTGATTTTCAAAATTCAATTTGAAAAATAAATATATATCAATTTCTATAAAAATATTAAAATTATAGATATGATTATTTGACAATAAAAGCACTAAATAATTAAATAGCTATTAATTAAAAAATTAATTGTCATTGTAAAATATTATTTGTATAAAATTAGAATTATCTAAATATACAAAATTAGAGATAAAGCAATTCTGATTAACATGCACGAATTTACTTTAAAAATTATGAAATAGATATAATTATTTTTCATTAAATTAACCCTCTAGATACATGCAAAATTAAATAAAAAATCCATAAATAAGTTAATATTAAAAAAAAAAAAGAGACTAGTTATTTAAATTGCATGTTTTTAAATATGATAAAGATAAATTAAGAAGAATAGATTAACATGCAAAGGAGTAAATTAGGAGATGAAGAGAAGTAAAAATTTTATAAATGAAGGATGGATCTTGAAATTGGAGAGAGGACACACAGATGGACATGGGAAAGGAAGAATAGAAAGCGGAATAAGAATGTCGATTTTATCTAC
Organism: Torreya grandis; assembly: GCA_037957365.1. NCBI lineage: Eukaryota > Viridiplantae > Streptophyta > Pinopsida > Cupressales > Taxaceae > Torreya > Torreya grandis. Next base: position 2,115,028 of record JARHVA010002616.1, read on the forward strand.
TCAAATTTGAAAGTGAATTAAATGTAGGTTTTGCAATGATTTTCTTTTATTCCTTGTGTTTTTAATTGCTAGATCTACATATTTTGTACTTACATATCCCTTTATACAAGTCAGTTTAATTGATAAACTTACCTCTTGATTCAAGGCTGCATCATATTTTCGTATACCTACGTTTTGAATTGATTGTTGTAACTTGTGACTCACTCTTTTATGGAAGTCATTTAATCCTTGTTTAGATAGCAGCATCTTTATTAGTCAACGTAGTATTTTTCACCCTGTATAATAATAATTTGTACTTATTGAAGTTTTTAAATCCAGTTATAATGAATGGCATAAAATAGCAGTTATACCAGCGTGTTTTATCATTTATTATTTCACAGCATTACACTCTTGGAGGTTGTATAGTAGTTATGAACCCTGCGGTTAGCGTTGAATTGTGTGAAGAGCCATGTTCCATTGTTGTATAGGCTATGTGCTATCCACATGGCTAACATCTTTATTAATGAGCATTTGGTTTTAAAATCAAGTGTTGTATTACTAGCGCTTTAAATTGGAAGCCTGCATCGATTAAAAGAATCATTGAGTCCCATCATATTGAATCTTATGTTCTACTTTCTAAAAGAGGCATTTTGTCTTCTTTTTAAAAATCAGCATTGTGGTTGTGATCTGAATTCTTTTTCTTTGTGCTGAGTCGCTTTATATCTGTTAGTATAAAAATTAAACTCAATTTTGTAAATATAAAATGTTTAGCATTAAATTAAAATTAATTAGTAAATTATATGCATTGCAGCCATTCATATTTAGCACCCAGTGTTGAAACTAGTGTATAAAAATTGGTAAGCAAATTAGATAAACACCAGCTATTGAAATGAGATGCCCATCTATTGGAATGAGATGCAAAAGCATGTAAAGGAAATGTCAGGTCTCATATTGTAGTGCCTAGTCAAAATAAAAACGCTGTCTTTAAATTTATTTTGCTGTGTATATATACTGGATTGCATCTAAAATTGATAGCACTAAGCTTTAATTTGAAATGGTAGAAGTCTAATAATCAAATCACTGAGTTCTCTTCATTATAATGCAACTATAAAGAATCATATGGATGAAACATGCAATTGTTAAGAGGCTCAGTCTTTTGATAAAAATCAATGAGCTTAAAGGAGACACCTTACTACCAAATAGAAATGCCATAATAATTGAACGTCAAGCTGTTATTTAAAATCACTAGTTTTTAGGTGAATTAAGTCACTGCACGTAATTATGAATGATGGGTTTAAATATTAAAGTAATAAGTTTATACATAGAATCTAGAGTTTCTAAATTGAATCTAAGCTATAATTTAAATTGGCAGCATATAGTAAATCATTGTTTATCGCTGAGTCTATATATAGACTTTTGAACTTATTTTATTTGCCAAGTCAAATATGACAATAAAATAGTGAGTTACTTATTAAACGCTTAGTCATATAAATAAAGCATTGAGTTTATTAGGATAAACTTTATTCAATTTTAAAAACTGTGTTTCTCCCAGAAAAAGAGATTGGTAAAATGGTATATGTTTCCTCTTAAATGCTAGATTGAATGTTTGGCAGAACTTTAACCTGTGAGTCAGATTTCCATATTGTGGTTTGAACGTAAGTATCATGAATTAAGAAGGGATTATTAAACTAGAAAATTTTCACAAATAAGAATAATATTAAATATTGAGTATAATTATAAGGCATAATATAATAGTTTGAGTTTATTCTTGGTTATATCCTTTTAATCAATTATTGAGCCTTTTAGAAAGATAGATTGATAATTTAGAGGTACGCTATGGTTAACATTTTAGTAATTTAGGACCTTGTGCGAAAACATCCTTTAATGGTTTATGTTCTAGGTCAACTTGAGATAACTCATATAAATATTCAAATGTCAATTTAACTTATAAAGGTACTTTGGAACATATGCCTAAATCTTTGCACAATAGGTTGTTAACTAGTTTTGGAACCGGAGACTATAACCTTTTTTGGTACAACCTTTTAAGATTAGATAAAGTAACTGAATGGAATAGCATAACGAGTGTATATGATATCCAATTATCTACTATTAATTTGAATGACTACTTGAGAATTATATATAAATTTGGTGCACTATGTTATTTTTATTGTGCAATTTGATCAAGGGTATACCCAACTAGTATAATTCCTTATCTATTAGTTTAATAATTTCAATGTAAGATTATTTATCATGTCGAGTAGGGTGTGTTGGGCACAATGAGCTATGATAGTATGAGATGTCATAAAGTTCTATAGTATGAAAAGTACTCAGATGGTACATATTATATTTGATCCACACCTAAATAAATGTATATGTATTAGTTGTTGAATATTATGTATTGTAAAATTTTAGAAAAATAGCATTTAGATATGCAAACCATCTTGATAGTGAATGTTAAGATAAAATTATATGTATTATATGACTTGTTTCATTATAATTATAATTGATTGAATATGAAGTGTATGCTTCCATGTTTATGTGACTAGTTAGTGTAATTGATTATGTGAAAATTAGTAGTTGTAATTTAGAACCCTGAAATATGATGATATGGGTTGGCATGGGGATTGTTGCTTGAATCTATTGTAGTAATTTTGAACCTATAGTTTTATATGAGTGGGAAACATAATCAGGTGGTATGAATTGTAGATTTATTCCCTGTATGAGTTAGATTCATTCATGCATAGATGATTAAGTATATATTTTTTTCCCTTGATTAGCTCATGATGTATTATTATTACTAGAAAATGAAATATGTTTGAGTCTTTGAATTATATACTATGTTATATATATTAGAGTTCACATTGATGATGCTAATAGGTAGTGAGATAGGTCCCAGTAGCCTAGATAGCACCATGATGTAAGATAATCTGATCATGTGGTATGTGTGAAATTGATCAATCTAGTGATCGAATATTATTTAAAACTTAGACCAAGTATTTCACATGTTTAATTTACATGTTGTAGGATATCATGTTATAATAGTTTTCTTTATGGTACACTGCATGTTTTTAAAAATCTTACAAGTACACGAGATATTAACATGTCTCACTAGATTTTTACATCATTTTATCTAGCTATTCATGAAGGAAGCATCATTTCCTAATAGGAGTTTCTATGGGGGATCATTAGTTTGTGGTTGGTGTGTAAAGTGCTCGGATGATGCTCTCCCTCCTTCACTATAGTACTACTATGAGATGATGCTTGAGATTATCTATGATACACAAGTTGGCATGACTCAAGCTCAAGAGATTTTGGTATCCATTATTATTTTAGGTTGTATGTTAGAAAGAATGTAATTATATTATGTACTTGCATATTTGATTACTAGATGTTGTATTGTTAGACCAGCTATCACTGTATCCTACTATATTTAAATTTTTATAGAGTTGTATAAGATTTATATTGTACGCAATAATTATTTAAGAAGTAATTTTATTATTAGTTTTGGTATCGATGTTTATATTGTATTTCTATATTTTATGAGTTATTTATTAAGTTGTAAAAAAATACTACATTTTATAAGTACAACTTGAGAGGATGTAACATGTGGTATCAAAGTTATGGCTTGAACTCTAGGACCTAATGAGTCCATTAATATTTTTGTATTCCTCTACTTATCAAAGAGGAGATTTGAGAATGTGTGTGAGGTACATTGAGTGTGTACCCTTAAAATATTTGTACCCCCTTAACGATGTAAAAGGGTTGGTGTAACGAGTGTCTCATTGGTGATAGTATTATAAGGTGTATGGGTAGGTGACTTCATAGCTTAGTTTTTGAGTCATGAACATAAGTTCCCTACCATATATTTGATCTTTAGATTGAACACCTCGAGTGTAATTATATTTTTCTTAAATCACCTTCACCATTTAAGTTGCGTCGTGAGTGTTTTAAAATTATGGAGTGCTTCTCACTAAAGTAATTATGATTAGTTGTGTCTTTGATACACAAATATTAGGATTAAGAATCTTATAAGACCAATTCTAGATTGGCACCACCTAGTATGGTGGAAATCTTCTTGTAGTTGAATATAGATGTCTTGTTTGATATTATTTTGTGTTAAGAGTTTTCTTTTTGGATTAACATTCTTGTATTTTTATGGACTTGGGAGGAGTTTCATCTCTCTTAATTAGTGTAGAGGTGAGTTATTATGTTTTCACTCTCTTCTTACATCATTTTAAGATTCATTTTTTTCAAGATGTTGATTTAGAGTTTTCATAGGTAGAGAAACATGTTTTTGAATTGTTATTTTATTCCCTTGAGTATATGGGATGGTGTTTTCTACTTCTTATTGTTAGAAGTTGTAGGATTGGATAGATTGATGCATCATTTTCATTCATATTTTCTTTCTATTTTTAGAAGTAGGTGATGATACCACACTTACAAGTTTGGTAAGTGAATATCTGTTTGACAACTTGGGTTGCAATGTTTCCTTTTACAATGTATGGTATGTAGGAAGTTATGTTTTTCAGATGTTAATTCTCTATTTTTACACTTTGTAACTTAATTAATTTTCTATTTTATCAAACCTATGAACTTGACCACGAGGAGTGACCAATATTGAGTTTATATTAATTATAGTTGATTAAAATTATTATGCTATTGTATATCTTTGATTAGACTAATATCATTCTCTTCTTGAATATTATTGTTTGAACAGTTATATATATACCTATCTTTGGAAGAAAGTAAGGTATAAGTTGTGTAGAACATCTTGGTAAGTCTAAGGGTTGATATAACTTTTTAAATGTTGTATGCTAGTTATGCAAGCAAGGAGATATTGTCTCATTTATAAAATTAAAGGGATGGGATAATCCTTAGCTTTTGTATGTTATGATAATTATGGTATTATTATATCTTACTTTACTATGAATATAATATTATAGATTAAGTTGTAGGATATAATGTTAGTTTTGATTGATTAGTAGCAACTTAATTTAATCTCGGGATGATTTTATGATTTCTTATGTGTGTATGTTAGTACATATGGAATATTTTAGTAAATAGTGTTGTTTTTTATGATATGCTAGTATAGACTTGTATGTTTTAGAATCGTATACATTTTTTGAATATCATCTGGTCATGGAGACCTAAAAAATGATTGGTGTTTTAGAAAATATGAGTTCTAAGTGATAAGATAGTATCCTACTTAGCCTCACATTAACTCGGTTGCCATTGAGTTAGATTTGACAAATGAACGTATCAAATGCAATCATGTGATCATTTATTTTGATTTTTTGGAAGATCTCATGTGTTGTTGAATTAGCAGTAAATTTTTTTGTTAGACTTTTCTTGCGGTTATAGACCTCAGAGTGGTCATGATGGAATTAATCAATATAAAGTAACTTTCATGAAACTTGTTTGCAGAATAGGAAATATCATAGAGTAGAGTTTTATGGGACTAATTCTTTAAGAATAATACTAATTAAGAGATCTAGTATAAGTTATTCAAGTAAAATTTACATTTAATTGCATGATATAATACTTGATACTGTGTTTTTATATTGTTAAACTTTGTTTGTTAATAAAAAAAATTGTTGGAATAAGATTCATTGAGGCGATGACCAGTTTTAGGAGGAATGTTACATCTTGATTTCACCCTATAACTTTTTAACCTTTAATCCATTGATTTGTGTAGTTAATATCTAATTTACATTGCTTTCATTTGAACATTTTGACATATACTATTATGGGACAGTAGTATTGTTGATTAGTATACATTATTTAATAGTTATATTTTATACATTAAGGATGTATAATTGTTAATTTTATATCATTGATTTATCATGGCTTAGACTAACTACCTATCTATTGTAAGGTGGATGTAGGATAGGTCCTACCCTCAGGGTGTGATGAGGGAAAGTATCATTAGAGACGATCAGTTAGATTGAGCGATTGAGAGAATATTAATAGTAAAATGCTAGTGAACCTGCATACACACACACACCATAGATTTTAAATGATAGACATAATGACAATGCATAATTGTGAATTATCATTTTTTATTATATTTATGTGTATGGATTTTAATTTAGTTTGCATAAGATTCCTTTATTATAATTTATTTGATTTTTAAAATTAAATATGAAAAATAAATAAATTTTAATTGCTATAAAAGTATTAAAATTATAGATATGGTAATTTAACAATAAAAGTAATTAATAATTAAATAACTATTAATTAGAAATATAATTATCCTGGTAAAAGATCATTTGCATGAAATTAGAATGATCTAAATATACGAAATTAGAGATAAATCAATCTTGATTAATATGCATGAATTTACTTTAAAAATTAGGAAACAGATATATTTTTTTCATTAAATTAGCCTTATATCTACATGCATAAATTAAATAAAAAGTCAGTAAATGAGTTAATATTGGGAAAATAAAAAAAAGAGGGCATAGTTATTTAAATTACATGTTTTTATAAATGATAAAGATAAATTAAGAAGAATATATTAACATGCAAAGGAGTAAACTAGGAGATGAAGAGAAGTAAGAAGTTTATAAATGAAGGATGGATCTTAAAATTGGAGAGATGACACAGATAGATGAACGTGGGAAAGGAAGGATATAAAGTAGAGTAAGAACATAAGTTTTATCTGCTCAGCTTTAGAAGTGAATTAACGGTAGGTTTTACAATGAATTTCCTTTATTCCTTTTGTTTTTAATTGTTAGATCTACATATTTTGGACTTACATATCCCTTTATACAAGTCTGAGTTTAATTGATAAACTTGCCTCTTGATTCAAGGATGGGATATATTTTCATATACCTACATTTTTGATTGATTATTGTAAACTTTGACTCACTCTTTTATGGAAGCTGCTCAATCCTTGTTTGGATAGCAACATCTTTATTAGTTAGTGTATTGCTTTTTAACCTATATAATAATTATTTGTGCTTGTTGAAGTTTCTAAACCTAGTTATAATGAATGTCATACCATAGTAGTTATACTAGTGTGTTTTATCATTTATTATTTCATAGCGTTCCACTCTTCAAGGTTGTAGAGTAGTTATGAAGCCTGCAGTCAGTGTTGAATTGTGTGAAGAGCCATGCTCCATTGTTGTATAGGCTATGTGCTATCCACATGGCTAACATCTTTACTAATGAGCATTTGGTTTTAAAATCAAGTGTTGTATTACCAACACTTTAAATTGGAAGTATACATTGATTAAAATAATGGTTGCATCCCATCATATTGAATCTTGTGTTCTACTTTCTAAAAGAGGTGTTTTGTCTTCTTTTTAAAAATCAGCATTGTGGTTGTCATCAACATTCTTTTTCTTTGTGTTGAGTCACTTTATATCTACTAGTATAAAAATTAACCCTGATTTTGTAAATATAAAATGTTTAGCATTAAATTGAAATTAATTAGTAAGTTATATGCATTGTATCCATTCATATTTAGCATCCAATATTGAAACTGATGTATAAAAATTGGTGAGCCAATTAGATAAATACCCAACTATTGAAATGAGATAACCATCTATTGGACTAAGATGCCCAGCATGTAAGGAAATGTTGGGTCTCATATTATAGTTCATAGTCAAAATAAAAATGTTGTTTTTAAATTTATTTCACTGTGTATATATGTTGGATTGCATCTAAAATTGATAGGGTTGAGTTTTAATTTGAAATGGCATGAGTCTAATAATTGAATATATGAGTTCTCTTCATTATAATGCAACTATAAAGAATCATATGGCTGAAACATGCAATTGTTAAGAGGCTCAATCTTTTGATAGAAATTGATGAGCTTAAAGGAGATGCCTTACTACCAAATAGAATGCCATAACAATTAAAAGTCAAACTATTATTTAAAATCATTGGTTTTTAGGTGAATTAAATCTCTGCATGTAATTATGAATGGTGGGTTTAAATATTAAAATACCAAGTTTATAAATAGAATCTAGAGTTTCTAAATTGAAGCTAAGTTATAATTTAAATTTGCAGCATATAGTAAATCGTTGTTTATAGCTGAGTCTATATATATCCTTTTGAGCTTTATTTTATTTGCCAATTCAAATATGTAAATAAAATAATGAATTACTTATTAAACACTTAGTTATATAAATAAAGCATTGAGTTTATTAGGATAAAATTTATTCAATTTTAAAAACCATGTTTCTCCCAAAAAAGGAGATTTTGTTTCCTCTTAAATGCTAGATTGAATATTCGACGAAACTAAGCATAAGTATCATGAATTAAGAATGGATTATTAATAAAAAATTGACAAATATGAATAGTGAGTATAATTATGAGGCATAATATAATAGTTTGATTTGATTCTTGGCTATATCCTATTAACCAATTATATTGAACTTTTTAGAAAGATAGATTGTTAATTTAGAGGTATGTTATGGGTAACATTTTAGTAATCTAGGACCTTGTGTAAAAACATACCCTGGTAATTTATGTGCTAGGTCAACTTGAGATAACCCATATAAATATTCAAAGGTCAATTTAACTTATAAATTTACTTTGGGACATAAGCCTAAAACTTTGCACAATAGGTTGGTAACTAGTTTTGGAACCGGGGACTATAACCTTTTTGGTACAACCTTTTAGGATTAGATAAAGTCGTTGAATGGAAGAGCATAATGAGTTTATATGATATCTAATTCTTTGCTATAAATTTGAATGACTACTTAAGAAATATCTATAAAGTTGGTTGACTGTGTTATTATTATTTTGAAATTTCATTGAGCATATACCTAGGTAGTATAATTCCCTATCTATTGGTTTAATAATTTTAGTGTAAGATAGTTTCTCATATTGAATAGTGTGTGTTGGGCATAATGAGCTATGACAGTATAAGATGTCATAAAGTTCTACAATATAAAAATTACTCAGATGGTACATATTATATTTGACCCACACCTAAATAAACGTATATGTATTGATTGTTACTTGAATATTATGTGCTATAACTTTTTGGTAGAATAGAATTTAGATATGCATACCATCTTGATAGTGCAACAATGTTAAGATAACATTATATGTATTGTATGACTTATTTTTTATAGTTATGATTGACTAAATATGAAGTGTACGCTTCAATTTTTATGTGACTACTTAGTGTAACTGATTATGTGAAAATTAGTAGTTGTAATTTAGAAACCTAAAATATGATGATATGGGTTGGCATGGGGATTGTTTGAATCTATTTTAATAATTTTGAACCTACAGTTTATATGAATAGGGAAACTACTCAAGTGGTATGAATTATATGTTTATTTCTTGTATGAGTTAGATTCATTCATGCGTAGATGATTAAGTGTATATCTTATTTTCTCCTTACTTAGCTTGTGATGTATTATTATTGTTAGGAGAATGAAATCTACTTGAGTCTTAAAATTATATACTATGTTATATATATTAGAGTTCACATTGATGATGCTAATAGGTAGTGAGATGTGTTCCACTAGCCTAGGTAGCACCTCTAATGTAGGATAATCAGATCAAGTGGTGTGTGTGAAATTGATCAATATAGTGATAAAATATTATTTAAAACTTGGACCAAGTATTTGACATGTTTGATTTGCATGTTGTGGGATATCATATTAGAATGGTTTTCTCTATGGTACATTACATGTTTTTTTAAATCTTACAAGCATACAAGGTATTAACATGTCTCATTGGATTCTCGCATCATTTTATCTACCTATCCATGAAGGGAGGGTTATTTCTTGATAGGGGTTTATGCGGGGGGTCATTGGTTTGTGGTTGGTATTGTAAAACATTCATATAATGTTCTCTCTCCTCCATTACAGTACTATCAGGAGATGATGCTTGAGATTATCTGTGATACATGAGTTGGCATGACTCGAGCTCTGAAGAGTTTGGTATCCATTGTTTTTTTACGTTGTATGCTTAAAATAATGTAATTGTATTATGTACTTGCATATTTGATTAGAAGATGTTGTATTTTTAGACCAACCATCATTGTGTCCTATTCTATTTAGCTTTTTGTGGAGTTGTATAAGATTTATATTGTATGCAGAACTTATTTAAGAAGTACTTTTATTCTTAAAAACACATGTAAACCCAAATCTTTTGGAAGAAAAACTACAAGAAGCATCCACCATGGAAAAATTAGTTCTCTATGATATATTCAACAAAGTTATATTTTTTCTTGATGTAAATTGAAGACACTTGGAAGCACTTAAAACCTCAACATTTCATTAAAACAACTAATAAAACCATATATCTTTGAAACTTACATAATTTTTGATAAAAAAATATTCATAGTGAAAATGTCATTTGTGAAATTGGGAATCAAATCCTAGACATGTAAAGATACCATGCAATGCACCAACTCCCTATCGAATGGCAAAAATAATGAATGATTTTATGAAAAGAATTTTTTTTTATATAAAACAAATAGAACTTGGAAAATACACAATCCAAAGCTAAACACTGGAAAAAAAAATTTGTCACAAACCCTAAAACCTTAACCCGAAAAAATAGAACAATCGTTTGCACAAAAGACAAATAGGCTCCACGTGCAATTTATTCAAAAATCTATGTATTTTATTATTATTTATTGCACAACCTTCAAAACCTAAAAACCTAATATTTGAGTAAATTAAAAATAAAATATGTAAATCATTTAGTTTTTAAATCTATAAAACTTTTCTATCGTGAAACCATACATAATAAAATCCGACTTCATAATCTCCACGATTACAAATATCATGACAGTGAACAACATCCTCTTCAATGATAATAAATCAAAACAAACTACATTACCAAATAATTTTAGAACACAAAAATATATACACACAACACACATGCTAAGGCACACTACTACTGATATCACAACATAATAAGCTATCGATGTCAACTGAAGCAAACACAATTGATGGAAGCCATTGATGACATTTCTAACAATTTTTTGGATTTAAAATAGAAAAAAATATTTAACTTTAATCAACTATTTAGTTAGAATAAAATATGTCATGTCACTATCTCATTTATTATTAAAAAAAATTATTTAAATTGAATAAAAATTTATTAAAATAATAATAATAATCAATCAATTAAAAAAAACATTAATGTATTTTTTATAAAAAAAGAATTAATTTTTATTATCCAAAACTTATATGATAAACATATCTAATACCGAAGCCCAGATTGAAAATAGTAGGGAAATTTCACCATGCACCTAGTAACCATTCTTAAAATGAGCATAATAATACATTAACATTTTTCATTTAAAAAAATAAATAATTAAAATAAAAACTCAAAAGAAGTATTGAATTTAGAATAAATTGTTATCCTTGTTTTATTTTTAGCTATTATTTATATTAATTAAAAATTCATCTTAAATAAATTTTTTAAAAAATTAAAAAAATAAAATAAAATAAATAAACTTTATTTCTTAAACCCATACAACAAATATTTGCAATGTTAGTGTCCCAATTCATACCTAACTCTCCCTATATCCTAAATTTCGAGACAATAATAAATTAACGTACCACTTTATAATTAAAAATAAGTAAATGTTAAAAGGGCAAAATGGATTTAATTAATAATAAGCGTTCATATGGCCCTTTACAAAGGATTATTTTTGGAGATTTTTTTTATTTTTTTAAAAGAAAGTGGTTTTATGGGAGGGGCGCTCCTAAATTTTCTTAGAAGGATGTGTAGAGTGAATTTAAGAGTATATATAGCAAAAGTGGAGTGTATGCTATTATTTTATAGAAGATAATATTTAAAATTATTATATTTTTATTTATAATTAAAGTTTATATAAATTTTGTCTACTCACATATTTACAATTGATAGAATATCTTCTTACAAAATAGAAGCATATATGAGAAACTCCCAACCCACCTTTTTTTCACCTCATCAAACTTTCCCCATAAAAAATAGTCAGCACCTCACTTTTAGGAAAATTTTCTAAAATTTTCTTTTACCCTACGTAATAGTCTCTATATTGGCCTAGACGGGTGAAATTGGGGAAATAGGAGATTGCTTAACCGTTTTATGAAGGGAAAAACTTTTTTTTTTGGTGCAAATGTTGAAGAATAGAAAATTGTTTAGTTTGCATTGATATTGTTTGATAAGATTTCTTATTTTTTAAGTAATAAAGCAGTGCCATAAAATTCAAAAAAATAAATTCTAGTTACAATAGAAATATTTACTTTTTATAATTTTTACAATGATTCATTTACATAAGACCCCTGATATAAATTTTTTGGTGCAATGGCCCATTCCATGGGTCTAGTTTGTTTGGATTAATGTAAGCTTACAATTAGACCGCTGTGGGTACTAGTTTATACATATCAGAGGGTGTCGCACATAAATAATGCTTAATGTATTGTCCATTGATTGGCAAGACTAAGTCATTCCTTTGCAAGTCTTTGAGCTTAAATGCATTTTCCCCTAGTATTTTTACCACTTGATATGGTCCAATCCAAAGAGGAGTAAACTTATCTTGTTGTCCTTTCTTCTCCCTTAAGAAATAAAGGCCACCTATCGAGTCCATCGATCACAGATAACCAAAGAAACAAAGGTCTAAAAGCACAGATTCAATCCATCAAGAAGAAGAAGAAGAAGAAGAACCGTTTAGCACCGTTACAAAAAAACGCTGATAAAACAAAATCACCGGAAAAAAGGTCAAACGGCTAGTAGTCATAAAACCCCACCAACGCAAAGTACGACCCAGGGAATCATGTCATCATGCTAGAATCAAGCAAAAGAGGAATTCAAATTTCAAACTCACCACTCCCTCCAAGGCGGTTGAAGGAACGGTGGAACCAAGAATATACTTCAAGGAAGCGACTTAGCTAACAGATGTCAAAATGTCCAAATCTGCATCCAGCGTGAAATGACAGGGTTCGGGATTGACAGCTAGTCATGAGAATCTAACAAGATCTTCTTAGGATCCTAATGCAGCGTCCTCAACAAAAACCAAGGCAGGGTTCTATGGAGGGCGCTGCTGCTTCTATTTTTAATGCGTTGGTGGCTTCATGAAAAATGAAAGATATTATAAAATGAAATTTTAGATTCTTTCTCTAAAAGTAAGGAGTTGAGGGAGTGAAAAAAAGGGGATTCGGAGTTTCACATATTTACTTCTATTTTGTAAGAAGATATTCTACTAATTGCTAGAATTACTTGTATGTGCTTTTATTTTGTAGAAAGATATTTTACCAATTGTAAATATACAAATAGACAAAATTTATGTAAATTTTAATTATAAATAAAAAGATAACAATTTTAAATATTTTCCCCTATAAAATAACAGCATACACTCAAAATTTTTATTCTATGAGACCATTTTCCAGCAACCTTTAGTAATCCAACATCATTCTTATTCTACTCCTACTTGTTGATGTCACATTTGTGACTAAAGATATTTCATTTTCTCTTTCATACACAATGCTCTGGATCCGAACACCCAATTTGGATTTCAACTGAATAGAATTGGGTAGAGTCCTATCCAGATCCACATTGATGCATACTCTGACAAAACCCAGCCTACTTTTAGTCCTGGTAACAGTCTATTGCAACAGGGGATCCAATAGCTTTTGCTATCCCCAGCAGTATACTTTCCTTCCAAAACTCCATCGGAAGGGCAAGGAGTCTAAACCAAAGAGGGACAAATCTGCAGTGTTCCTTAAGAGGATTAAATCCGACTTTCCATTTTTGCAGCATAAGGAATAATTTACCAAAGGACCAAGGCCCTCATTCAATAATGCCACTGCAATCTTCATTCTTTGAAAACATCAAGAAGCTATTTGCCATGGCTGCTATCTCCACATGTCCTCTCAATTTCCACTTTCTTTTTGCCCAGTCCCTTACCACGTCTATGTTGGGCCTAAAACCGTTGAACTTGGCAATAAGACGGTTTTGAAACTCCAATTCATCCTGATTTATAGCTTCATCCGGGATTTCTAGTGACGCCTCATTCCCCAAAGCTGAAGGAATGATCTGAAGACAGCGCTTCTCACGACATGTCATTCCCTTTACAAGATTGGCCCACGAAGGGCCCTTCTTGTTGACCTCTGATCCTGCCAAATCTTGCTTCTCACGCCGTGAAGACTGGTTTGGTTCAAAGATCCCCTCCTGCGCGCGCCTGCTTCCCTCCTCTTCGTCATCCGCTCCTTCCCCTGCCATCCGCCCTTCTTGAATAACTGTTTCTGTTACCTTATGCTTTGAAACCTATTTTTAGTTTGTATATCATGCCTTGATAAAAAATTCAATTTAAATCTGTTTTACATTTACAGGTCTGAAAAATCGACTCAATTAGCCGTGGTATAAGATATCTATGAATAGATCAGAAACACTCTTAACAAATGTCTTTTACCAGTGATAGAATAGTTGTATTGCTGGAAAATATTATGCAATCTGCTGCTTTGACTTTCTTATGGAGGACTCCACAGCTGCAGGATAGGTGAAATAGTTCTGCCCATTCCCAGTCTTTTCATTCTTAACAGCAAGGGCAGGGTCCAATCTGGGGTGGCTCCTAATCTCGTCCAAAGTATCTCAATCTCCATTCTTAAACTGGAGCCATCTGTGCATGCTTCTGAGCTGCAAGTTATTAAGAGTATGGATCAACAAGCATAAAGAAAATCCGTAACAAAATATATCAGATGGAAAAGGAGAAGGATGTATTTAAGACTAACCAGCTCTGAGCAGCCCACGGGAACACGATGCATTTGGCAAGCCTCTTGAGCACTGTTCTCTTGGGACCGCCTCCACCATCCATGCCATTTATTTCATCTACGATGTTACTCTTATTTTTCCCTGATCTCCTCCAAGAAAACAGCTTTCCAAAACAAAACCGACTATTGTAATCCATCTCGCAAGTTGCCCTTATTCTCACACCTGTAAATGCTTCACCATATTTCTTACAAATTTATCCGGCTTTGCCTTCACAAAGCCCCGCAGACGGCTGTATTTATACAAAAATATATGGTGATCAAGCCACTTAATTAGTGCTGAAGCGAAATTAAACCCCTGTAATAAGAATGCTGTTACGCTGACAATTCCATTGTCCATTTTACAAATGTTGGGCTTGGTATGGAATTTGTAATAATTTTAGTTTAATTTAATTTAGATAATTTAGTTATTGATGTCCACAAGAGTCTAAGAATGTCCTCTTACATGAATCCAGTGTAATAAGGGAGTGTCAAAAGTATCTCTAAAAAATGTAGAAAAAGAAATAAAAAATTAACAAAAACAATGATTCTACTATTTAAAGGTCTTAGATCTTCAAACCAATAAAATGTGTGTTTCCTTTTAGATGTGTATTAAGTTGGCTGCATATGTGACTTCTTCAGATTATTTACATCCATTACTTAGAAGTAAGCACTGATATCCCTAGATTTGTTTGAGAGTGAAGAGATTAATTTGAGTGTACTTTGTAAAAGTTGAAGTGTTTCACGAATAAACAAGACTAAACATTTTTGGTCCTCATACCAAATGAAACTTATCAAAGATCCATGGGAATATCTAGAAAAATAATGATATCTTCCACAAACCTCAAAGTAGATAGAGTACTTGACTACAAAATACTCTTCACTTTCAAGTTTTGGAAAATATAATTGGTATATACACTCACTCTGTGGGAGGTTATGATCATATTCCATTCGAAGTTGATGAGAGCAAACATGAAACTAGGCTAAAGGGATCTTTAAGCATGATATAAATGTCCTAATCATGTATCCAGAAGTTTAATTTTGATCTTCATGAAAACAAGCATAAAATTAGAAATAATGGATAAATTTTTGTTTTAAAGGTTTGTTGGGATTAAACCATGTAACTTTCCAGTAAGATTTACTAATCTCTTCACGAATACCTTGGTTGACTTTATGTTTAGTGAGTTGAGGAGCGCTAATCGAAAAGTCAAGAGGAGGTAATCTTTCTATATCAATATTCAGCTTCTAGAGGAGAGCCATAACTCTTGCATACCAACAAGATTTGCATCTTAGTTAGGCGAGTTGTATATCAGATTGAATTGCCAAGATCTTGACAAAAAACTAGAATGTAATATATTATTAATGAAATTATAATCCTTATTACAAACAATACTGGCAACAATTATTATAGGAATTGTGGTACGCTATCACATTCATATACAGAGGATGAGAATTATTGGATAAAGATAAAAATATGCAAATAAGGCATATTGATCCTTATCTACCCCTACAAGAAATATTCGAGGAAAACAACTCACAAATAATGGGATAGAAAGGAATCTAATCTAAGCTAATAAAAAAATAATTACAATTTTGTTAATAATCCACGCAATGGTAGATTAAGCCCTGATACTAACATTCCCCCCTCTTAATTTAGCATAGCTTCAAGTGAATATGAGAGAAATTCTATGAATTCCTCAAATTTGTCCCGTGCAAGTGTTTTAGTGAAAACATCTGCATATTGTTGAGCTGTCAGACAATATTAGAGTTGGATGTTATTGTTTTGAACATGTTAACAAATAAAATTTACTTGTAGTTCAATATGTTTAGTATGTTGATGAAATACAAGATTGCGAACAAGATTCACTAATCTTTCATTGTCTACATAGATGATTATTAGATGATTATGTGGTAATCTAAATCCTTCAAGTATATGTCTAGGCCAAATCCATTCATAGATAACTCTTATTACTATACGATACTCTGATTCTTAAGGGGACCTTGAAACACAAGTTTGTTTCTTACTCCCCCATTATATTTGTACAGATCCCAAAAATAATACAAATCATAAGGTGAATTTCATGTCATCAATGTTCCCAGCATGATTTGAATCTGAATGTCCTATAAAGAAGTTATCATTCTTCTTATATTCTAGGCCAAAATCCATGGTTCTTCTGGTGTAACTCAATTTCTAGTTTACTGCTTTCTAGTCGAAAACTTTGGGCTCTTGCATGAACTGCGAGAGATAGATGATAACATAGTTGATGTCCACCCTAGTATATGTCAAGTAAATGAGACTCCCTATCAACTATTGATATAGATTTGCATTTACTTGTGGTGGTGCATTTATTCAAGTCAATTGAAGTCTGTCTCCAAAAGGTGTAAATTGGATTGCAATCCATCATACAAAACTTCTAGAGCATTGTCTTGGCATATTTTCTCTAAGACACAAAGATGTATTTTTATCTCTGCCAAACTTTCAAACTAAGACAATAATGTAGAAGCCCAAGATCTATCATGTCAATGATCGATTTAGATCTTTATTTGTTGACTCAATCATTTTCATTAAACTTCTAGTGATGACTAGATCATTAACATATAAAATAATAATCATTATCTCCCCCCTTATTATTTGAGATAGAGATTCGTATCATATGAACTCCTTTTGAATCCATGGTTCAAGAGATGTTCATTAATTTTGATACACTATATTCGAAGAGCCTATTTAAGACCATAGAAGTATTTGACAAGTCTAGAAACCTATCTTCTTTTTTAGTATGACAAAACCTTTTCATTGAGTCATGTAGACTTATTCCTATAGGTCTCCATTAAGAAAGATGCTTTTTACTTACATTTGATAAACTTTCTAACCAGACTTTGCAAATAAAGCCAAAATCATCCTGATAGTTTTGATCTTAGCTATGGGAGCAAAAATATCTTCATAGTCAATATCTTTTTTTTTGTGCACACCCCCTTACAACCAGTGTTTATTTGTGTTTATCGAGACACCCATCTGCGTTTTACATTGACTTGAAGATCCATTTGTATTTAATTGACTTCTTCCCTAGTGGAAGGTATATAGGCTACCATGTTTGATTCTTCATTATTGACTTTGCATCCATGACATCCTTCCAGGGTCTTGAATGTAGGGTTTTCTGAACTATATAAGGCTCAAAGATTCAAAAATGTACTCGTTAGGGACACATTAAACTCTTATCATGCCATTTTATTACCTTCTAATTTTATTCTAGACTCGTTAATATGTTAATTACTAGATTTTATATTTAGTGATTGGTTAATTTAATGTGTTAAGTGGCTAGATTAGTAGTATGCTAATTGTGGACAATGTTTATTACTTGTGATCATGATAGTTAACTGGTAGTTGGTTGTTTGTATTTTGTTATGATACATTTTTATCATGATTATATAATTTATTTTATTACAACAATTTATTATGATTATTTTATGATACAGTCTAACTACTATGATTGTACTAAGGTGGATACAGAATGGATTCCACCCTCCTAACTATGATCAATGGAGGGTACCATCGAAGAGGATGGAGTAGATGGAGACAAGTGGAGAATGCAAGAATGAGATGAGAACCCTACACACACCACATAAAATTGATGCATATTTTTATATGTTAGTTTTTAGATATTATTGCTTGTAACATGCATTAAATAACTATAGTTTTTTTGTTTTCTTTTGGTAGTGTTTGACTACTATGTTTGCATATTACTTAAACTCTTGATGGAATATCTAGGATGTGTGTGCATAATTTACTATTTTGCTTGGTTTCAATCTGTGTATGTAATCATCATAACTTGTGCTTCAATGTCCTTGTATGATCTTGTTGTGATTAAAGTCTTATTCCGTTGTCTTTTCAATGATTGCACTTATGATTAGTAATTTTTGCATTGAGTACCATGTTGGACTGTTATGCAAAGTAAATATTATATTATTTTTAAAAAATATCTCAATTGTAAGGTTTGAGGACTAACCTTAGGACATGTTTGATTAAGTTAAATTCATAGTTATAATGGGTTTGGTTATTTTTTGGATCAATGGTTTTTAGACCATATTCAAGCTAGTGAAGGTTTTGAAAATTAAAACAATGTATATTTGTAAAGGTCAAAGGCATATTGCATGTGTAATAGTTGAAGGCTTATCATAGACTATGTTTGAATTTTTGATTAAGGTATGATTAGTTTGTTCATTCAAAACATAATCTTAAGCCACAATGACAATGTGATTATTTAATTTGGTATATTTAGGGAATCTAGGGTTAATGAGTTGTGTAGTTTCTACACTCTTCAAGTTATAATGTGAAGCTTCGTAGAATTTTTGTGTTGTATGGCTTGGTCATTATGGTTTTTTTGCTAATGAATTTGATTGTCAAGAGTTTCTTAACGAGTTAGTATGCTAAAATTTTAGGAAAATATTGATGGAATTGGAGATTCGTTGGCAGAGACCCAATTTTGTGGAGTATTTTTTAGGTTTTGGATTGCAAGTTGGAGGGAAAGGAAATATATATGTAGGTTGAGGGTTGGAGAAGAGCAGGACAAGTTGAGGAGAGTTGGTAACGATTTTTTTTGGATTTTCACATTACATAATTTTGTGTTCGAGATAGGGTTTGTTCATATTATTTCTAGTTTTCTATTTTGATAAAATAAATGAAATGTCTTGATTATTGTTTTATCTTAAAATGAGTTAGAAATTTATTAGTTTGTTTTGTTTTAAAAAAAAAGTCTACACTGTAGGTTTGTATGACCCACCCACAAGGCAAAACACTTATATTCCCCATTTTTGAATGGCTTTATGTATTTATATATTATGTTGAAAAGGAAAATTGAAACCTGAGTGTTTTGATGTTTAAAATTTCACAATTTTTCAAAAATATTATTTTGAGCATTTTAATCTGAGAATAATTATAATTGTTTGTAAATTTAAATGTTACTTGAAAGGGTTTCATTTATATATGACCCTATGGAAGGGTTTAACCCACCCACAGGGCCAAATACAATTGGGTCGAACCTTGTATTATACGGTTGTGTGTATATATTGATTTACAAAGCCGTTTAAGTTCTAGGAATTTAATATAGTCCATGTGCATTATTATAGAGAAAACAAATATTAGGAAATAGTATTTGTTTTGATTTTTTTTCATGATGAATGAATTGAACAATTTGGGATTATTCGTTTCCTTCATGATCTTTTATGACTCTTAGAAATTAGTGTTTTTGGGTATAAGGGTCTAGTAATAAATGAAGTTCAAATTTGTTGATGGCATAATGATAATTACATGATTGTTTTTATTATTTTGCACTTTTTCTATTTTAGTAAAGATTTAGGGAGAGTCAATTTTAAAATAGAATTTTTGTAAAATCAAGTTCCACTTTAATATTGATTGGAAGTTATGTGTTGGGTTTTAAAATATGCTCTGAGCTTCGATTATTTTCATGATAGATATTTGGTTGTGTTGATTGATAAAAAGACTCAATGAAGGTTTATTATGATTAATTTATCAGTTAGAAGATAGACTCTCAGTCAATATGAGTTGAGCTTGAAATTGATATATATATATATATAAGGTTTTTGTGTGATGTATGAAAAAATGAGTTTTAAAATAGTTAAGTTGAAAATTAAAAAAATTATGATTACATGTCTTAAAATATTCGACTATTGATTTAAATCTAAGGTTTTGAGAAAATCAATAAAATGGATTTTTAAATGATTATATATACATTTAGTTGTTTTCCAAATGATTTTGAAGCTTTGCATAATGCAATGTTTACAAGATCGTACATTAACATATTTACATTTGGTAATATACCCTGTAATCCAAACTAAGAAAATATATATAGTTTTAATACATATAAATTTAAGTTGTGTATCATATGTTATTTATTGGGTTTATATACTCTTATTTTAGTAAACAAATATTACCTGTTACATATACCTCTTTTTAGTGTATTTTGATCATATACTTGTATTATGTTATAAATGGAAGGTGGATATAATAGGAGTTATGACTTTTGAGATGTGTGGACTTATAAAGAATTTGTATTATGGAGAGTTTTAGGTCATTAAGGAAAATAAGGAAATTTGAATGGGAAGAATAGTTTGTTTTGATAATATAAACGTGGTAGATAGTTGGATTTTTAAATGATAAATCATTATCTAATGAGAAGGTTAAAAAATTATTATTTTTTGTTATATGTCAGCTTCTTATCTTAATGGGTTTATTAAAATACCAATTAGTTGATTGATAGCATTTGGATGCTTATAAAAGAACATATATGAGAATTTGATATCTTTTATTCATATATGTTGTGTCATTCTTTATGTGAATCTTTATATGTTTGGAATCTATAGATTTTAATATTAATATGATTATATATTGATAATGACATTAAGTAATTAGGTGTAATATAATTCACATATTTAGTACCATTAAATAGACAAATTGAAGTTATTCAAATGAGTTGTGTGTGTGAATTCGATTGATCTTGAGATCTGAGACAACTATGTTAAAACGTTGGGTAGAGTAATGTTTATGGTTTGAACATTATCATTTCACATATTTGATTTATCTTCCATGTATTGCATGATATCATGTTATAAAGTATTTATTTATAATATGTTGCATGTGATAGCTATCTTACAACACACAAGTTTTTAGTTGTCTTTCTCAATTTTTACACTATCACTATCTGTCCATCTATGAAAAGATGACCATTATTTTATTGGAAGATTGTGTGGGGGATCAATGGTCCATGGATAGTGTGGAAAACCACTAAGATGATACTCTCCTTCCCCTTCCAGTAGTCAATAGAGAGAAGCTTTACTCATAATTAATTTTTAAAGTTAATTAGTTTATTAAAACTCACATGTTCTATGGAATATTGTATATTTGTAATCTGATATTCAGACATATAATATTATATACTTGTGTTATTTGATGTTAATTTTATAACAATAACAATTGGCTATATATATTTACTGTACTATTTAATTAACATTGGTTGTATTATTAAATTGATAATTTTATATCTTATTATGTTGAGATTATGAAAGTAAATCATCATATATTATTATTGATCATTAGATAAATGAATCAAACACTTAACCTATTAGTTAATAGCATATATACTTAAAATGATGTATTTAGTTAAAGATCATTAGTGCTGAAGTAATTTGTTATTAAAAAAATATAACTTAATTCTAGTTAACCCTAAGGGATTGTCACATTATGGTATTAGAGTTAAGGCTCAAACTCTTAGACTTAATGAGTCCACTAATGTATTTTTATTCTTTTATATTGATAAAGAAGAATGTTGTGTCAAAAGATAACTTATGAGGGTACATCAAATCTCAATAATGTTAACCCTCCATTGACCCAAATCAATTTGCCATTGAACATGCTTCAAATCTTGATCAAATTTTCATAGCCATGAATGGGATTAG
This sequence comes from Torreya grandis, assembly GCA_037957365.1. Lineage (NCBI taxonomy): Eukaryota > Viridiplantae > Streptophyta > Pinopsida > Cupressales > Taxaceae > Torreya > Torreya grandis. Next base: position 2,137,188 of record JARHVA010002616.1, read on the forward strand.
AGACCGAATAGATTCCTTTGAACAAGAAGTTCATTTCCATGTTGACAAAAATAATCAAAATGAATTTGAAGAGCATCCTACTAAGCAAGAAGCTCCTCAAAAACCTAGGTAAGAAGAGGTACTTCGATATGCAAGAGCACATGTAACTACAGAGCTTGCATGAAACATGAGAAAAAGTTAATCCACCTAAGTTTGATGGATCTATTATGGGAGATGGAGTAGAAGCATGGATAATTGATATGGAAAAGTAGGAGTAGAATCATGGATAACTAATACGAAAAAGTATTTTGAGATTTAGAATTTCTCTAAAGTCACAAAATTAGTTTGGAGAGCTTACCAATTGGCTGGTAAAGTAGCAACATGGTAGAAAAATAATAAATTAGAGACAAATCTTGCCTTTGCTACCACCACATAGGATTAGTTCATGACCTTGTTCAGATCACAATGGTTTCCCCAACTCTATTTTAACAAGAAGCTAATAAATTTTTAGAATCTAAAGTAAGAATACCTTTTAGTGAATGAATATTGGGAGCAATTCACCAAGCTCACAAAGTATGTTTCTTAGTATCAAGTAGATGAGAGGTTTAGCATCAAACAAATTATTATGGGATTAAAACCCCAAATAAGATGTAAGGTGGAGGTGCATGGGTCATCTAATATGGATTAAGTCTTTGAAAAGGAAATAAAGAAGTAAAAACAAAAGTTACTTACTTAGAAAAAAGAGAAATTCAATAAGACATTCAGAGGTCCTAAAATGACTTTCAAAAAGAAGAATTATAAAAGGAGGAGAAACTCTAAAAAATAGTTTAAGATTCAAAATGCTAAGTTTAACAATGATTCAAGGAATAGGAAACCATGAAATGATTTTAATGGAAGTTTCAAGGGAAATCAATAGTCTAATAGGAAAGGACCACCTTGTGGATGTTTCATTTATAGAGGTGATCATTACACTAGGGAATGCACTCAATGGAAATTAGATGGTAAGAATAAGGGTTTGAGTTTACAATAGGGAAATTTTTAGAAAAAAAAATTATGAAATTGTTGGCAACCATCAAGTTTAGTTTCAAGCTTCTCCTATTGAGTTGTTAGGTAGTTTATTTAGTCATTCAATTTTAATTTTGATTAATGCAAGAGCAATTGATTAGTTTATTTCTCCTATTATAATTAACAAATTATCTATAAAAGCTAGAATTATGGAAAATACATGGTCAGTTCAATATGAGAATAAATCTAAGGTCAAGGTTGATAAATATTTGGTCAAAGCTAAGATCAAACTACCTGAATTAACTATGGTAGTGGATCTATTTATAGCTGCATTAGGGTCATATGATGTGATCTTATGAGTAAATTGGTTTGCTCAACATAAAGCTAAGGTAGATTGTTTACCTCAAAAGTATTGAATATCTTGATTTAGGCAATCAAACCCAAATTTAGGGAGTAAATATGAAGCTTAAGCTTAGACAAATTTTAACAATTCAGTTGAAGAAAGCACAAAGAAAAGGGTGTCAAGCATTTTTATATAAATATAAATGATATGGAGGAATCAAATGAACCTTCCATCAAAGATTATCTTTTCTCCAAGATTTTCAAAATGTTTTTACTAAAGAATTGTAAGATTTACCCCTAAGATATAATTTAATTTCTCAATTGACATCATTTTAGGGTCTGAATCACAGTGTAGATCCCCTTATAGAATGATGATAATCAAATTTGTGGAGTTGAAGGCCCAACTTCAAGAGATGTTATCCAAAGGGTTGATTCGACCAAGTGTGTCACCATGGGGTGCATCAGTTGTGTTTTTTTAGAAGAAGGATGGAACCCTTCACCTATGTATTAATTACAGAATGTTGAACAAGTCAAAAATAAAAAATGGGTATTATTTATCTCTCATCAATGATCTCTTTAATCAAATATGTGGGACATCATTTTTTTAGGATTGATCTTAGAGTAGGATATCATTAGTTAAGGATCCGTGTAGAAGACATTCCCAAAACAAATTTTAAGACTCGTTATAGACATTATGAGTTTACAATTCTTCCTTTTGAGCAAATGAATTTTCTAAAAAAATTTATGAATCTCATGAACAATATGTTTAGAGATTATCTAGATCACTTTGTGTTAGTTTTTTTAGATGATATCATCATCTATTCACAATATGAGAAGGAATAGTTAGATTATTTAAAGTTGGTTCTGCAATGGTTTTAGAAACATAAACTTTTTTGGAAGCTATCAAAGTGTGTCTTCTTTCAAAAAAGGTACAATACCTTAGTCACATTATATCTGTAGAAGTAATATTTATGGATCATTTGAAGATTAAAGCCATTATGGAGTGGCCATCACCTAAAAACATCCATGAACTTAGGCATTTTATGGGTCTGACTGGATATTATAGGAAGTTTGTTTCAAAAAAATTTAAAATAAAAAATCTTAATACCTCTCTTCAATAGAAAAATTAGAAATTCATATGGTCAGTGAAATGCAAGGAAGCTTTTCAAGAACTGAAAATAAGACTTACCTTGGCACTAGTGTTGAGAGTTCTTGATATAAATGGCCAATTATTGATTATAACTAATTATTCAAGAGATGGCCTTGGAGGAGTTTTCATATAAGAAGGTTCTGTTGTAGCTTATGAGTCCAAAAAGTTGAATCTATATGAGGTAAATTTTGCCTCACATGATCTAGAATTAGCTACAATAATTTATGACTTACAAGTTTGGAGGCATTATTTATTGTGAAATTTTTTTGAGCTCAAGACTCATAGCTTGGGGCTTAAGTATATATTCACCCAACCTAACTTGAATCATGTCAGAGACAATGGTTAGAATTATTATCATATTATGATTTTGACATTAACTACATTAAAGGCAAGGAAAATAGAGTTGTGCATTCCCTTAGTCATCAAAAGTATATAACAACTTTAGATACTATAAAGAATACCTTTCGTAATCAAGTAGTGAAATTCTCTATAAGAGATGAATTTTATGAATAGGTAAAGTGATCATTGGCTCAAAATTCTTAGGATCCTAAGTATGAAGGATTCAAGTTTGAAGATGATGGTTTGTTGAGGTACAAAAGAATAATCTATGTATTAGATAAGGAGAATTTGAGAAGTGTAGTACTCAAGGAACTATACAATGCTCCTTACTCGGGCCATCTAGGTATGACTAAGCTCTTAGCAGAGCTAAGGATGTTATATTTTTAGAAAGGAATTAATATATATGCAACATATTTTGTTTTACAATGTTTAAAATGTTAGAAAGTTAATACTGAGCATGTACATCCTATTGGGTTGCTATATCCATATAAATACTAGAATGGAAGTGACAAGTCATTAGCATAGGATTTTTCCAAGGGTTTTCATTGTATTAGAACTATCATGGCATGATTTTGGTGGTTGTTGATAAACTCACCAAGGCAGCTAACTTCATTCTTGGTAATATTTCAGATGATGCACCTATGCTTGTGAAGATATTCATGAAATAAGTGTATAGATTATGTGGTTTTATGGAAAATATTTTTTCAGATAGGGACCCAAAAATGACTTCTAGATTTTGGTTGACTCTCAATTCAGCTTTGCATACTTAGTTGAATTTTAACACAGTGTACCATCTAAAAAAAGATGGACAAATAAAGAGGATGAATCAAGTTTTAGATGATCTTGTAAGGATGTACTTCATGGACTAACTGTACAGGTGGGAAGAGTATCTTCCATTAGTTGAGTTTGCTTATAGCAACTGACACCAATAAACTCTAAAAATGGCTCCATTTGAGACATTGTATCGAAGAAGGTGTAAAACACCAATCGACTGGAATAGGTTAGGAGACAGGATAGTATTTAGTCCAAATATGTTTCTTGAAATGGAAGAGTAAGTTAAGTTAATAAGGAAAAGATTGGTTGAATCAAATGATAGAAAAAAAAGATATGTTGATTTGAAAATAATAAAAAGGAAGTTTTCAATTGAAGACAAAGTATTTCTATAGGTTAAACCATAGAAAAGATCGATTAAATTTGAAAAATCAGACAAATTATCACCTAGATATGTGGGACCCTTCACAGTCTTAGAAGTTGTCAATCTTATTACATACAAGTTTTCTTTACCACTAGTTTTAGCACTCATACATAATGTTTTTTATGTGTCCTATTTTAAATAACATGTTGTTGATCCTTCTGATGTATTGGATTGAAATATTTTATAGGTTCTAGGTCCTGAGGTGGTCATAGTAGAACAAATCAGAATAATTGACACTCAGAAACTTAGTTTGCATAACATAGAGGTGTCATAGTGAAAGGTCTAGTGTAACAAATATTTTGACAATAGTGCTACTTGAGAAGATTATGAAGAGTTTCATAAGTTGTTTCCATATTTGTTTGCTTCGTATTTTACTTGATATTAAGATATTTTATGCTAAACACTATTTAATTTCAAAACTTATATTGAAATAAGTGTCATTGGGACGATGACCAACTTTAGGGGGAAGGGTATTACATCTTGATTTTCCTTTAGACTCATTAATCTATTAATTAATGGATTTTGTGGCTAGTTATTATTTAACTTAATGTGTTAAGTGTTTGGATTAGTAGTATGTTGATTATGGACAATATTTATTACTTGTGATAATAATAGTTAACTGGTAGTTAGTTATTTGTATTATATTATGATACATTTACATTATGATTATGCAGTTTATTCTATTAAAATAGTTTATTATGATTGGTTCATGATACAATCTATGTTAGCTAGGGAATATGTACACTAACCACTCACATCTATGATGTGCCACATGGATAGAGATCATGGTTTATTTTTGGTTAGTGGTTATTTTACAAGATTATTACGAAGATAGTCTATTTTTAGTTGGGATCAGGTGCATGGAATATTTAGTGAGATAATACAGGTTGACATATATGGATGACAAGTATAGACATCATGGTTATAATAATATAGTTTTCAGGATTATATATTCCTGTGGATTGTAGTAGAATGGGTTAGATAGTGTCAGATAATGTTGGGTAATATTATTTGCGAGAATTTTGAGTAAAACCTTGGATATCAAGAATGAAAGTGTAATGAGTGCTTTATAATATAAAGATTGTAAGAAAATTTAGTAATTTATAGTTAATATAGTATCTTTGCACTTCCTATGTGAGATATATCTTTTAGGTACTGATATGTGTTACAAGTCTATCACTCATGAAAATGGTTTGGTCTTCTATTTGATTTTATCTACTCATTTTGAACTTATGTCATATTACATAATAACTCTATAAATTGATAATCTTCCTATGTAGACATTTACAAATTACTTCTAAATGTTAGAATTTTTTTTATGTTAATGAATAATAAAAGCTCTTTTCTTTGTAAGTTTGACGACTATGTCATTATACATGAGTTTTACCATTAAATATATGTCTAAATAGATAGTCATATGATTACTCAAGTTTGTGTAAACCTTTTTGATGTTGTGATAGAAGCTAAATACCAAGTAATAATATTCCTTTCCTATAAGCTCTTCCTCAAATCATAGGAGTTATCCTTGTAATTAGCATGTTGTTGTGAACCAAGGAACCTCTACTAACAATGGTGTTGTGAGCATAGAAATCACTGTTAAGGATATGCTAAGGTGGTTGCCTAGTCAAAGAGACATGGAATGCTAGCTAGATCAGAAAATAGTCAAGTTTGCATAGAAGGAATCTCATAGAATAGGGTGTTCTAAATAATAGATTATGTAGGAATATATTTATGGTGAAATTTATGGGACATTCTAATGCAAATTCCTTTAACTTCTATCTATCTAGTTGGCTCATCTAAAAAATAATTATTTTAGATTTTGTGTGAATATTGGCATTACGTGGTTTGATAAGAAGATCGAATATGTTGAGGCCTTAGACACCAGTTGGACACATGTGATAGATCATTAATTAGATTTGACCATTGATGGATATATCACAAAGTTTTTAGTATAAGGCTATGTATCATTTGAAGTGACAAAATATATGTTTATGAGAGGGATAAGAGGAAATTTTTTGTAGTGACTTCATATACTCATTAAGATGCTAGCCATGGAGAAAGTGATGGTACCTATTCCTTTACATATGGATTAGTCACTTAGGGAACCATGGGGGTCTGCACAACATAAGGGAGAATGAGTAAAATATGAAAAGATAGATTTTGAACCTGAGTCCAACATGGAGAATCTAGAGGAAAAGTACCAAAAAAATATGTTGGAGCTAGAAAGAGAGTTTTGATAATAGAAGAGATGGAATAAACATAGTGCATTTCAATAAGCTATGAGTATGAAGAAGAGCAATAGTATTGATGATTTGGATGAAAGGAGATGGCAAGGAGAAGTGCACAGTGAAGAGAGATAGAGTAAGGATCCCAGGAAAAGTAAAGATAGAGAGCAAGGAAGTGACAAGGATTTAGCATGAATGAAAGAAGAAGGTAATAGTATATAAGTATAATAGATGGGTAAAAAAATTTAGTTTCAAGGAAAGCTATTCTAGAAATAAAATCAAAGATTGCCTTATAGTCATAGACATAGTACAGGTTCAAGTTTCAAGAGATACATCTTTGGAGCTAAGGATCATTTTCTTAGGGAGCACACATATCTCGAGCCCATTTTTTTTAAAATCATAGTAATTCCTACACAACTCTAGATGATAACATTTGGAAAAGACTAATTCTATAAGAATTTCATATAAAAACCCTATAAGTACAAAATACTACATATCATGAGGTTGTGCAGAGTTTCTCAGACCAACATAAAAAGAAATAAGAACATTACTATCTATAGAGATAGATTTGTTAATTCTTGTATAGGCTAAGGATTTCATTACATAGCTTCAAATTTTAGAAGAAGAGGATGGAGCTGATAGAGATATATTTGCAACTAATACATCCACAAAACTAGATGAGACATCACAACCACTACCAAACCAGGAGGCACCCCAAATTGCATAGAAGGCCCCAAAACTAAAACCATCCCTAACAATAGTTTTAGCACAATCAACTGTGATACCTATAGGAAACCCCACTATGGTAGCTCAATTATGAGCACTAACCCACCTAGATCCTTATGATGGGTCTACGACCCTGAAATAGTACCTACTCACCTACACTATGAAATGGCAAGCTAAAGGAATCATTGATGAAGCAATGATGAAGTGCGATTTGATTGGAGCATTAGTTGGTAAAGCATTAGAATTTATATTTCATAAAGGTATTGACCAAGATATACTAAAAAATTCAAAAATAATGTTGATTATAAAATTTAAAGTCCAAAAATGCTCTAGTCAAACCATACAAGATTTCAAAGGAATTAGGTAAGGAGTAAAAGAGACTATTTTTGAATATGATCATATAGTTTTAGACATAATGAACAAATTAAAGTTTTTTATGGTAGACAAAGACAATGATTCTTGGTTTATAGAGGGATTACTAGTAAGGATAATGTTTTCTATTATGAAAATCTAGTTTTCTAATAAAACAGAAGCTAGAACAACTACAATTTGAGTAGAACAGATTGACCATTATGATGGAGCCTCAAATCTTAGTTTGTATATAGAGAACACCTTAAAAATCCTCATAAAAATAGTAGAAAAATAACAAGAAGCAACATAGAGACCTAGGTCAAATCTTTGGTGTATAGAGTGTGGCAAAGAAAGGAACCATAGAAATGAGTGCCCAAGACTAAAAAATGAGTTATGTGATCTCTATCACATAGTAGGACATGTGACATCTCAATGTCATATACCACAACAATATGTAATGAACCCATAGAATTTGTACTACAAATTTTACAAAGGCCATAACCATGATGAGAAGAACTATTGAAAACTACAAGAATTGAGACAAGATGTCACCAAAAACATCTTTGTAGTAGCTATGTATAAATAAAATACAATAATGCAAGCTATCATCACACTTGAAATGAATAGGTCTGGTAGTAATCCAAATGTTGTACTTTGGGCACTGACGGTACCGACCTACTAACCTATAGATTTATCTAGTTGGAATCCACTTGTTCAAAACTTGATAGCCCTTACATAGAATTAGAATTCATAGAATTTTGTGATCCTATAGCCAACATAGTCTAATTGGGAAATGTAACCAACTCAAGCTCAATATGGTAGATATGGGGTAAACCAACAATTACAAGGGTGGAATCCTTAATGCATACAAACTATGGACCATAATAGTTTGGTAACTAGGGTTTCCAACCAAATAAAGGAGGATACCATAGAGGAATGAGGGGAGGTTATCAAGGAGGACCACAAAGAGGTAGATGAAATGGACCTCGGACCCTAATTCAATGTTATCTATGTGGTGAATTCTACCATGTACAAAGGAATTTACATATGAATCCGTAACATCAATCTTATTTTTCTTGTTGTATGGTTTCTAGGAAACATGATACAGAGGATTTTATAATGTTGACCAAGTAGAACAAGGATAAGGCTGTAATAAATGTAAATATGCTAACCACACAAACTTAAGATGATGCATTCTTATAATACATCACTCGTCGAGAACATGTAGATTAGAGATTAACCCCTTTAAAACTGACATAAGACTACATGATTAGGAAATCACAAAAAGACAAGTATCTGAAACCCATCATGAATAAAGGGTTGATGCACAAAGAAGTGCAAATTCTAAAAATGATTCAACAATAAGAGACCACTAAAGATGATGTTGCAGCCACAAATGCATAAATGTATGGGCAGATAATGTGTATCATTCAACAAGATGGTTTTGTCACTACTTTAATGGATTTGATGAAGCTCCTTAGTACACTAATTAGTTTTCATAATTTAAAGATCAGAAGATATAATGAGAAACGAGGTTAAAACTATGGACATACAAACATGGACCATAATAGTTTGGTAACTAGGGTTTCCAACCAAATAAAGGAGGATACCATAGAGTAATGAGGGGAGGTTATCGAGGAGGACCACAAAGAGGTAGATGAAATGGACCTCAGACCCTAATTCAATGTTATCTATGCGGTGAATTCTACCATGTACAAAGGAATTTACATATGAATCCGTAACATCAATCTTATTTTTCTTGTTGTATGGTTTCTAGGAAACATGATATAGAGGATTTTAAAATGTTGGCCAAGTAGAACAAGGATAAGGCTATAATAAATGTAAATATGCTAACCACACAAACTTAAGATGATGCATTCTTATAATACATCACTCGTTGAGAACATGTAGATTAGAGATTAACCCCTTTAGAATTGACATAAGACTACATGACTAGGAAATCACAAAAAGACAAGTACCTGAAACCCATCATGAATAAAGGGTTGATGCACAAAGAAGTGAAAATTCTAAAAATGATTCAACAATAAGAGACCACTAAAGATGATGTTGCAGCCACAAATGCATAAATGTATGGACAGATAGTGCGTATCATTCAACAAGATGGTTTTGTCACTACTTTTATGGATTTGATGAAGCTCCTTAGTACACTAATTAGTTTTCATAATTTCAAGATCAAAAGATATAATGAGAAATGAGGTTAAAAATCACCAATTTTCTTATAAAACATCACATAGAACATCACCAATTTTCTCCATAATCTACTAGAGTGTGTACATAAGGGCCAACAACAAGTGAATTCGATGATATGGTATGTAAAACTAAAAAATCATGGGATGTTGATTCAAGAATGGACATTGAAATAATAGGGTATGATGTACCCAATGCAATGTTTGATTTTGGAAACACCATCAATATGATCCCTCAGATAATGTGGGTTGTTATTGGTTGACCTGCACTAAGTTACAACCTAGTTACACTGAGTGTTGTGGATTATGGTCATGTTAAACCAATTGGCTTATTGGATGACAAGGAGATCAAAGTTTTAGAATTGATCTTACATGGTGGCTTTGAAGTTATAGATATGAAGATGAATGAGATGCACTATCTTGTGCTCATTGGGAAAAAATGAGCTTATGAAGGTAAGATGATCATCAATACATTAAGGAACTAATTGGAAACTCATCAAGGAGACAAAATTATAGTGTTTCCATTAAACAAGGATGGAAAAAATCATACTATATTCCTAGAGAGCCATAATCTCCCTATGTCTATGGTGAGAATAGTTAGATGAAGGTGAACGCTAAAGATAAATAATATGCATTGTGAGCCATTGAACATGACTTCTGCTAAAATCACACAAGCCTATTAAAGATACCATTATGGTTAGATGAGTTACTTCTCAAGTCTATGTTACCACATGTGGATATTCCACCATTATTAGTAGACAATGTATGTTATATGTCCATAAGGTCACAAACTCTGTCAAACATAGATTTTTTATATCAAGCTGGTCAAACAAATTAAGATTACATAGAACCAATGAGAGAAGGCATTATACCTTGGGATAGGGCTTCTTCAGTAAGTGAAGATTCTAAGTCTCACATTCTCAATTGGATGAAATATGACCATGAGGTATGACCTTTGTGCATGGTTTTCACAATGTAACACCAACTACCATATTACTTTTCCATTGAGGATGTTGGTCAGTTTATTCTATGATTCCAAAAATATGTGCCTAACATTGACCAGAGAGTTAGTGCTCTCACACATGTATTGAAGGGGATTACTAAAAAATGGTGGTTTGTACATAATGAGACATGTATACAATGGGATGAAGCATGCAATATCCTTCTAGTTCGGTTCTAATTACCAAAAGTAGTAAGGAAGGATTGGCCAATATTTCATGAATGAGATTTCCCTAAGCTTCATATTTAATGGTGTGTTGAAGTCTAGACTATGGAGGCTATCTTGCTAAAGTATTAGGTACATATATTCCATTACACTCTGGGTACCCTTCCTAGTGCTTAGTACATACAATAAGAGTGCATAAAGGAGATAAGACATTGGGCATAAGTTTAAGGTGATTTTAATTATATCTTTATTTTTGAAGATGACAACCTCTGACACATAAGGCATTGCAAAATCTAAATTATTTTTTATGCCATGGGAGGATTGAAGACTTAGATGGACTAATTGATTCATCATCAACCTATGACATATCATGTGATTTGAATAAATCTTTGCAGGCATATAGATCAGATAAGAACCACATCATAGAATACAAGATGAAGATGAGTGGATAACATATTTGACCAAGGAGGATGATATGGCTCTTATAAAATTATTCGAACCAAAATGGGAAGACGAGACACTTCCAATTCTAATTGTAGAATCATCTAAAAAATAAATGTTACAACATCTTAACATTCCAAAATGAGAAGCCAAACGGATACTACCTAATTCTATTCCTAAGGAAGAACATAATATTTACCATGAACCCTTGAAGGAACAAATTGAGAACATTGGAATTGAGGACATTCCAAGATTGGCACATATTGGTCACAAGAAAACATATTCAAAGTACAATAGATTTTGTAGGATTATTAGGATGTTTTCGCAACCAAGTTCATTAAATTAAATGGTGTGGACCCATTTCTAGGGGAGATGTGCATTTAACTGAAAGAATGCACATGATCAATTAAGAAAATACCATACCATTTGAACCCAAACATGATGCTAAAGGTCAAAACTACATTGGACTACATACAGAAGGAAGTAATTATTTTTCCTATGGAAAAATTTGACTGGGTGAGTCCTATGGTGGTTCAACTAAAAAATACTAGTGAGATAAGAGTTTGTGGTGACCATTGAGTCATTAAAAAAGCCTATGGTGTCCTTATTTATTTTAGGATGCACATCGGATCGCATAATAGTGTGATGTTTGTTAAAAGATGGGAAAGACAAACCATCATGATGACCTGTCATTTTAGCCAATGCTTACACAATAACCCTTTGAAAAATAGGGGATTTATTTGGTCAAACCTATTAGCGCACTTGGCACATGTATTCATGCAAGCTATATGATCACTACAACTGACTATTTTACCAAGTGGGTTGAAGATGTTGTGACAACTAGTTGTGGTGCAAATGATAAAATGAAGTTCTTGTATGAGAACATAATCACTAGGTTTAGGTGTCCAATCAAGTTGGTAAGTGATAGAGGTACACACTTTTTGAATAAAATCATAGAAACACTTACTGAGGAATTCCTCATATCACATCATAATAGTATAGCTTAAGCAGAGGCTTCAAACAAAGTCTTAGGTAAGATGCTCATAAAATTCTATTATCTTCAATGAGATGACTTGGAAGATAGATTTATTGAAGTCTTATGGGAATATCACATGGATTACAAATGTGCCTTAAGTTTTACCCATTTTTAACTATTCTATGGTCTAGAAGCAATAATGTCCTTAGAGTATGTTGTACCCAGCCTGCAGATCATAATCATTATGTGTATGGGAGATTAACAAGCTTCAAGGAATATGATATTAGACCTAAATAGAATGGATGAAGACCACAATAGAGTAGCATAGACACAATATGTAAATAAGAATAGATAGAAAGCTTAGCATAATAATAATTTTGGATAGATTAGCCCATCCTATTATATGATAGCTAGTTTTGAGCTTTTATAGGAAATTTGAACATCTATTGGAAGGGACCATATATTATTCATGAATTAACATAGCTAAGAACAGTGGTCTTACAAGATTTACATGGTACCATTTTGCCTAGAAAGGTGAATGGTAGTAGGCTCAAACCCTACCACTAATAAGTTGTGTACCCAAGAAAGAGTAGGTGCTCATTCACATCAATTTAGTGTAGGATTCATTTTCAATCATGATGTGTGGATTGGATTTGGATTTTTTTATGTTGTGTGTGTTGTTCATAATTATGTGTAAATAAGTTTGCTCCAATAACCCACAAGCAGGAGGTATTGTGCATAATTGGGAGGAAAACATCTATACTATGGTCAAAATGAACAAGGAAAGACAATTAAGTCTATGAAAGTTATGTATGATAGATACCTTGATGATGAATAATGACTAAGGGATGGGTGATAATAACCATGAATGTGAGATAGGAAACATATATCCCAAATCATCATCATGATCCACATCAATAAAAGGAATAATCAATTCAAAGATTTCATAGGTCACATCACTCCACTTGACCACGACAAAAAGATGCCACATCATCAAAAAGTGTGCAAACTAATCAATTCAAAGATTTAGTTACTAATATTTTTCAAAAGAAGATCCTAAGGTAATTTGGCACATTTAAATCTAATGAATAGAATTAAGCACATAAATACCTATATATAGCCTTGTTGCCAGTTGAATTGTCATTTCATGCTTAGCTATTTTCAATTAATTTGGTGAGTATCCCTCTAAGTCTCTCACACTACTCTATACTCCTTGTATTCCAACCTAATTAACCATAAGATAGAGATATTCATGATGGCTACTACTACACAACCACAATTCATCAAAACCCTCTCCACTACATAATTAGAAGACATCGGGGTTGGTGTGAACATATACCAGGCAAAAAAATTATATCCTAAGGCATATCCTTCTCTCAAACATGCTGAAGAAAGATTATTTATTCTAGAAGTATCCCTAAATGCACAAGCTTTGGCCATTGCACCACTACATAGGTTCTATGATAATGATGTGGAGTGCCTAATTTGGATACCTACATTTGGCCAGGTGAGTGACATCATGTAACTTCTACTAAGAAGATATAACGATGAGAAAATTTATTTATCTACTGACCTCACTATATATGTGAATAAGGCTACAATGACAAGGCCCACAAGCATGGTGACATGTAGATGATCTCTTGTTCCTTACAAATCAAAATCTCCTCTAATTATACCTAAGATTAAAGAGGACTATACCCAAGGAAATCATAGAATTCCTTTAGAGGAATCCCAAATGAATCCATCTATATTTTAGACAAGTTTATTACTACACATTTATGTCAAATAATAAAATCCATGAAAAGAGGCCATTAAAGGGGTCATTGATATTGCACATCACATGATCAAACAATGGGAAGAATTTAATTGGACATAATTTATAGTGGTCAAACTTACAACTAATATTGCAAATTCATCATCTCCACAAAATAAAATTTTCAATATCAGTTTCTAGTGTTATTGCTCATATTTACATAGTGGAAGTTTCTAGAAGGCAATGTCAATCTAGATGTAGATTATTGCCTAGACATTACATACTAGATCATCATTTAGAAAAATAGAGAAAGTGGCTACCTTTCACATCAATAGATATTCAGTGCATGGTGGGATGAACTCATGGAATTGGTGTTTAGTAACCATATAATCCCACTACCTATGATGCAATTTTAGGGCCAACATATGGTGGTTATGAAGCTTCCACAAGGAATTTGTGTTTATATTCATCAGCTTACAAAGGATCTATTTGTACCTTTTCCCTCCTTTATTGATATGCATATGGCCTAGAAGGAAGTTTCCCAACAAAAAACTCTATCCACATGTAGAATGACCCCTTTATATACAATTTCATTTGATGTTCTTATTTTTGTAGACACATCACCAATTTCCCTGAGAACATCTACTCCATCAGAGTGAGGGAAGTGTAAATCTCCTTCGAGTCATTGATCACCTTTTCTTCCATGAAGGAAGACTCCTAATCAAAATACATGGTTAGATGACCCACATGTGCCTTGAATTGTTGTATAATGTGAGTGGTATAACATTAAAATAGATGAAACAAAGGTTTATCAGACTATGCTTATAGATATGGTTGGTGATTTATATGAGAGGGAAGAAGAAAAAGAGTTTTTATTTTCAAAAATGGTGCATACAATGCAAATGCACAAGCAGGTGCCCTAGCATTTTTGGGTAGAATTCCCAACTTGTCTATAGTTTATTATTTTGGATACTGTGGGTAAGGAAGCCAAAATTTAATGGCTCCAAGAAGAAATTACAGTAGAAGGTGGCTTCAGTGAGTCCTCTCAAACCTAGAAAATTGATCCTCTTGTTAATAGTCCACCAAAATCACTCCAACATAGGTGTCACATGCTATGAATATGTAAACTTACTGCAAATGAGGAACAACAAGAAGTTTTAACTATAGCCCATTAATCCACAATAGCTCCTATATCTTTAGGAAGGATTATACTATCATTTCTTAAGGATGCACCTAGCTTTGGGTGCTATAAGGGATGTGTGTCATGAGAAATGATGCATGGATATGTAGTGATTTATTCTTCATTGTAGTCTTATGAACCCCTCACTGATATTGAAGAGGTGGTGTTGGATGCACAAAGGCTAGAGGAAAAATAGGGTACCCACAAAGAAACATAATGAGTTATCAAGCACAGAAGAAGAAAGGAAGTGAATAAATAGTAAAAGGAAATGTAAAAACAAAAGACTTTGGAGGAACAAAAACCATAGTAAACTGAGGTGCCTATACAAGTAGTTGAACCATAACCCATTATTGAGTTAGAAAAACCAATGACTATGGAAGAAATTACACAACCAAATGTGTAAATAGTTCCTATGCCAATGGATATCCCCATCCAGTCCACATAGATTTGAGACATGGAAGCACAACAAAAGAAGCTCATGGAGACCAAGTAAGTGTTCAAGAAAGACATTATTGATATGCAATCAAATAAAGAAGTTGTTAATGAGGCTAAGCACAAGCTTGTGGTAGAGGTGGCAATGACACAGGTCAAACACTCTAGTTACATGCACTTAGGAGGCCATAAAAGATGGGGATTAAACAACCATAAAATCTATGCCTTTACATCCTTAGCCTCTAGTGACAACTATAGATATCACCACTATACCCATGTTTCATATGACCCCCCCACCACACCACTCTTCTAAAGTAGGTTAAGGCTCATGAACCCCTCCTCCATAATTGCCATCTATGATTCCACCTTTTACCTCTTATATTTATCCATCCATCCTTACCTAAGGTTAGGCCTCACCAAATCTTAATCCTGATGTGGCATTCAGGTTCCATCATTTAGCCCTCATGGATGTTCCTTTTACACCCTCTTACAATACCATCGTTTCATTCCCCATAACTCTATTATATCTCCTTCCAATCACGACCTCCACTATTGTCTCTGATATGCTCCCACACACCACTAAAGTATCTCATGATGTTTCTAAACTTTCTTTGGCTAAGAATTTAGATGGTGCTTCCACTTTTTAGGAGTTTGTTAAGTAGACTATTTTTTTTTATAGAATAGGGTATCTTAGTTGCATCAGGATAACTTTGACCTATGGAGTGTGCTTAGTAACACTCTTAATTGTATTGAAGACACCTGTCTCACCCTTTATTCTTAAATTTTGGTCCCTATTTTTATGTTGGATTGCATGAAACTTAAAAATATAGTGGCCCATCTTACACAAAATTAGGTGAGCATCCAACAGGTCAACTATCTTGAATTATAAGGTCGAGCTATCAAGGAAGAATAGAATGAGTTATGTGAGCTCTTAGAGATTTATCAAGATGACCTCACTACTAAAATCAGCCAAGCCACACCTATGACCTATGGGTTAATCCTATAAATAACAAGTGGGTGCAGTATGGAATAGTGTGCTCCCTGAATTTACTACTATGAGTTCTTTCAAATCCATAATGTGTGATCCCTCTATAACTTATACTAGGTTTATGTATGTGTTTCAATTATTTATGTAATCTTGAGACTCCTTTATGCACTAGTTGTAGGCTTGATAGACTTATATGCTATGCAATAATGTTTTTGGGATCCAAACACAATGCCATATTGATAAACTCACCCATCTGCATGTGGATATCTCTAGAAAAATGACTACTGCTAAAGCTACTCTCTTTTGTAATGTGAACAATGATATTTCACAATTGTTGAATGCTCAACTTCTTTTATGATCACTTCTATGTAGGGTTCAGGAGTATTTGATTGATTGGAATAATTATAAGATTGATGTGGCTAAGTTTGATAGTGTTGTCAGACCTCTCATTGATGTCACTACCATTATTCCTCCTAGTCAATCTAGTAGTAGTTGCGTTAGACAAAGACTAATGCTTCAAGTTCTTTGCAGAGTGATTTGTACACTTCACAACCATTAGATGCATCTATTTATGTGCCAATGCCTCCTTCACCTAACTAGGTGTTTTTTGTGTAGGGGGCATTTTGAAATTTTACTTCTCAACTTTTTGTTTGGTAGGACCACAAGAATCCACAGGGCTAGGTTGGTTGAAAACCCATAAGGGCAACCCTCTCATTTTGCTAGTCTATTGAAATCCTAAAAGTGTGGTAGACTAGATTTTTACATAGATGAAAACCCATGAGGGTGGATAAGTAGTATGCAATGGGTGAAAACTGGTAAAATAAAACCTTGAGAAATCTATGATTTCTGTGTGTTCTCCCTGATTCTTATTTTGTAGACTCCTAGTTCTTTGTAGTCTTTTCTTGAGATGAGACAAATGTTTAGGTCCAGGAAAGTGTTAGCTGGGGAAGGTGTACACTAATTTATTTTATCTCATAATGTGCCATGTGGACAAGGATCATGGTTTATTTTTAGTTAGTTAATATTCAACAATATTTTTACGAAGATAGTATATTTCTAGTTGGGATCAGGTACATGAAATATTTAGCAATAAAATATAGGTTGACATATATGGATGTCAAGTATAAACATCATGGTTATAATAATATAGTTTTTAGGATTATATATTACTATAGATTGTAATAGAATGGGTTAGATAGTGTCAGATAGTGTTGGGTAATATTATATGTGGGCCTTTTGAGTAAAACCTTGGATATCAGGAATGAAAGTGTAATGAGTGTTTTATAATATAAAGATTGAAAGTAGATTTAGTAATTGATGGTTACTACAGTAGATTTACACTTCCTATGTGAGATATATATTTTGGGTACTAATATGTGTTACAAGTCTATCTCTCATGAAAATTATTTGGTCTTCCATTTGATATTAACTACTCATTGTAAAGCTAGGTGGTATTGCATAATAACTCTATATATTGATAATCTTCATCTATAGACATTTTCAAATTACTTCCACTTGTTAGAAATCTTATTATGTTAATGAATAGAAAAGGTCTTTTCTTTACAAGTTTGACAACTATGTAATCATACCTAAGTTTTACCATTAAATATCTTTCTAAGTAGATAGTCATAAAATTACTCAAGATTATGTAAACCTCTACGATCCTAGGATAAAATCTGAAAATCGAGTAATGATCTTCATTTCTTAAAATATATTCCTAAAATCATAGGAGTTATCCTTGTAATTAGAATTTTCTAGTGAACCTAATAGCCTCTATTAATAGTCTAACTATTGTTTATTATATTGAGGTACATGCAGGATGGAGACCACCATCCTGACTATGACCAAGGGAGGGTATCATCAAAGAAGATGGAGCAGATGGAGATGAGTGGGGATTAAGAGAATGAGATGGGAACCCTACACACACCACATAGACTATATGTCTATTTTTTTGTGTTAGTTGTTAGATATTATTTCTTGCATCATGCATTAAATTAATAATATGTTTTCTTCATTTGGTAGTGTTTGATTATTGTGTTTGCATATTATTTAAACTCTTGTTGGAATATCTAGGATGTTCTTGCATAATTTACCATTTTTATTGGTTTCAATCCATGTATATAATCATCATAACTTGTGTTTTGATGTCCTTGTATGATCTTTTTATGACATGAAGTCTTATTCCATTATCTTTTCAATGATTGCACTTATAATTGGTAATTTATGCTTTGAATACCATATCAACATGTTATACAAAATAAATAGGATATTATTTATAAATCATATTTCATATTATAAGTTTTGAGGACTAACCTTAAGACATGTTTGATTAAGTTTAAGTCATAGTTATAATGGAAAGGGCTTGATTATTTTATGGATTGATGGTTTTATTTGGACCATATTCAAGCTAGTGAATGTTTTGAAAATTAAAACAAAGTATATTTGTATGGGACAAAGGCATATTGCATGTGTAATGGTAGAAAGATTTTCATAGAATATGTTTTAAGTTTTTATTGAGGCATGATTAGTTTGTTTGGTTAAAATATATTCTTAAGTCATAATGCTAAAGTTATTGTTTCATTTGGTATATTTGGGGAATCTAGGGTTAATGAGCTACGTAATTTATAGACCCTCTGAGTCATATTGTGAAGCTTAATAGACTTTTTGTGTTCTGTGGCTTGGTCATTATGGTTTTTCAACCAGTGAAATTAACTATAAAGGGCTTTCTAATGAACTAATATGCCAAAATTTCATGAAAATATTGATGGAATTGGAGATTCATTAGTAGAGACCTAGTTTTATGGAGTACTTTTAGGTTTTTGGCATGCAAGTTGGAGTAAAAAGAAAGATATATGGAGGTCAAGTTTTGTATAAGAGAAATATGGGTTGAGGAGAGCTAGACAGAGAAGATTTTGGGATTTTCACACTACTATGTTTTACATTTGAGGTAGGTTTGTTCATATTATTTCTAGTTTTCCATTTTGATAAAATATATGAAATTTCTTCATTGTCATTTCATCTGAAAATGGGTTATAAATTTAATAGTTTATTTTGTTTTAAAAAAATAAGTGGATGACCCTATAGGTCGGTACAACCCACCCATAGGGCTAAACATTTATATTTTCCATTTTTAATGGTTTTATGTATTTATATATTATGTTCAAATGCAAAATTGAAACCTAAGTGTTTTGGTGTCTAAGGTTTCACAAGTTTTTAGAAATATTGTGTTGAACATTTTAAATGTAGGAATAATTATAATTATTTGTAGATTTAAATGCTATTTGAAAGGGTTTCTTTTGTATATTACCCAATGGAAGGGTTTGACCCACCCACCAAGCCATATACAAATGGATCTAACCTTGAATTATATGACTACGTATATATATTAATTTTTGAAGCCATTTAAGGGTAGATGTAGGATAATGGGGGATAAACGGGGGGTATAAAGTGACACATTTTTTTTGAAAATAAAAATAGTTGAACTTGGAGAGAATGTTAGAGACACATCGAAATAAAATTTGACAATGATGTAACAACATAAATTGTGGCATTTTGAATATAGTTTCTAAATATATAAAAAGAATCAATACCCAGATGATAAAAGTGTGTGAAATAGATATATTTGTGAGAATAAGTTGGTCATTTTTTGTGAAAAGATAAGGAGATTGCATGTGTATGAACACACTTTTTTTGAGTAAACGATCGAATTTTTGTATGAAACTTCATATATGGATAGGTGAAATGTCAAAGATTGTTGAGAATATTTTTTATTAATTTTTTATTTTATATATATATATATATATATATATATATATATATATATATATATATATTCAAATAGTTTTACAAGTCAAGATAGTTGAAAAATTGAAATGGCAAGTGTACGAACACACCTTTTTGAACTTAACTTAATGAAAATAATTCTTTTAAGCTTAGTTGACAATGTGTATATTGTTGAGATATAAGTCTTTTAAACATTAGATTAATATTCAAAAAGTTGTAAGGGAATTTGTGATGATATTTATATAGTTCATAATGAGGTATGTTATGTATAAATTAAGTAATAATTATTAATAATATTTGAACATTAAAAAAATTATATATTCTAAAACTGAACTTTCTCCTCTATAAACCCATATATATTTTTTTTAAATAATAAAAGCTACTTGATTAGATGTGTCGACAAAGACAGAAAAGACTCTTCAATTTCCTAGAAACTAAGTGGGCTGCTCCATGACTAGTTTCAAATTAGGTTCAGACCTCTCCAAGACTGTACCCAAGGCAGATTTAGAGGTAAAACATAATTAAAAATTGAAATGTTGAAAGTGTGTACACACTTTCTAAAGGGTGTATGCCCTATGCAAAATATGCATGCCTTTTGCAAAGGGTGTGCACCCTTTCCAAAGGGTGTATGCCCTTTGTAAAGGGCATCTGTCCTTTTTGGACTCTAATTTTTTTAATAATTCAAGGTTGTTGAAAGACGTGTGTGTGTGTGTGTGTGTGTGTGTGTGTGTGTGTGTGTGTGTGTGTAATTTTTAATTAGAGTTTGTTGTTAAGCACTTCAAAGTGCAAATTTTTTGCCATGTTTGATATTTTTTAAGGATATATTTAGTAAAATAAATTTAAAGTATAAGAATATAAAATGTAATATAAAATCAAATGTAATTTTATATTCTTATACTTTAAATTTATTTTACCAAATATAAAAAATTTATTTCAGTCAATAATTAGTTTTCATAATTTCAAGATCAGAAGATATAATGAGAAATGAGGTTAAAAATCATGTTACATATGTAATAGATATATACCATTTATTATGCCCCATATTTTACCTAATTGATTATGCCCTACCTACATTATCTACTTGAGTATGCCCTACCTGATTAAATACCCAAGCTTGAAGGTAGATTCCTAAATAATTTATGGATTTTTAAATCAATGGGTCTATCAATATGCATAAATTACTGCCCTATATCATGTAACTTTTAATATACCTATAATCATGATATGGTCACTCATACATGACATCTATCACATACCTATTACATATATGTATGCATTTACTCATACATGACATCTACCTATAATCATGATACGATAACTTATACTAGACATGAATGTAGCTAATCAACCTAATAGACTCCATTTGAAATAAAATAAATCAAAACACCATTTAAATTCATTATAAAAATATACCATTCACTCTAAAAAAAAATTCAAATAGATGGTAAATCCATGCATTCTTCAATTCCAATCTCATGCGTTATTCTAAAGTCATGTCGAATAAAGTCATATTCTAGCACTCCAAATTCACATATGACACTCCCTTATTAACCCTCATCATCCCTAATCATTCCATCATCAACCCTCATATTCACTTATCATCCCTATTTATTCCATCACTAGTTCTCATTATCCCTCATTATACCTAATCACTCCCTCATTGGCTATCATCATCCTTTATTGTTGTTACTTACTCCCTCATCATCCCTCATTATCATTAATCATCCCTAAATACTCCCTCATTAAAACTCATAACCCTAATCATACCTAATCACTCTCTCATCATCCTAATCATCATCCCTAGTCACACTCTCATCATCTGTCATCATCCCTAATAACTCCCTCGTTAACCATCATCATTTGTTATCATCCCTAATCAATGCTTCATCATCTTTCATTGGACCCCTCATCATCCCTAATCACTACCTCATCAACCTTAATCATCCCTAATCACCCCCTCCTCATCTATCCTTATCCCTCATTATCCCTAACCATTCCCTCATTGTCCCTCATAAAACCTAATCACTCTATCACCATCCCTAGTCACTCCCTTATCTAGTAGAGTGTGTTCCAATCCCCTGGTCAGTATAAATTTGTTTTAGATTGAACAATATTTTTTTATATGAATCTTGAATGGTGTTTCAATTCTTTTTATTTTTATTGGAGTGTACAAGGGTGATTATTCTCATTCATGTCTAATAGATTAGATAGGGTCATGATGGATTACTCTAGGGAGATTGTTGAATGATTTACATGGTGGAAATGAGATAATATCATCTTTGCACTTCATGGAAAAAAATAATTTTGAATGATGAGGGATGATGAAAAATGATGGTAGATAAAAATTTACCTATTTGCACTTGTTTCGTATGAGGTGAAATCCTTCTTCTAGACATAATTAATTCCAAATCATTGAGTAAAAGGGTTAGAACATTTTGGATCTTATCATTTTTATGAGTTATTATCAAAGAATGATGTGGCTCATGAGTATAAATTATTAGAATTTATGTCACTGACTTTGTTATATCATGTTTTCTCCTTGCATTTAAGTCTTTATGCTTGTGTAGGAATTATGATAAGAAAGTGGAGAGGGGGTTGAGTTGAACTACCAATGATTGCATCATTCCTTGATAGTGTGGTCTCCATAATGTATGTTTAGTGTTTGTCGTTTAGGTTTCATTTTTAGGGTTTTGGGTTAAGGGTTCAAATTTTATAATTCGATGTTTGGATTTGATTATTTAGGTTCTAGCATTTAGGTTTTAAGGTTTAGGGTTTATCCAGTTTTAGGATTTAGGGTTTATGGTTTTGGGTTTGAGGTTTTATGGTTCAAGGTTTGTGGTTTAGGGTTTAACTTTCAAGGTTTAGGGTTTAGTGCTTAGGGTTTTAGGATTAGGGTTTAATGTTAAGATTTTAGGGGTCAAGGTTTAGGGTTTGGAGTTTGGGGTTTAGGGTTTATGGTTCATGATTTTGAATTTTGTGTTTAAGGTTTAGTGTTTAATATTAAGGGTATAGGGTTAAGGTTTTATGGTTTTATATTTAGGATTTAGGATTTTAGGTTTATGGTTTACGATTTAGGTTAAGGGCTTAAATTTTAAGTTTTAGGGCTTAGCATCTAGGGTATAAAGTCTAGGGTTTAAGATTATATGTTCAGGTTCTAGGTTTTGGGGTTTGGGTATTATTATTTTGCATTTAGGGTTAAGTATTGAAGGTGTATGGTGTTTAGGGTTCAAAACTCAAGGTTTATGGTGTTTAGGGTTTAGGGTTTGTGTTTTAGGGTTAATGGTTTAGGTGTAAATGGAATGTACTTGGGTGATTAGCTACATTTATGTCTGGTATGATTGACTATATCACGAAAACAAGAATATGTCATGTATGAGTGATAAAATACTTACATGTAGTATTAGGTATGGGTTAGATGTAATGTTTGAATGACTATATTAGTATTATATATATTATAGGTTGAATGTTATAGGCTAGTCATTTAGGCATATTGATAGACCCTTTGATTAAAAGACCCATAAATTATTAGGAATTCATATTGAATCCACCTTCAAGCATTTTACATGAATGTTCATAGTCACTCCTTTCTCTATATAGGTTAGAATGACCCCCATATTATTAAGATATGGCTTAGCCAATGCCCATCTCCTATCTCTATATAGGTGTAACTCAAGATTATGGTTTATGGATAGAGGTTTAGGATTTATAAATTTAGGGTTCAAGGTTTGTGGTTGATGGTTCAAGATTCATAATTTAGGGTTGATGTATAGGGATTAGCATTTAGGGTTCAAGTTTTAGTGTTATGGCTTAGGGATTAGGATTTAGGGATTATAATTTATATTTTATTCTTAAAGGTTTGGGATTTATGGTTTATGGATCAAGGACCAAGAGTTTATAATTTAGGATTTCGTGCTTGGAATTTGGGTTTATGGTTCACACTTAGGGTTTAGGGTGTAAGGTTAACGGTTTTGGTCTTTGGGGTTTGGTTGAGGGTTTAGAATTTGGAATTTAGTATTTAATATTTAGGGTTTAAGATTTAGTGTCTTGGGCTTAGGGATTAGGGTTTAGGATTTAGGGTTTAGCATTTATGGTTTAGATTTTATGGATTGGGGTTTAGGGTTTATGGTTAATGGTTTAGGGATTTAGGTTTAGTGCTTAAGGTTTTGGGTTTATAATTTTTGGTTTAGGAGTTGATGTTTAAGGTTTATTTCTTATGGTTTATGGTTTTAAGGGATTTAGGCTTAAAGGCTTAAATTTAGGTTTTAGGGTTTATTATTTAGGATTTTTGGTTTATGGTTTGAGGTTTAGGGTTAAGAGCTTACATTTAGGTTTTAGGGTCTAGAGTATAAAGTATAGGGTTTAATGTTTTACATTTATATGTTTAGGGTTTATAGATTGTCCTTTTTGGTTAGGGATAATATATTAGGGTTAAGGGTTCAAGGTTTAGGGATTAGGGTCTAGGGTTTAGGTATATTATTTAGTGTTCATGGTTCAGGGTTTATGGCTTAGGGTTTGGGGTTTAGAGTTTAGGTTTCAATGTTTATGATTTAAGGTTTAGTGTTTAGGGTTAAAGGTTAGGGGTTTGGGATTAATTGTTTAGGTTTAAATAGAGAGCACAAGGGATATTATCTACATTCATGTTCAATATAAGTGACCACATCATGACCACATGAGGATGTCATGTATGAGTGATCGAATACCTACATGTAATACCAAGTATGTGGTATATGTAATGTATGAATGATCGTATCATTACTATATATATATATATGATATAAGTTGTATGATGTAGGGTATTAATTTATGAATATTTATACACCCATTAATTAAATTTCATTTTCTAAGTTTAGAACAAGGTTGTTAACAAGATTCCAAGGCAAAGATAGCAGCATCCAAGTATGGTATATTTACAACTTTGTTGATTGAGTATAAACCTCTTATGAAGGTCCAACATTATTATGTAAACACTATATAATACTTAAAATTAAAGTGATTCAAAGAATTTTATAGTTAATACAAGTAAATATCCTTCTAAGTAAGAAGATTAGGCCATCTAGACCTAAAGAGTAGAATTTTCATTAAATTTTAATTCTTAAGAAAGTAATAAAGGAAATTGGTTTCTTATCCTCAAAGATAGTCTCCAAACATCTTAATAAATATTTATGAGAATATTTTGATGATCTTAGATTATTAACACCTTTTCAAGACCAAATGTGTTTATACACAATATTGTATTAGTGCTTAGGACTTAGTCAATGTTTTGGGCACTTTGGTGATCCAATTGGTCTCTTGAGATTGTGTAAAGATACCTATGAGTCTTGTATCAATGTCTTGATATTTTCATTGAATTTTTGAATCGAATGAATATATAAAACAAGGTATTTAGAGACCTCTTTGTATCAAGTCCTTAAGAGGTAAAATTTGGCCTAATAGGCCTATAAAGGGTAGAGTTGTTGTAATCTGAGTTTTGAGTTGAAGTTATTCATGCACTAAGAAGATTGATTCAAATAATTGGTGAAATCTTCATAGTATTGTTCAAAGAAGTGAGGATGTACAATTGAGTGCTTTAGGATTCAAAGAAGGGTTTTTCTTGAAGGTAGATTACTATCTTGGGACCGAGTACCCTATTTTAATTCATTGCAAGTGTCTTTTCATCTAAATACAAAGGCTAAGAAGTTAAGAGAACTACTAAAGAATAAGGTCATTAGTCTTTTAATACCAACACTTATAAGACATTTTGTGATAGACCAAGAGATTTATCGTTAGGAAGAGACCTAATTGCAAGCAAGTTTCTAGAGGACCTTGAAGAAGACTAGCTTGAGTAAGTGGAGCACATAATTTGACGCCAGTAGGGAATAGTAAATATCAAGATATGGCTTATGTATTTAGGTAGGGCATACTCCTTGAGATCAAGCCATGGCTTGGTTATTTAATCAGGTAGAGAATAATCAAGTAGATAAAATAGATAGGGAATACTTAAGTAGATAAAAAAGACATGTAATCCTCAATGGCATAGATCTATTACATACATAACATTAATTTTAACCTTGTTTCTTATTCTATCTTCTGATCCTGAAATTCTAAAAACTAAGTATTGAATGAAATGGAATTTTAAAAAATAACTTATAAATGGTAACTCCTATAGCTCTATAATCAATTTCAAAAGATGTCAAGTGGCCTTAATTTGTTATATTTAGTAAAATAAATTTAAAGTATATGAATATAAAATGTACTAAATATATCTTTGCAAAACATCAAATATGGAAAAACAAATTATAGTCCTATTGAGGCCAACATAGCCCCCCACCCCCATTTTTGAAGATTGGGACTCTTGAGAAACCCTAAAGATTAAACATGAAAATATGGCATGTTAAGATCATATATACAATTTGAATATCATCCATTTTTTTAAAAGAAAGCTTACTTAGTTATGGTTTGCTTTAGTTTTGGCAAACAGTGCTAATAAATGGTCTTTATGGATTTTAGTTATAGGTTCCATGGTGTTTTCTCTTGATAAATTCATGTTGCAAAACCCTGGCAAAACCCTTAGTTTAAATTTGAATAATGGCAGGAAACAATAGGTAGAAACCTTTTAAAAATCCGTTTTGGGCCTAAGTATAAAGTTCATGTTTTTAATCTTAGTCATTTTTTTAACATGACTAAAACTTAGACTAAAATTCTTGGTCCCCTTTGTTATTTCCCCTTTTAAAGATGCTTATGTGCCTACCTAATGTTCGTTCATCCTTTTAAAATTTCCTAACTTAGCCTAAAGTTTTCACCCTAAGGCCCCCTTATATTTATTATTACAAACAAGACCTTAATCTTAACACCTTAGCTTAAGTTCTGGTTCCCCAAGTCTAATTTTATGTTAGCTTGGTCCTTTGATTTATACCTTAGCCTAATATTTTAATTCTAAGGCCCCAACATATTTACTAATATAAATGGGACCTTAGCCTTAATACCTTAGCCTAAGTATTTTATATCACCGTGGTCCTATCTTAACTTCCTTGCATCTTGTAGGATCTAATGACCCTCACTTTATTGTAACATTTGATCCCACAAAGAAAGAAAAGCCTAAGCTTCAACTTAAATAGCATGTATCTTAGATGATCTAATGGTTTGCACATCCTCACGACCTTCCAATTGGATGACATAAATAAATCTTGATAGAATCCTATGCATAACCCCCCAGACCAACCACATTCAAGCTCTTAGATCATGATCAATGGTTCTCACTTCATCGCAAAGACTCGACTGGATGGGGTGAGACATAGTTAAAAAGTCAAAGTATTACATAAGGCCTACAAGATTGACACATGGCACCCTTACATTTGATGATCAAAGGAAAATGTGTCCTTGCCTGAAAAAGTAACCAATCATGAGTAAGCTCTTAGATCATGATCATATGATTCTCACTTTGTCATAGATTTTGATCCAACAAATCAAATTAAGTTGAAGATCTTGGGAAGCCTTGTGGAGCTACCAAGTGGCACTCTCACATTGGGTCACTAGAATCTAACTAGATTAAAATTAACATTCATGTGACCATCATTTGGCATTTGTAAGGATGTATTTGATGCCCACATGACCATCAACTTTAAGCCCATTAAATTAAAAGTTTCACTAGCTTAAAATTGGCATTCATACTACCATTATTCGACACTCATGAGGACGCATTTGACATCCACAAGACTCAAATTTAGGCTAATGAATTATTTTTTCTCATAATCAAAATACACTCCAAAATCTTGCTAGAAGGCTCGAAAATTGCTTTACAAGCTAAGGGAAGTGATCGAAAGATGCTCAAACATCAAAAATCTTCAATCTACAAAGACTAAAATGGTCTTATGGTTTAAGTATATGCAAAATGAATTTAGTCTAAGTATATATCATAAGGTCCCCATTGCATGTTGTTTAAATGCCATGAACCTTAAGCTAAATACTTATGCTAAGTTTCATTTTAAAATGTCTTTGAAAATGTAGAATTTAGGCTAAATACATCTAACCAAAGGTTTTTGTGTGTTTGTTAATACAATCAAACCTATCTAACATTAGACCATTATATCATTTTGAACCCATTTTGAGCATGATTTATATGGCTTGGCATAAACATTTTAGCCAAAGAATAATTTGTGTTTATTAAACACAACACAAAATTTGAACTATAATATTTAACCTTGGTCCCCTTTGTATGAATTTAGAAGACTAAGGTATAAATTTATTCGCTTAAGGTTTATTTTATGTTTAATAAAATGAAATAAACCTTAACCTAAGGAATTTAAGCCTAACTCCCACCTTAGCAACATGCTAACTTAAAGCTTGGGCATCTTTATATATCAATGGATCATGCTTCATCACTGGGAGATGATCCAATAATGTGAAGATCCTATGGACTTTTCAATAGAAACCCAAGAGCCCATGGTCTTGATGGGTGGTGAAAGCCCATTCGAATTGAAACTGATAGATGATCTAATGGTTTATAATTTGTTGTTGGTAGATGATCCAATGGAATGAAGGTGCCCATGAATTTTCAAAGGCCCACAAGCTCATTGTGTGGCCAATACTCATTCAAAAAATGACTGACATAGGATATGGAGCATGGGAAGGTACGTAAAGATGAAAAGTGTCATAACCATGAGGCTTAGAAAAAAAGAAACCAATCACAGGTAAGGGAATGGATTACAATCATAGGATCCATTCCATCATTAATCCAAATTGCACATCTTTAAATATAGGAACCATATACAATTTATTTATGACTATGTCTACCTAGTCATAGTGGAGGCCATTACATGTGTCCCCATGCCTAGGGTCCATTCACTAATCAAGAAGTATATAGAAATGATGGGTTAAATCTAGTTCTACCCTAATTATACATTTATTAAGATTTAATGGATCATGTCCCAGTCTTACAGATTACTTGTGTATGTACCAAGTAAGCTTTTTGAGCAACAAATTGCCTCCCAACTCATTCATGGCATTGATGAAATTTGTAAATAAAATAAGATGGGTCTTCTCTACCCCATCCCTCTAACTATTATAAGGACTATAATTCAAGATTGGAAATAGGTTGATACCATGGCCAAACACAAAGATTCAATTGGGTTTCAACTTGATGAACTCCAAATGTGGGATCCTAAGAAGATAGTGTGTAATAATTTGAAGGAGAAGAAGTTGCCCAAGCTTGAATACATGCATCAGCTCAGTGTTCATGAAACCATTTACATTAAAGCCAAGAATTATGAAGAGGTGTTGGCTAGGATAAAAGGGCACAACATCAAGCATGAGTACAGATTTACAAAGGATGATAAGCCATTTGGAGAGGCATGGAAAATGCATCCTCTCTAGTATCACTTACTACATGAACCATCTGGGATAGCCCAAGAATAACGCCAAGAAGAACATTCATAGCCTCAAAGTCATATTGTGTAAGAATAAGATGACCAAGGCCATGGGAAGGACAAATTGGAACATAAACTTGGAGAGGGGCCCTCATATTTAAAATAACCCCAAAGGCTACCTTCCCTACTTTAATATATAGATATGATTGCCTTAGAACCAAATGAGATACTTGAGGGTACTCTCAAGGAACTTGCAGAGGTGTATGACACAAATAGGGAAGAATAACTAATTAAAGAGACTCATATCCAAGTAGGGGAGCTTGGAGGACAGAAAGGAAAAGAGCTTGCTCTTGACATAGTCCCTGTGGCATCCCAAGAGAAGAGGAAGGCAAAGCTATCATTGGTTCCTATTGGACCATAGAAGAAACCAAGATTGACCTTCACTCACCCCACTAGTGAAGTCAATCTATTTAGTGATGAATTCCCCATTCATGGACTAGTCATCCTTGACTAGTTTATTTATAGAAAATTATAAAAGATCCCTTCTTTCTCTCACTCATGGGCACTCACAAAGGTTTTTTGATGTTGAAGTGCATGATAACATGAAGCCATGGATTACATCTATGGTAAATGAACAAGAAGAAAGAAGAGTTGTGGCCACTATAGGACCAGAGAATAAGAGAATAGATGCTCCTAGAGCATTAAGAAACATAGTTGTAGAGGTCCCAGAACCTTGAAAATTCACAAGTTCATTTACCACTCTTCAATTTAATCCATAAATAGCTGGATTGGAAAGAGTCACCACCAAGATAGCTATGGCAAGATCTGATGAATTCATCTTCCAAAAGGTGGATACCTTTATAGGTCTGACCCCAGTGGGAGGATAGAAACTTGGTGAGGATACTATACATGAAGAGGATGTTGAGAGCTTTATTAAGGCTCAATCAGCTCAAGCAAATGTTCGGGTCCAAGGGATGAAATGGATGATTCAAAACTTGGAAAGAGAGAAGGAAAATATAGAAACCCAGACCATTTTATCAGTCCTTACCATGATGGAAATTTTTGAGGCCTCATTATTTGATATGTTCAATTCTTTGAATTCAATAAAGCTAAGGGGAAGATTCCCTAAGCTAGTAGGGTGAAGCAACCAAAGATTTAATAACATAGTGGCAAAAGGTTGAGACCCAAGTTAGGGATCTCATTGATATTTTGATTAGGAACAAGATTCATAAGTTCAAAACTATCATCATAGCAAATTTGAACAACATACTGGGAGTAATAGTAAACAAGGTCCAAGGACTAATTAGTTGGACAAATAATTTAAATAGGCTTTTGGCAGATGATAAGGGATTGGTTAGTTAAATTGAGTAGCTCCTAGGAACTATGTTATTGAATCCTACCAAGACCACTAAAATTGGAATCATTGATGATGTTGAATTCAAACATAGGGTCATTTTGGTCATGCATTCAGTTAGAATCAAGAACCAGGGTCAGTTTGGAAGGGACAATAGAAGAATTTTAGACATGATTTACAAAGTACAAGAGAAAATTGTGGAGGCAAGGAGCATAAAAGAAGTCATGGCCAGGGATGACCATTACTTGGATGACTTGGTGGATGCTAAATAAGTTTACCTAATGAATCTAGTTATGGATCTAGAGCTCATCAAGGACCAAAATCAAAAGGAAATAGAACTTCTATGAAATCAACAAGGGGACCCTTTAGTAATGGGCCCATTCAGTAGCTAATATTCCTTTTGTATAAACATTGTAATATCTAGAATAGGAATATTATTTTGTGAGGCACATGCTATTTCATTAGCATATTGCCCCTAGGTTAGTCTAATTGAAAAGAACAAGTGTATTTTAGGACTCTTAAGGATAGTTGTCCTTATCTTTTGTACACATGTATATTGTAACTAATTGATGTACTACCTCATCTTTCTATAGAAGGCATGTATCACCGTCTTGTAAAGGGGAGATAATTTTTTAACAAATTTTGTACACTTGAAACAATTAATATAATCATGGAGTTCTACAAAGGTTTTCCACATTTGATATGTCAATTACTAATATAGCTTTTCTCTCAATTACTAGTTTTATGTGTTGAATTTGAATAGTTAATTTGAATTATGGATTGCATTTTATAATCATAGGGTTTCTAATTTGTGCATATGCTAGATTAGTTGGAGGATATTAGGTTTTGATTCATTTCATTTTGCTTTATATTTAGATGTGAAAATGCTATTTGATTATAGTAGTAAATCTTTGAAGTAGACCTGGCTCTTACTTGTGACTTTTTACATTATCCTTTGAAGTTTTCCTAGTATATAGTGAAACTTGAGCTTAGGCTAGGTTGTATTATATATTGGTTGAATGCATACTCAGTTGAAATTGATGCTTTGTCGTGATATTTGAAACTAAAATTGGCAATCACTCATTTTTTTACCTTATCCTTCTCTTTGCTCTTTTTTAACACTAGGCCACTTTAGTTTAAGCTTCACTATAAATATCCACTTAGATTAGTTTTTATCTTAAATTTGAATCATAATTCACTAAGCATTAACATAGATTTTATGCAATTCACAAAGAGCAGATCATGATGGCTCCCAACCTTAACTCATTATAAATTTATGGAACACCAATACATATCTCTACCGCTATTTCACCATAGTTGACATCAAGTTGCCACAACCTGCTACTCATGCTCTAAATTCATTGAATTCTAAAATGAGAAGTGTTATTTGAACACTAAAAAACCCTATATTTCATATATATGTCTTTCAACAACCTCTAATTACAAAAAAAAATTATATTCCAAAAAGGGCAGACACCCTTTAGGATTAGGAACGACCCTTCCTTCTTTAGCATTGGTTTTTTTTTTAAAAAGGGCATACACCCTTTACAAAAAATGCTTTTTATTTTTCATTGGGTCAATTTTTTGGTCCCCCAACTTTGTGAATCTACCCTTAAGTATTGAGAATTTAATACTCTTTGTGCATTATTATATAGAAAACAAAGATTAGAGAACTAGTATTTGTTTTGATTTCTTTGCATGATGAATGAATAATACGATTTGGGGTTATTTTTTTCTTTCATGAGATTTTATGACTCTTAATAATTGGTGTTTATGGGTATAAGGGTCTAGTAATAAATGACATTCAAAGTAGTGAATGGCTTAATGATAATTACATGATTGGTTTTATTATTTTTTAATTCTTTTATTTTAGGAAAGACTCGAGCAGAGTCAATTTCAAAATGGAATTTATGTAAATTCAAGCTATAGTTGAATATTGATTGGACTATGTGTTGGTTTTTAAAATATGGTTTGAGGTTCGATTATTTTGGTAATATATATTTGACTCTGTTGATTGATAAAAAGACTTAATGAAGTTTTATTGTGGTTAATGTTTCATTTGGAGGATCAACTCAGTCAATATGAGTTGAGCCTATAACTGATATATAATGTCTTTGTGTGATGTATGGAAAAATGAGTTTTAAAACAATTAATCTAGAAATAAAAAAATCATGACTATATGTCTTAAAATATTCCACTAATGATTTAAATATAAGGTTTTGATAAAATCAATAAGGTGGATTTTTAAATGATTGTATATAGATATATATACATTTAGTTGTTTTCCATGTGATTTTGAAGATTTACATTATGTGATGTTTGTGGGATTGTTCATTAGCCTATTTACATTTGGTAATATACCCTATAATCCAAACTGAGCAATTTTATTATTTATTTATTTATTTATTTATTTTTTTGTGTGTGTGTGTGCGCGCGTGTGTGTGCATGTGTATGTGTGTGTCTATACTAAATAGACAATGGATTATTTCCATTAAATTCATTGAGTACATGTGTGTGTGTGTGTGTGTGTGTGTGTGTGTGTGTGTGTGTGTGTGTGTGTGTGTGTGTGTGTGTGTGTGTGTGTGTGTGTGTGTGTGTGTGTGTGTGTGTGTGTGTGTGTGTGTGTGTGAATATATACACACACATAGATACATACATATATGCGTGTGTGCACGTACACACACACACACACGTGTGTGTGTGTGTGTGTGTGTGTGTGTGTGTGTGTGTGTGTGTGTGTGTGTGTGTGTGTGTGTGTGTGTGTGTGTGTGTGTGTGTGTGTGTGTGTGTGTCTATATATATATATATATATAATTGTAATAGATATAAACCTAAGATATGTATCATATGTTATTTATTGGGTTTATATATTCTTATTTTGGTAAATAAATCTTCCCTGGAACATATACCTCTTTTGAGTGTATTTTGATCATATACTTGTATTATGTTATGAATGAAATGTGGATATATTAAGAGTTATAACTTTTGAGATGTGTGGACTTATGAAGAATTTGTATCATGTAAATTTTTGAGGTCATTAAGGGAAACAAGGAAATTTGCATGTGAAGAATAGTTTGTTTTGATAGTATAAACTTGGTAGACAGTTGGATTTTTAAATGATATATCATTATCTAATGAGAAGGTTAAATAATTATTGTTTTTGTTATATGCCAACTAATTATCTTAATGGGTTTATTAAAATACCAATTAGCTGATTGATAGCATTTGGATGAACATAAAGGAACATATGTGGGATTTTGATATCTTATATTCATAAATGTTGTGTTAGTATTTATGTGAATATCTATATGTTTGGAATCTGTGGATTTTAATATTATTATGTTTATTTGTTAATAATGACATTAGATAAGTAGGTGTAACATAATTCACATACTTAATGTCATTAAATAGATAGATTTAAGCTATTCAAATGAAGAATGTGTTTGAATTTGACTGATTTTGAGATATGGAATAATTATATTAAAACTTTAGCCAAAGTAATATTTATGGTTTTAACAATGTCTTTTCACTCAATTGATTTAGTTTACATGTATTTCATGATATCATGTTAATATATATTTCTTTATGATATGTTGCATGTGTTAGTTACCTTACAACACACATGTTTCTAGTTGACTTTCTCAATTTTCATACTATCACTATCTACCCATCCATGAAGGGAGGGCCATTCCCTTATTGGGATATTGTGTGGGGGATCAATGGTCCATGGTTGGTGTGAAAAAAAACTTTGGTGATGCTCTCATTCCCCTTCTAGTAGTCAACTAATATAAGCTTTACTTAAAATTAATTTTAGAAATTAACAAGTTCATTGAGACTCATTTGTTATGTGGAACATTTTATATAAGTAATCTAATATTTAGATATGTAATATTATATACGTTTACTACTCGATGTTAATCATATAATATCAACAATTAGTTATATATATCTGTACTTGTACTATTGAATCAACAGTGGCTAAAATATTAACTTGGATAATTTTATACCTTATTATGTTGAACTTATGATAGCAAATCAACATATGTTATTAGTGATCATTAACTAAATGAGTTAAACACTTAACCTATTATTTAATAACATAGTTACTTAAAATTATTTATTTAGTGAAGGATCATTAGTGTTGAATTAACCATGAGGGCCTATCACACATACTATGAGTCATTGATCTAGTGGTAGATGTATCTAAAACACCATCTAGTTTAGCATATTATAGTGTACTAATACATAATTTAGGCATATGTTAGTGGTTCCTATGGTTTGTGGAGTTTCACCATTTTTCCCATCATCATCACTGTCTTCATCTGAGGGATTGTCATCTTCTACTTTTTCTATGTGACTAATTTATTTACCAGGTGAGCTTGTGGAAGGAGAATTGTCTTTTCTCTTCTAAAAACCCAACGTCTTTACTAGTGTATATTTTATTGGTATTTAGATCCATTTTTCTATATCCAAGTGATTTTTCACTATACCCTAAGAATATATGCTTTTTATGATTTCATATCAAGTTTGGTTCTCTGATCTTTGGGAATGTGTATACTTGCTTTGCATCCAAAAACTCTAATATGTGAAATAGATGGCTTTTATAATGACCATAATTTTTTTGATGTTACCCCATCAAGATCTGTAGTGGTAACACTATTGAGTATACATTCTATTATTTTGACTACCTCTATCTAATATGCATATTCCAAGCCTGAATCATTAAACATGCATCATAATTTTTCCATGATAGTATGATTTCTCTATTCAACAATACCATTTTATTGTGGCATGTTTGGAGGTTACATTTATGACTAATATCATTTTCTTCCAAAAATTCTTTGAAATTAATTCTAGAGTATCCCGCCCTCGATCTGAGTGAGGTTTTTAAATCTTATGACTAGTCTTTGTTTCAACATCAACTTTGAATTTTAAAAAGTTTTCAAAGTCCCGAATCTTTGTTTTGAGATATTATACCCACATTTTCCATATGTATTCATCAAAAAAGAGAATAAGTTATTTAAACCTAAAATGACTAGGTGTCATGAGTCCACATAGATCGGTATCCACCATATCAAGTTTTGCATGGGTACTAAATGTACTTTTCTGAAATGGAGTTCTATGTTATTTTTTGGCTAATAAATTTTGAAGTTTATCTATACCCTTTTTTAGACATGGAAATCCTCTTACCATGTCAAAATGGAAGAGTGTGTTGATATATCTAAAACTAATGTGACCAAATCTTCTTTTTCACACCTGTGTTGAGTCTGTACATCCTTTATAAGAAATGAATGATTATTTTTTTGAGTAGAGTCAATTTGAAACATTCAACTCACATTAGATGCTTGTGCAATAAATTTGGAGTTTTTATATTTATCTCAAATCAAACACATTTTTCTTCCATTATTATAGTCAAAATCAATCTTTAGATTATGATCTAATGGTTGATTAACTGATAACATATTCTTAGTTAAACTTTGTACATATAATATATTTGTGACTCTATAATTTTGTATTCAAAGATTCAAAGAAATGTTGTCAATCTCTTAGGCATTGTATGAGGTATCATCACCCAAGGAAATATGATTTTTATTGAGTGTGTCCTTCAAAATGAAGAACAAATATTTTCATCTAGTCACGTGTCAAGTTACACCCAAATCAACATACCAAATATCAATTTGTGAAGTTAATTATTCATGGAGGTTAGTAGAGTGTAGGAAGTCTCCATATTCATAGTTGTCTTCATGTTAATAAATGTTACCTTGTTACTATGATTTCTTTTTCCAAAATCCCTTTTTCTATCCCTATGGTTTACTTTTATTTGGGGATGATTTTTGGGTAGTGGGCTTCTGTCCACTAGAGTATCCCTTCTAGAATGTATTATAGCAAAAATATTTTAGTTTATGTCACGACCAGAAATGAGACACTATTTTTTATATTTATTCATTGGTTGAATATGTTTTAATGATTATTTAGAAGACTTGATGTGTTTCTTCCCTTTATATTGATGCAAAGTAAGAACATGTTTGGACTTATCAATATTTTGTCTTATGGAAAGTTTTGAGGTCATTAAGGGAAACATGGAAATTTGAATGTGAAAAATAGTTGGTTTTGATAATATAAACTTAGTAGATAGTTGGATTTTTAAATGATAGATAATTATCCAACAAGAAGGTTAAATAATTATTACTATTTTTATATGTCAGCTACTTATCTTAATGGGTTTAATAAAATACCAGTTAGTTGATTGGTAGCATTTGGATGAACATAAAGGAACATATGTGGGAATTTGATATATGATATTCATATATGTTTAAAATCTATGGATTTTAGTATTATTAAGATTATTTTTTAATAATGACATTGAATAAGTAGGTGTAACATAATTCACATACTTAGTGACATTAAACAGATAGATTGAAGTAGATTGAAGTTATTCAAATGAGTTGTGTGTGTGAATTTGACTTATCTTGAGATCTTGAATAATTATTTTAAAAATTTATCCAAAGTAATGTTCATGGTTTGAACATTGGAATTTAACCTATTTGATTTAATTTACATGTATTTCATGATATCATGTTAGAATGTCTTTTTTTATGATATGCTGCATGTAATAGGTAACTTACAACACACATGTTTCTAGTTGACTTTCTCATCTTCTGCACTATCACTATCTACCATGGGTAGATGCACAAAGTTGGGAGATAAAAAAAAGTGACACAATAAAAAATACAAAACATTTTATGTAAAAGGCATATGCCCCTTTTAAAAAAAAATCTAATGCAAAATCAAGGAAGGGTCGGTCTCAACCCTAAAGGGCATACACCCTTTGGACTGCAAAGGATGCATGCCCTTTACAAAGGGTTTATTCCCTTTCTAAATGGCATGCATCATTTTTAAAGGGTGTTCATCCTTTTTAAGGGATGTATGCCCTTTTTAGACTATTTTTTTTTGCAATTCGAGGTTATTGAAACACACACACACACACACACACACACACACATAGAGGTTATTGTTAAGAACTTTGGATTATAATTTGCTTTGTCATGTTTGATGTTTTGTAAGGATATATTTAGTAAAATAAATGTTAAGTATTCATATATATATATATATATATATATATATATATATTACAATTAGAGGTTGTTGTTAAACACTTTGGACTGTAATTTGTTTAGCCATGTTTAATGTTTTACAAGGATATATTTAGTATATTTTATATTCTTATACTTTAAATTTATTTTACTAAATATAACAAATTAGGGTCACTTATCATCTTCTAAAATTGATTACAGAGCTATAGGAGTTACCATTTAGAAGTTAGTTTT
This sequence comes from Torreya grandis, assembly GCA_037957365.1. Taxonomy (NCBI): domain Eukaryota; kingdom Viridiplantae; phylum Streptophyta; class Pinopsida; order Cupressales; family Taxaceae; genus Torreya; species Torreya grandis. Next base: position 2,175,448 of record JARHVA010002616.1, read on the forward strand.
TCAAATTCCATTCCAGTCAATCTTTAGTTTTCAAAATTTTAGGATCAGAAGATAGAATGAGAAATGAAGTTATAAACCATGTTATGTATTTAATAAATCTATACCATTGATGATTACATGTCTAGTTTACCTACTTAAGTACTTCCTATCTACTTTATCTATTTGAGTATGCTCTACTAGATTAAATAACCAAGTCATGGCTTGATCTCAAGGAGTATGCCCTACCTAAATACACAAGCCATATCTTGATATTTACTATTCCCTACTGGTGTCAATTTAAGTGCTTCACTTACTCAACCTGGTCTACTTCAAGGTCCTCTAGAAACCTGATTGCAATTAGATCTCTTCCTAACCATAAATTATATCTTGGTCTATCACAAAAGGTCTTCTAAGTATAGGTATTGAAATACTGATGACCTTATTCTTTAGTATTATCTCTTGACTTCTTAGCCTATGTATTCATATCAAAAGACACTTTTAATTACTTAAAATAGGGTACTCATTCCCAATATAGTAATCTACCTTCAAGTAAAACCCTTATTTGAATCCTAAAGCACTCAATTGTACAACCTCACTTTTTTGGACAATACTATGAGGGTTTCACCAATTATTGGACTTAGTCTTCTTAGTGCATGAAGAACTTCAACTCAAAACTTATATGAAAACAACTCTACCCTTTATAGGCCTATTAGGCCAAATTCTACCTCTTAAGGACTTGATACAATGAGGTCTATAGTTACCTTGTTTTTTGGACTCATTCAATTCAAAAAATCAATTAAAATATCAATACAATGATACAAGACTCATAGGTGTCTTTGCACAATCTCAAGATACAAATTATATCACCAAAGTGCTTAAAACATTAACTAAGTCCTAATCACTGCTACAATATTGTGTATAGGTGTTTTTTGTCTTGAAAAGGTGTTATTAATCTAAGCTCATCAAATGATTCATATAAATATTTATGAAGACTTTTGGAGACTATCTTTGAGGATAATAAACCAATTTCATTTATTTATTTCTTAACAATTAGAATTCAATGGAAACTCTACTCTTTAGGTCTGGATGGCCTAATCTACTTACTTGGAAGGATATTAAGTTGGCTTAAATATCAAATGCTTTTAATTCATTTCATTTTGAGTATTTTATAGTGTTTACATAATAACGTTAGACCTTCATAAGAGGGTTATACTCAATCAACAAATTTGGAGATGTACTATACTTGGAGTTTGTTATCTTTGCCTTGAAATCTTCTTAACAACCTTGTTCTCAACTTATAAAATTAACTTTAATTAATGGTTCTATCAATATGCATATATAAATAACCTAAAACATGCAACCTATATCTTATATATATATATATATATATATATATATATATATATATATATATATATATATATATATATATATATTTATATTGTCATTCATACATTACATCTATCACATACATGGCACTACACGTAGGTATTCAGTCACTCATACATGAAATATTCATGTGGTCATTATATGGTCACTCATATTAGACACAAATTTAATTAATAGCCCTAGTTTACTACATTTCCACCTAAACCATTAAACCTAAACCCTAAACCCCTGACCCTAAACACTAAACCTTAAACCCTAAACATTGAGACCTAAACCCCAAACACTAAGCCATAAACCCTAATAATGAACACTAAATAATATACCTAAACCTTGAACCCTTAACCCTAATACATTATCCCTTAACCAAAAACAACAATCCATAAACCCTAAACATATAACCTTAAAACATTAAACCCTATACTTTATACTTTAGACCCTAAACCCTAGAACCTAAATGTAAGACCTTAACCCTAAACCCCAAACCATAAACCTAAAATCCTAAATCCTAAACCCTAAAACCTAAATGTAATCCCTTAACCCTAAAACCCAAGTATAAAACCATAAAACATAAGTCATAAACCTTAAACATAACTCCTAAACTGAAATTTCTAAACCCAAATCAAAGACCAAAAACCTTAAACCTTAAACACTAAATGTAAATCCATAAACTTTCAACTTAAAATACCAAAACCCAAACCATAAAAACTAAACCCGAAATCCTAAACCCTAAGCCCTAAGCCCCAAACACTAAATCCCAAACCCTAATTACTAAACACTAAGTTCTAAATCCCAAACCCTCAACCAAACTCCCAAGACCATAAACCTAAACCTTACACCCTAAACCTAAACCTTAAGTGTGAAACCATAAAATGAAATCCTTGACCCCAAAAACCAAGCCCCCAATCCTAAAAGCTAAAATATTTGTCCCTTGAGCCATAAACCATAAATCTTAAACCTTTAAGCATAAAACATAAATATAAGCCCTAAATTGTAATCCCTAAGCCATAACACTGAAACTTGAACCCTAAATGTTAATCCATATAAATTAAACCCTAAGATGTGAATCCTTAACCCTAAACCATAAATTTATAACTCCTGAAACTCTATCCATAAACAATAATCTTGAGTTATCACCTATATAGATAAAGGAGATGAGGCATTGACTAAGACATATCTTGAAAGGATAGGGGTCATTCTAACTTATTTAGATAAAAGAGTGACTAGGGACATTCATGTAAAAGGCTTGAATGTGGATTCAATATGAATTCCTAATAATTTGTGGGTTTTTAATCAAAAGGTCTATCAATATGCATAAATGACTATCATATAACATACATATAGTAATGATACAATCATTCAAACATTACATCTAACCCATACCTAGTACTATATGTAGGTATGTTATCACTCATACATGACATATTCATGTATTCATGATAAAGTCACTTATCTCAGACATAAATGTAGCTAATCACCCTAGTACACTCCATTTACACCTAAACCATTAACCCTAAAACCCAAACCCCAAACCCTAGACACCATAAATATTTAATTTTGGACCCTAAACACCATAAAACTTGAATAATTAACCCTAATATATTATCCCTAAACCCAAAACTATAATACCTAAAACCCAAAACCTAGAACCTAAACATATAACCTTAAAACCTTAAACCCTATACCCTAAAACCTAAACTTTAGTCCCTTAACCCTAAATCCCAAACCATAAGCCTAAAATCCTAAATCCTAAACACTAAACCATAAAATATTAACCCTATAACCTTAATATTAAACACTAAACCTTAAACACAAAATTTAAAATCATGAACATCAAACCCCAAACCCCAAACCCAAAACCCAAAACTTTAACCCCTAAACTCTTAACACTAAACCCTAATATTAAAACACTAATAACTAAATCCTAAACATTGAAATTTGAAACCTAAACCATAAAACCAAAACCATAAAACCTAGAAACCAAAACAATAGACCCTAAATCTTAAATTAGATAAACCCTAAACCTTAAAACCTAAATGCTAGAACCCAAACAATTAATTCCAAACACTAAACTATAAACTTTGAACCCTAAACCCTTAACCTATAACCCTAAAAATTAAACCTAAATAACAAACACTAAACATACATTGTGGAGACCACACTAAAGAGGAAACATACATTGTTAGTTTAGCTCAACCCCCTCTCCACTTTCCTATCATAATTCCTACACAAGTGTAGAGATTTCAATGCAAGGAGAAATCATGCCATAACAAATCCAATGGCACAAATGATAATGATTTATACTCATGACCCACATCATTCTATGAGAATAAGACATAAACATGAGAAGATCCAAAATGCTCTAGCCTTTTTTCTCAATGATTTGGAAATAACTGTGTCTAGAAGGATTTCACCTCATACAAAACAAGTACAAATAGGTAATTTTTTATCTATCATCATTTTTCATCATCCCTCATCACTTAAAATGAATTTTTTCCATGAAAGTGCAAATAGGATATTATCCTATTTACACCATGTAAATCATTCAACAATCTCCCTAGAGTAATCCATCATGACCCTATCTAATTTACTAGACATGAATGAGAATAATCACCCTAGTACACTCCAATCAGAATAAAAAGAATTGAAACACCATTCAAGATTCATTTGTAAAAATATATTGTTCAATATGAAACAAATTTATACTAACTACTAGATTGGAACACTCTCTACTAGATGAGGGAATGACTAGGGATGATGATAGAGTGATTAGGTATGATGAGGGATAATGAGGGAATGGTTAGGGACAATGAGGGATGAGGAAATATGAGGAGGGGTTTATTAGGGATGATTTAGGATGATTAGGGTTGATGAGGGAGTGATAAGGGATGATGAGGGTTACAATGAAAGATGATGAAGGATTGACTAGGGATGATAAGAAATAATGATGTTTAATGAGGGTGTTATTAGGGATAATGAGGGATGATGAGAGTGTGACTAGGGATGATGCTCAAGATGATGAGAGAGTGATTATTTATGATTAGGGTTGATGAATTTTGATGAGGGAGTTTTTAGGGATAATCAATGATAATGAGGGATGATGAGGGAGTGGTTAGGGATGATGAAGGTTGATGAGAGAGTGATTAGCAATAATGAAGGATGATGATAGCCAATGAGGGAGTGATTAGGGATAATGAGAACTAGTGAGGTAATGAATAGATATGATAAGTGAATATGAGTGTTGATAAGGGAGTGATGAGGGATGATGAAGGTCAATAAGGGAATGTATTATGTGAATTTGGAGAGATAGAATATGACTTTATTCTATGTGACTTTGGAATAATGCATGAGATTGGAATTGAAGAATGCATGAATTGACCATCTATTTGAAATTTTTTTTAGTAGTGAATGGTATATTTTTAAAATGAATTTTAATGGTGTTTTGATTTATTATATTTTGAATGCAATCTATTAGGGTGATTAGCTACATTCATGTTTAGTATAAGTTATCATATCATGATTATAGGTAGATGTCATGTATAAGTGAATGCATACATATATGTAATAGGTATACGATAGATGTCATGTATGAGTGACCATATCATGACAATATGTATGTTACAAGTTACATGATATAGGTAAGTCATTTATGCATATTGATAGACCTATTGATTGAAAAACCCACAAATTATTTAATAATCCACCTTCAAGCTCGTGTATTCAATTGGGTAGGGCATACTCAAGAAGGTAATGTAGGTAGGGAATACTCAATTAGGTAAAATATGGGGAATAATAAATGGTATAGATCTATTATATACGTAACATGATTTTTAACCTTGTTTCTCATTCTATCTTTTGATCCTAAAAGTCTAAAAACTAAATATTGATTGGAATGGAATTTGAAAAACTAACTTCTAAATGGTAACTCCTATATCTTTGTAATCAATTTTAGAAGATGTTGAGTGGCCCTAATTTGTTATATTTATTAAAATAAATTTAAATTATAAGTTTATATTTAATATAAAATTAAATTCATACTTATACTTAACATTTATTTTATTAAATATATCTTTGAAAAACATCAAACATGGTAAAATAAATTGTAGTTCAAAGTACTTAACAACAACCTCTAATTACACACACACACACACACACACACATCTTTCAAAAACCTTGAATTATAAAAAAAATTACAGTCTAAAAAAGGTGTACACCTTTAAAATAGAAGGAGGTCCTTTGCAAAGGGTGTATGCCCTTTATAAATGTGATACTCCCTTTATAAAGGGTGTACGTACTTTCAAATTTTAAATTTTTATTTGTGTTTTCCCTCCAAATCTGTCTTGGGCACAGGCTTGGGGAGGTCCAAACCTACCTTGAAACTATTCATGGAGCAGCCCACTTAGTTTATAGAAAATTTAGGAGTATTTTTAATCTTTGTCAACACATTTGATCAACTAGCTTTTATTATTTAAAAAACATTATATGTATTTGTAGAGGATAAAGTGTAGTTTTAGAATATATATATTTTTTTAATGTTAGAATATTATTATTAATTATTACTTAATTTATACATAACATTCCTCATTATGGACTATATACAAATCATCAAAAATTCCCTTATAACTCTTTGAATATTAATCGAAAGTTTATAAAACTTATATCCCAACAATTTACACATTGTCAATTATGCTTTTAAATTTTTTTTTCATGAAATTAAGGTCAAAAGGTTTGTGTTCATACACTTGCAGTTTCAAATTTTTAGCTGTCTTGACTTGTAAAATTATTTAAAATTTATTTATATAATAAACAAATATTCTCAACAATATTCAACATTTCACCTATCCATACATGAAGTTTCATACAAAAATTCAATCTTGTACTAAAAAATTGTGTTCATACAAATGCACTCTCCTTATCTTTTCACAAAAAATGACCAACCTATTGTCATAAATGCATCTATTTTTCACACTTTTATCATCTAGGTATTGAAAAAAAATTATATATTTAGAAAATATATTCAAAATTATACAATTCATGTTCTTATATCATTTTTTAATTTCTTTTCAAAGTGTCTCTAACATTCTCTCCAAATTCAACTATTGTTATTTTTTTTTTTTTTTAAAGTGTCACTTTATACCCCTCCCCGCTGCCCTTTGTACCCCATTATCCTACATCTACCCCCATCCATGAGGGAGGGCCATTCCCTTGTTGGGATATTTCATAGGAGATCAATGGTCCATTTTTGGTGTGGAAATTCACTTAGATGATACTCTCCCTCCACTTCTAGCAGTCAACTAATAGAAGCTTTACTCATAATTAATTTTGAAAATTAATGAGTTCATTGAGACTCATAAGTTCTGTGGAACATTGTATATTTTTAATATGATATTCAAATATGTAATATTATATAATTTTAATATTTTATGTTAATTTTATAAAAGCAACAATTGGATTTATATATCTATACTTGTACTATTTATCAACAGTAGCTGAAATATTAACTTGGATAATTTTGTACCTTATTGTGTTGAACTTGTGAAAGCAAATCAGCATATGTTATTATTGATCATTAAATAAATGAATTAAACACATAAATTATTATTTAATATCATAGTTACTTAAAATTATTAATTTATTTAAGGATCATTAGTGTTGAAATAATTTGTTATAGAAAAAAATTAACCTAATTCTAGTTAACCTTGAGGGTTTGTCACACATACTATGAGTCCTTGATCTAGTGGTAGATGTATCTAGAACATGATCTAGTTTAACATATTGTAGTGTATTAATACACCATTTATGCATAATTTGATTGGTTCCTATGGGTGGTGGAGCTTCACCATTGTTCCCATCATCATCATTATCTTCATTTGAGGGATTGCCATCTTTAATTTTTTTTATGCGACTGATTTATTTACCAGGTGAGATTGTGGAAGGAGAATCTACTTTTAACTTATAAAAAAATCAATATCCCTACTAGCGTATATTTTATTTGTATTTATATCCATTGGTCTATATCCAAGTGATTTTTTACTTTATCATAACAATATCTACTTTTATGATTTCATATCAAGTTTAGTTCTCTAATTTTTGGGAATATGTATACTTGCTTTGTATCCAAAAAATAAAATATGTGAAATAGATGGATTTCATAATTATTTTACCCCATACATATCTATAGTGTTAACTCTATTGAGTAGATATTCTATAATTTTGATTGCCTCTATCTAATATGCATTTGTCAAGCCTGAATCATTAAACATACATTGCATTTTTTCCATGATAGTATGATTTCTCTATTTAGAAATATCATGTTGTGGCATGTTTGGAGGTTCCATTTGATGACTAATTTTATTTTATTTTAAAAATTATTTGGAATTATTTTTAGGATATCCCTCAATCCGAGTGAGGTTTTTAAATCATACGACTAGTCTTTATTTGAGCATCAACTTTAAATTTTTTGAGGTTTTCAAAGTCTTGACTCTTTGTTTTGAGATAGTATACCCACATTTTCCTTGAGTAATCATTAAAAAAGATAATTAATTATTTAAATCTAAAATGACTAGGTGTCATGAGTCTGTATAGTTTGGTATCCACCATATCAAGTCTTACATGGATCCTATATATACTTTTCTGAAATGAAGTTCCATGTGATTTTCTTGGTAAGAAATTTTGACATTTATCTATACCATTTTTTGAGAGGTGTAATTCCTCTCACGATGTCAAAATGGTAGAGTGTGTTGAGATATCTAAAACTGATGTGACTAAATCTTATTTTTCACAACCGTGTTGAGTCTGCACATCCTTTGCAAGAAATATATGATTATTTTTCTGAATAAAGTCAAGTTAAAACATTTAGCTCACATTAGATGATTGTGTAATAGTTTTGGAGTTTTTATATTTATCTCAAATAAAACACATTTTTATTCCATTATTACAATCAAAATCAATCTTTATATTATGATCTAATAGTTGACTAACTGATAACGTCTTCAAGGTTAAACTAGGTACATATAATACATCTATGATTTTATAAGTTTATATTCTAAGATTCAAAGAAAAGTTACCAATCCCTTAGACATTTTATGAGGTATCATCATCAAAGGAAATACGATTTTTATTGAATCTATCCTTAAATATGAAGAACAAATATTTTCATCTAGTCATGTGTCAAGTTGCACCCAAATCAACATACCAATATTAATTTGTAAGTTAATTATTCATGGAGGTTAGTAGAGTACATGAAGTCTCTATATTCATATTTGTCTTCATGTTAATAAATGTTAGCTTATTACTTTGATTTCTTCTATCGAGTTTCCTTTTTTTTGTCCCAATGGTTTACTTTGATTTGGGGAAGAATTTTGGGTAGTGGGCTTCTAGCCAATAAATTATCCCTTCTAGAATGTATTATAGCAACAATATTTTTTCTTATGTCCCTTATGACCATAAATGAGACACTATTTTTTATATTTATTCATTGGTTGACTATGCTTTTGGTGATTTCTTAGAAGACTTGATGTGTTTCTTCCCTTTATATTAATGAGAAGTAAGAACATGTTATTTTTCAACAGTCATGGACTTTTCTTGTTCCATAATGTTGACCAATTTTTCAAACTAAGGGTTTTATTCTATGGTAATCAAGGTAGTGACAAAAAACTTGTATGAGGGTGGTAGTGCTCTCAAGACAATTGGTGCAAGTGAGGTATTTGTTATTCACTCACCTAATATAATTGGTACAAGTGAGGTATTTATTCTTCACCCACCCAATACTTGGATTAATTCTCTTAGGGTTACAACGTGCCTCAAAAAGTATTATACATTTTCACCTAATTTTAATTTTATAGGATGAAGCTGACTCTATAAATCCAAAAATTGCTTTCAGTTTTGGCTTCGTACATAGTTTGTAACATATCCCAAGGTTCCTTAGTTGTGTCTTCATAGATATATATTTAAATCTCAAAAGATACCCCAAAAATTAAGATCAATTTTTCCTTTAAGATGGCTTTGTCATACTTATGATGTTGATCAATGTAAGTGGCATGTTGGGTGTATATACCATTAATAACAAGGAAAATTTCTTCATATTCCAATTGTCATTTCATTTTTGTCTTCCAAGCTAAGTAATTATCACCTTTGAGTACATGAGAATTCAACATAAAGTTTTTTTGAGCTTTTGTAGTCATGGTCGAGACTGTAGGTGATGGAAATGTTTATTATTATTCCAATTATAAAGGTCTCCCTTTCTATATACCTTCAGAGTGATATACTAAAAAATATATATATGTGCCTTTATGATATAACCATAAATATGTGGAATAAGCTCACCCCTTATATATACTTAGTGATATGTGAAATAGACATTAACATATGTGGAATACATTATTATAGGGTACCTAGATAGTAATGAAAGAGGATCATTCAATCATTAGCATCTACTTAGATGGAATTTTGCATATGTGAGTGTAACTTCCATATATACTTGTAATTTATACCTATCAAGATTTATGCCTTTAAATTGGGTCAAACAAGTAATAGAGGGATGAAAAAAGAGTGTAGGTGTCCTTATTTATCTCTAACAATTTATAGGGATTATGACTAGACTTTATTTATGTAACTATATTAGACTATGCACGTAAAAACTCAAGCATGAAGACATTACCTATAAATGTGAGTCAAAGGCATCACTTACACCAAATGATACATTTTAGTTAATCCCATGTTCTTGTGTATTAAAATATTTAATTTTATGTACTTTTACAAATATAAAATCATTACAATGTATACACAATATGAAAAATAAATTGCACCCCCTTCCTAGAAAAGTTACAAGTTTAAAAAAATGGTTTTGTTTTTAGGCTCACTGGTCTCTTTTCAACAAGAATTTTCATTTTTTTTAAAACAAAAAATTATGATTTTTTATTTAAAAATACTTTTATGATATTTCATTCTAAACTTAGCTTAGCTATTTACAACTAAAGTTGGCTAAATTACTATAATTAGAGGTACTACTAAAATTTCATGTAAAATGATGTTTGGGTGGGTTTTTGAGCCCCTGACCTATTATTTTCATAAGACTCACTTTGATAAGTGGGATATTGGGCATAGGTATGCTTTGAATGAACAAATAGACATTTCAAGTCTTCAAAACTGGGAAAGCTTCTAAAAAGAAAACCAAAGCATATCCTAATCTTTTATAAATGATTTTACTTTATCTATTTTTTTTTATTTTTTTCTTATTTCTTATTCTTTTTTGGACATTGGATGTATCAAAAACAATATAAAAATGTAAGAATGGCATTAGAGGAGGGTAAATATTCATTTATTATGCCATCATGTTTAAAAGAGATGGATTTGATCGAGGTAAAGTGATAAAATGGGCTAATAAATCATTAAATGTGCTTCGAGATGCTCATCAACACACCACAAAAAGGGAAGTACCAAGAATGGATTATAAATTGTTTTATTAGCTTTGATAAATGCCAAAACATGTAACATAAAACTTTTGGCCAAATAAATATCTAAAATAAGATATTAAACCCTTTAGTTGGGCATAAAAATCACTTGGGCATTGGAACTAGGCATTAGAGTGGTTATTAATCATTTTTAATAGTCAAAGTACCCTTTTTTATACTAGAACTTGCCAAAATTCCTTTGTGGAATGTCTATACACCTTTGGGGAAATCTTAAACACCCCTATCAAAAGCTAAGACACCTTATTATAGAAGCATGGACAATTATAATGCTTCAAATTATTGAGAATTTTTTTACTATCTTGATAATACAAGTTACTAATTTTATGGAGGGGGTGTGGATGCAGGGGTAGGGGTTGTGAAGAGGAATGGATTAATTATGGTTCCTCTTCTTGCTTAGCCTTCACTTAAAACCTCCAAAATCTCTTATATTTTTTCTACAATCCTTCTCATAGGTACATAGATCCCCTTGATCTAATACCAAATCTTGACAAAAACCCATAACATAATATGTTATTAATAGAATTCTAGTCATTATTACAAATAATAATGACATAAATTCTTAGGAATTATATTATCTTATCACATTCATATATAGAGTATGAGAGTCATTAGATATGTACATAGAGTTGGGGGACAATTTTGTGGATATAACCTATAACATGTATGTTTTATTCACATTATGGATTGGTAAATGTTGAGAAATAATGCATATATATTATATGATAATTCATATGCATTATGGGGTAACATATACCTGTTACTTATGTTTTCAAAAAAAACCAAATTTGAATGCTTCCATTTCATATTTTTCCAACTCTTAAGTAACATTAGATGATCATGTTTCTACTCCAAAGACCTCAAACTCGCCAAAAATACATTATAATGATTGACACAACTTGAAATTCAAAATACTAACATGTAGAGAAGGTAAGTGATCAAATACTACACCTATTAACCTTGTATTTTACTATTTTTTTAATTTTTTACATTGTTTTATTTGTAAATTATTTGTTTGAAACAAACCAATCCACTTCAAGAGACCATAACCATCCTCCTAACCCTTCACTTGACCCTGATAATCCTATGACTAACCCTCCACCTGAACCTCCTAATCATATGGCTAACCCTCCACCTCACCTTCTGAATCCCTTACTTAACCCTCCACCTAACAATCCTAACCCTCATATTCCTCCACCTAACCCTCCTAAAATTCCACAAGATCCCTAAGGCAACCATGAGGATATAGATTCACACATTATGGAAAAAAAATTGAAATTAAACATGTAATTAGGAGAATGAGGGATCCCACATCCACCAACACCCACCACACCAATCTAGCTAGTAACTTAGAGTCAATATTGGGTCAAGTTAACTTGATAATGAGTCAAATTGAAATATAAGAATCATATCAAGATAGTTGTAGGGATTATTATGTTGATAAGTTTTCAACACATTAGGTCAAAAGTAAATAAATATGAAAAGGAACCATTTTTGCATTATTCATTAACTCATCTACCAATACACCATTTCTAGTAACTACTAAACATTTCCCAATCCATACGTACCAATATAATTTTATCAAACCCAATTTTTGGGACTAATGGTAGATGGTGTTTGATTATCCACTATGTAACAACCATGAGGTCCCATTTTATTTTTTGAGAAAAGTCTACCATGACTTTATCCTCAATGAGATTCTAAATTGTTTTGATTATGGTGAGTTTTAGGGTTAAGGGAAAGACTCTACATAATATCGACCAGGTTCACATCATGCACCTAATTGACATGCAAGGATCCCTACCCAAAAGCTACTTCAACCTAAGATACCCTATATGGTGAAAGAGGTCTTGAAGCAACAATCTACAGGCACTTATTGTGCTTACTAATACACTCATTAAGCATATGATTAGGTTTTTAACCACTGATGTTGGAGATATGCCACCTAGTGTGTATACCTGACCCCATCCTTGTAGATCTTATAGATCTATATTTATTGGACCTTATGATGATGATGATGATGACACTAGTGGTTTAGAGGGGTTGGATGATATAGTCTTAAGTGAAAAATTTTGGCATGCACATTTCATGTGCAATCATTAGACACTACATAGATGCATGTATCTTTTATATAAATGTCATGTCAACTTTAAGATATATTTGTAAATTTAAAATCTAACAATTAATTTAAATATAAAATGAATAATACATATATAATTTCTTACATTCCAAGAGGAGACAATGCCTTCATTATCATAGTCCCAATTTGTAGGATTTGATTTTATAAAGCCATTATTTACTTATATGGAGCCAATTTCTGGAATTTACACTAATACATTTGCATGTTTTAGCATGACATATTTTACTTACATAAAGGTAAAATTTTGAGTTATCTTACACTCTTAGTTTAATAAAGGATAAAGAATTACCATATATCTTTGATACTTTATAGGAAACTAAGTCAGACCTTGTTTGTTCAGTTGATGTCTCAAGTAGACACTCCTCCATCACTATGAATGGAAACAACAACTAGACCATCTACTACTACATCTTCTTGTGTTAGCATGACACTTTTTACTTATGCAGAGGTAAAATTTTGAGTTAATATTAAACTCTTAGTTTAATAAAGGAGAAACAATTACCATATATCTTTGATACTTTATAAAAAATAATGTGAGATGTTGGTTGTTCATTTGATGTCTTGATTTGACACTCCATCACTATGAGTGGAGATAGACATAGGCATTGATACAATAATGTCATCCGCACAGGCCTTTACAGAGGTACATATTAAATTATAATTTTGAATTGTAAAATATATATATTTTAAAAATTTTACTCCATACTTACCTAGAAAATATAACCTATGTGAATGTATTGTGTATGTAGGGTTGTCCCATGACATATAATAGTCCCATTTAGATGATCATCAAGGAAAATTCTCATGTTTCTTCCTCATTTTAGATGCATGTTCATGCAGCTCAACCCAACACTGACCCAATCGAGCATGAAAATCAAATTGAGTAGGACCATGAGATTGTAGTAAGTGCATGTTTAAATATTTTTAATTATATTTTAAAATTAATTTATTAACTTGGATGTATGAATTTTTTTTTAATTTTCTAATAATACTTGTATTTAAACAAGTTCAGCTGTAAATGAGCTATGAGTTTAGGACCCACAGTAAAAAATTAGATCAATCCAAGGCATTTGAGGGATCTCCATCTACCAACAAGGCATCCTAGGGATATTATTCTTCGAGGAAGGAAAAGAGAAGGAGGCTATTTGATGATTATCTCATGTCTTACATAATTTACTTTTTTATATGACTATATGGCAATGTACACATTTTTTGTATGCCTATATGGTAATCTATGTATTATTGACATTATAAATGTGCCTATATGGTATTCACATAACCTTTTATTACATTTTTATTTTGTAAGTTTTTATGGAGTTTATTATTATATTGTAAAACTAATTTATGAGAAATGAGGTATTTTTACTTTCTTTATCAACAATGAAGTGTAATGTCTGACCATTGATCCACATTTGACAATTTTGGGTATCTAGAGCACCTACGATTACCTTATATCTATCCAAAGTGACCCTAAAAATATAGGGCCCTTATTTTATTATTTGTCAAATCAAGATGCACCCATTTTCATGTTCCTTATTTTTCACTTTAACTCATTTGACATCAATTTTGGCACACCAATATGGTCCTCATTGAAATCAATTATTTATAATTATACAAGCATTGTAGCTATTTTAGTACAAAACATCACTATAAAATTCACTAAGCGTTTGTAGATAATTATTAAGAACTCACAAACATTCTAGATTGATAAAATATTTTAAGAGAATTGATTGTTTTATAAAGATAGCATTTCCCATGGTATATTTTTAACACTGACCTAAGGTTTGTGTATCTCTTAACTTAATTTCATTTATACAATTTAATACTTAGATGGTATTGTAGAGGTCTATTAACCCTCAACACATTCCTCTATAACTAACTTTATTTTTGTAAGATTCAAATATTGTGACCATTCTATAAAAATCACTTAAATACATCTCAAATTCACCTAAATAAGCATCTAAATCTTGAAGAGAAGAAAGAAAATGTCATGAAGTACTTTCTTTGCATATCTTATTCGTGTTTTATGCATATTTAGTAGAGGAATTCCCTATTTTCATGGTAGACTCTTATATTCCCTTCACTCATTAAACAAAATCTTATAAATTTATAATTCATTTTAATACAAGCTATATTTTATTTTCATAAGGACTAAACCTTATCTTCATGGGGGTATAAGAAGGGTTTTTAGTATCAACTATCATAAACATCATTGAGTGTCATTTTAGAATTAATTTATGAAAGGAATGAAAAGGTCACCTTAATTTGATTAATAGATAATTATTCTCAAAAAATCACATTTAATGCAAGAGTAATCCACCAATTGTATTCTTAATTCTTACTATATTAACATTAATGCATGAAAACATCTCATGGAGAGAAGTACCATTACCATATGAACCATAATATAATTAGGCATTACATTATCTAAACCCTATTTAGATTTATATTCAGTTGATAATAAGGTACCTCTTATATTTTATTCTCATTAGGTTAACACAAACAATTTAGGCATATGTTTATGCTAGTATTCCTAATAGACATGTAACCAAATTGGGGTTCTAGTAAGCACTCACATATGTAAGGTTATGTATCCTTTTGTGTAATAATTTAAAGTAAAGCATCACTCTCAACCAATGAAAATTCAATTGTATGTAGATAATATCAAGATGATCAAAACTTTTATCACATCCTTGGCATTCTATTCCTCTTAAAGAAACTTAATTTTAAAACACATTAACGAGTAATATATTTACCTACCAGTTAATTGACAAAGTACATGTAACACAAATCACATGGGTTGGGGCAACTACTGGTAACCTAAAACAACTATTTGATTAATTATAAACCAAGGGAAGTTAGCTTGATAGGAGGAATTCACTATATGTGTACATTGATTCTTCTATTTTGACTCTTGTTGGTTGCAGTCTAGGACTTAAGAGAAGAAATTGTATAAAATAGAAATACTTGCAAATGAATTAGACTTGCTTTAACTTAATTGACTAAATAAAATAATCGGATTGTAAGCTTCCCTAGAACTTATTTTGTATCACATAATTAAATGTAATTGCTCACACGCACACATGTAAAATCATAATGTGTAATTAAATAAACAAAACAAATTACTTATCTATACTAATGAGTAGGATCTCTACTTCATGCCTTCTTGATAGATTCCTCCTCTTTAAGCCTTGAACCTGAATCTTATTCTTCATAGAAAACACCATTAACTTCGAATGCTTTTTTATTCATATCATGTAGAAATTAAAGATTTTTACAACAAATTGAGATATCTCAATTGGATTTCTTGCTATGATTACACAATTTTAATCTCAAAATAAATTTCTAAGACCTTCCACATCTCTAATATATTATATTTATATTAGAGGTGGTATTTTTACATTTATGGTAGAACTAAAAATATAAAAAAAACATAACTATAATGACAATGTTCATCTAAAGGAAACAAAATTAGTTCTAAAGGTTAGACTCTACCCACTAAAACATATACAATCTGTTGAGTCATTCATAACCAAATTTTGGTCAGAGACACCCAACACAATTTATTCATAAAGTCAAAGCTGGTAGTTATATCCTTCACAGGTTTGGTAGGTAGTAGTTAGCCTAAGCGAGTTAAATTTTATCCATCTTCTAGTGGCTATAGGCTTGTTGTAGGTTATTTAGCTTTTATGGCAGATTGAATTGGTAGTTGCATTGTCCTCATGATGTTTTTAACATAACTACCATCATGTGTCTGTAGGATGTGCTGACATGAAATATTTTAGTTTTAGGAAGCATGGACACAAGATCCTTCAGCTATAGGATGTGTTGACCCAAATTTCTCAAGGAATATCCCTATTTATTTTTGAAAAAATTCAAAAAAATATCATAAGAAATAAAAACATAACAAAAAATAATCATATCTACTTAAATCAGAAATTAAAATCTCATTACTCTAATAAATATAGTAATATATAGCTATCATGTATTTAAACTATTTCAAATAGGAATATATAATAAATAGTTTAAAATAGGCATGGTTTAGGAGAAGTTATAGGTAGGTAATGGGTGCTCCATTTTTGGGGTTCATCACACATGTTAATCTCAAGGTAAAAAAAAAATCATGACACTCAAGGTGTTTTATTTGTCTTCTATAGAACATTGTAATAATATATTAAAACAATGTTTTCTAAGAGTCCCCAAAAGCAAGGTATAAAAAATATGATGTAGTAGGCCCTTATTTTAGTATTCTCCAAGTCAAGATGCACCCATTTTCATGTTCCTTATTTTTCACTTTAACTCATTCGACATCAATTTTAGCACGCCAATATGGTACTAATTAAAATCAATTATTTATAATTATACAAGCATTGTAGTTCGTTTAGTACAAAGAATCACTAAAAAACACACTGAGCATTCATAAATAATTATAAATAAATTATAAACATTCTATGGAGACAAAAAAAATCATAAGTTAATTGATTGTTTTTCAAAGATCACATTTATTGTGGTATATTTTTAACACCATCCTAAGTTTTATAAAACTACTAACTAACATTCATTTATATAATTTAATGTTTAGATGGTGTTGTAGAGACCTGCTAACCCTCAACACATGTCTCTAAAGCTCAATTTATTCTCTGTAAGATTCATATATTGTGACCATTCTAGGGCAAGGAGAAGAATCAATGTTTTCTTATATACAAGTCTCTCAAAGCACAAACAAAATCCATTAATACTATATAAACACAATCATAAATTTATTTAAAAGATTGATTGTCACATGTTTGAAGTACCCCGAATGTTATGTAGATGTCTAAAGCATCCATGACACATTGTACATTTGTATTTGTCAATTAATTTCATAATTTTCGGTGAGGTCACTACCATTATTTAGAAAAAAATTCTAAATTTAAATTTAAACAACCATCATTGGATATTGATTTTTTCAAGAAAAGTAATAACACAATATGTGAAAGTGGGAACAATAAAATTTACTAACACCCTAAGTAAAAGTCATGTGATAGTGGGAATTATATAATTGGTCATATTATATGAAAAATATTATTAATGAGATTTTTCACTATGAATTTGTTTGTGAAAACTCTTTCATGAAACTAGACCCATACCCTTATAACAATGTTTTTGCAAAAACTGAGTTTGAGTTCTCTGGTTGCTTAACCATTTGGGTTACTAACAATACTCTATCTATCACCTCTACTAGATATTCTTATTCTCTCTTATATATCCACTTATATTGGTCTCTTAGATATGAATTAGACTTATCCTCATATCATGATCCTTTTATCTTACCAAGATAATTACTCTTTCTTAAATCATTTATCACACTCCTTCATACTCTTACATAGAGTTTCAATGCAATCATAAGGCTTAGATGTGTATATATGACCATTTTTATTTATTATAAACCATGATTACCTTAACCCATATAGTTTTTTTAATATTTAGACTATAATATCAGATATGTAGAGGTTCTTTGAAACATGGAACCGACTTGATCATAAGAATAAGGTCTTAAAACAAGTACATATCAAATTTTAAACCTTCTCTCTCAAACATTTTCCATCTAAGATCAATTATTCTTAATTATGTTTATCTTAAGGTTTATACAATTTTATGTTACTAGATATTTTATTGAAATTTGTTCATATAGTCCAAGTGCTATCTAACCTTATTAGCACATTTACCACAAGGTAAACAATATTCTCTCTAATCATGAATAATATAATCAAACTCATGTAAACCTTCAAACATAGTTATTATGTAATGTGAATGACTATATAATATCATGCCCATGTGTATGATATGAAAATTACATGTGTTTACATGACCCTAACATCCAATTACACCTAGAAATACATTTTCATTACCATTCAGGAGGGCAGAAACACTGACAACAAATGTTGTCAATGTTTGAGATCTTGTTCAAGAACTCCATTTATTATGATTATTCACTAAAAATGGCACTTTAAACACATTTTTATGGTGGATAATTTGTATGACCATTTTCTTTGCCTCCCATTATGCCCATTCGACAAACCCACCACCAATTTTGGCCTCAAGAATGCCCTTCCCAATACAAAATAAATGCAAAATTTTAGCCTAGCTTCAGACATGCATAAAATAAACTATAATTAATTTTTAAAAACCATAATATATTTGTTATTAATTTCTAAAAAATACTATTACACCCTTGATAACTTTGGTATAACCTTTGAGAACAATTCATGGTATAAGTTATAGTAATGGGTCCTAAAATGTAAAATTTTGGCAGTGAAGAGATAACTTCTCAAGCTCCAAAAAGAATTTTTACCTCAAGGATCCCTAGGTGAAAATATATCACTTATAACACATCTATATAGGTGAATTAATTTTTTTTCCACAACAATGACATCCAAGTCCACTTAAAAATACATTTTCACTACTATTCAGGAGGGCAGAAACATTGACAATAAATATTATCAAAGATTAAGTTATTGTACAATAACTCCATTTATGATGATTTTTCACTCTAAAAAATAATTAAAAACACAATATTATGGGTATATAACATATATAATCATGTTATTTTCCTCCCATCATGCCTGATCAACAAACCTGCCAACCATTCTGATCTCAAGAATGCCTTTCCCAATATAAGAAAAATGTAGAATTTTAGCTTAGCTTCAAACATGCATAGAATGGAAATTATAATTCATTTAAATTAACCATATGATCCCTCCTATACATTTATAAAAAATATTCTTACACCTTGGATCAATTTGGATCAACCTTCGAGACAATTTGTGACATAAGTCAAAGTAATGGGTCCTAAAATACAACTTTTTGGTAGTGAAGATATAACTTCTCAAGCTCCAACATGTATTTTTACCTTCTGGACCCCTAGATGAAAATATATAACTTGAAACAAATATATGTGTGTGAATTACACTTTTTTCCATGACCTTGATGTCCAAGTCCACTTGAAAATATATTTTCATTACTATTTAAGACAACGAAAACACTGACAACAAATGTTGTCAAAGTTCAAGATGTTGTTTGAGAATTCCATTTATGATAATTCTTACCTATAAATCAAAACTACCAACCTATATCTATGATTAAATAATGTCTAGGACCATATTATTTTCCTCCCTTCATGCCCAATTAACAAACCCACCAGTCATTTTGGCCTCAAGAATGCCCTTCCCAATACAAGAAAAATGCATAATTTTAGCCTAACTTCAGACATTCATAAAACACAAAATATAACCCATTTATATGAACCTTAATATCCTCATTTTCATGTATAAAAATTATTATTTTACCCTAAAATAATTTGGTTGAACCTTAAAGAGAAATTTGAGGTGTAAGTACAATAATGGGTCCTCAAATTCAACTTTTTGGTAGTGAATAGATAACTTCTCAAGATTCGACAGGGATTTCTACCTCCATGAACCCCATGTGAAAATATATCACTTATAGTACATCTATATAGGATAATTACACATGTTTCCATGACCTTGACATCCAAGTCCACTCGAAAATACATTTTCACTACTATTTAAAAGGGTGGAAACACTAACAAGAAAAGTTGTCAATGTTGGACTTATTTGATAACTCTATTTCTAGTTCTTTTTAGATAAAAACTAGAACTTACAAAAAGTTTATATGGGTGCATAACATATAAGACAATGTTATTATCCTCTTGTCATGCCCAGTCAATAAACCCACCACCCATTCTGGGCTCAAGAATGCCCTTCCGAATACAATAAAAATGCAAAATTTTAGCCTAACTTCAAACATGCATAGAATGAAAACTATAATTCAATTCAACAAAACATAAGATCCATATTATGCATGTATAAAATTATTCTTTCACCTTAGATCACTTTGGTTGAACCTTCAAGATTAATTCATGGCATAAGTTGTAGTAACAGGTCCTAAAATACAATGTTTTGGTAGTGAAGAGACAACTTCTTGAGCTCCAATAGGTATTTTTACCTTTAGGACACCTAGGTGAAAATAAATAACTTTTATCACATCTATATATGTGAATTCTAGATGTTTCCTTGATCTTGGCATCCAAGTCTACTTGAAAATAAATTTTCAATACTATTTAGAAGGGCAAAAACACTGATAACAAATGTTGTCAAAGTTTGAGTTATTTTTAGTAGCTATTATTTTTAGTAAGTTTTACATGCAAGTGCACACAGCTCTAAAAAATATCCAAAAATAAACTAAACTCTAAAATAAAACTATTGGATGAATTTTAACTAAATTTTAAGTCTATTTACAAAAATAGACAAGGTTTAAATTTAGAAAAACCATAAAAAAATCATTTTAAATGTCAATTTTGGACCCTCAGATGGTCATGTATGGCCTCCAAAAGTATTAAAAATGTCCCATAATTAAAAGGGAATGATATAAAAGCATTAAAAATTTTGATTTGATCATTTTTTCATGAATATGGGTTCAAATAGAGATACAAATCAAAATTTATGGTCTCTAGAAGCTCAACCTCTTTTTCTGCATCATTCTCCTCTAGTTGAAAATAACTCATCTCTTGCGAGTTGCTCTTATTGTATTAATGCAATTTATTCTTATCAATCTTCTTTAGATCCCATTTTGTAATCCAAGTGTTTTCTTCCTATTTTAATCCTTCCTACTATACCAAATACCTATCATAACTTCCTTTCCTTGTGTTTATTGTCTTCTTATCTAGAACTTGCACTATCTTTTCTTTTATCTTCTTTGGCACCTGTTGCTGCCAATCTAGTTCTTCAACTTCACCATTTTTCTCCATGGAAATTATATAAATATAAAACATTAAATACTAGAGAGATATGAAAATCATATGGTAAACTCACCTCATAAGCATTGTCATTGATTTTTTTCATAATTCTGCATGGTCCAATTTTCTTGTACTTTTAACTTGTTATATATGCCTTTCAAAAATCTCTTTTTCCTCAAGTAAAATATCACTAAATAACCTTATCCAAATATTTTTGACCTTCTTATGACATATTCTACTGCTTTATACTTTTCATTACCTTCTTGAAATTTTCTTCTTACTTCTTCTTATAACTATTGTATATGTTATGCAAACACTTATGCATCATCACTAACTCATTCTGCAATTGGTAACTCTACCAAATCTAAAACACTCATAGTATTTCTAACATAAATAATCTAAAATTTTGATTTACCTATTTATTTATTCACTGAACTATTATATTCAAACTCATATTATGGTAAATCTAAGTTCCATTTCTTGGGCTTCTCTCTAACTATACATCTAAACAAATTTCCCAAGCTCATATTTACAACTTATGTCTATCAAAATGTTTGGGGATGACATGCACTACTGAATTGTAGTTTAGTAAAAATATTCCTTTATAAATTAATCCAAAAATAAATTATAATTTTTTTTTCCCTATTTAATGTAATAGTATTTAAAAACCCATGCAATCTCATAATATCCTTAAAAAATAATTTTACAACTCTAGTGACATCATTGGTTTTATTACATGCAATAAAGTGAACCATCTTAGAAAACTTGTCTAAAATAAAAAAAATTGATTCACTACCTCTCTATGTGTTTTGTAATCCCAACACAAAATCCATAATCAAATCTATCCATGGCCCTCTTATAACTGGTAATGACATGTATAACCCTATTTTTTTATACATGTCCTTTTGCTACCTAACATATCGTGCACCTTATAACATATCTGGTCAAATCTCTCTTTATATTTGGCCAAAAGTATTTTTCCTCGACCAAACCTATTGTCTTTGTCTTGCCAAAATGTCTAACCAAGCCACCATCTTGCAATTCTATTATAATATTGTCTCTTAGAGACCCAATTGGAAAACATAATTGTTTCCCTTTGAAGAGATAACCATCTTGCATAATATAATCTTCATAAACATTATTTGTATCACCTATAAATGGATTCCTACATTGCTCAACTATCTTTCCAAATTATATAATAGTATCATATACTTATTTAATAAAATTTAAATCCAACTACTTCACTCACCATAGTAGTTATCAACCCCACTCGCCTAATCAAAGCATTAGCTACCTGATTTGATTTTCTTGATTTGTGATTCAACACAAAATTATAAACCTACAAGAAATACACCCACTTTGCATGCCTAGTATTTAACTTCTTTTGAGTGTTCACATAATTCAAAGCCTCATGATCACTAAATAGGATAAACTCCTTAGGCAATAGGTAATGCCTCCAATGTCTTAATACTTGTATAATGGCATAAAATTCAACATCATACATAGAATAATTTATTCTTACCTCATTTAATTTCTTACTAAAATATGCTATTAGCTTCCTTATTGACTCAACATAGCACCAATTCTCACAAATGAAGCATCAAAATCAACGTCAAATACTTTGATAAAATCTAGTAATGCTAAAATAGGATTTTCTATAATTGTATTCTTCAAAACTCAAATATATCTATTGTTTCCCTTATCCATGCATAATATTTTTCTCCCATACAATTTATTAATGATGCAAGAAGACTACTAGAATTCTTAATAAACTTTATGTAAAAGTTGCTAAACTATGGAAAATTCTTACCTCTCTAATTTTTTTTGGAATATTCCACTCAAAAATTGCATTTACTTTTTCTTCATCCATTCTTACACCATCTGTAGAAACAAAAAATAAAAATACCAAACTATTCTACATAAACCTGCATTTCTTCAAATTTACATAGAGCTTATATTTTATAAAAAATTCTAATACCACTCTCAAATGTTTTAAGTGATCTTATTTACTCTTATTGAATATTAAAATATCATGAAAATAAACCACCACAAACTTGTCACTATATTCTCATAGCACTATGTTCATCACCCTCATAAATGTACTAGGTACATTAGATAACCCAAATGGAATCACCATCCACTCATATAAACCATATCTAGTCTTGAATTTTATTTTCCACTCATATCCTTCACAAATTCAAATCTGATAGTAACCACTCTTTAGATCAATATTGGTAAAATACTTTGCTCCTGCAAGAAGATCCATCATATCATTTAAATGAGGTATATGAAATCTATATTTTATTATAATTTTATTAATTTATCTATTATCCACACACATCCTCCACCCTCCATATTTAATTAGTGTTATTAATATTAGCATTGCAAAAGGACTCATATTATCCTTTACTACACCTTTCCTCACCAATTCAATAACCCACTTATTCAATTTGGTATGTTCTGTTAGACTCATCCTATAAGTTGTTTGATTGGGAAGAGTTGATCCTAAAATCAAATCAATATGATGTTGACTATCTCTCTTTGATAGTAAACCATATGGTAACTCATCAGTTATAACATATGCATAGTATTTTAACACTATTGTTGCTTTTATTGGTACATGCACCACTTTTGCATATCTTCTTTATTACCACTAATGCATAACAACAATCTATCATCCTCATCTCTTTGATAAATTATTTTTTAATCAACATGATTTAATCCTACCCTTCTTCTTTAAGAGGTAATAAATATACCTTCAATCCAGCTTTCCATAAACTATATGTATTATTTTCTCCATCATGAACTTCTTTTCTATCAAACTGCTATGGCCTTTTAAATAACACATGACATGCATCCATTGGTATAGCATCACACCATATTTCATCATTATAATTTTTACCTATAAAAAACTTTATTAAACACCTTTTATCTATTATAACTTCATTCCATTTCTTAAACCATAAAATATGATAAGGAATAGGATGTTTTTCACACTAGAAACCTAGTTTCTCAATCATATCTTTAGAAACTATATTATCACAACTACCACCATCTATCATCACCTTGCATATATTGCCTCCTAAATTAAACCTTGTTAAAAATATATTTATTTATATCCATGTATCACCACTTTCATTCACATGTTATTTCCTTGGAGTAATCATTGTTCTTCTCATCATGAGATTTTATCCAATATCTGCTAGTACAACTTCAGTATTTTTCTCCTATTTTAGCTTCAACTAATTTCACTCTTAGGAAATACTCTTTCTTATTTTATTGACCTTTATAGTATTTAAAATATAACACTCTATGGAATTCTTATCCATATCTATAAAAAACATAATACCTGTGTTGATTTGGAAACCATCCTCTACCACCACCATAACTTCGTCCTCTCTACAATCATTTTTCCTCTTTATTGGTTTTGAAACTTTTGTATGTCATCTTCTTGTCTTTTTGGACCACATTAGAATTCTCCTCGAACCCCCTCTATTTTTATTAAATATATCTCATCCCCTTATTTGATCATATTATCCTCTTCTTATCCCAGTAGATGTTCTTCTTAAATTATGTCTCTTTTATTTTTCTTTTGCATTTAAAGGTAACTGATAATTTTCCTCCATGTAAAGTATTCTATGTTTTTTTAATTTATCTTAAATATAAAACTTCAAATCATTTACATACCCTGAATCGATATGTTCTTCTATCTCATCATGCTCCACACATATGGAAATATTCTAAAACTCATCTGTATAGTCTTGTATACTGTGATCTTTTTGTCTCAAATTTTGAAATCTTCTATATAGGGTTTGTGCATAATCCACAGGAAGAAAATTTTTCCTCAACTTCTTCTCCATATTTTTCCACTAGTTTATCTTCTCTTTACCTTTTCTTTGTCTTTCTTTCTGTTGGTGATCCCATAAAATCATTGCCTTACCCTTTAATTTCATGCATGCAAACTTCACCTTCTTGTCTTCTCTCATAATTCTCCATTAAAAAAAAATCTCCATGTTGTTTATACAATGTATCAAATCCTCTAGTTTTAAACTTCCTCCATAATCTAGAATGTCAACTTTGATTCCTTCATTACTTTCTTCTAAATCTCTAACCATCCTATCTTCCATCAATGGTGGTTTTTCTTATTGCTTCTCTTATGGAATTTATTCTTCATGATCTATGTCATATTATATATCATATTTTGCTCTCCTTTGTCTTTGATTCACAATGATCTTAGTTAATTGTTATACTTACCTCTAAATCTCTTGCATAATATGGTTCATTTGAGCAATTCATTCTCATCCTCTCACCATCTCTTACTCATCTAAGATTCGAACTTACTCTGATACCAAATAATGAACCATAATACTATCAAGATAATAAAATTACCAATAGCCAACGATTCTAAACAATAACTAAAATTTATTTGTATTATATGAATCTAAATAATTAAAAACCATGCATCAATAAGCCTTAATTCAAAATAGGAGTTAACATGCAGAATTTAGAACTCTAAAAATAAAAATAAAACTAATAAACTCAACCTACTATTTTTAGCAACCATTATTTATTAGTAATTTTTTCATGCAAGTGGGCTATGGAACATAAGTGAGTCCCACTTGGTGGCCAAGTGCATCCATGTGTAATTTTGTAAGGGGGTTTGAATGAACCCCCTTTGAACAAACCCCCTTCAAACAAAGGGGGTCAAAGGTTTACTTTAGCATTTGATTAATTTTTTATTAATTTGAATGATATTTGAGTGGGGTTAGAATAAAGGGGGTTAGAATGAAGGGGGTTCAAATGAATCCCTTTTATTCTAACCCCCTTAGTTAGAACCTCATGTGGCATGAAATCCTCACCCATTGAAGTGGAAAGCTACTATTGGCCTAAAATTGCCACTTCAGATGCCATGTATTAGGATGAAAAAATAAAATAAAAACATGTGGCTCTATATATAAATAAGTATTTTTATGAGATTTCTAATAATATGATTTTTTTTTAATTTTCATAATATTTAATATTTATTTTTATTTATTTAGTGAAATATACTTATTTATAAAATAAAGTACCATACGTTTGAGGCACTAGGAAAAATAAGAGACTATGACCAAATTTTTCTTTAAAATATCAATGCACTCAACTTTAATGTCCTTTTTCTAGTGGTGAAAAAATTAGTCTAATTCGACATATATATAAAAAAATATTGTGAGGAGAAGACATACGCATGAATATTCCTTGCCTTGATCATCAAAAAATTAATATTTTTTTAAAATCAAAATATTATAAAAAAATAATCTTGCACTACATCTATGTTTTTAAGACGTCTTTAAAAAAAATCTTGAGAAAATATTATGTTTTGAGAAAATTATGAGGAGAAATCAAGTACTCAATAAAGCTTTTTGTACATGAAACATACACATTGTGTACTTAGGTGTTAAAAAAATTATTTTTTTCCAAAAAATAATAAATGTAATCTACACTTTAAATGAAACATTTCATTAGTTTACACTATTTTCATATTTTATACGGTTAAGTCACTATTGTCTATACAAATTGAGAAATGTTCAGATTTTTATTTTTTGTTGTCCCCTTAGTACCAAAAAGTAGGACACATTATTATGCTTCAACCCAAGTGCATGAAGCTATAAAAATATCCAAAAATAAACTAAACTCTAAAATTAACCCATCAAATGAATTTCAATTGAAGTTCAAGTCTGATTATAAAAATAGATGTTAGAAGCACATCTACTAAGAGTGGGGGTGAATAAATTCCCTTAAAATAATCATTCAATTTCACTTATCGTTTATGAAGCATTCATTCAAACACATACATTGACCAATGCATAAACAAGCATCCACAAAAACATACAACATATGAATACAAGAGATATGTGGGAAACCCTCATGGGAGATAAAACCCACTAAAACATATCTTGGACAATATTCCTATAAAAAATGAATAAATATTTAGTGAGGTGCCAAACTCACAAGGAGCACCAACCCCTCGCTTGTCAAATACCAACTCAATTAGGTCTTTAGCAAGTACCAAATTTCAAGGAGGCCCCAGCCCCCTAGGTGAATCATCACCAAATCACCCACATGGAAGCTTTGATCACCTTTGGACACCTATTTCTCACTCAAATGATTATAATCACCTTCTTTTGATCTTCACACTCTTCTATCTCTCTCAAATAGCCTATTAGACTTCCTTGCTCAATATGCCTCTTAATAGGTTTATTAGGTCAACTGACCTTGATATACACATGCAACAACTCTATTATATGTTTATCATAGTCTCTATCCCCTCTTATAATAGTCTTTAGGTCACTACACACCATATTATACATAGTCTCTACACACCCAATTAGGCCTATTAGGCCTTGTATAAATACAAATCACTTGCTCATATATTGTCTTGGTCGAACAAGAAATTAATCCATTAGGGTCAAACCCAAAACATTTCATATGACATTTCACACATAAGACTTAATCAAAATAATATCACCATTAGGTTAGTCAAAAACATTTAGACCTTATTCTTCTTCTAGGCCTAATAAAGACCTAATGCATTAGGTCTATCCTCTCCATGGAACAACTTGAACCTATATGGCCTAGATGGCCCTTACCAATGAAATAAAACCTTTCAAAAACCTATCAATAAACCTCATTTGACCTCATATATTCTCAAGAAGTCACAATTCCTTCACTCACACCTTGAAAGCATAATTAGGCCTTAAAGACCTATTAGGCCTTATTACCTCAAAAACACTATCTACAAAGATGAAGCTCATAAAACCTATAGAAAAACATTCTAAGAAAAAAAAATTTATGGAAACTTCATGAACTTAGGGTCATAAAAAATTTCATTATACAACTTATATCAAGTTCCAAAGACTCAAGAGCACCTCATCGAAAAGCTCATTCATAATTGCCAATTTGCTCATAACTTAGTTGTTAGCAATTTCACCTCAAACATAAGTATAGGCACTTTAAAACTCTCCATATGAATGTATAATATCCCATGGAATATATATATATATATATATATATATATATATATATATATATATATATATATATATATATATATATATATATATATATATATATATATATATATAATCACCACATTCTTGAAACACTTCCAAACTAGTCATAATACTTAGGAACATCAATCTTAATAACACACAAAAAACTACCATAATCCCTAAAAACATAGTTCTAATGAATGTTGTTTTCAGATCCTATAAGGACACATAAAATAAATTTATTCACATTAATAGATACTATGTTACCTATATAATATACTAAAACATAAATATCAAAATTTTTAATGCCAAATATTAGTCTTGCAGACCAATTTGTTGACCTCTTTCACAGTTCTTGCTCAGCCACACAAAGCCATTTTGGCTTCAATGATCCAACCTCATATATTGATTTAAAATATTATGAAAAGAATGTATAAGTAATTTAAGTCTTAAAAAAAATTTCAGGTGAATTGGTTTCTTCATCTAATATCATAGATCCTCCAACTCAACACTCCCACTAGCTTATTCAGAACTACCATTCTACCATGAAAACCAATCATCGTGAACATGACTTAGATCACATATAGAATCAATTTCATGAACTTAAAATTTATTTATATGATACTTAAACATCCTTAAATAAAATTAAAATAAATATATTATGAGATCAAATAAAAATATTGGTCTTTACAGACCAATCTTATGTCTTCATTATATACAGACCTCATTGTGTTAGACAAGTCAGTTTGAGAACAACTTTTTACCATACATAAAAAAATTAAAAAGTTTTATCCATTAAATATATGTATTGTAGGTCTTAAAAAATAATTCCATGCATTTTTATCCATCCTTAATCCATGACAACCCATCCCTAATCACATTCTCACTTCTACATGGTTTTTCTCACTATCTTCACTATTGGACTTTTTAGCAATAGGTCAACTTGAATGATTGGTTTATCACTCTTAAGGTATATAAATTTCTCAAAAACTATAATTAATATGAAATACAGGTCTCAAAAAATTTCCTCTAATGATTTTCATAATTTGACTAGGTCAACTTTATTTGCTATACCAAATTTTTGAGAAACAAGTAATTTTTTGTGGGGTCCACTCACTCACCTCACAAACCAATTCCACCAAGATTTACTTGGAGGACTCCACTCCATGATCCAAATATAAAAATATGTCATCTAATCAATTTCCATAAATATCTTCCATATTAGGTCACTATTAGGGTTTTAGGAGGGTTTTAGACCAATTACCATTCTTAATGTTTGTTCATAAACCTTTAACCTTGAAACCAACTCCTAATGCTTGGAAATAATTTATAGTACCATATTCCATCTCTCCCTAATATATTATATTCCCATTTAATAGTCACACATCCCAACAAGAATGGGAAATTCCTTCTTGGATCTGTAACACCTCATTCTAACACTCAAGAGACCTCAAATCCTCTTTTTATACCTTTTTCTTCAAATCAAGACCTCAAACTTAACCAAAACACTTTAAAAAAAAATTAAAAATTCATACATTCTCACATGAGCTCAAAATACTCCAAACCTAATCATGATGCCTCATCATGCCACCTAGGTTCTTAAGAAAAGGTCCATGAGAAGACCACCAATGAAGAAATTACCTTTTTGTCTCACTTTGAGAGTCATGTGACTGAATCTACAATTTTATCTCATAATCTAAAAAATTCAATATACACATACATATCACCACCATCATGCATATACAAGCCATATTTATGCTTAAGAACCAGTCCATCAAACAAACCTACTAGGCACCATAGCACTTTGAAACCTTCAAGACTCCTATATCTCACAACTCATCTCTAAACATTTGAAATGTCATTCATAACATATCTTATCATTCTCTTTTGACCAATAATTCTTAAACCATATAGGTCTTTTTCCAAGTCTGAACTAGCCTTCTTGATCACACAAGACATGAAGACAAAATACACTAGTTATCTTCAAATTCTCTCTCTCTAAACTCATGAAGCCTTGAATAACTTCCTTCCACTATAGATGCACTCTAAAACTAACTTTAATTCCAAAAAACCTTATACCATTCTCAATCACTACCAAACATCTTCTCACAAGACTCAGCTCACTCACTTCACCTAACTTCACTATTCATGCTTCACCAAGACAAGACTAGGCTTCACAATACACCTTGTCCACAAAGACTTGCTTCTTATGAACTTGGTAAACAATGAACTTATCACAAAAAGTAATCCAACATAATAAAAACTCTCTTTTTTATGATATCTCATCGTAATACAAGATAACACTACTCATAAGATTGTCACATCATAATATTGTGCCAAGACCTTATGCAAAACTCAAGGACCTACTAGATCATGCTTAATCCATCATGATCACTTACCATGAAACTTCACAAAAGAACCTCTAAGACATTGATGAAAATTAATTACCTTTGACATCAATGACAACATCAATGCCTCAACACAACAATAGGAACATGCCTCAACAATCTCCCCCTTTGCCATTGATGGAAACCACTCTAACAAAATAGATCATTCTCATCTCCCTACAATGGATCTCCCTTAAATTGGTCTTTTTACCAATTTGGGATATCTCCCTCTTTGACATTAATGACAAAATATTATCTATGATAATACTACCATCTAATCTTTGGACCTGAAACAAGTTTTATCCCCAAACAAGATTAATCTTCCTCTGATCAACCAAATAGGAACTCAACTCATAGAAGCACCTAACCATGCTCCCATTAAGATCTTTCATAAAACATATTTTTTCACTTTAATTTTCACCCATTAATAATATGTCTCATCTCTCCTGATCCAAGTGGCATAATTGAAACACCTATAGCTTTGTGGGTAGCTTAAGGATGAGGTGAATCTCTAAATAGGGATAGCTCCCTTAATGTACCATTTGTAGAACACTACTACACCTAAAATTTGGGGGAAGGGGGAAGGGAGAGATAAAAATGAAATAAAAATATTATAAGGGAGGTGATAAACTAAATAATATGATGACTTCTAACCAACAACATGTTACACATGAGAACAAAGGACTAACCAAAAATACACTTTTCTAATCTAAGTCTTCTCACATCAATGTTTCATTATGAGGTTATGGGTGAATGTGAAAGAATAGGAGAACTATACAATATGACTTGAATAGAAATAGTTAATAGACTAACTCACTCAATCCCTGACATTTCTTAGAATAATTTACATGACCTACAAGAAGAAGCTATAAATAGGTGAGAAAATCAAATAACATGCTAAGGAATCCATAGTCTTCATTAAGAAAGATCCATCATCCAAGCAAACACACTATGAATAGTTATGGAAAAGTTAAAAATTAGTAGTCTTATTTATCAAATGGTATTAAAATGTGTATGGATTTTATATACTCAGGTGGAACATAAATTACAATGGCTAAAATGGCTAGTTCTTATAGAAATTGAGAGAGAGAGGAGAAAAGAGAAGTCCAAGGGTCACAAGGATAATTGTAAATATGATAAAGTGATTTAATTATGAATTAAAATAGGATTTTTGATGAACCATGCAATTTCATAAGGAACAAGTGGCTCTCTAAGTCATGAAACTCTTGCAAAGTGGCATGAAAGTTCTCATTCTAGCTCAAAAAATTTCTTTCATGATTTGGACCTATTTAAACATCCAAAAATTTATTAGGGATATGTTTAATGATTTGAATGAAGGGTAATTATTTTTTATATATGATTTTCCATGCATTATTTCTAGGTTTGGTCATCTAAAATCATTTAGGAATGAGCCATCATCATCTACATTCTAAAAAACTCCTCCTTCATGAACCCTGCACACTTGGCCTCCAAAAAGGAATCAACTTTACATGAAAATTAGTTATAGAGAGTGGATGAAAAACTTAAATACCATCCATGTCCTTAGAGGCATTAGGCACACCTTAAAATTATATCACTTGAAGTTTTCCACCCTTCTCACTAGTTTGGTCACTATGCCAGTTTTGATTGGCTAAGATGAAGTAACTAGTAGAAGAACTTAAGAGTTATTATAAGTCATGAAATTTACATGGGGAATTATATTAAGTCCTAATATTCACTCCCATGTGATTTTCATTTCTTGAAACCTCCTATAACCTTCACAATACACAAAACTATATAAAAAAGCCTATTTTTCACTCCATTCATACAATTTCATATAACTAATCTTGATGGGGAGTAGACTAAGATATTATTATACAAATTCCAATAATAATTTTAGGAAAAATATTCCATTATAGTATCTTACAATCCTCATCTTTCCAATCGGGTCTTTATGAGGGTTTAGCAAGGGTTTTAGATAGTTTTAACCTCTTAAGCATTGTTCATAAAATTTTGATGTTTAACTTGAAAATAAATTCCACCAGAATGATATTTATAACCCTTTATAACACCTATAAAATAATTTGGCATCCATGCATAGTCTCATGAGAGATGTAAGTATTCAAAACTAGCCTATCGAGTTCTTCCTTCCATTTCTTGCAGGTTGGGGTTAGTTTTGAGATCAAAAATTAGATTATTTTCAACCTCTCTACCATATAAAATACTTATCACCTCTATTATTAACCCATAACCATTCTCCAATTCATTATAAATCTTTTTTAAGGGTAAAAAATAAAATGACCTATCATTTGAAAACTAGGCCTAACCATGTCTAGTAGGCATGAGTTATCCTTGAAGCCCAAAATGACTTTTGATAGCTTTCCCTACTTATTAATAGCCTATATACCTCTATTGTGACCTTATAAACATTTCTCAAACCATGGGAATTCTCATTTCATGATAGGAGTGAAAGTGACCCTTCATTTGGACTATAGGCATAACCATGCCTAATAGGCCTGCCTGCACTTAAAAGCCCAAAATGACTTTTTAATAGTTTTCCCTACATTAAAATGTCTCAAAAACATCTTTTATAACTATATATACATGTTTCAATCCATTTTATTGATTATAAAAGGATGTGTGTGTGTGTGTGTGTGTGTGTGTGTGTGTGTGTGTGTGTGTGTGTGTGTGTGTGTGTGTGTGTGTGTGTGTGTGTGTGTGTGTGTGTGCGCGCGTGCATGTGTGCGTGTGTGTGTGAATTTGACCCCCCTTGGATTCTAAGCTTCGCCATACCTAATAGGCCTACCTACAACTTTGTAGGTCTAGGCCCCCAAGATGGGGCTCCTCATTTTTTGGGTTTTTCCTCATGTTATTTTGGATGTCCCTCATCTTCCTAAACATTCTTATCAATATTAAAACAACCTCTATCCATCTTTATATCCCCACTCTCCAAAACTTCTAGTTTGTGCACCTAGGGAAGTGACCTCTATCTGAGACAAAATAGAGGGAACTTCCCCTATTTCTCTATAAAGACTAAGTATTGGAGGAGTTTACCAAATTTATTGCTACATTGTAACACAAAAATCATATTTTTATCATGTCAATAGGCCCCTTAAATGCACAAAAAAACAAGAAAGACTAGGAATGAGGCAGACTGTGTAGGGTTTTTAGCATGTGGACTGTGTTTGCTTGATTGGAGACCTTCCCTTTGATTGATTTTAATTTTAAAAATATTATATATAAATTTGTGGTGATGGTGAATATTAATTCTGTCTACTCATCACTTTAACTCTCTAAATACCCCTTCTCAACCTTGAATTCTCAAGATTGTATGTCAAACCCTGCCTCTATTTCCTATTTTCCTCTCTTAAGGATGACCACTATAGGTGAATATCCTTTCCTATAATAGGATATAAATCACATTTGGGTCCTCTAAGGCATTTAGAATCATCTATATCATGCATTTTTCATTCTAAAACCTAGACAAGTCATCAATTAAATCACTGTTAGCTATAGGTGGATGTTGAGGTTACTTGTACCGACTGTCTCCACCTCATTATGTGAAATTAAGGTCCTAAAATGTCATCATTAACTCCATGATGCCTATTCCATGCCTACAATCATGTTTCATACATAAAAACTTCTCCAAAACATGGCTTTATGTCTTCTTTCCTTCTTTGACTTATACGATTGTATTTTCTACCTTAAGCTTGCTATAGGTGTATGTTCAAGAAATAGACACATGTGGGTGAACATGGGGACCTAAAACATAGTATATGAGCCTCTATAAGTGGTATTTAGGTCATTAATACTATTTTAGACCAAATAATACATTAAATCATGAAGAAAGATTTGAATACAACTTTGAAATGGAAAGTCACCCTAGAGTTCAAAACCTATAGTTATCACTGCTTAAAATCAGTGCATAAAAGTGCATATTGGAACTCTTAAATAATCATCTTCCACTAATCATCTATCCTTTATTATTTTTAAATTCCTTTTTCCATGTATGCGATACAAGCTAAAACCATCGAAATGTATCAAAATCTCTTTTAACCATGCCATAAAACCTTGGTAAAAGGCTCAGGTTCTCTATTTTTCCATTTTAGGGATTGAAGCCCCAAATACAGTCATTGGGTCTTGGGGAGGTTCTCACTTCTCATTTTATCAATATGAAATTCTAAGAGGTCTAATATGATCCCTCAACCCATTATAAATTACAATAAATGCTTCAATACATGCCTTAACACTCCATATGAGCACCTCAGTCCTTTGTTAAGCCACCTATAAGTGGTTATCTTACTGTGCAGGTAGTATATGATTTTATGAACCATGTTCATGTTTATAGTTTCCAATGTAGTTTGGATCTTTTCAAAAAAAATCAAAAGACTTTCCTCACTCTCAAAACCTTACTTATCTTGGACACTTCCATTCAATATGATTGGTCTCTATGAGGGCACTTGTAGGTGGCCATTTTCAAGGTACAGGTAGTAAGTATGAGTATTTTAGGCAGTCTACAAGATGTGAGCTCTTGTGGTTAGTTTTAGGCCCTTTCCAAGTTTTTAAATAAAATATTATTAATCTAAATTATTTAACCACTTATCAAAACTCCCATTCCTCCATGAAGTCATCTCAAGAGGCTCCTGTAGGTGCAATGTAAGATACATACAGATAGTGAGCAGAAACAGTCAACATACTCAAAGAAATATGCCTTTCAAACTAACTGATATCCCTTCATGGCATGAAAATGAAACATCAAAATGTTGAAAACCTTGAAATAATATCATATGCTCCATTCCAATGCTTATCCTTCATGAGATTTCTGTACACATTCATTAATGGTTCCCTGATTGTAAATATTACATAAGACTACAAACTCATGAAAATTGCTTCAAATAGTGAAGTTTGAAATTGAAAGGGAATCCATAACACATTGAAAACATGTGAAATTTCATATCTCAACCCTTTGAGTCTTGGATCAAGCATGAAGATCTTTAAAATGGTGAAAAATTGCTTGTAACACAACAAAGTGCTTCCTCCTACAACTTAAGATGATTTGCATATCAAAAAATCATGAAACATGAAAACAAGAATGGAGAGAATTAAATAAGAGAATTAGCATCCTCTGGAACCAATATTAGTATCTATTTTTTATAGACTTGTCTAAAATAGATCAAAACCTATAGGGTGCATAGATTGGCATGTAGAAAAACATAGTCAACTTAATGAGGATGGTTCATAAAAAATAGACCACCATTATTCAAAATATTGATATTAAATAGATTTATTTGAGTGTTTTACCACCTCCCAAAATTCTTTGACCTAAAACCTCTTCCATTGATCATACCAAGCATGAACCTATAGACTGGTTCTGTGTGCCTAGAAGGGTGAAAAAAGAGTAAAATGGTTTTGGGACTTTTTATCACTTCAAAATAATTTAAATCATTTATATGGATCTAAGGAAGTTGAATATTCATTCCATGACCCTCTCCCATATGGCATACTTTCCCATGGGTCATACAAGTGCTAACTCTTCTCTTTTTCCCAATAAAGTTGATATTTCTTATAAATCACTTGACACTTTTAGTTATAAATAGTTAACTAAGACATAATATGACACATGGCATGTGACATAACCTTTTGACACCTTCACATTTCTCTAGGAGGTCGTACAAGTCATTAAATGCCCCTTTTATGACCTCAAAATGATATTAAGACTAAAATGACTAATGACTAAGACTGATATAACATTAAATAACACTAAATGACATATAATGCTCCTTAATACATATATACTAGACCCCTCAAACTCAAATTTTTACCTATAGGGGTCCCAATTTGACATGTAGATCAAATTTGGTTAACACCATCA
Organism: Torreya grandis; assembly: GCA_037957365.1. Lineage (NCBI taxonomy): Eukaryota > Viridiplantae > Streptophyta > Pinopsida > Cupressales > Taxaceae > Torreya > Torreya grandis. The sequence continues at coordinate 2,212,483 of JARHVA010002616.1, forward strand.
TAGGTCTTCATACACTCAAATTCATCTTCATGTATTGTAAACACTGAAATGAACAATGTGAATATATAAACGTCTTCCCCTTTGTTATTATACTTGTTACCCTCATAATGATACTTAAAAATTTCAGCCCAATCTCACTATGCATACAAGAAACACACATTCTTGCATAGTCAACCACCTTCAACAAGCTCTTAAAACCAATTCCAAGCCTCAACATAGATCAAGTTCATAACCAACTATCTTCATGAACACATTGGTATTGAAAACCAATCCATAACTCAAATTTATTCATGACTGCTACAAATCTTCTTATCACACACACCTACTCTTGGAGTCTGATTGACTCCCCTTATCTCCATGAGATATTCAAACACTATTATGAATGTGACTTGGTTGATCAAATCATCATACAAATATTTTGTAACCCATATCTTGAAATCACACCTCCAACAAACTATTATTTAAACCTTGAACTTGAATATCAACAAAGAACACAAAGCTTCCCATAAGATGAAGCTTTCTATCAAGAACACTTGATAACCAACCATCTTCATCAACTTTTCACTTTACACCACATATATCTTCTCATGATGAATATTTTTGAGTACAACCTCATACATCTACAGATAGAGGAGTATCTCCAATGATTCATATATATGGACAAGCATCCTCAAATATTTGTCTTACATTACTTTTGAAAGCTTCTACACTATACTCTTAAGCCCATATAGTGCAACACAACTTCTAAGCTTGCTTACTTCACTAAGATACCTGCACATACCTTCTTACAAGGCCTAAAACTAGGTTCTTCAAGACACCTTAATGCCTTGACCTATTCCGTCCATGTTATGACCTTATCACAACATTAGTCAAGTATATATGAGATCCTTTAACCTATACATTTTGCTTAACATGTCTTCAATGTCCTTCTAGACTTGAATTTCAACTTAGGCTTGACCTTTGACTTGGCTTCTACATAATCCTTTTGAGCTGGAAACTAACACTTTTGACATTCTTTCAAATCTCACTTATGTCTTATAGTAACACATATCTCACCCTGGTTTATAAGTTGATCATGTCCCATCTTATCATCTTTCTTATTCTTAGTCAACTCTTCCAGTATCATCATTCTTTGGTAGAACATCATTATAATCATGATAAACATTATCATCATCATACTTCAATCTTGTGCTTCTTAAGATCACTTTTAGGTTATTTAGGCCTCTCTCAAAGGACCATATCTGATACCAATTTTTATAAGCATATATATTAAAAGTGGGGTTGAATCACTACCCTTAAAACAATCATTTAATTTTACTTATCATTAATGAAGCTTTCATTCAAACGCATACATCTACCAATGCATAAACAAGCATCCACATAATCATACAACATATGAACATAAGAGATATGTGGGAACCTTCATTGGGGATAAAATCCATTGAAACACATCTTGGAATATAGTCCTATAATCAATGAGTCAAGATTTAGTGAGGCACCAACCCCATAAGGAGCACCAACCCCTCACTAGTCAAGCACTAACTCAACTAGGTCTTTAGCAAGTACCAACTTGCAAGGAGGCACCAACCCCCTAGGTGAGTCAACACCAAATCATCCACCTAGAACCTATGATCACCTTTAGACACCTATTTTTCACTTAAATGATGATGATCACCTTATTTTTCTCTTCACACTCTTTTATCTCTCTCAAATAGCCTATTAGACTTCCTTGCTCAATATGCCACTAACTATGTTTATTAGGTCAACTGACCTTGATATACACATGTTAAACTCTATTATATTTTCATCATAGTCTCTCTCCCCTCTTTTAATATTCTTCAATTCCTCCTTCTCCTTCACAATCTGCCCTCTTATTCACTCACATGTATCTTCTCTTATGCACACCCAATTAGGCCTTGTATAAATACAAGTCACTTGATCACATACTCTCTTGGTCAGCCAAGAAATTAATCCATGAGTTTCAATCAAAAACCATGTATTATTACATGTTACACATAGTACTTAATCAAAATAATATCACCATTAAGTCGGTCAAAAACATTTAGACCTCATTCTTCTTCTAGGTCTAATAAAGACCTAATGCATTAGGTCTATCCTCTCCATGGAACAAATTTAACCTCTATGGAAAAAATATACCTCACCAATGAAATAAAACCTTTAAAAAAATTATATGGAAACCTCAACTAACCTTGTCTATGCTCAATAAGTCACAATTCCTTCGCTCACACCTTGAAAGCACAATTAGACCTTGAAGACCTATTAGGCCTAATTACCTCAAAAAGACTATCTACAAAGATGAAGCTAATACACCATATAAAAAAAATTATAGGGAAAAAAACATATTTATTTAAAATTCATAACCTTATGGTCATCAAAAAATTTATTAGACAACTTATATCATGCTCCAAAGTCTCAAGAATACCTCATCAAAAGCTCACTCAGAACTGCCAATTTGCTCAGAACTTAGTCATTAGAAATTTGACCTCAAAAACTAGTATAGTCACTTTAAAACATTCCATATCCATGTATAATATCCAATTTAATATACATAAAATCACCACATTATTGAAACACTTACAAACTAGGCATAATGACTCAAAACATCAATCTTACTAACACAGAAAATTACCATAATCCCCAAAAACATAGTCCTGATGAATGTTATTTTTAGTTCCTATAAGGACACTTCCAAGAAATTTATGCACATTAATTTATCCTATGTGACTTATATAACACAATATAATATAAATATCATAAGTTCTAGTTTCAACTATTGGTCTTTTAGACCAATATGTTGACCTTCTCTTTCACAATTCTTGTTTAGCCAGACAAGCCATTTTGGCTTCAATGATCCAACATAATATATTAATTTAAAATATTATGAAAATCATGGATAGGTCATTTAAGTCATAAAAAATATATAATTTGAATTATTTACTTCATATAAGAGCAAAGAACCTCCAACTTAACACTCCCACTAGCTTATTCAGAACTACCATTCTGCCTTGAAAATCAGTCATGGTGAACATGACTTAGAGCCCCTGTAGAATCAGTTTCATGAAATTAAAATGTATTTAAATGATACTTTAACATCCTTATATCAACTTAAAATGAATTTATTATGATCTAAAATAGAAATATTGGTCTTTATATACCAATATCATGTCTTCATTATATACATACCTCACTGTGTTAGACAAGTCAGTTTGAGAGCAATTTTTTGCCATACAAAAACAATGTCAAAAATTATATCCATTAGGGATATGCATTACAAGTCTTGAAAAATAATCCCATGAATTTTTATCCATCTATAATCCATGACAACCCATCCCTAATCTCATTCTCGCTTATGTTAGAAATGGTAAAAACATTCCATGAGGCCAAGTTCAGAAGAGCTCACAATAAGAACATCACAAGTAGTTGTAGACAAATGGAATGTAACACAAATTAAAACCAAATTATTATTTAGAATATGAGAATAAGATATGCTAGTATAAATGCAATCACTTTATTATATAGGCAAGGCCAAAGACTAATCTATCTATCCTAACCAATGTGGGATATATCAAAACCCACTATAAGACAAAATAGCCAGCTAAGAGAATTGAAAACATGAGAAATACACATGAAATACATAATCTAACACCCCCCCCCCCCCAAAGTGAAGCTAAGGGATAACAAAATCTAAAAAATGAAATAGTGGCATATCCACATAATGAGTCCCAACAATGAGGCTTGATAAGGTACTCATGTACAATATGTATCCATGAAATGAAGATGAAATATGTCCTCATGAACACCCCCAAGGATAAATTTTGAAACCCCAATCATGTCATTCAAATAAAGTAAATGAAGTAATGCAAAAATATTCATGAATATGTTTGCAACCTACTGCTGAGTTAGAATATACTCCAAGCTAAGGATGTCATCCTAAATGTGCTAACAAATGAAGTGCATATGTACCTCAATATGATTAGTTTTCTAATGCTCAACTAGGTTATGAGATACATGAATTACACTCTAGTTGTCACACCAAAGTATAGTGGGTAAATCTTGAATGAATCTAAACTCTGTCAATAACTGATGAAGCCAAAGAACCCACTGATTTGTTGTAATTATTTCCCTATACTTACCTCTATAGATAAAAGTGCAATACCTTGTTGCTTCTTGCACAACCACACAATAGGTAAAGAACCAAGACAAAATATGTATCCAAAAGTGGAATGCCTATCATCAAGAGAACCTACCCAATCTGAATAATTATATCTAACCAACTGGGTATAACCAATGGTGTAGTGTAATCCAAAATGAGTAGTGCCTCACAAATATCTCAAAATCCTCTTGGTATCTTGTCAATGATTGTCATGAGGGTCATGTGTAAACCTAAATACAAGTCCAACTGAAAATTAAATATTGGGATGGGTATGGGTCAAATACATAAGACTCCTTTACAACTACTTATACAATGTAGGATCACAAAGTGGAGTATTACAAGAGGTAGTGAGAGTCACTTCAAACTAAAAAGGACAAGGACATGGCTTGAAATAAGCCATGATAAAATGTTGAATAAGTTCAAGGGTATACTTTTCCTAACTCTACTATATCTTTGTATCTTATTGTGAAATCTGTAGATCGAGGAAGAAATGCAAAAGACCAAGATCTGTCATGTCAAACTATGCTAAAAATTCCTTAAATAGTTTGAATCTAAGCTGAAGAGCTACCTATGAGAAACAAATTGTCAACATATAAGACCAAAATAATAATTTCCTCCCCAATACACTAAATATACACTGTGGGATTAGAGTGGCAGTGAAAAAAACAAGTATAGAGAAGAAAAGAATTCATCTTCTCATATCAAGATTGAGGGGCCTATTTGAGACCATAAAGAGACCTCTTAAGTCGACAAAAAAGATAAGAATCATGAATAAACCCAACAGATTGCTCCATATAGATTTCCCCATGCAAGTCTCCATGTAAGATAACACTCTTCACATCCATCTGATATACTGACCAACCCTATGATGCATCAAGAGAAAGTAAAAGGCAAATAGAATCCATTTTGGTAATGAGAACAAAAGTCTTAAAATAATCAATACCTTCAACTTCTGAGAATCCCTTTGTAACAATATATGCCTTATACTTGTCAATGGAATCATCAACTACATACTTGATGTGGTAAATCCATTTTCACTAGACCAAATTTATTCCTTTAGGAAGAGTGACCAAATCCAAAGTGTGATTCTTCATCAATAAAGAATACTCATTTGTCATCACATCATCCCAATCCTATATCCCATGAGCCTTTGAAAAAGACTGTAGATCCCTAAAGAATTCCTAACACAAAAGTATAGTACCCATAGAATGTGCATGATGTTGTTGAGTATGTCGAAGATCCTATATGAATGGTGTTGCATCATCAAATGTAGTACAAGCCCACTTAGGCATAGTGGAAACATCAGTGTGAACAATATCCTCATCCTCTATGACCTCTTTAGGAATCTCCTAAATTGGCTCCTCAAAGAATGAATCCTCCAGAGGAGGTCAATAATGAAAAGAAGAAGAAGAAGGCATAGAAGAAGATGAAGAGTCATGATATGTGAACTTTTCATCAAACTGTACATGAGTTAGAAAATGAACATCATGAGTATCAGGGTCTAAAAGATAATAAGCTCTCATGCCCTTGTAATACCCTATAAAGACTAAAGGTTTTCTCCACTTGTCCAATATTTTCCCTTTCTTCTTTAGTACAAACACCCAAGCAAGGCTCTTAAAGACTCAAAAAAAGAGACATTAGGCTTGGATCTAGACCAAGGCTCTTTCCGATTCATATGCTCAAATGTTGATGTGTTGTGTAGTTCTAAATGTAGTTAGCATAATTAACTGCCTTTGCCTAATAGATGGAGGTAAATCTCATGAATGCATCATGTAGTTATCCATCTCCTTCAAAGTTTAGTTCTTCCTCTCTGCTAAGCCATTCTATTGTGGAGAATGTGCAATAGAATGCTAGTGAACAATACCATTTGCTACTAAAATTTTAGTGAAATCTCAACTAAAGTACCCCCCCGTATTATTTATATGAAGCTTCTTGATGCAACTTGATGGCTATTTCTTAACCAAAGCCTTAAAGACTTTGAAGTGAGCAAATACATCACTCTTGTACTTGAGGAAACAAACCCAAGTATGCCTCAAGAAATTATCAATGAAGGTAATTACATACTTAGCTCCATTGAAATTAGTTGGAAAGACCATCAAATCACTATGCATAAGCTCTAGTGGTGAAGAAGTTCTCATGGACATGCCATTAGGAAATGGATCTTGATATTTTTTCTCCAATGCATAACCACAACAAACTCCATCAACACATGAAATTGTAGGAAGACCCTCTACCATACTGTGAGTGCTCAACTCCTTTAAATATTTGTAGTTCAAGTGTCCAAATCTCTCATGCCAAAGCTAAGTCTTAGAATCTACATGAGAAAATAAAAACATCTCTAAAACATAAGTATCATGAAAAACCTCAAAATAGTAAAGTTGAGAACTACGATCAACAAAACCCTATACAATAAGTGTATGTGGCTCTAACAAAGCTCAAAATTCAACACCCTGTAGTGTGAAATTAATTGTCTTACCCTGACTAGAATGGTAAATCTGATACATTGAAAGTAGATTAGGGGTAATGTATGGATCATATAATGCATCATTGATGTGGCCAACATCTAGTTGTATGTCACCCTTCCCCTTAATAAAAATGAAGGAAGAATATCCAACCTCAATGTTGGAAGTGGAACTCAGACCAAAAGATACAAAGGACTCCTTGATCATATGGTGTGAAGCACAAGAATCTAGAACCCAACTATCTAAAATAGGTAACTATGACCTCCCAATAACATTAAGTGCTCTCCCATGCCCATGAGATGGAGAAAGAGTGGAAATATAAATCTTGTGTTTCCTAATGGCATCTTTTAAGGATTGTATTCTCTTGAAACACCTAGACTCTTCATCACTAGACCAACCATAATAGAAGCAAGATAGGTTAGACTTATTCTTGGATTTGGTAGATGGTTTGGGTTTAGATGAAGAAGTGTCAGTGGGCTTAGGTGCATTTTGAGGTGGAGGAGGAGTTTTCTTCTCCTTGACCTAATAGTTTCCCTTAGACTTAGGATGTGAGGCCACTAATGCTTTTTGAGAGGTGGAAGACTCGAGGTGAGATAATTTGCATTCCTCCCTAGTGAATCTCTCATAAAACAACTCAAGATCTATCATTTTGAATGTGGTACCTAAGTCATCCATACTATAGAAAAAGGTAGATGCAAAGATTTGGAATGGGGAACTCAAGTTAGACAAGATTAAATATACACACTCTTCATCCTTTTTATCTCGACCCCTCCCCTTCAAATGTGTCAATAAATGCTTAAATTTAGTGAGATAATCTACAATAGAAGTAAAGTCCTCTGGATTTAGTGAAGCAAGCTTCACTTCAAACTGCATCGATCTCAAGTGGTTTACCTTCCCAAACAACCCTTTTAACTTGGTCTAAATTTTAAATGGAGTATCACAACCATCAAAATGAAATAATAGATTATCACTCACATAACTCCTAATCAAGCCCATACATTCTTCAAACTTATACTGATGCTATTTTTTTTTAAATTATCTTATAAATTATGGTTGTGTTTTGTTCATTAGGGACCATAATCCTTTGCACTTAATGCTTGTCTTTATTCTAGGTCTCTATGTGTGGTAATTGTATGTAGTCAGAGGCTCACAATGATCAATACAAATGTAGATGCCATTCCAAATAATCACTAAGAGCAAAAAAAATGCAAAGGGTGTACAAAAATCAGTACTAAGATAACACTTCAAAATATTGTATTATATGACCCCCCCAATTTAGCACTTTATAAAAGTAGTGAGTATTTATAATTTGATGACACCAATGGATAGAGAATCTAAAAACATGCACTTTTAAAAAAATGGAATTCAAATTTTAGTTACAGTTCAAAAGTTATAAGTGTTTTAATTTCCTAAAAAAATGGGTCAAAACAATTAAAAAACACTACAAACTAGAATTTGAGAAAAAAATCAGAAACAAACATATGCGTGCAACCACTCGTTAGAACTAAAATTTTACCATGGACTTTAAAAAGTTAAAAAAGTGAAAAATATTCCTTCCTATTACCTTGATATGTGTGAAAGTAAGTTTAACTTCTTCTTTTAAGAAAAATATAGCTTATAATAGAAAATAATGAAAGTACAACTGTGTTAAGAGAAAAAAATGGAGAATATTGTTTGTTGTTACTTTGGAAATTGTCTAAATCAGTTGTCTTCCACACAAAACTTAGATCTATTCCCAAAAAGTGCAGTCTTGATAGCACAAAGCAATCAAACAAAACAAATTATTAGCATTTGAAGGTAGTCTTCTCACCCATGTAGATCTCTGATCTCTAACCTAGTCCAGTGAAGAATAGACTTGGGGATTCTAGAACCATGCTTTACCTTCAATGCAACACTCTTGGTGAAAAATGTAGCAAAATATTAAATCCACATGATTTCCTTCAGCAGTCAATGCCTCAAATCTAAAAGATCAACACCTAGATAGCAGATAAAGAGCAGATTAAGCTACCTAAGAAAAAATCACATATCTAATAAGTGAAATGCCATGAAAAAAATGTTGGAAAAGGATGCCAAGGTTGTATGTACTAGATTGAAACAATAAAACATAGAGTTTAATGCCAAGGTGATCTCTAATGCGGAAGAGTATGATGCCAAGACTTAATAAATGATGCTAATCTTCTTGTCCAATGCCTCTGCCTCAAATATAAAAACTTGCAATATAAAAACAAGACCTCCATGCCTCTCTTTAGATCAGACTTCCTTTCAACATGCTTCTATAGATATGAAATGCCTTTATTAATATTTTAACATAGAAATAATAAGAACAATGATGTTAATGAATAAAATTTTAACATAGCAAGTAGATCTTCATAAAACTTGCAATGCTTTTCTTTAGATCTCCTTTCTATTCTAATGCAACAGTCAAGGTTAGGTCTATGCTCCTCTACCCCACTTTATAGGTTAAAACATAAATCTTTGCAACGTCTCAGTCAAAAAATAATATAATAGACCAAAAAAAATAGATCTGATGAGAAAACCTCCAACACCAAAATTAGATGAGAAAATTTAGCATTTTATTAAAAAAAGAAGGACACCACCACCAAAAAAATATGCCCCACTATCTCCACTCTAATGCTTATCTTCATATCTCCTTCAACGCCTCCATTCTCAAGATCTCTCTAAATTACAAGCTAAAGATGGGTGCAACTTATTCAGGGCTTTGGTACCATGTTAGGAATGGTAAAATCATTCCATGAGGCTAATATCTAAAGAGTTCATTATAAGAACATCATAATTAGTTGTAGACAAATGGAATGTAACACAAACAAAACCAAATGCTTATTCAAAATATGAGAATAAGAGATGATGGTACAAAGGTAAGAACTTGTTTATATAGGCAAGGCCAAAGAGTAATCTAGCTATCCTAACCAATGTGGGATAGATCAAAACCCACTGAAAGATGAAATAGCTATCTAAGACACCAGCAAACATAAGAAATACACATGAAATACATGTTCTAAAAACTTATGCCTAGTTTTTCTTGTTGTCTTCACTATTGGAATTTTTAGTGATAGGTCAACTTGCATGATCAGTTTAAAATTCTTTAGGTGTGTAAATTACTCAAAAACCACCATGAACATGAAGTACAAGTCTCAAACTTTGTCTTCAAATGATTTTCATATTTTGACTAGGTCAACTTTGTTTGCTATATCAATTTTTTGAGAAAAAAGTACTTTTATATGGGTTCTACTCACTCATCTAACAAACCAATTCCACCTGGAGGTATCTAGAATAGTCTAATATATGATGCAAACATAAAACTAGGTCATCCAATCCTTTCTGAGCCATTTTCATCAAGATCTTCCATATCAGGTCACTATGAGGGTTTTAAACTGGTTTCCATTCTTAACATTTATTTGTAAAGCTCTGCCCCTAAAACCAACTCCTAATGCTTGTAAATAATTTTTAAGAACCTTTTCCATCTCTACCTAGTAGCTTAAATTCCCATGCAATAGTCACACATGCCAACAAGCCTGATAAAATCCTTCTCAGGCTTGCAACACCTTATTCCAACACTTGATAGACCTCAAATCCACAGTTTATGCTTTCTTCTTCAACTCAAGACCTCAAACTTCACCAAAAAACTTAAAACAACATGTTAGGCCTAAAAATATGATCACATGAGCTCAAAATCCTCCTAACATGATCATGAGGACTCATCATGCCACCTAGGGTCTTAAGACAAGCTCCATGAGAAGACCACCAATGAAGAACTTACCCCTTTGGCTCACTTTGAGAGTCATGTGACTGACTCTACACCTTTATCTCATGATATAAAAATAAATTTCACAAATTTAATCTCATACACATCCACATCACCACCATCATGCCTCTACAATCCATATCTATGCTCAAGAACTAGTCCATCAAATAGACCTACTAGGCACCATACCACTTTGAGACCTTCAAGACTCCTTTTGTAGCTCACAACTCATCTCCAAACATCTGAGATAGGATTCAAAAAATCTCATATCATTATCCTTTAACCGAGAATTATCAAACCATATAGGTATTTTTCCATGTCTAAACTAGCTTTCTTGATCACTTAAGACATGAAAACAAAAGACATTAGTCATCTTCAAATTCTCTCTCTTTGAAATCATGAAGCCCTAAAGACCTTTGTACCATTGAAGATGCACTTTAAAACTCACTCTCATGCCAAAAAACCTTATACTAGGCTCAATAAATTCTAACCATATTCTCACAAGCCTTAGCTCACTCACTTCACCAAGCTTCACTATTCATACCCTTACCAAGACAAGACTAGGCTTAACAATACACCTTGTCCACAAGAACTTTCTTCTTATGAACTTGGTCAACAATGACCTTATCAAAACAAGTACTTCAACATAATCAAAACTATCTTTCTGATGATATTTCATAGCAATACAAAACAAAACTACTCATAATCTTGTCACATCACAACATTGTGCCAAGACCTTATGCAAAACTTAAGGACCTACTAGATCATGCTTAAGCCATCATGATCACTTACCATGCAACTTCACAAGAGCACCTTTGGGACATCAATGACAAAATAAATGCCTAAACACAATAAAAAGAACATACCTTAAAAATAAATAATTTATAAATTTATAAAAAAATCCAAAAATAATTTTAAACGTCAATTTATGACCCTCAGATGGTCACATATGGCCTCCAAAAAATATCAAAAATTCCCCATAACTATAAGGGCAGGTTATGGCAGCATTGAAATTTTTAACCTGGTCATTTTGGCATGAAGATGAGATCAAATAGATATATAGACCAAAATTTATGGCCTCTATAAGTTATACCTCTTTTTATGCATCAATTTAGGCCTCCAAAGTCAATTCCATAGCCCAAATGCATGCACACAACCATAAAGAGGGTCTGTAAGCCTGAGATTGTATGATTATGGTGATTTTTCTTAATTATACATGCATGTTAAATTATTTGGGGTTTTATATGAGGTTGGAATATATGTATAGAAAAAAATGAGCTATTGAGACCCTATAGAACTCATAATACAAAAAAGAATCTAAATTGGCTTGCTTGTTGCCATGTAGATCCTAGTTTGAACAAAAAAACCCATAACTTGGACTTTATAGCTCCAAATGACTTAAAATTTGGATTGAAGGTTTGAATTTAAATTTTAAAACTTTTTAAATTGGTATAATTTTTTTTACTATACTTGAGGAGAGATAACACACAAAAACACCATCCTATGCATGTTAAAATGAAAGAAAATTAGACCTAGAGAGTACCAAAAGTGATATAAGCAAGTTATATTGCTCTAAATGATATAAAATTTTTATTTTTATTTTATTTATGATGTATTAAATATTTTTCAAGTTTTATCCATCTTTAAAATCAAATAAAAATAAATTTCTACATGATTGTTCATAAACATGTCTTTTTTCTAGGGCTAAATGAGCTAGGTTGAGTAACAAGTAATCACTTTATGAAGGTATTAGATCTTATAATTGACATGGAATATGTCAGGGAGAATGAAAAGGGTTTTCATAGGTTTAAATACATTTCTTATCTTATATATCCTATCTTACTCTTCATCCACCTCCAAACAAGCCTAGCAAGCTAGTGGCCTAGTGATCATTCTCGCAAGTAAGGTGATAATGACCCAAGGTGAGAGGTTGGAATGATTCAAGATAAAAATTATATTTATTTTTTATATGTAATACCTTATATTAATTATAATAATCTTGATAAATACACTATCCACATTGGCTACACTAATGAGGTAGATTGATGTAGTCAAGAATCAAGAGAAGCTAGTTTGCCTCTCCAAAGAATGAGGCCTCTAATTTGAGATTTTTATCATATTTTGAGATGTAATAAGACTTAAAAACATGATTAAACTTTATTTCCACACTAAAGGTGGAGTAATGGCCATAATTTTGGATCATATGTTAAAAATCATGCAATATCATGAAGATGTTAGCGAATCCAATGAGAGAGTGTCAACTTAGGAGTTGGCAATCAATTAAATGTAGGTAAGAAGGAATAAATGATAAATGGGGAGATAGTTAGACCATTATATCCAAGGAAATAGTCTTTAAACAATTTCAAACATGCTACCCCTACTCCTTGAGAAAGTAAATAGCCATTCGATGGAGTTATAGAAGCATTGAAGGTCTTTTAAAATACCCTATAATAAGGGAACTACTTCATGGGAGTTGAAAAAAAGTTGTTTGAATAAGAAGTGAAGCATTGAAGGCAAGGACATGGTGAGTTAATATCAAAATGAAATCAAGGAGACAACCATCCCAAAATATAGGTCAACTCATGAAGGCATTTTACCACATCAAACACTTCAAATAGTCATGATGCTCCTTCTACACCTTCATCCATTTAAGGCAACATTATTTAAATGAAAAATGCTAAGTACTTTTAGAAATATTCTCTTAGCTTCAATAATATGAAATTATTTACTAACAATGCTGACTATGTGAAGGTGGAAGCTTATATGGCACCACTAACCTAAAAAAAATTTGTTAGTGAGTAGTTAAAAATGAAATTTATATGCACTACTTAAAAAATCAAAAACATTTGGTAAAAATGAATATATCTACATTTTATAAGTCAACATATTTACACATATCAATCCATCAAACCACTAAGATATGCTCTAATCTTGATAGTAGCAAGAATAACTTCATGATCCAACTCACAAACATTCCATATATTCCTATTTAATGGCCTCCCATGATATTTATTTAATTGAAAATCATTACAAGTAATGAATTTAAATAGTATAATATCTTTATGTGTGTTTCAAAGTCTTCAAACAACCATATAACTAAATTTTTGATTGGACATCATCAAAGCCAAGTTACAGAGACTACCAAAAACCTAGTAGGATACTCAATGGTATCTGCATCTATGATTATGGAAGTCAATTTTATTTTTCCTCTACACACTAACACAAGTAAAAATTTGTCCCATTTTCATTGTACTTATCTGAAATAACTACAAAAAAATGCCCTGTATCACAAAAAACATTAATGACATTATATATAGATAGATAATGGGATTAAATAATACATAATGAATAATATTCTACCTAGCTGCTCTAGATCAAATACATGGTCAAATTCATGTGATGATGCCAAATCTATAAATTAAAATGCTTGTGGAACCTGATATGTGTTGATTGGAATTAGAGGTTTAGAACTCTAGTCATCCACCCACTCTTACATGACTCACACTCATTCCAAATAGATTCCATGTACACATAATAGAAACATGATAATTATCTTGTATGAATAGTCTAAGGGCATACATTTGAGCTGTGAAATGAGTGAAGCTCACTTGAACCTGTTATAGTCATACAATCCTCATATTTTGCCATGTTTCCTTTTCCCATTAACCAAATATATTTATGAATGGTAGAATTTGGTAGAGCACCATGGCACATGTTCTCATTACACCATTCAACCATGCTTTGTGCATCAGTCAAATGAACACCCTCATCAAATTTTAACTCCTCCATTTCAATGGGTCTTTTTACACATGTTCTAGCACTGTCATGTTCCTCTTTTCCATGGCCAACCGCAATGAAGCTCTAAATATGTTATGCACCAGTGGTATTGTGCATTCTACTCAAATAATAAAATATTTGTGCATGCTTAAATAATGATGTGAAATTGTCTGACCAAATTTAATGCTTATTCAAATGAATTTCTTAGTCAATTGTACATAGAACTTCTCAAAAAAAATGTGTATGTACTTTGTACAATGTGATTGGTCATCGTTGATGTAAAAACGGTACTCCATTAATATTTTTTGATATTGATCAGTAATATTAGGTGTATGCATGAATATTATATGCACAAATATGAAAATGTGTGATGAGTAGTAATATTGATACTGAACTTCTATTTGTGGTTTAAATGTGTAATTTTTGATAAAGTTGATTACTGACATAATCAAACTAAGTGGAAATGTGTCCTTACTTATCTTAAAATATTCATCCAACCATATAGCCATGTGTATGTGCCTTACATACTCTTAAATAATTTTCTTCCTGAATTTGACCATAAATTTTAATATGGATATCTATTTTGTAAAAAACTCACACATTTTGGATTATTTACCATCTTTTTATTGATAAGTCACAAATTTTTATTTTATCAAACCAACTAATTCCTATAAAATTTCACTTGTTTTGTCTTCATGGATACAATTTTTTATTTTTGGCAATCCACCACAAATGTTTTAATTTCAATCCACACATGCTTTGTTATAAAACAATTGTCCATCCAATCTTTCACAAAAAATGGTTGGAATAAATTCCCTAGCTGATTTTGGTAAAAATTCTAATCCTTACTCCTATGAAATATTGTTAGTATGTAAATTTTTAAAAAAAATGGTGTAAAACATCATAAAGCATTACAAACTCAACATGTTACCTACAACAACAAGTGGTGAAAAGTGTGATTTAATTTTACATAAAAAGGTTTGGCCATCTCAAAATATCTTTGACTAATAGAAATTTATGGATATTTTTTAATAAAAACTTGAAGTACAATTGTGTTTGATTCATATCCAAGAAATGTTTTAAATGTGGTTCATGGTTATGAGAACTAATTATTATTTTAATTACATCTCTTGCATTCGATGAAACTCTAGTATTGTCCTTCCAAAATTGTGCAAGTAACTCTTTCAGAGCATTGGCTATAACATTTTCCTTTCATGGAAGTTGATTAGAGAATGCCCAGAGCTCATTAATATTGGGTTCATTAAGTCTTTTACATCTTTAAATTGATTTCATTTTTTTTTGTTTATATCAAGTTTCAGCTTATTTTTGAAATCAATCATTTTTTCCCTATTTGACTACTTACTACACAAGTTATGATTATATGACTGACAACATTGCAATATTTATTAGGTGATTTAGGCCTAAAATATGATGTGCATCATGTAAGTTATCAATAATTTACACATTTTCATCATCCATATTAGATGTTCTTATCCCTAATGTATAAATGGTAAGTCTCATCTTAATCAATTTCATCAAGGAAATAAACAATTGACATCTTTTAATGATATCATGAATAAAATTATGAAAGAAACTATCCCAAATTTTTTGAGATAGTCTTTTTTAATAGAATTTAAACATTCTTTTAGGCATTGGTTTGAAAATATTTTCATCAACTTCAATTAAGTACTTACCTTTCCTACGTACAATTCTTAGAGGTGTTGTTACTAGTGAAATTTTTTGAGTGGGTGTGTCAAAATCATCATTACTTTCATTGATTAGTGTTGGGAAGTAATTTTATTCATTGTTTCTTTTCTCAGTATATGCTTCCATGAAATTTTCTTCATTATTAATTTCATCATTATTTTTTTCATGAATATTTATTCATTTTTGGGGGGTAAGGAATCATTCATACAATGATCATCAAAAAAATAAAAAACATTATACTTTGAATGTGAATTTCTAATATTATCTAATTCATTATTGTCAATTTCATCTTTATTCAATTCAATATTGTCAATTCCATCATTATTTAATTGATTAATTTCAATTTCATTATTATTCAATTCATTATTATCAATTGCATCATTGTCTAAAACATTTAGCTCATTAGAGATAGTTTTTTAACCTTTTTTAAAATGATGTGCTTGCATTCATACCTTTTGTTCTTATCATCTCTTGTATTTGCTCAAGTGTTTTGATTTTTAACTTCTTTCTCTTTCTCAAACATGATCCGTCTCCCATTGTACATTGATAGATTTTCAAAGGTGGGGTCCAAAAAAGCACTTGATAACTCTTGTTCTCAACTTTTAAGTACTACAGACAAATGCAAATAATGTCAATGGGGATAGATTTCTCGAGTTGGGTTAAAAAATCCATTAAAAATTAATTTTTTTTAATCTATAACAAAGATAAATATATGTATTATGGTATACCACATATGCATTATGTTATAACATGTACATATTAATTAATGTGTATGTGTTACCATAACACATACACATTATAGTATGATTTGTATGCATTATAGATTTGAATTTAAAATCCAAGCCTTTTGGCTAAGAAATGGCATGGATTCCCAAGACAAAGGCTTACACCTATCAATCTACATCCAATTTCAAGACTTTTGATAGAAAACAAAAAAAATTTAATTCCATCACCAAACAGAGTAGGAATCTCAACCAAAAAAATCAAAAAAATATTACATGACAATGAGCACGCTCCCCTCTTTTCAAATATATGATTTTTATAATTTTTGGACTATTTTAAAGTGACAAACTATGTTGATTTCTAGCTATAGATTTTTTAGGCCACCACATGCGACCAATATGCATGCCTATACATGTTAATGTCATTTAGTTTTTGCTTACCCAAGTGTAAAATAAATTATATGTTAATAAACTAGGCCTAATTCTACATACAATAAATATATACATAGTGGGATAGAGAGGACAACTAATCTTAATAAAAAACAATTAAATTTTTATTAATAATCCACTTAACGATGAATTAGACACCTAATTCTAAAAAAATAATCAATACCTATTTTAACTAGATAAATAATATGCCATGCATCAAAGCCTATGCAACATAATGATAACATGGAAATATAAGGAGATGAGGAGTGAACACACCTCAAACTCTACAAGAATAATTGAGTGATGAACTATTATTTTGGCTTGAATGTTCTTTGATACCATGGATTTGAAAACTCTTTTCATAAGTTTGAAATCATTTTATATCAAGTATGGGCCATAAACCACATTACCATACAACAGTGTGGGAGTAACTAATATATGGAAAAGTTGAATCTTTGTCTAGATATCCTAAAATTGGAGTTGAAGACATTATCTTCCCAAGGATGCCAAAGTTTCATATCCTTTATTCATTCTTGATTATATTATGGGTACAAGACTAAAATGTGGTGCAAATTAAACCACACAAGTAGGTGTAATTGAATGCAATGATTTTTCTCTTTGAAAGATTTACTTCAAGACCATTCATATCAAAAAAAATCTCAAAGTATCAAGTTGAAATTGAAGACTTGTAATTTAGTGTGAAAGCAAAACAATGTCATATGCAAATAATAAAATAATAATGTAAATCCTAAGGAGGCCACAGCCACTCATTCCACCCAAATTTATGGAGATAAGGTCCTCTAATTTATCAATATAGAGCATAAAAAGAGTAGGTGAGAGTGGGCAAAAAAAATCACACTTATAGAACTATGGATGCTATTTGTAGTGCCCATTTTGGTATGAATATACCCCAAAACTACCTCATATAAAGTCATTACCAAGGTAATTATTAAATAATAAAGACCCAAGTCTTTAAGACTTTGAATCAAATGATGCATTAGTATTGTATCAAATGTCTAGCCGAAGTTTACAAAACAAAAATATACATTTTGTTTGTTAATTTTTGCTTACTCAATGATGGTAACAATAGTGTATATGTGATCATTTTTTTAGTGGTTCCTCCTAAATATTTCTTGACCTTTAGCCTGAAGCTTTTTTGTCTTTGCCCACTTGGAGATATAGTCATTTAGCATTGTTGTAAAAAGATTAGTAAAAGTATTACCAATCATGATGGTACATTAGTTCCCTATTTGAAGACAATATCCATATTTTAAGATGGGATGAATAATATGGGTTATCCATGTTGGGGGAAGATCATGATGAATAAGAAAATTAAAAAGATTAAAGATATGGATGAAAAGAATAATTGGGTTGTGCTAGAGGAATTCAACCTTTAAAATAGTATGTTGTCGAGAGATCCCAATGGAGTAAGTCACTGTGGGTCACTATATAAATTTTGGGACCCAAAATTACAACAACATCACTGAGTGTGACACTAATTGATAAAAAAGTTATAGTTATATAAATTATTTCACTAAATATGCCCATTAATTATAGAATGGGTTTTCTCAAATGCCAAAACAGTTTTAGTGAACACGTTTAGGTTTGAGCGAAGGACCAAAATAATTATGAGTTTTTTTATAATTATTCCTCTAGGTTGTTGAGTTTATGGATATGACCACTGACTCTCATAAAAAAATTAATGATGATTATTTATCCAATATTTACCTTCAAATTATTAGTATAATTTATGACAAAAGAAATAAAAATTAAATATAATTTATATGTTTGTTATACTCATTTAGAGTTGTTGAGGGTTTGACTGAAAATTCACCTTGTCTATGGTCTACCAAAAAAATTGATAGTATTTAACTCCTTAGAAACACAAATATGACCACATGGCCATTAAATTATCCTTTGCTTAGGACCTAATAGGGAAGATTAATATTCCCTTCAACACAATACCAATTTAATCAAGGTCCACTCACATCAAAAATATATTACTTTCTACCAAAGGATGGAAAAAATTGGTAGGACTCTAAGTGTTTATCTATTTTACTATCGACTATGTGCCCTGATGCCCATTGTGTACCCTGTTCAATTTATAAATGTATAATTTTTTCATCAAATGCGTAGGATGATGGTGGGTAGGTTTATGATATCACTTTGTAAAATTGGTGAGTACAATATATTTTTTTTATCTATGTCACTCCTTGACTTAACCCTCAAATGTAGCAACAAAACATGTGTGTGTAAGTTAGTTGACTTGGGATATCCCTTGAGGAATTATAACTACATATCCCACATGCTTGGATTCAGAGTCAATGTAGTTCTCTTCTACACATGAGTGTAATTTAACCCAAATGAGATTAAGGGATTCACTTCCTTTCCTAGAGTTAATCAAACATAGGTTTGCGCAACTAATTTGTAAAACTAGTGGGTACAATGTAAAAAAATTTAAGTATTTCACTTTTGAGCTAACCCTCAAATGTAACAACAAAAAAAGTGTGGTTAAGTTAGTTGACTTGGGGTATCCATTGAAGAATTATAATTACATATGGACCACATGTTTGGAATCAAATTCAATGTATATCTCTTATGCATGTCAGTGTAGTTTAACCCAAATGAGAATAAGTGATTCACTTCCTCTCCTAGTTAATAACATCCAATTATATACTCCTTGTTAAACCTTATTTTGGCACAGGGTGATGATAGCACATGCCTTGGAAGAGATGTATATGCTTTGTAAGTTAAATGCATATGATTCTTTACAAGTGTAGTGATGGATAGAATGAATGTGCAACTCAAACAATAAGGACTCTTGATTGGTAATATGCAATTGACAAAGGCTTGACTTGAGAGGGTTCTCTAGGACATTATGGGCAAAGGCCAACAATGGAACAATGTGATAAGTCAAATCAAATGCCCATGAAATCACATTAAGGCAAGAAGAACCCACAAAAGCAAGAAAGATCAAATCGACAAATTGCTTATTTTTTATGAGATAGAATTGACAAACCACCGATTTTGTACCAGTAAGTAAAAAACTTAGAATTGAAGCAAGATTACTTATAAAATTTATAAATAAAATCCAAACGCTAACATTGAAAAAATCTCACTTGAATATGAGTATATAAAGATGAATTAAAGTAAAAGAGAGATGTTAATGAGAAGTAAAAAATATCAAAAAAATAACTAAATATACACAAATTGATTAAGTATACTCAAACATGATAAATATGTTTTAAAAAAAATCTTATATCAATAATAGATGTTTGTACATACCTATTTCAAATCATATTTCTCTTTTGATTCATCGACATGCTTCTTCCAATCATAACTCTTTTGTCACTCTTACATATTATATTTTGTTATACCTTTAATGACAATTACTAGTTTGTTTTCAATACATAGCTCAACTCCTAAAATTATTTAAGTGTAAACTTTCTTTATATTTTTATTTTTAATTTAGTAGATATGGTTTAGTGCTCCCAAAGCATCTGAATGTCAGCACCATACAATCTTGTCGTAGTCAATACTAGCATTCAAATTGTATCTTAAGGAAATAGGTGTTAGCCCTAACTTGTACATAATAATAATGATGTTGAGAATTCGTGTGTTTCGTGCATACAAATGACTTTCACTCAGTGTAGGGAATTCAAAAATAGTTCAATGGCCTTCACAGTAAAATAGCCTAAAGAATTATAATAAATATATATTTTTTAAAATAATGATTTTATTTTTTATTTTGAATTATATTAATATTTAAAAGAAAATGTTAAATATTTTATTAAAATGATTATGATAGACAAAGTTTATCATCAAATTTAGCTCTTAGATTTATGAATTACATGTTTTAAAAATTGTTGTATTGGTTTCATTTAATATATTCTGCAGTCTCATAAACCATTCTTGGTTTTTTTTATACATATTATATAAATTAAATAAAATTAAATTTGACTGTGAAACTTTCTTATTAATTAAAATTTTGATAACAATTATTTAATAACATTTTTTTTTATTAATATAATTTTTAACAGAAAAAATTTATTTACGTATTTAACTATTTGATTTTAAGAAAATACCATTTTTTATATATTTCATTTACCTATAAAATTTAACCCCTTATTAATATAATAAAGTTCTTTTACTTTACTTTCTCTCAAAATATGAAATTCTATTTAAATTTTTTTAAATCTCAAAATAGATTGAAAGAGCATAAAATGAGTATTTAATAATTAAATAGTTTATAATATATAAGAACATTTTATGTTTTTGTATTCTTCACCATAAATCAATGGTACAAGCCAACCCAAGCATATAATAATTATAAAATAATAAAAAATTTATATCTAATTTTCAATTTCCCTTTAATAAATAATAATTTATGCATCTTTCCAATCTAATATTTTTATGAACATATTTCATCCATCTAAAAAAGACATTTTTATACTTATTAGGCAACATACTAGGATAATTAGTGTTGCAAATATTTCTTTAAACTAATCACATATTGCAAAGTGCTAGGTTAAATGGATGCAATTGATAAAATTATAATTCTTTCCATTGATTTTGAAAAAGAATATATAGATGTAAAGGAACTTGTTATCAATGATATTATTTTTAATGGCGTGGATCTTATATAAGTATTTAAAAAAAATTATTATTTTAAATTAATTTAATATGCAATTTAATGATTTAAATAAAATATTAAATATTATTTTAAAGTGAAGAGTAAAAAAATGTTTAAAATATTACATCTCAAAAATAACATGATGAAATTTTGAATGATACTAATCTAACTTTTAAAGGTACAAATTTTAAAATAGGTATTCAAATCATTATTTTTATAACCACTATTTACATGTTTACACTTATGACTATGCAAACCTACCTCAAATATAGAGGAAACACAAGTTAGTCTTCAATGTTGTATAATGATCCCTACTCAACATACTTTTGTGATGTTTGAAATATGTTACTCATGTGATTGTAATTATTGATAATCAATCTCCTATGCTAATTAATAAATTGCAAAAAAAACTGGTAAAACAAATGAATAAGCATCTACAAGAATTCCTCTTCTATATATTTTATTTTCAAAGCTTTATCTATTATATTATATGGATTTAAATTTTAAAAAAAAAACAAAAAACAAAATAAAATAATGGTTAGCTATCAAATCCACAAACTTGTTCCCAAGAAAAAATTCATCTGAAAAAGAGTACATGATTAAATTTAACTTTAAATTTTTGAGAAGTATAAATACCAGTCAACACATGAGCCTCCTTTTCAACATAAAAAAACAACACCCACTACATGAACATAATATTTTTAAAACATAAAACAAATAAAAATTAAGTTAAAGATTTTTTTTTATTCTTCCAAAAAGTCAACACTATGGAAAAAATTCAAACAACAAAAAAAACTATAATAAAAAGTAAGAACCTCTATGAACCTAAACTTTTTAGAAGATGAACCATAACAAACATTCAACAAGGAAAAACTGTTTTACACTAAAAACTCAATTATTTCATTGAATTTGAAAACATATTATAATAACCATATACTTATGAAATTTACATAGTTCATATGGTAAAACATTCTATGAGGAAAACACATTTTATAAAAAAATAAACATGATTGAATTTAAGAATTAAAGAATTTTAACATAAAGAAAATATAATGTAAAAAAAGTAAAATCCAAAACCAATTTTGGAAAAGAAACATTATTAAATAATTAAAAAATATAATTTAAAATAAGAAAACCTACAAACCCAAAAAAATTTAACCAAAAAAATAACAATTCTCTTTCTAAAATAAAAATAAGGTTCCAATACAATTTATTAGAAACCCTATATATTTTTTTATCGTAATTTGTAGAAGCTATGAAACATTGAAACCACATCCTTTAATTATTATTTTTTGAAATAAAAAATATAAATTAAATAGACTTTAAATCTATACTCTTTTCTATAACACAACATTCTTGTTACAAAATCATATATAGTAAAAGTCATCTTTAAAATTTCAACAATCATATACATCAAACAACCTAAAAAATTCAATTTCAATGATAAAAAATAATGCAAATTATATTAACAAATAATTTTGAAACACTAAAGAATACACACACAACACATTGTAAGACACACTACCAACAATGTCATATGTCAAACATGAAAGAAGTTGATAAAAGCCATTAAGGGAGCTTTAGATTTAAAACAAAAAAATTGATTTTATATAAGTATTGATTTCAGAAAAATATGTCATAAATTGTTATTTAAATTAATCAAAAAATAAATTGAATAATTAAAAACATAAATAATTTTTTTTCTTAAAAATATTTATATATATTTTGAAAAATTATATAACAAATATTTTTGATGTCATGCATGTTCCCAATACATATCCAACTATTTTTTAATAAAAATATTCATAAACATTAACCATTTTTAATTTTAAATAAAATTAAAAACAAAAGCAAGTATCGAATTTGAAAAAAATTGTTACCTCTCCTTATTTTATTGAGTCACTTAGAAAAGTTCATTTAAATTAATTGAAAAACCACTTTAAACAAATAAATCTAACATCTAAAAAATTGAGGAAAAAAATTCGAAAAATTAAAATTAATCTTTATATGGTAAGTATTTGTAATGTTGTATGTCAACACAAAACTTGATGAAACAATGTTCATTATCTAATTTCGTGTTAATTTAATGGTGAAGAATTTGTAATGCTGAAAGGGAAGTTGCAAATTCAAATCTTATAGAAGTAAAAGAATGTATGTCTTATATTTGAAACATAATTAAATTCCTCCTACATATTAAAAGATCATATATTTAAAATATAATTAAATACTTCCTATATATATTTAAAATATAATTAAATACTTCTTATATATATTTTAAAGTTCAAGATACATAATAATTCTTAACTATTATTTTATATATCATAATTTTAACACTTTAATATATTATAATTAAAAATAATAATATATAAAAAAAAAAATGAATTTAATAAATAGATATGTAAGAGTCTATTTATTTAAAACATATTTGAATACCTCCCAGTATTAAAGTGCCAAATGCATAACAGTTCTTAATTATTATTTTCTATATCATGACCTTAACACATTGTAATTAAGAATAATGATATGTAAAAAGAGAAAATGGATTAAATAAATGAATTTAGTTAATAACTAGTGGTCAGACGGCCGCTGACAGAGGATTATCTTTGGAGGTTTACGCACTTCTTAAAATTTTATGCAAATAATGTAACCCTGTTGTGCGGTCAGCAGACCCCTCAAAACAATTTACTCTGCAATAAACAATTTTTTTTTTTTTTTATAGCTAACCAAAAAAATTAATTTAAAATGATTTTGTTAAATGTTTTAGAGGAGACTTAACAGGGGCTGACTCGAAGCTGGTCCGAAAATAGCATTTTATTTTATTTGTATTACCGAGGAATTAAAAATAAATAAATAAATAAACAACACCCAAATTAAGTTTTATTGTGAAAAATAAATAGATTAACAACACCCAAATTGCGTTATACTGTGAGCTTTCAACCGTGTACTGCAACAAAGTTATGTATTGCCAAATCTAGCTGACAAACCCTACTTTTACAAAACAAAAAACCCTATATCTTTTTAACGTGAATCTAAGATACGATAGAAGCAATTAATGCCATTACAAGAGATCAACTACAAGCAAACACCATAATCAGCTGACTGAATCACTGCTGTGATGTATTGGAATTTTTTCTGCAGACTCCATCCGAAAAACAAGAATGGATTTCACCCGCTTATTTATTTCGGTAACGAGATGCTTTTCGTTTTGGTGATCATCATCAGATCTCCAATCTTTTCATCAAATAGAACTTCTCCAGGTTTTTTATATCCAATTAATTATAGTGAAAGGAAAATTAAACAATTCAATTTCATTTCATTTCAATACTAATATTCACTAGACTCTCCAGGCTAAGAATCTAGTACGGAAAGTTTTGTTTAAGAATATAGTACGGAAAGCATTGTTTAAGAATTTCTTTTGTTTAAGTGTGAACTCCAGTCTCCACGTTCCAAACGTTGTGTTTGGGATGGAATTTCAAACGTTCCTAATTATAACCAAGGCATTGTCCTTTTCATGTAAACATAATGAAATTAGAAAGACAAGGAAACTAGTAACATGCATGGGTACATAAAAATATATTTTGTATTATAAAAAAAAAAAGACATAATTAAATAATTGAAAGAAAAAAGAGTGTTAAATATTGTGCTTTACTTTATGATAGTTATTTGTATAAGAAAATTGTTAGATTTGAGTATTCATTTTTTTAATTTTTTTGTTTTTTGTATTGATATCTTAGATTATTGCATATTTTTTAATTTTAAAATGAAATTGTGTCCCAAATGGATGTTACCTTATTTTTGATATAGCATTTATTTTAGATAATGAGTTTCTAGATATTCAACTAAAGAAGGGGTTGTTTATTTGGAATAATAAAAGATGTGAAGAGCATAATATTATGGAGTGTTTGCACAGATTTTTAGTCTCTAACAATTAGATGTCACAAAATTGGATTAGAGAAAGCTCCATTCTTCCATTTGCAGGTTTTGATCACTTTCTTGTACACCTTTGTGTCAATATTGATCATAAACCCAATCTTTATCCCTTCAAATTTGAAAAGACATGGCTCTTGGATCATTCTCTATTAGGACTCATGGAAGCTTGGTGGAAGAACTGCCATATTCAATGTGGCTCCCCATTGTTCAAAATGACAGAAAAACATCAATTTATTAAATGACGTCTTCGACATTGGAATATCTATTATTTCAAAAACATTTTTCAGGAAAAAAATCATGTTGAAGAAGATCTTGAGAATCATAATCGCATGATCTATCAAATAGGAATGGATCAAAATTCTTACGGGAAGGAAAAAAATTTGCTAGCTGAGTATGAGGAAATTTTACAAAGAGAAGAAATTTTCTGCAAACAAAAATCAATAACAACTTGGTTAAAAGGAGATAGAAATTCTATTTTTTTTCACAATTCTGTTAAGGTTAGGCAAATTGTTTCTCGTATTTCTAAAATTCATTCTTTTGAAGGATATATTTTGGACACTCAACCTGAGATTCGGAATGAGGCAATCATATTTTTCAATAATTTGCTAAATAATGATAAGGCTTCTGACCTTGTAGCTCATAATCGCAACCTTAGTTTTATTCCTAAATTGGTTTCTCTTGATCAGAATGTGAAAATATTGGTTCCCTTCTCTTTGGAAGAAGTTCGATTAGTGGCTTTTGCTATGGCAAAAGACAAGGCCCTCGGTCTTGATGGTTTTCTCATAGTTTTTTTTCAAACAATTTGGGATCTTGTTGGGGAAGAGGTCTTACAAATGGTGGAAGAATCTAGAAGAAGGAGAAAGGTTTTACCTGATCTTAATATTACCTTTATTTCCCTTATTCCGAAAGGGGATATTCATGAAAATTTTAATCATTTCAGGCCTATTTCTCTTTGCAATATGGTTTACAAAATCATCTCTAAAGTAATGGCAGCTAGACTCAGACCTATCCTGGACTCTTTGGTTTTAGAAGAGCAGGTTAGTTTTGTTTTGAGAAAGAATATTCAGGTGGATATCCTCATTGCTCATGAAATTGTACATTCTTTATCCACTACTCACAAGAATGGTATACTGATCAAACTTGATATCAGAAAAGCACATGATAGAGTTGATTGGCGTATTTTGATCAAAATTTTAGAAAAAAATGGGTTTAATAAAACAATGGTGTGATCGGTTTTTCAATTTATCTCAAGCCCTAAATACTCCATCTTGGTCAATGGAAGCCCTTATATATATATATATATATATATATATATATATATATATATATATATATATATATATATATATATATATATATATATATATATAAGGGGCATTAGATAAGGAGATCCCTTTTCTCCTTTTTATTTTGATTTTGTTGGCTGAGGCCTTGGGACGAGCGATGAAACAAGCTAAGGAAGCCTCTTTGATCTAGGTATTTAGGGTAGGGAAGGTATTGGAAATCTTACTCACCAACAATTCACTCATGATACTTTCTTTTTTGGTTAAGCCTATGTGGGTGAAGCTTAAGTTTTGAATTCTATTCTATTTAGTAATGATGCAG
The DNA here is from genome assembly GCA_037957365.1 of Torreya grandis. NCBI lineage: Eukaryota > Viridiplantae > Streptophyta > Pinopsida > Cupressales > Taxaceae > Torreya > Torreya grandis. Next base: position 2,239,685 of record JARHVA010002616.1, read on the forward strand.
CCTTTGGTCAAATGGTGAATATTAGAAAGTCTAAAATTTTATTTTATCAATTGCTCAGAAGAAGAACAAGAGGGTATCTCCTTGGTCCTCAAATTTAATATTGGAAAGTTGCTTTCCAAATATTCAGGTGTTCCATTTTTTTTGGATTGGCCAAAAATATTCACTGGGAAGGATTATTTAATTCATTTAAATCTCGATTGGATTCATGATGAAGTTGTTGGTTGACATTGGCAAGTCGTATCACTCTCATCAAATATTTTTTGAACTCTCTTCCCATATATTATCTTTCTATGCTTCAACCACCTTGTCATGTAGTTAAGTTGCTAAATAAGATCATGAAGATTTTTTTGTGACAAGGAATGCAGAACTAGAAAATAATCCCATTAATTAAAATGGAAAAAAGTTTGCAAAGTCAAGAAGATAAGAAACGTTGGAATGAAAACTCTAAATCTTCAAGATAAAACTCTCAAAACCAAACTTATTTGAAGAATGCTTTCCAAACTCAACTCTCTTTAATCCAAGCTATTGAAAAGTAAATATCTTAATTTAAATAACCCATGGAATTTGGTTTATATTATTAACCACCCAAAGGTTCACACTCTTGAAAAAAATTTGGGTTGAAATGCATGTCTTTGATTGATTTGTTTTTTTTTTATAAAAATGCATATCTTTGATTTCAGAGCATTAAATTTAATCTATAATACCAAATACCTTATTTATATACAAATATATATCATTTTACGCTCTTAATTACTATGAAAGATAAATTAAACTATAAATTTTATTTCTATATTAATATCCACTACACGCCATCAATGGTTCATGGACTATTGGGGAGTGAGGAAGATAATACAAAAATATAGAAAGAAAAAAAGCATTGTGGGAAAAAGAAGTTTTGTCCACTCGAGTCTCTACGTTGCAAAAGATAGGTTTTGTGATGGAATTATGTTCATGCCCAAATACCCATTAATTTGTGAGCCACATAAATTGTATGTTTATAATTAAATAAATACTCATTATTTAGTCAGTGTCAACTAGCTTTCACGTCGCTACTTTAAACCTTGGGAGTGTAGTAATTAATGTTTGAGAATCCAAGCCATAACGTACATACTAATAATGACGGTGAGAATTCTGCCCCCATAAAAGCATTGTCGATAATCACGGGCAATTTTGCAACGATCAAATTTCGCGCTGATTTGGCAGTGATTGTGTTCCCCGCACTTTGGAAGTGTGGGACCCACAATTGCAGAAATATCACATCCACCACCTACGCACCCTCACAGTGATTAACAACTGACTTCCACTCAGTGCAGGGAATTCAAAAATAGCTCAATGGCCTTCACACTAATATAGCCTAAGGGATTATTATAAATATAATGATTTTATTTTTAATCTTGAATTATATTAATATTTGAAGAGAAATGTTGAATAGTTTTTTTTTAAAAATATATGTAAAATTTATCATCAAATTTAGGTTTTAGATATATGAATTATATGTTTTAAAAATTGTTGTGCTGAAATCAGTTTGGAATATATTCTTCAATCTTATAAATCATTTTTGATCTTTGGTAAATATTAATATTTAAAATAAATTAAATTAAATTAAATTTAACAATAGATCCTTTTTATTAATTAAAATTTTGATGATAATTATTTATTGACAATTTTTTATATTAATATAATTTTTAATTGAAGAAAAATTTATTTATATATTTATTTTTAACAATCTATCAAAAAATTTATTTTTCATCTATCCATATAATTTAACCCTTTTTTAATTATAAAAAAGCTTTCTTACTTTACTTTCTCCCAACATATAGAATTGTATTTAATTTCTATTTTTAAACTTTAATTTAGATCTCTTAATAGATTGAAGGAGCATAAAACACGTATTTAATTATTAAATACTTTATAGTATATGAGAACATTTTATGTTTTTAGTATTATTCACCATTAAGTCAATAGAACAAGCCAACTCAAACGTATAAGCCAATTCAGAGTTATAAAGTAATACAAAATTTAGATTTAATCTCAAATATTCTTTTAATAAATAATAATTTATACATTTTTCCAATCTAATATTTTCATGAACATATTTTATTCATCTAAAAACATTAGATCTTTTATACTTATTATGTAACATTCTAGGTAAATTAGTGTTATAATTGATTATAATAAGATTTCTTTAAATTAATTGCATATTGCAAAGTGCTAAGTTAAATAAATGTAATTGATAAAATAAAAATTCTTTTTATGGGTTTTGATAAAGAATATATAGATGCAAAGGAATTTGTTATCAATTGTATTATTCTTAATGGTGTAGATCTTATATAAGTACCAAAAAAAAAAAAAAAAAAAAATTAGTATACAATTTAATGATTTAAATAAAATCTTGAATATTATTTTAAAGGTTAAAAATACAAAGAATACTAAGAAAATTGCATTCAAAAAAAACATGATGAACTCTTGAATGATATTGATCTAACTTTTAGAGGTAAATTTTTTTAAATAGGTATTTAGAACATTGTTTTTATGACCACTATTTGCATGTCTACACTTGTGACTATGTAAACCTATTTCAGGTATGGAGGAAATACAAGTGATTCTTTTGTGATGTGTTACTCGTGTGATTCCAACTATTGATAATCAATTTCCTATGATAACTAATAAATTGCAAAAAAAATGATAAAAAAAATGAAGAACAAGCATCTAAAAAAGCCTTGACAAGCTTTCAAATCCACATACATGTTCCGAGGAAAACATTCATCTAAAAAAGAGTATATGATTAAAGTACTTTAAAACTTTGAGAACTATAAATACCAGTCAACACATGAGCCTCTGCTTAACATCAAAAAACAACGCCCACTATATGAACACAATATTTTTTAAACATAAAACAAATAAATATTAGATTTAAAAAAAAAAATCTTCTTTCAAAAAACTTAAAATTCGAACAACAAAAAAAACTATAATCAAAAGTAAAAACCCCTACAAACCTAAACCCTTTGAAAAATGAATCAGAACAAACGTTCAATAAGAAAAAATTGATAAAACATTTTTTTTGAAAAAACACATTTTATAAAAAATAAACATAATTGAATTTATGAATTAAAAAATTTTAACATAAAATAAATATAACATAGAAAAATTAAAATAAAAAACCAACAATATAAAATAATTAAAAAAAATAAAACAAAAAAAACCCACAATCCCCAAAATCTTGAAAAAAAAAATAACAATGCTCTGCCTAAAATACAAATAGAGTTGTAATACAATTTATTTTGAAACCTTATGCATTTTCTTATCATAGTTTGAATAAGCTACGAAACGTTAAAACCACATCCTTTAACTATTTTTGTTTTTAAAATAAAGAATGTAAACTAAATACATTATAAATCCACACACTTTGCTTCAACACAACATTCTTGTTGCAAAATCATATATGGTAAAAGTCTTCAAAATTTCAACATTTGTATCCATCAAACAACTCAACAACTTTGATTTTGATGACCAAAAAATAATGCAAACTATATTAACAAATAATTTTCGAACATTAAAAAGTACACACAACACATGGTAAGACACACTACCAACAATGTCACAACATGACAAGTCGTCAAACATGAATGAAGTTGACAAAGACCATTAAAGTAGCTTTAACATTTTTGTTGGTTTAAAATTTAAAATAAAATATTTGTCATTTAAATTAATTAATAAATTATTCTAAATAAATCAAAACAATTAAAAACATAAATATTTTTTTCATATAAATATAACAAACAATATAAACATTTGTAGGACTCGGGAACTGGGAGGCCGCTTACAAAAAGATTATCTTTGCAAATAATATAAACATGTTGTGCTGTCAGCAGACCACTCCAAAACGATTTACTCTGCAATACACAAAAATATTTTTGTAGCTGACCAAACATTAATCTAGAACTGTAGGTTTTGTTTTTTAATTATCATTATTTTTTTAAAGATTTTGTCAGATGTTTTGGAGGCGGCTTACGAGGGAGTTGGGCTGCGACTCGAAGCTGGTCTGGCTGTCGGAAAATAGCACTTTATTTTATTTTATTGCATTACTGATCAATTAAAAATAAATAAATAGACAACACTCACATTGGGTTTTACTGTGAAAATAAATAAATAAACGAGACCCAAATTGAGTTTTGCTGTAAGCTTTCAACCTGGTACTGCAACAAAGTTATCTAATAACGAAGAATATGAGGATTCCTGTTTTTTTGTTGGGTGTTCTTCTTCTTCATCATTATCATAATAATAATTTAATTTTTATTTTAATAAGTATTATTAAAAAAAAAAATAGTGACAAGATTATCTTTAAAGATTTAATTAAAAATTAAAAGAGAATTGTAAAGGTATGTGTTTTAATAGATTTTTCAAAACCCTTTTTCAGATACTTCTAGTACAACCTGGTTATTCACAACGTGGCAGAATATCCAAATAAAGTTAATGGGAATGCAGCTCTTTTCTCATGAAGAAATGGCTGAAAAAGATTACCTGCCCTAACTCTGATCTTGTGAGCAACATTCAGAAACATGCTACTTGTAACCATTCCTCATGACAGACAATGATATTTTGACTGGATCCACCATAGCAAGGGAGAGAGAGTCTCCCTCTTCACTTGCTCACGGTTTGGAACCTTCTTTGGTTGAACCTTTCACTCATAAAGGCTTTTCATAGGGGATTTTGGTCGCCGAAGCTTAGCAGGGTTTCCATGAAATAACCACTGAGCCACTTACTCGTTTCAACGAGAAGGGGAACGTCGTTAGCCAGAGTTTGGGACTTTGTTTTGCTTCAATAGGTTGTCACCAATTTGTACAAAAAGGGACTTCAAAGCTTCATCGACATGATTTTCTCTTTCAGTGGAAGCATGCCCTTTGTAGGTAGGTGGTCAGGAAGAGATTGAGGCCTCCTTTTAGGAAAATGATGAGGAGTTTTTCGGATCCAGAGACGTGTTGTCTTTTGCTCAGCAAATTTATTTGATTTTTAAACTTAAGTGTGGTAAGAAAAGCAACAGAAGAGGTAAAAAGGCAAAGACGTAACATTTGCAACTAGATGCTCTGAGCTCCATTGATGGTGGCACACAGTGGACAATGGAAGCTCTTTTTTTTTAAATAATAAGGAGAACTCTTGCACCTCAAGAATAAAAGTTTTGTAGCTGGAAGTTTCTCCTTTCAATAGGTGAGCTATCATTGTGTTTTTTGGCAGACGATTTGTTCTGCGTTGTGTTTGGCTTCTCATATGCTGGTAGGTTCTGTGCTTCGATTTTTGCTTATTGGTTTGGTCTTTTGTTATAAATTTTCAATTATGTTTTGTTTCGGATTCGGTCTCGACCCCACTCTAACTTCTTAGTTTCTTATTTTCTGAGGATTGGGTCCACTTTTGTGCCCCAAATCCATTTTCTCTCCCGTCCAAAAAGATCATCTTTGAAGGGGGATCCGACAGCCGCTTAAAAAGGATTTTTTAATTTATCTTGTTTTTAAGAATCTCCGTATTGGTGTATAAGGATGGCGCTGGGAATCGCGAGGCCGCTTACAAAAGATTATCTTTGGAGATAAATATCCCCATTTGTTCTTTCACCAGTACCACTCACAGCCATGAAAATCGATTCACTCTCGAATAAGCAAAAATGATTATAACTAACCAAAACAAACAATCTAAAGCTGTAGGTTTTAATCAATTTTTAAGCCGAACGTTGAAAAACAGCATTTTCTTTTGTTTGCGTTACCGAATAATAACCCCCGCTGCCCCCACTCCCAAAAAAAAACAAAACCACCCAAATAGGGTATTACCGTGAGCACTCAACCTTGTACTGCGATAAAGTTATCTATTGCCAAATCTAGCAGAGATATCCAACTGGTACAAAACAAAATAACAGTGATGGTAAATCTAAGACACAATAGAAACAATTAAAGTCATTACAAAAGATCAAATACAAGCAAACAGCATAATCAGCTGTCTTAATCACGGCTGTGATCTATTGGAAATTTGTCTGCAAACTCCCGCAGAGCAACAAGAATGGATTTCACGCGGTTATTTATTTGGGTAGCCGGATGCTTTTCGTTTTGGTGATCATCAATCAGATCTCCAGTCTTTTCATCAAATATAACTTCTCCAGACTTAGAGTTATGAAGAGTAAATAATTCCTTGGTAATGAAGTTCAATTTGAGCTTAACCCCAATTTGTCTCAGATGATAGGTACCCCTACAACCCCGAGCATCTTGTCCGCCCACAGCCATTATAGCAGCCGCTTTGCCTTCCCATGCATTGTCTGGACTGATACACGCCCAATCCAGAGCGTCCTTCAATACACCTGCATAGATGCACAAATTATACAAGATATATATGAATAGTTGAAAAGCAGTTTTAACAAATGTATTATACCAGTGATAGAATAGTTGTATTCTGGGCAGGAAAATATTATGCAGTCTGCCGCCTTGACTTTCTTGATGAAGGACTCTACAGCTGCAGGATATGTGAAATAGTTCTGCCCATTCCCAGTCTTTTCATTCTTAACAGCAAGGGCAGGGTCCAATCTGGGGAGGCTCCTAATCTCATCCACGGTCAGTATCTCGATCTCCATTCTTAAACTGGAGTCATTTTGTGCATGTTTCTGAGCTGCAAGTTGTTAACAGTATCAATCACCAAGCATAGAGAAAAGCCATAACAAAATATATCAGAAAGAAAGGAGAAGGCTGTATTTAGGACTAACCAGCTCTGAGCAGCCCACGGGAACACGATGCATTTCTCAAGGACCCACTTATGGCAAGCACCTTGAACATTCTTCTCTCCGGACACCCTCCATCATCTTTGCCATTTATTTCATCTACGATTTTACTCTTATTTTTTCCTAATCTCCTCCAAAAAAACAGCTTTCCAAAACAAAGGCGGCTATTGTAATCCATCTGGCAAGTTGCCCTTCTCAAAAACTTAGCCGGCTATGCCTTAAGAAAGCCCCGCAGAGAGCTCTATTTATACGAAAATATATGGTGATCAAGCCACTTAATTAGTGCTGAAGCCGAATTAAACCCCTGTAATAAGAGAGCTTTTAAGCTGTCAATTCCAGTCTCCACGTTACAAATTGGTATGGAATTTGGCGCGACTTTCGTAGCGGGTTAACGTGTTTTTTGGGGAGCCATAATGGCAGGAGCATCAGTGATTCCAGGTGGGACCACTAAAGTGCTGCGCACATGAGAAAGGTAAAAGTATTATAGTTTAATCAATTATTGCACTAAAGAGGCCCATTCATTATACGATGTACCCGCCTCGAACACCTCAAAAGTTGCAGCGAGCATGTGGAGTTTTGAGCGAAGGACCAAATCCCTTGCGATATTTTTTATTTATTTATTTGTCCATCACCTTTCATTTAAAAATCCTCCACCATTATATATTTAACATTCTCTTTATTTTAAATGTTAACTATAGTAGAAAAAAGAAATATCAAAGATAATCGATATATTTATTATATTTATTTAAATATTAAAGATAGTTTATAGATTTATTATATTTATTTAGAATTTTGAAAATTTGTTTAAAATTTTATTTTATATTTAATTAATCAAAAAAATTGATTGTATTTTATTTTTTAGAAACATAAATATGGTTATATGGTCATATGATCATCAAATTAATTTTTGTATAGGATTTAATAGGGAAGATATACCAATTTAATCAACGTCCAATCAAATCAAAGCTTTATTATTTTCTCTCAAATGATGGAAATGTATTTAATTTTATTTTAAATTTTTAATTTACATATTTACAACTTATAAATTGGGAATAGACAAGAATTACGTTACAGTTAATCTTTACTATAATTATTAAAAATGATTTTATGAACTGTATGAACTAACATTATATTTATTATCAATGTAATTTATTTTAAGAATAAAATGTGTAAACTAATAAAATAGTCAGCATTGTTTTAAATATGATAATCACAACGTGTTGAAGAGTCATACAAATGCCAAAAGTAAGAGAAGAATAATAAAATATAGAAGAAGCAAAAAATAAAAAACTATAGATTAATTTAGATATGAATTCAAACTTAAAAACCATATAAGAATTGTAAAGTTAAGAGTTTGAATTATTTTTTATGAAAAATTGTCTCTTAAGGAGTTGAATGTGTAGTTCGATGATATAATATCTTAATGCTTATAAGTTGTGATTACTTTCTTCAAGCAAGATTGTGTTAGATGGTAGAGCATTCCTTTTAAAATTATCTATGAAAAAGGTGGTAACATAGGTAAAACATCTAAAATGAACTTGCAAGATAAAATAAATAATAGAAATTAGTTAGATGTATTTATTTTGAAGTATGTTTTTGAAATTAATTTTCTTTAAAAAAAAAAAAAAAAGTAGATGAATAATGTATTGATGTACCTTAGTTGTTGTTTTTTATATCGACATGTACAATAACTTTGTGGTAGTTAAGTGTAAATTATCCTTGAATAGAAATATTCATTGTAGCTAGATGATGACAACTTCACCCATCATCTAATCATCATGTGAGATTTTTGTTAATAAAGGTAGTACTGACTTCACTGGGGGGCCTATAAGAATACATTATAGACTAATAATTTTTATAATTTTAAATTGTAAATTAGGCAATGACAATAGGCATAGGATCTCCTTTTCTAAAAATAAGAACAATAATTTCCCCACCCCTAAACAGGTTGTGTTGGTGTAGGCCCTCTCTATCTCTATATATAGGAAACTAACTCAATCCCCATCTATATATAGAGAGAGGGGTGGCCAAAGAAACTATATATTGGGTGGCCCCTATCTATTCTATATGGACTCCCATATATATAGAGGGGGGCTCCATTTAATTATCAAATGGATAATCCTTACACATGTAGCTTCAGCGTACTTAGGTATGATAAGAGCTTAAGTGGGTGCAAGGGCGAGTTCCACCTAAGGTTCAACTGAGTGCCACTGCGATTTCTCCTATAATGAGTTCCACAGTGAGTTACACTTAGTCTAACTGTGAGTTCTCTAAGTTAACTCCCCCTAATTTTTATTTATATTTCTCTTCACCAAGCTGATGTAATAGAGCAGAGCAAAAATTGGTAAATAACGTAGTCTAATACATTAGGGAATTATTTCACATCTTCTTGCATATTTCTGAATACAAGCAGGGTCATTATAACAAAATACTTATGTGCTCACTCTACCAGAAGATCACCTACTGACCTATTCTAACATAGTATCAGAGCATAAGGTTATGTTAATGAACATCAAGTTTATTTGTTCGATTTTTATTTTGTATTCTTTTAAATAAATAAAGAAGAATTTGCATATTCTTAGTATTAGCTTCTGCATGTATTGATTTCAGTAAAGTTCTCCTCTTAGCTCTGAACCATGTTAGAATAGGCCAGTAGTTGATCTTCTCGTAGAGTGAGTACACAAAGAATTTTGCAAATTAATGACTCTACTTGTATTCAGAAATAAACAAGACGTGCCATAATTTTTTGATGTATTAAACTGTGTTGCTTACCAATATTTGTTTTACTTATTTACAATAGTTTGGTGGAGAGGAATATAAATAAAGAGAAGGGGGAGTTAACTCACATGAGAAGTCTCTGTGGGACTGAGTGTAAATTATTGTAGAACTCATAGGAGAACTCACAATGGTACTCAGTTGAACTCTAGGTAGAACTCGAAGTGCAACTCACCCTCTCACCCACTTAACCTCTTATCACACCTAAGTAATTTGAAGATGCATGTGTAAGTATTATCTAGTTAATAATTAACTGGAACAATTAATATTCTAAACCAAATTTAAAGCTATCAATTTCCAAGATACATTTGTTGTAAATGAGTTCGAAGGGCTTAGAATATATATTTTCAATTGACAATATTCTTTCTACATTTAAAAAAATAATTACAAAATATTAAAGTATAATATAAAATTAAGGTAACCATAATATTTTATAAAGATTTGAAGAAAAAACAATTTTTTTTATTTTATAAACACTATTAAACCTAAATATAGAGCTAATTTCATTGGATATTTAATATACATATTTTAACTCCCCTTGTGCACATGTATTTTCAACTCACGTACAATTCAATAACTTATCTATGTTTACATGGTACTAATTAATTCACGAGCTGTAAAAAACGGTCAAAACACAATCAGAAAGAAGAAAGTTGGGGTTGGGTCTAGACAACAATATCCATTGCTACGAGGCGAATAGAGTACACTGCCCACATCCTTAGAACATGCTCTGAGATGCTTTTTTCCCTACATATATGCAACACTTGAGTGTGACCAAAGGAAACTCTTATAGTTTTATCAATTATTGCACCAAAGAGGCCCGTTAATTATAGGATGGACCCGCCTCAAAAGTTACAGTGAACATGTGCAGTTTTGAGTGAAGGACCAAATCAAATGGAAGTTTTGTTTTTATTTTATTTTATTCCCCATGGTGGTTGAGTTGGTGGATATGGCCACTGCCTCTCATAAAAAATTGATGATCATTATTTATCCAAAATTGCCCTTCAAATGTTAGTTCAAATATTAGTATAGTTTACGGTAGAAGAAATAAATTTTTAGAGATAATCTATATATTTATTTTATTCATTTAAATATATTTTAAATATTTATTATATTTATTTAGAGTTTTGAGTGTTTGTCTAAAATTTCATTTCATATTTGATTTATAAAAAAAAAAAATGATTATATTATATTGTTTAGGAACACAAATATGGTTATATGGTTATTAGATTAGTCTTTGCCTAGGACCTAATACGGAAGATTCAAATGCTTTTCAATGCAATACCAATTTAATTATAGTCCAATCACATCAAAGCTTTATTATTTTCTCCCAAATGATAGGGATGCATTTAATTTTATTTTAAACATTTAATTTACATATTTTTGGCTTATAAATGGAGAATAGACAAGGGCCACATATCAACTAGTCCCTACTATAATTATTGAAAAGTATTTTATGCACTGTATGAGTTAGCATCATATTTATTGTTAATGCAAATTATTTTAAGAACAAAATATGTGTAAAATAATAAAATAATCACCATCATTTTAATTATGTTAAAAATGCAATTAGCTGAAGAGTTATACAAATGTGGAAAATAAAAAAAAGAATAATAAGATAGATAATAAGCTAAAAATAAAATTTTATATATTAATTTAGATGTAAATTCAAATTAAAAAAACATATAGGTAATGTAAAGTCAAGCTTTAAATTAATTTTTAATGAATAATTGTCTCGTAAGGAGTTGAATGTGTAGTTCGATGATATAATATCGTAATTTTTATAAGTTGTGATTATTTTGTGGAAGCAAGATTGTGTTAGATGGTAGAGCATTCCATTGATAAGTATTTATGAAAAAGGTGGTAATGTGGTTAAGACATCTAAAAGGAACTTCCATAATAAAACAAACAATAGAAATTAATTAGATGTGTGTATTTTGAAGTATGTTTTTTAAATTAAATAAATTAAAAAAAATAAATGAATAATATATTGATGTATGGTAGTTGTTAATTTTTATGTTAACTTGTACATTGACTTTGTGTTGGTTAAGTGTAAAATATCTTTAAATAGAAAATATTCATTGTAGGTAGATGACGACAACTTTGTTCATCTTGTAGTCATGGTGTGAGATCTATGTGAATGCAGGTAGTATTATCTTCATTAGTGAGCCTAAAAGAATACATAACAGAATGGTATTTTTTATAAATTTAAAATTTCAAATCAGATAATAGCAATAAGTATAAGAACTTCTTTTTTTATGATAACAATTTTTTTTTTCCTTTAAATAAGTTAAAAGGCTTTCAATTGCTAACTACATTAGTTGAAAATGAGTTTAAAAATCTTAAAAATATATTTTTACAATTAACAATGTTCCTTTTATATATTAAAAAAGAATTACAAAAAATTAGAATATAATATAAAATTAAAGTAGACCATAACATTTCATATACATATGAAACAAAATTAATTTTATATATTTATAAATTTTATTGAATCTAAATATAAGGCTAGTTTCATTGGATATTTAATATACATATCGGACATGAAAACTAACGATTATTCGAGTTTTAGCAAAAATAATCTTGTTGACCTGAATTGGCACTTTGTTTTCTAGGGAAAAAAAAAAAAAAAAGTTATACTTTAGGTCAGCGGGAAGAACTAAATAGCATTATTATTTAGATAGTATATGACTAATGATAATTTCAGCAAGCTTTTAATATTTAGAGATTTAAAAATTAATAAAATTAAATATTTTTCGAGTACATGAAGTCAATGTCTATATATGAAACTATATTATTAAAAGAATTTTTATTTTGAAAAATAAGTGTGTGGTGTCAAGTTCATGCAAAAAGTAATTTCACATAAAACGAATTGTGTGACAGTGTAATAGTTCTATGCATATTTGTGACCAGATAAAAGAGAACAATAGTTTTATTGTAGCAGGCACAAAAAAAGGACTCTAAAGTAACCAAGGGTGTCTTTAGCCTTGAAACATAAATCAATGAATTAATAACAAGACGGTTTCATTGCTTTGACCGAATATTCTATCAACACATCAACTTCGCCAAAAGAGGATCCAAGTGCTTGTGAAAAATAGTCTTCAACACTTTAAAAGAACTAAATCATTTAGAAAAGTGATACAATACTTTCTCTGAAGATTAACCACATAAAAATAACCATTTAGAAAAAGGACACAATAATCTCTTCTAAGACTAACCATACAAAATAAGTGGTTATGGTCCCCAAGATATCACCAATAAACATCAGAAATTTTCAAAATTTATTTTTATGGAAATTAAATTCTGGAATAAATATCTTATTATTAAGATGCTTGCAATTCAATGAATATCTGATTAAAAAAAAAATGAAAATAACGAACCTGTACCGTCAATCACAGAAAACAGAACGGGCAAAAACTGGATGCCATCATCTAAGAATATTTTAATCTTAAGCCAACCCCTAGACATGACCTATTATGAGTCCTAATAAGGAGGGCACCTTTCTTGGCACAGGTCATTCATTATTCTGATTGGCGTCCTGACAGACGTTAGCCCTAGTTGTCGGATTAAATCTATCGAGATAGAAATCTTCTTGTATGAAACTCTCTTAATTATTTTTATGGAAACCGTGGTTTCCTTTGGGAAATGCAAGTAATTAAAATAATTTCCTGCGCCGTGTGGAAACAGAAGTTTCAGGGGAGGTGGCACGATGGGCTAGCACAACATTCACAGCTGTTAAAAATGCCCTTGCAGCCAAACACCAAGCAACGCGCTTCCTAATGCTTCAACTAATCATTTAGTGCTAAAAATTGGTAGTTTAGACACACTAAAATGGTGGGTTTCACCATTTAAAACAGGGACTCCTTCTTCTTAACGCAACCAACATTGAAGCCCCACTGAACAGTCAATTTTCAGTATGCTTGCAGCGTGCTTCCAACCTGTGACAGAATTCATGTTTTGAATGTGACTGAGCATTGGTTTGTGCTTCATTCATGCTATTATCCTATGCACGTCTTGAAGTCTTTTCTTATGTCTTTCTGAGCTTCTTTACAACTTATTTTTATTTTACACGAAGTGCTAAATATATCATATGTTGTTAAATTACCCTGCAATTCATTTTGAGTTCCCTTCTTCATTATCAATATTCATTCAGATTACAGAAAATATACAATTTAGAATAGTGATTTAAAAATACATTTTTCAATGAGGGAGTCTTGGGACTGCTTATTAGTACCTGACTTCGGCTAGGTACTATATCTTTCGCTGTAACGAATTAATTGGCATTGCAGAATGTGTCCCATGAATATAATTGATTTCCTTATGAAAATTGAAACGGTTTTATAATGTTCTGATGAAATTTTTCATTATTTTATTGTTTTTGTAGTTAATGGTAAACAGTAATTAGATAAGTTTTCCACTATCCAATCAAAACTTTTTAAATTTTTTATAAATTTGAATTGTACAAAATTATGGTCATACACAATTGAATTGTATAAAGATTATCACATCATAATTTTTATCGTGACCGTGTCTCCGCGCCAAGGCAAGTGGAAAATTGCACTGACAGCGGCCACCACTATGCAAAAGTGAAGACATGTGGATGTGATTGCCATTTCCATAGGCGAAAATGATGGAGAACAGAATAACGCAAGAATTCTGACTCTAAAATATCCATGAATCATTTTTTTTTTATTTAGCAAGTATATAGTTTCCTAATGCTAGTCTTCTCAGAGTATCATGAAATTGGTGGAGCCGGGCAACAAGAGCTATGCACAGAGACATGGATGCAATTTTATTTATACTGTTTGAATTTACGAGACTATCTGAGATATGTAATTAGTACAAAAATACGATTAACAAAACCGTTTGCTTGGAATTGCATGTTCACATATTAATGAGGCTGTTTTTGGATAATTATCAGGCCCTGTTACCTGCACCAGCTACATAATTGCTCCTAACAATTTCTGTTACTATTGCCAGGTTTTCCTTTTACACATCCTGCAAATGTATTTTACAATGTGGATTCCAACTACTATGCTAGACTATTTTTTATTATTATCATTTTTTTAATAATTAGATGGAAACATTGATAATGATATTAAGAAACATTAGTAAATATCCTCTAAAAAATTGGCCCTCAATTCTGCACAAATTTAAAAATCCCTATATACCATTCAGATGCTCTTAAAAAAAAAAACTTATTCAAATCTATGAACTTACAACTCAACACAAGCCCCCTTGAATGGTTGAAGGGAGCGTGAAAGCTCTCCATTAGTAATTCCACGAAAAAATCTTAAATAAATCAAAGAAATCGTAGCTTCAAGAATTTTTATCATATATATTTTTTCAAATGCCAATCTACCCTAGAAATCCTATAGGCAAGGAAGGGAAATATTTGACGAAATACCTTAAATAATGCAACCTCTTGGGTTAGTGCCATCTCACTGGAAATCTTTGCCCTGATAACTAGAATGAAGAAGCCTAAAGCTCAAGGGCTTAACAGGAAAAAGATGCAAGATATTGAAGTAGAATAGGTCACGAATTAGGCCAAAATTCATAATGTAGGATATATATATATAAATATAGACCTGCTTTATACAGTTAAAAACCCCACGTTATCTCCTTCAAGTTAGCAGGGTTTGAGATTCTTCATAGCAATTGCAATGTATTCGAACAAAAAATTGTTCCTCTATTACAGGTGACTCCTCAACAATTTGAACAGTGTGACTTTGAAAAAGAAGATGAAACTCATATTGCAAAAGACAAGGATTACTAAAACGCAGTCAAGCTAAGTTGCTAGAGAATGGTGATGACAAAAATAGAGAAGTAGAAGAGCAAAATGCAAATATGCAAAAGAGCATAAAGAAATATATATGAGCTTCCACGGAAATGCAAAATGCTCGTGAAGATGCAGGATGGTCTACTCGCAGGGCATTTTCATTCATTAAAAAAGGGATAAAGGAAAAAAATTAGACAATATCCAACTGTTATAACTGTAACCCCCTACTGACACCTGTAGGACGTGTTCCAATCCTATTTAAATTTGTTTATTTTTATGTCAACTATCAGCTAAGACGCGGTATATGCGAACTGAAATGCTTGTGTGTCAATCATGATTATAATCCCAAACGTCTGCCATGTATTTTGGAAAGGCCAAACATCTGCCATGGATTTTGGAAACTATCATTTGCCTTTAATAAACTTTATTTAATATATAAGTTACCAAGCATTGGTATTAATAAAAAATAAAATAAAAAATATGTCTTGCCTTCATGAAATAAACAACTCATGCATGAGTGCTTCTTTATTTAATTCAACATCTTTTTTCATTGATAATTATGCGGGGAATTTTTGTTCAATACAGGAAATATTAATTAAAATATTTTTACTTCGCGTTTTTTTTCCGGTATGGGTAGAACTATATGGTCAGTATTGGTAACATTTATTTTTTATCATGATAATGTTAATTTTTAATTATAAAATCATAAAAAGAAAAATTAGGTATTCACTCCAAGAAAATACATATAAATCTTTTCAGACTTCCACCATTCCAACCTTTGCTAAGAATATTTCCAACCTATATTAAAATAGGAGTTTGATTATGACGAGTAGTTAAATAAGATTGCCAATTTCTCATATATATATATATATATATATATATAATTTTGTCATTTTATTATTTATTATAGAATAATTATTTGATTATAGCATTTGATTATTTATTATATAATAATTATTTCGTTATGTTTGCCAATTTAAAATTAGATATTCATTTATATTATACAATTTTCTTTATAAAAAAAGATTAATAGATACAATTTATTTTTTCCTTTCCTTTTAAATTATTTCTATATGATATAAATGATTTCAATAAATGTTCTTATTGATTTATTAAAAATATTTTATTTATTATTGAAAATATGGAAAACCAAATACAAAAATTGTCATTTCTAATTACTGCAACCAATCATATTTTTATTAATATTTATAACTTATTCCTTATCCGTAGAAAACCTAATGACATTTGATATAAATCCTACAATTACAATCAAGAAATTTATTTTTACTACTGTGTAGCTTTTGTTATAAAGGTCATGCTTAAAGCTAAAAATCCAAAAATTTAAATTAATATGCAAATAAGACACCTGGCAAGTATAAACTCATCTTCATAAATAGCCTTGACTTACCAAGCTGAAGCTTCAAACATTTGATCAGTTTGGGAATAGGTGAATAAATGACAATTAGTTCCTTCTTAGAAGCTCAGAATAATAAGCTATAGTTACCCACTTTCTTGTTGAATCGTTTATTTTTATGGCTAGCACTATGCACGGTTTACAAATGTTAAGCCAAGTGTTATTAATATGGAAATTAAAATATATTTATAGAAAGTGCATGCATGAAGTAAACAGGGTTGCACCTGATCCACCTAGTTTTATTGGCCCACCCAGAGTTGTACGGTGTGGTATCTCACCCCTCTTTGCATAAAGTCATGAGATAGTGTTTTTTAGCTCCATCTGAACCTTAAACACCTCTACCTCCTTACGTGGCAAAGGAGCAATATATGGATTCAAATTACTCGTCGAATAAAAATTCTTCAAAAATCTTTCTCACTGCAAAGCATCCATCAAGCAATCTGAAGCTTCCTTGGTCGATTTGCTTGCCTTTTCTGTGGTGGCAAATGTTGGTTAACTGCTGTTGAATACTGAGTTTAGAGTAATTAAATTCATGTTTTTGTTCTAAATATATAAATATATGCATTTAAGTTGTTTTTAGAACAATAAAATTTTAGAAAGGTTGAATTAAGTTAAGTTAATTTTTATACAGGTTTGTTTTGTTTGTTTGTTTGTTTTCATTTTTATTTTTTATTTTTAAAAAAAATATTGTATTTGATTTTTATTATAAAGAATGATTTGAATAATTTTAATAAGTAATTTTATTGTGATCGTTCTATATTTTTTGAGTTCTACTGTGAATTCTTATTTTCTAGTTATGTAGTGGTTTATTTTTATATATTTAAAAATCATCAATTAGTATCAGAGTTTAGTTTGGGTGGTTGTTTTCTATTTCATACCTTTCTAACAATTGATCATATCAAATTCTAACAATTTTTATATTAAAATTTAGTGGAAATGATTATGATTATTGGCGCATTAAGATGATGACTCTTTTAACATAAAAAGAATTACAGGAGATTGTATAAATTGGTTATGATGAACCAATTAATTGGGTCATTGTTCTAGTTCATGATATGCAAGCCAAAAAAGAAGCTAAGAAAAAGAACTCAAGTTTTATTTCATATTCAAACCTCTTTAGACAATAGCCTATTTCCAAAAATTGTAGGTGCAATGATAACTAAGGTTGCCTGGAAGATTGTACAAGAAACTTACCAAGGTAGTGACCAAGTCAAGGTGGTTGATTGCAAACATTCAAGAGAGAATTTGAAGATCCCAGAAGCTAAAAGTGTGGGTGATTTTTGTGTAAGAGTAAAGGATGGAGTCAACAAGATGGCTACACTTGAAGAAATGTTGAACAAAGAGGTTATGGTAAAAATGATGTTAAGGTCTTTAACAACAAGGTGGAATGATAGTGCCATCATTATTGAAGAAAATAAAGATTTGACTACTCTTGAGTTTGATCACTTGGTTGGATACTTTATGTCCCGTGAAGAATGCCTAATAGACACATTAAATGAAAGTGATGAGAAGGCTTTTGCCTCAAAATTAAAGATCACAAAGAATGAAGGTAACAACACTAGAAATAAGAATATCCATGTACAAGACAAAGACAATATCAAAGGCAATCAATGACAAAGTAAAGACATGAATTACAATTATTCAAGAGGATACAATTAATCAAGAGGATACAGAAGAAGAAGAGGTGGTTCAACTACAAGAAGAAGAGGTAGAGGTAGATTTGATAAGAGAAATATTCAATGTTATTACTGTCATTGGTATGGTCACTTTTATTGGGAATGTAGATTAAAAACAAGAAATTAAAATAGAAGTGATAATTATGTTAATAAGGATGGTGATGCTTCATGCAATTTATTCATTTCATATGACAAAGCTAAAAACAATCCTAATGAGGCTTGGTATCTAGATTCAAGCTATTCCAATCACATGTTAGGGAATAATGTGTTGTTTTCTACAATGGGTAGAAGTTTCAAAACCAATAACAAGCTTGGTGATGATAAAGTTTTGGAGATTGCAACAAAAGGAACCATGAATGTGAATCCTACAGAATGTAAGAAAAGTATTAATGATATTTATTATAAACCAAAGTTGAAATATAATTTATTGAGTGTTGGACAACTATGTGAAAATAACTATAAGGTGGTTTTTGATGATAAGCAATGCATGATCTATAATTAAAATCAATGAGATAATGTTACAATTGTAACTATGTCTAAGAATAAAATGTTCTCATTGAAGTTTGGAGAGCATAGTAACACCCTTAAAAATATGGCATATGTAGATAAAAGTTAGTTATGGCATCTTAGGTATAGACACTTGAATTTTTAAAATTTGAAGTTACTAACATCACAAGAATTGATTTATGGTTTGCCCAAAGTTGCAGACCATAATGAAGTTTGTGAAGGATGTGTTAGAGGCAAACATGCAAGATAAAAGTTTCCAAAATGTAGTGCATGGAGGGCTTATCATCCACTTCAATTGGTTCATTGATATTTGTGGTCTTATGCAAACAAATTTTTTGGGTAAGTCATCATATTTCATTACATTTATTGATGATTATTTAAGAAAGTGTTGGGTTTATTTTTTGAAGCAAAAAAGTGAAACATTTGATACATTTAAAAGATTTAAATCCCTTATAGAGAATGAAAGTGGTTACAAAATAAAGTGCTTAAGGGATGACCATGGAGATGAATTCCATTCAAAAGATTTTATGAATTATTTTGATTTGAATGGCATCAAAAGGCAAATCATAACTATACACACCCCTCAAAAAAATGGTGTGGCTAAAAGGAAGAACTATATAGTGGATGAAATGGCAAGGAGCATGTTACAAACAAATGGATTGAACAAATCTTTTTGGGATGATGTAGTTGCTACAACAATATATATTATAAATCAAAGTCCTACTAGCATACTTGAAAAGATGACTCCATAGGAAGCATGATATGAAAATAAGTATAATATCAAATATTTCAAAATTTTAGATTGTTTAGCTTATGTTCATGTAGTTAATCAGAAAAGGAATAAATTAAATCTAAAGAGTGAGTCTTGTATTTTTGTTGGGTACAATGAAGAAAGAAAAGCTTATGAGATTTATAATCCTATCATTAATAGTGTACTTGTGTCAATAGATGCTATTTTTGATGAAGGGGGAGTGTATGGTCATGACAAAGATAAATACAATATTAAGAAGTCTAAATATGTTTTTATTGATGGTAATTATTATGATATTGCTAATGAGGAGCTCACTAGTACTTTAGTGCCAAGTTATACAAGTCCATTAACTAGCCCTTCATCTAGTGCATATATTACAAGTACAGTTCTAGCTTCAAATACAAATCCATTAAATAGCCCCTCATCCAATACATGCATTTCAAGCACAACTCCAGCTTCAAGTCCTAGTTCCTCAATGAAAGTAAAAAGTTTAAGTGTATTAGCATACAAGAAGCCAAACACATGAAAAATGCCCAAGAGGTGAGATAGTAAATTATGCTTTAATTATACAAGATCATTTTGAACCATCATGTTTTGAATATGCATGCACTAATGATGTTTGGGTGTAAGAAATGAAAGAATGATTGGATTCTATTCATAAAAATGATACTTATAAACTTATAAAATTTCCACAAGACTAAGTACAATAGTGATGGTAGTGTTAAAAGACACAATGCACATCTTATTGTAAATTTTTTCACTCAAAGATATGGCATAGATTATGAAGAGACATTTTCACTAGTTGCAAGACAAAAGATGATTAAAATGATGATTTCACTAGTAGCTCAAAATAAATGGAGCATACATCACATGGATGTGAAAAGTGTCTTATTGAATGGGTAATTAGAAGAGGAAGTCTATGTAAAATAGCCACAAGGGTTTTTACTACAAGGTAAAAAGGACCAAGTCTTCAAGTTAAATAAATCTTTGTATGGCCTCAAACAAGAACCCAAAGCATGATATTCAAGGATTGATGGATATTTCTAGCAAAATGGATTGAAAAGAAGTAAAAGTGAGCCTACTCTTTACTAAAAATAAGAAGGTAATGATATCCTTATTATAAGTTTGTATGTTGATAATTTGTTGTATATAGGAAATAATATTAAGATGAAATATGAATTCAAAATTGCAATGATGAATAAATTTGAAATGAAAGATTTATCTCTCATGAAATTATAAATAATGAAAATAAGATTATTCTAAGAACCAAAGAATCTAAAACATTCACAACAAAAGCATCACAAGAGGCTGCAATGATGAAATGCAAAGACAAAACAAATCATATGATATTCAAAATAAGACATGTAAGTATAATGGAGAGACCTTGCATAAATAATCAAGGAATTATAAGAAACAGACCCAACTAACTAATGTGAGATAAATTCACAAAGGACAAAACTAGGAAAATTCGAAAAAAAATTTAAAACCTAGTAAGCATGAAAATATACTCTAACACCCCCCTCAAGTGAAACTAAGGGCTAAAAATACCCAAAAAAGTGGCATATCTAAAGTATGAGTCCTAAAAATAAGGCCTAATCAGGTACTCATGTAGAATATATATCCATGAAATAAATAAAGAATATGTCCTCATGAACACCCCTAAAAACAACTTCTGAAACCCCAAGCATGCTATGTAACTCATGTTGTCACTTGGATTTGCACCCTTTGAGGAGATGTCTCAGCTCTTTTCATCCAAGTGACATAATTGAAACACCTCTAGGCTATGAGTGAGCCTAAGAATGAGATGAATCTCTAGATAGGGCTAGCTCCCTTGATGTACCACTTGTAGAGCACTACTACACCTAAACTTGTGAGGAAAAAGGGATAAAGAAAAATAAAACCAAACTATTATAAAGGAGGTGATACACAATTTTTTTTTTTTTATGACTACCAACTATGTGGGACTAACCAAACATACACTTCTCCAATCTGCATCTTCTCACATCAATATTACATTATGAGGTTGTGATGAATGTTTAGGCTAGGAGGAATAGACAACAAGCCTATAATGGCACTATTTGAATAGACTAACTCACTCAACCTTGACACATCATAAAATACTTCACATGTCCTACAATAAGAAGCTTTCCAACTACAAATAAGTGAAAGAATGAAACAACAATGCTAAGGAACTACAATTCATCATTAAGAAAAATCAATCATGCAAGTAAAAAACACTATGAACAATCATGAAAGAGGTAAAAATTAGTAGTCTTATTGATCAAATTTTATGAAAATGAGCATGGATTCATCGTACTGAGGTGGAGCATCATTTACAAAGGTCAAAATGGCTAGTTCTTATAGAACTTGAGAGATAGAGGAGAAAAGAGAAGTCCAAAGGTCACAAGGACACTTGTAAATCTGATCAAATGAGTTACATATGCATGAGAAGAAGATGTGAAATTAAAAATTCAAGGTTAGGAAGCACAAGTGTCATCTCAAGTAATGAAACTCATGAAAAGTGGCGTGGAAGTTCTCATTTTGGCTTAGAAAATTGTCTTCATGATTTACCTCTATTTTAATGTCTCAAAACTAATTATAGATAGGTATAGTGATTAGAATGAATGAAAAGGTTTTCAAATATGCCTCTATATGCATTTATTTTATTCCTACTCATCTGGAACCTTTTGGAAGTGAGCCATCACTACCTATACTCTAAAAGCTCATCTTTCACACACCCTACACTCTAGGCCTCAAAATTGGCTTCAATTTTCCATAAAAATATGTGGAATAGACTGGATGACACTTGGAAAGACTTTCCATGGCCTTAGAATACTTAGGCACACCTTAAAAATCCAACCACTTGAAGTTTCCACAATTCTCACTATCATGCTCATAATGCCAATCTGGAATGGTTGAGATGAAGCAGCTAGTTGAGGCACTTAGGGGTTATTCCAAGGCATGAAATTGACATTTTTAGTTGTCTTAAGTCCTAATATTCCCTTCCATGTAATGTTCATATCTTGAAACCTCTTAGAACTTGTACAAAACACAAAACAATTAAAAATACCATGTTTATACCCTGTCCATATATATTTCATACAACTCATCCTGATGGTAGGGAGCTTGACTAAGTCCTCTACAACCTCTAATAATCATTATATGCCAAATATTCCATTTAAGTGCATTATCTCCTCAATCTTCTCAAACTGGTCATTAGCAAGGGTTTTGCAAGGGTTTATACCTATTTACCCTCTTAAGCTTTGTTCATAAATATGGGACATTGAATTTGAAAATAAATTCCACAATATCAAATTATAGGTTCCCTGTCAAATTATCTAAAATTCCTTGGCCTCCATGTAAAGTCTTATGAAAGATGTGAGCATTTGAAATCACCTTATTGAGCTAGTCTTCACATTTTGCATAGGTTTGATTTGGTCTTGAGCCGAAAATGGCCTTAATTGTGTTTTTTTATGCACTCCAAAAACTTTAACACAAATTTTATGATCCCAAAATCCTTCCCAAATGGATTATAATGCATATCCAAGGCTATAAATGTAAGCAACTTCCCATTTGGCCTTAGGCTTAAACCCTGCCTAATAGGTTTGATTGTAACCCCTGTGCTATAGGCCATCCCCAATTGGCCTTATTTGAATTCCAATATATTGAAAAAAAAATTTAGTGAACACATAAACATGAATAAATAGGTTATAATGATCATCTCAAGGTGGAAGTGAAAATGGTTCTCCATTTGGCTTTAGGCTTAGACTATGCTTGACAGGGCTGCTTGCATACTTGAGGGTTTGGGATACCCTGTTTAGATTCACATTTTATTACTTGACTTATCATATTTTCATATGTGTCATACAACTTCCTACACCTTCTTGAAAGGTTAAAGCATGTCCGGGTTGACCCTTTCATCTATATTTTTTAAAATTGCAAGTTTTATGCACAAGGGGAAGTACCCTTTGTCTGAGATAAAACATAGCATACTTCCACTATTTACTCAAAACATTTGGATGTTTGAGAGGGTTATTAAAGTTTTAAGGATTATATATACAAAATTTTATCCCTTTATCTTATCAATATCCCCCACAACTTCAATAAAACCTAAGACAAACTATGCAAAAAGGGACTGTGTACAATGTTTCCTCCAATAGACTATATGATGCTTGTTTGAGTCCTTTCCCTATTTGATATTCACTATGAGAATGTCATGAGGATATTTTTAATATTATGGAGATGATCCAATATTAATTCACCTCTCTAACCACTCACATACTCTTCCATATGCTCCTTATACTCTTGCTTGGTCTAGAATGTATTTGACTATATTTCTTGTTCTTTGACACCATACCTGTAGGTGATGTTTGATATTGTCATGAGCCTATTTATATCTCACAAGGTCATTTTTTAAGTTTTTTGACCTACTCATTCCATATTTGAATTAAGTCCATGTCAAAAAACTTAACCTTTTTGCTCTCTACCCTTCATAGTCAACTACAGTTGACTGTGTTGGGCACTGTAGGTGCCTTTTATCTATAAAACCTATGTTATGTAAGCCATGGATACTCTATAAGATTTTTATGAACATATATTTGGGCATTGAAATCTATCATCCTATTGAAACTTCATGCCTAAGCTTGCTTCATAGACTGTATACATCTACAATCAGTTGTAGATGGATGTTTACTTGTGAAAAGACCGTTGTAGGTGCTAATGAGACTCAAATCATTGCATATCAACTCATATTGATGGTAATTTATGTCACAAATGTTCCTTTCAACTATTTGGAACTATATACCCCTAGAAACCTCTTAAGAATGCCATTATATTTCATACTATGCAATGTGAACACTTTCTCAAGTTTGAGCACTAAGTTGGTTGTAGATGACTATGCTTAAGCCATATGTATGGACTGACTCATCCTTGGTGAATGTAAAATACCCTTCTATGCACTTACATGATGCTTTACATGGAAATTATGTGTCCATTAATGCAATTATACTATCCCACTCTAATAGTATATATTAAAACTCATTAGATTGATTTTGGAGACCAACTTAGCTCACATGGTTGTAGATAGCACTAAGTGATTTCAGTGTTTAGAAGGCAACTTGGGACATATTTAAAACCAATCTCTCCAACTCAAAAACCAATCTTATTTTCAAAATAAAAGTACCTATGTAGGAGATTAAAAATTAATGTATTTGGAGGTCCTAGAAACTAATGCAACTCTATATGAGGAACCTCAAAAAAGGGCTTGGACCTCTGTTTTGATAGTTTTGGGGAACTGTCCCAAAGTGATATAAACTTGATCCAAGTCCATTTTAGTTTATATAATTTCCAAAAATTAATTAAACATTATTAAAAATTATGATGAAGCATGTTTAGACTCTCCAAACATCAGAGAATTCTCAAGCACACATTTCATGTTCCTCCAAGAAGTGGCAGGTCATATAACTGTTGTAGGTGGTCATTTGCTAACTTGCATTGATCTCTTAGCTCATAAAGTGATTATTGAATTTGTATTTGGAATTTAATATTACTAAAATAAATATATGAGCAAGAATACATTACTTCACTTCATTTTTGAACCATAACACAGAAGAAAACCTTAATAATTGGAAGAAATGACTGCAACTCCACTCTTTTGCCTCTCTTTGCAAAATGAGATAGTTGAGATATCAAATAATTATAATATGCGAAATAAATAATGGATAACATGAGATAAGGGAGTCAAAATCATCTGAAACCAATCTCAGTAACTGTATTATACATAATCATCCAAATAAGAGCAAAACATGCAAGGTGCATAGATTAACAAGCAAAAAAACATAATCGACTTTATAAGGATGGATCATAAAGCACAAAATTACATTATTAAAAATATCATTATGTAAATTAATCTCTCTAAGTTTAATTTCACCTCCCAAATGTGTTTAACCTAGAATTTCTCCAACTATTCGTACCAAGCATAAACCTGCATAAACTTGCTGACTGGTTTTGTGTGTTTAGAAGGGTGAAAAAGGAACAAAATAGTTTTAGCCAAATTTTGACACTTTAAAAGTAATTAAAGCATGTAAATGGATCTCAGGAAGCTTAAGATTCATATCATGACCTTATTCCATGTGTCACACTCCCTTATGGGTCGTACAAGTGCCAAACTCTTCCTTTTTTAAAGAAAACTACCTTTTCTTCTAAAGAATTTGTCACTTTAAAGTTATGAATAGTTTATTTAAAGAATAATAAGACACATGGAACATTAAATCACCATTTTAAACCTTAAAAATTCCCAAGGATGCCATACAAGTCTCTAAATACTCTATTTTGACCCTCAAAATGACTCAAAATTATATAAGGACAAAAATGACTAGTGACCAAGGCTAATCTAACATGAAATCACACTAAATGACCTATAATACACCTTAAGACATATATATTAGACCCATAGAACACCTAAAAATAAATTTTTAACCTATAAGGATCTCAATTTGACCTATAGTGTCAAATTTGGTCAACAAATTGGTGACTCATAGGGGTAGCATGCATGCTATGCTAACTAGACTCGTAGCCTTCTCAGTCCATTGGGATTAGGGAGTAATCTTAAGTCTAAAAAACAAGAAGGATACCTTTGAACATTTACTACAAGCTTGGATCAAGACAAGACCAATTGACTACTTCAACCACATGAAACAAAAGACACACACAAGAAAAGCAAACACACCTGTGCTCAAAGCACTTAAGAAAAGTAGAAAGCAAAAAACTATGTATAACTAAAAACTAAGCATACTGACCTATTGGATCAAAGGGAAACTTTCAAACCTTCCTTGCTTCATTACATGAAGGATTTAATAAGACATGTGACCTTTTGACCTTTAGCATTGATGCCTCCATCTTCTTCATGATGTTTGACAACTTCATTGGCATGATGTTCACTGAGAACCAAACACTTCCATATAGGTTGGCTATGGATATGGACTCTTCTTACATCCAAATAGTCTCAACCTTTTCATGTACTTGGCCCTTGATGCACAATTTTGAAAATATGACAATCCTCTCAGCCTTACTCTCCTCCTTGGCATAATGTGTTTGATGTTTGGAAACACCAAGCTCTCCTTCACCATGTTCCCACATCCTTGAATGTGATTTTACCTCGGATGGAGCTCTTGAATATCTTTTAGGTACAACAAGATCTACCTTGACATCATTATCCATGTCTACAACTTATTTTACATTAGCATCATCAAATGGCTTCATGATAATAGGTTCTTTACCAGTAGGATGGCCTTTATCTTTATGTTTGATTTAACACTCAAGATCATGTTTATTAGACTCATCAATTTTTTTTTTCATAAGATATGAAATCTTTTGGAGAAAAAAAAACTTTACCCAACATATCAAATTCCTTACATATGACATTGAACTTCTGCCATAAATCTTCTTCCTCATGAATGTCATCTTTAAGAGTTATTTCCTCTACCTTGGTCTTAAGAGACTCTCTAAGGATTGCCACTTCTTGAGGAGTGACTTGAATTTTATCCTTAGTTTGATTGAACACTCAAGATCATGTTTATTATGGTCATCCAAAACTTCATGATCGGACATGGAGTCTTCTTCAAATATCTCTCTCTTTAAGTCTTGGCCACATTACTCATGGATATACATCCCCTCAAAAATGGAGGCATTAGCTTGTGGATTATCCTTTTGTTCTCTAAGGGGAGTCCCTATGGTGATTTCTTCCTCATAGTCACTCATGAGATCTTCTTGATCATCCATGAATTGATCTTGCTCTTCTTCACTTGCTTTTCTCAAGATGGGCTGTTCCTCAAGAAGGGGTGAGGTGGAAAGTTGATGGATAGGCTCATGGATTTGAGGTGAGGGAGATGGAATATGAGATATAGTGGAAGGTGAAGGATTTAGTGATGGGGTGTGGGATGAAGGAGAAGGCTTATGAGTGGGTTTGGAAAAGAGAAAAGCATTAGTAAGCTCATAGGGAAGTGAATTCTTGGGATGATTAGAAGGAGAAACACCTACATAAATAGGAGCTGCATCTTTCCAATAATATATTTGTGTAAAATCCATGGAAACATCTGATTTCATATGACAAGACTCATAAGATTACTCTTGAGGCTGATAGACATCATGATATGAATGATAGGGATCATATTAGGATTGATAGAGAGGTGTTTCTTAATAGGTTTCTGGATAGCTTTCCTCATAGGGTTGTCCAACAACATAGTGTCCATATGGAGAGGGAAATGAAGGGTTATAGGCTTCCATGGCTCATAAGATTGATAGCCATTTTGATAGGATTATTCAAGAGTAAAATGTGGTTCATAGAAAGGCTGATAAGAAGGTTCATGATACGAGTATTGGCCATATCTATCCATATCAACCTCATATGTAAGAGGAAACACAAAAAATGATCAAAATTTTCAAATAGATATACTTGGGCTACTTACAACTAGAATTTATCATTCAGAGTTGCCATTGGTGTTAGCTTGTTTGCTTCCAAAAGCTAATTAGAGAAAAGATACATCAATAATCTTCCTACTCTCTTAGACCTTAGTCCTATTGAGCATGCCAAAAACTATTGTCACTTAGATTTACACCCTTTGAGGAGATGTCTCAGCTCTCCTCATCCAAGTGGCACAATTGAAACACTTCTAGGCTTTGGGTGAGCCTAAGAATGAGATGAATATCTAGATAGGGCTAGCTCCCTTGATGTACCACTTGTCGACCACTACTACACCTAAACTTGTGAGGGAAAAGGGAGATATAAAAATAAAATTAAACTATTCTAAAGGAGGTGATACACTAAATTTGTTTATGAATACCAACCAAATGCATGTTACATATGAGAACAAGGGGATAACCAAACATACACTTCTCTAATTTGCATCTTCTCACATCAATATTACATTATGAGGTTGTGATGAATGTTTAGGCTAGGCGGACTAGACAATAGGCATATAATGGAACTATTTGAATAAAATAACTCACTCAACCTTGACACATCATAAAACACTTCACATGTCCTACAATAAGAAGCTTTCTAACTGCAAATAGGTGAGAGAATGAAACAACAATGCTAAGGAAACTACAAGTCATCACCAAGCAAAATAAATCATCCAAGTAAAACACACTATGAACAATCATGGAAGAGGTAAAAGTTAGTAGTCTTATTGATCAAATAGTATGAAAATGAGTAGGGATTTTCCATACTCAGGTGGAGCATAGTTTACAAAGGCAAAAATGGCTAGTTATTATAGAACTTGAGAGAGAGGATAAAAGAGAAGTCCAAAAGTCAAAAGGAAACTTGTCAAGCTGAGAGGAGTTACATATGAATTAAAAGAAGATGTGAAATGAACCATGAAAGGTCAAGAATTAAAAGTGTCATCTCAAGTCATGAAACTCATGAAAAGTGGCATGGAATTTCTCATTCTGGCTCAAAAAATTGCCTTCATGATTCACCTCTATTTGAACATTCCAAAACTGTATTGGAATCTTCTGGAAGTGAGCCATCACTGCCTATAGTCTAAAAAACTCTTATTTAAAACACCATACACACTTGGCCTCAAAATTGGATATATATTTCCATGAAAATCCATGTGAGGGAGTGGATGACACTTGAAAAGACTCTCCATGGCCTTAGACTTTTCAAACATACCTTAAAAATCCATCCACTTGAAGTTTTCATCCTTTTCACTATCATGGTCACTATGCCAGTCTTGAATATCTAAGATGAAGTAGCTAGTTGAGGGACTTAGGGGTTATTATAAGGCATTAAATTTACATGGAGATTTATCTTAATTCTTAATCTTCCCTTCCATGTGATTGACATCTCTTGAAACCTCTTAGAACTTGTATAACACACAAAATAGTCAAAAATATCTTATTTGTCCCTTGTTTGTATAGATTAAGTAAAACAAATACTAATGGTAGGGAGATTGATTGAGTCCTTTACAAACTCCAATAATCATTTTAGGCCAACTATTCCATTTGGGTTCATTATCTCCTCAATCTTCTCAAACTGGTCACTAGCAAGGGTTTAGGCATGTTTACCCTCTTAAGGTTTGATCATAAATATGGGAAGTTGAATTTTCAAAAAAATTCCACAATATAAAAGTATAGGACCACTTTAAACCTCTCTAAATTACCTTTGACTCCATGCAAAATCTCATGAAAGATGTGAGCATTTGAAATCACCTTATTGAGCTTGTTTTCACATTTTGCATAGGTTTGATTTGGTCTTGAGCCCAAAATGGCCTTCTTTATTTTTTTTTCATGCACTCAAAAATATTTAACACATCTTTTATGATTCCAAAATAATTCCCAAATGGATTATAATGCATATCCAAGGCTATAAATGTAAGTGACTTCCCATTTGGCCTTAGGCTTAAAACCTACCTAATAGGTCTGACTGCAACCCCTATGCTTTAATAAATCTAATTGGGATTATTTGAATTCCACCTGATTTAAAAATTATTTAGTAACCCAATAAAAATTATTCAATAGGCTAAAATTATCATCTTATGGTGGAAGTGAAAATGGCTCTCCATTTGGCTTTAGGCCTAGACTATGCTTGACATGCCTGCTTACATACTTGAGGGTTTGGGATACCTTGTTGATATAAAAATTTATTTACTATATAATAATTTTTTAATAGGTGTTATAAAAATTACTAAACCTTATTTAAATGTTCAACCATCTCCTTGTTCAACCTTTCATCTCTATTTTCCAAAACTACAAGTTTTATGCACAAGGGGAAATACCCTCTGTTTGAGACAAAATAGAGGGTACTTACCCTATTTACTCATAAAATTTGGATTTTTGAGAGGGTTATTAAAATTTTAAGGATTATATATACCAAATTTTATCCATTTATCTTATCAATATCCCCCCCAACTTCAACAAAACCCAAGACATACTATGCAAAAAGGGACTGCGCATGGTGTTTCCTCTAATGGACTGTGTGATGCTTGTTTGAGCCCTTTCCCTATTTTATATTCAATATGATAGTATCATGACGATATTTTTAATATGGTGTATATTATAAAATATTTATTCACCTATATAACCACTCACATACTCCTCCATATGCTCTGTATACTCCTGCTTGATCTAGACTGTATTTGACTATGTTTCCTATTCTTTGACACCATACTTGTAGGTGATGTTTTCTTAGGTGGTATTTTATAGTTTAATGATACTCTTGAGATATCAAAAGGTGGTTTTATAAGTTTTTTTTACCTACTCATTCCATATTTGAGTTAAGTCCATGTCAAAAAGCTTAACCTTTTTGCTCTCTACCCCTCACAATCAACTATAGTTGATTATGTGGGGGCCTGTAGGTGACTTTTATCTATAAAACCTATGTAATTCAATCCATGGATACTATATAATATATTAATAATAAATATTTTGGATTTTAAATTCATCCTCCTATTTAAACTGCATGCCC
The DNA here is from genome assembly GCA_037957365.1 of Torreya grandis. NCBI lineage: Eukaryota > Viridiplantae > Streptophyta > Pinopsida > Cupressales > Taxaceae > Torreya > Torreya grandis. The sequence continues at coordinate 2,270,805 of JARHVA010002616.1, forward strand.
AATCTTGGGTCATAGACTATATACATCTACAGTTAATTGTAGGTGGATGTTTTCTTGTGAAAGGACCCCTGTAATTGCTAATGAGACTCAAATAATTGTATATAAAATAATATTGATGTTAATTTATGTAAAACATGGTCCTTGAAACTATTTTTAACTATAAAAATCATGGAAACATGATCTATTCTTGCAACCTTTTGTTAGACTTTGAAGGAGACAGTGTGATTGTAGGTATTGGCTAGCCTTGGAAGCCATTTCAACTTGAAAGTTACTAATAATATGACACTTAAGGAATTATTTAACCTCAATAATCATCATATACCCATTTAAACCTCTTAATAATTCCATTATATTTCATACTTTGTAATGTGAACACTTTCTCAAGTCTGAGCACTAAGTTGGCTGTAGGTGACTGTGCTTAAGCCATTTATACAAACTGACTCATTCTTGGTGAATGCAAAATACCCTTATATGCACTTCCTTGATGATTTACATGGAAATTATGTGTCTATTAGTGCAATTATACTATCCCACTCTACTAGTATGCACTAAAACTCATTGCATTGATTTGGGAGACCAACTTAGCTAACATGGCTATAGATAACAGAGTGATTTTAGTGTTTAGAAGCCAACTTGGGACTTCTTGAAAAACCAATCTCTCCAACTCAAAAACAACTTATTTTGAAAATAAAAAGAATTATATAAGATATTGAAAATGAATGTATTTGGAGGTCCTAAAAACCAATGTAACTCTGTATGAGGAACCTCAAAAAAGGGCTTGGTCCTCTCTTTTGACAGTTTTGGGAAATTGTCCCAAAGTGCTATAAGCTTACTCCAAGTCCATTTTAGTGTATCTAGTTTCCCAAACCTACTCAAAATTTCTTCAAAATTATGACCAATCATTTTTATACTCTTTAAATATCAGAGAATTCTCAAACACACATTTCATGTTCCTCTAAGAAGTGGCAAGTTGTACAACTGTTGTAGGTGGTCATTTGGTAACTTGCATTGCTCTATTGAATCTTAAAGTGGTTCTTGAAGTTAGATTTGGAATTTAAGATGAATAAAATGCATATATGAGAAATAATACATCACTTCACTTCATTTTTGAACCATAACATAGAAGAAAACCTCAACAATTAGAAGAAATGGCTGCAACTCCACTCTTTTACCTCTCCTTGCAAACTAAGTTGGTTGAGCTATAAAATAATTAAAAAATGTGAAACCAATAATGGATAACATGAGATAAGGGAGTCAAAATAATTTTTAACCTTTCTTAGTAATTGGATTATTTGAAATCATCCAAACAAGAGCAAAACCTGTAGGGTGCACATATTAGCAACCAAAAAAACATTGTCAACTTTATGAGGATGGTTCATAAAGAAAAGGCCACAATTATTCATAATCTTGTTATGTAAATTAATCCATCTAAGTTTAATTTCACCTTCCAAAGTTTTTTGACCTAAATGTTCTCCAACAGTTCGTACCAAGCATAAACTTGCAGATTAGTTCTGTGTCTAGAAGGGTGAAAAAGTAGTAGAATGATTTTAGCCTTATTTTGACACTTATAGAGTAATTAAAGGATGTAAATATAACTGAGAAAGCTAAAGAGTAATTTTTTACCTTATTCCATGTGTCACACTCCCTTATGGGCCGTACAAGTGCCAAACTCTTCCTTTTTTAAAGAAAACTGCCCTTTCTTTTGAAGAACCTATCACTTTTCAATTATGAATAGTTTATTTAAAGAATAATAGGACACATGGCATGTGACATCACCATTTTACACCTTCAAACTTTCCAAGGAGGCTGTACAAGTCATTAAATGCTCTATTTTAACCCTTGAAATGACTCAAAATGATATAAGGACTGAAATGACTAATGACCAAGGCTAATATAAAATTAAATCATACTAAATGGCCTATAATACACCTTAAAACATATATATTAGACCCCTAAAACACATAAAAATTAAGTTTTTACATATAGGGATCCTAATTTGACCTGTAAGGTCAAATTTGGTCAACAACTCAATAAAAAAAGGTAATGAAAAAGGCTTCATGAAGATGTCAACAATCTACTGCTAAGTTGGAATGTACTCCAAGCAAAGAAATACATCCTAAATGTGTTGATTAATGAAGTTCATGTGTATCTCAATGTGTTTGGTCCACCGGTGCTCAACTAAGTTACGAGATATGTGAATTACACTCTGGTTATCACACAAAAGTAAATTAGGTGAATACTACATGAAGTTAAACTCTATCAATAAATAATGAATCCAAAGAACCTTTTGAATCACTATAATTTCTACCTTGCACTCAACCTCTGAAGATGAAATTGAAGTAACTTACTACATCTTGCACACCCAATAAACTAAAGAAGAACCAAGACAAAAGATGTAGATATAAATGGAACCCCTATCATCAAGAGAAACTACCTAATTTGAATCAGTATACCCAACCAACTTAGTATAACCCCTAGTGTAGTGTAATCCAAAATGAGTAATGCCTCATAGATATCATAAAATCCTCTTGGCAGCTTACCAATGACTATCAAGAGGAGCATGTGCAAACCTAGATACAAGCCCAACTACAAATGAAATGTTAAGGCTAGTATGGGTTAAATACATAAGATTTAAAACCATCTACCTTTACAATGTAGGATAAGAAAGAGTAGTATAGGTGGTAGTGATAGTGACTCCATACTAAAAGGAGAAGGACTTGGCTTGTAATTAAGCATGCTAAAATGGTAAAGAAGATCAAGGGTGTATTTATGTTGACTCAAATGAATCATTGAATCTGACTAAGAAATTTTAAAACTAAAGAATAAGTGCAAAAGACCAATATTTATCATATCAAACTACACTGAAAGTTCCTACTAAGTCGCTTAAATATGAAAAGAGGAGATGCCTGTGAGAAGTAGGTCATCAACATACAAGACTGGTATAATAATATCCTCCCCAACATGATAGATATATACTATGGGATAAGAGTGGAAATGAATAAAACTAGTAGAGAGAAGAAAATAATCCATCTTCTCATACCAAATCTAAGGGGCCTCTTTGAGACCGTAAAGAGACCTCCTAAGTTGACACACAAGAGAAGAATCATGTACACACCAAACAGGCTGCTCTATGTAGATTTCCTCCTATAAATATCCATGTAAGAAGGCACTCTTAACATCCATATGGTATATTGACCAACCTTGTGATGCAGCAAGAGAAAGTACAAGGCAAACAAAATCCATTTTGGTAATGGGTGAAAAAATTTCATAGTAATCAATAACTTTGACTTGTGAGAAACCTTTTACCACAAGATGTGCCTTATACTTGTTAATGGATACATGAGCTCGATATTTGGTGTTGTATATCCAATTACACCTAATGAAATTTCTTCCCTTAGGAAGAGAGACCAAATCCCAAGTATGAGTCTTCATCAAAGAAAAATACTCATCAACCATCACATCTTCCCACTCCCGTATCCTATGAGATTGTGAAAAAGACTATGGATCCCTAGAGAATTCCTACCATAAAAGTCTAGTACCTGTATAATGTGTATGATGGCTATAGTGGGTGGAAGATCTTGTATAAAAAATGTTGCCTTAGAAAATGTATTGTGAGCCCATACTGGCATAGTGGCAACATCAGTGAGACTAGGATCCTCAATGTATATAAAATTATTAGGGGACTCTTGAATTATCTCCTCAAAGAATGAATCCTCAAGAGGAGGTGATCAATCAAAAAAATAATAAGAAGAAGTCATGAAATAAGATGAACAGTCATGAGAAGTGAAACACTCATCAAATTATACGTGTTCAAAAAAACATCATGAGTATTAGGATATAAAAGGAGATAAGATCTCATGTCCTTGCAATACCCTAAAAATATCAAGGGTTTGTTCTTCTTATCCAATGTTTTCTTTTTTTTTTAGTACAAATGCCTAAGCATGGATCCCAAAGACTGTAAAAAATCATGCATCAGGCTTGGTTTTAGACTAAGCTTCCTTTGGAGTCAAATGATCAAGTGATCTATGTGGTGCATGACTATGAATGTTATTCACATAATTAACTACTTTTGCCTAATAGATGGGAGGTAAATCCTATGAATGCATCATTTAGTTAGCCATCTCCTTCAAATTTTGGTTCTTCAATTCTACTAAGCCTTTCTATTATGGAGTGTGTGGAGTAGAATGTTGGTGAACAATACCATGAGTTACCAAAAAATCAAAGAACTCTCTATTGAAGTACTCCCCCCATTATTATTATGAAGATTCTTGATGTAACTATAAGAATATTTCTCAACCAAAGCCTTAAAGACTTTAAAGTGTGAAAAACATCACTTTTGTACTTGAAAAAATAAACCCAAGTACAACTCAAGAAATTATCAATAAAAGTAAGTGTATACTTAGCTCTGTTGAAAGGAGTATGAAAGACCATCAAATCACTATGCATAAGCTCAAGTGGTGAAGAAGTTCTCTTAGACATACCCTTAGGAAATGGATCTTGGATTTGTTTCCCTAATGGATAACCATGTCAAACTCCAACAAGACATGAAATTGTATGAAGACTATCTACCATACCATGAGTGCTCAACTCCTTCAAATATCTATGATTAAGATGTATAAATCTCTCATGCCAAATCTTACTCTCAGAATCTACATGAGAAACCAAAAATGTCCCTATAGTAGGAGTATCATCAAAACCCTTGAATTAATAGAGTCGATAACTATGATAAAAAACACCTTATTGAATGAGTGTGTGAGGATCTATCAATTCTCAACTTTCATCCCCCTGAGATGTGAAAGTCACTATCTTACCCTGACCAGAATGACAAATATAATAAACATAAAACAAAATTTTAGTGATGTCAGGGACATATAGTGGATCATTTATGCAACCACCCTTAAGCTATATATCACCGTTTCCCTTAACATAAATAAAGGAAGAACCTCCAACCTCAATCTTTGAAGTAGACCTCAAACCAAGAGATACAAAAGACTCCTTAGAAGAAGTCACATGGTAAGAAGCATTAGAATCTATAACCTAACTTTATAAAATAGGTGATTGAGATCTCCCAAAAATATTAACCACTTTGCCATGTTCATTAGATGGAGTGGAGATAAAAATATTGTGTTTTCTGATTGCATCCTCCAAGGCTTGCATTCTCTTAAAACACCTAGATTCTTCATGACTAGTACCCCCACAAAAAGAGCATGAAAGGATAGACTTATTCGTGGATTTTAAAGATTATTTGGGTTTAGAGTTATTGGCTTTAGATTCACTTTGAGATGGGTGAGGAGTATTCTTGGATTTACTCTATGATTTACCATTGTTCTTAGGATTAGATGATACTAATGCTTTTTGAGAGGTGGAAGAATCAAAGTGAGATAAATTGGATACCTACCTAGTAATTCTTTCACAAAACAACATAAAATCATGTATTTGGAATGTGACACCTAAGGCATCCATGCTAGAGAAAAAGGTAGAAGAAAATACTTGGAATGTACCTTTCAATTTGGATTGAATCAGGTACACACATTGTTCATATTTCTTATCTTGTCCACTTCCCTTCAATTATGTCAACATGTTTTTAAACTTATATAGTTAGTCTACAATAGATGGAAAATCTTTAGGGTTGAGATAAGTAATCTCGACTTCAATATACATGGCTCTCATGTGATCTACTCTCCCAAATAAACCCTTTAGTTTAGCCCATATTTTTAATGGAGAATCACATCCATCCAAATGAAAAAAAAGACTATCACTCATATAAGCCCCTATCAAACCCATACAATATTTAAATTTACATTGGTGCTGAAATTTTTCATATTCTCTAGTGAACTGTGGTTGAACTTCATTTAGTAGGGACCATAATCCTTTATGTTTAATGATTGTTTCATTTTGGGTCTCCATGTATGGTAATTATGTATAGTCAAAGGCTTACATTGATCTAAACTAGAATAAGAATCCATGCTATCAAATCATTAAAGAGTAGAACAAATGCAAAATGGTGTACAAATCAACACTAAGATAACCTCCCAAAATATTTGTATTGAGAATTTATACAAATATATGACATCAATGGATAGATAATTGAAGATAATACACTTTTTAAAAATATAAACTTGATTTTGAGTTATGATTCAAAAGTTAGAGGCTTTAAGAATTCTCGTAAATGGGTCAAAAGTAATAATAATTACACTACAACATGTTTTCTGTGACCAAATTAGTAGTGAACCTAGCCTTCCAACTACTTGTTAAAACTATAATTTTACCACAAACATTATCATGATGATAAAAGTCATAAAATATCTTGTTAGTGACCCATGTGTGCTTACAAGTGAAACTGACCTCCTCTAAAGGTGAAAATATAGCTAGTAAAAAACAAATAATGAATATAAAAACTATTTGAAGAGGATGAAAGGTGGATTACAGGTGTCTTAACCCTAGGTAGGTTCCTCTATGAGTTTCGTGGTCTAAGTAGAAAGATGGGATGTCAAGGAAAATGGGAATAATGTTGCCTCCACACACCTCTAATGTATCTTCACATAGAATTAAGAAGAGAGGCAACTGAGAATCTCCATGTAGATCAAAAAAGGATGTTGATCTCCATCACAATATCTAACTAAGCGAAACCAACTAAAGATCAACAAATTAAAAAAACACTTTCAACACACTATTATCCTTCCAACGTACTTCCACGTTAAATTGCAGATTAAGAGAAGGATGACAAAGTACAATAAGTTTAGTCTGATATTCTTTGAAGATAAAAAATGCTACAAGGAAAGGAATAACATAAACTATTGAAATGCCTCCTTCTAGCTCCACATATACCTACAAATCTTCCTCTTAACAGACTAATCTTCCTTTACATAGGTTGTGAGACTTTCACACTCAATTGTAAATTGAATGCACAAAAAAATAGTCCTCTGATCTCCTTCCAATGTAGACCTATAGTAGATGACACCAAAAATGACTAGAATTCCATCTCTAGTGCTCCAACACAATCCGTCAACAATCCAATACATAAGAAAATAAGGGACACTGCCTATGCAGACCTCTAATGTTCTAAAAATAGGATGCCAGGGATAGAATGGTACAACTGTAGGGTATGTTCATAGATTTGGGGGATAATTCTATGGACATACCCAACAATGCATACACATTATTACATAATGCGTACACATTTAAAAAAAAGGAATGAGTGCATGTTCATTTAGCAATAAGAATTCATATGATTTATAGGAATGTATATGCATTTTTATAATGAAAAGTAATGTGTACACGTTACCTAAACATTAAAATGAAAAAAAAACCAAATTGATCATTTAACTTTTGCTCCTTTACATTCATGTTTTTCCCTCTAGCTACCCTCCAACTCATGTTTTTCCCTCCAGTTCACATGGAAAGTGTTAAATCCCACATTTGTGAGATCAATGATGCTATCATGAAGAAGAGGTAAGTTCTATAGATTAAATCAAATTTTTGTGAATGTTTTGCATAGTTTGATTTGTATTTTTAATGTAATAGGTCAGCATGCTCTGCTTAACTATCTACCTAATCCTCTGCCTAACCCTCCACCCAACCCTCCTAACCATCTGACTAAATCTCCACCTAACCCTCCTATAGTTCCACTAGATCCCCCAGGGAGTTAGGAGGATATAGATACTCACATAGTGGAGAACAAAATTGAAATTGAGCAAATAATTAGGAGAATGAGGGAGCCCACTTCCATGAACACCCACCACACCTATTTGGACAATACCCTAGAGTTAGTATTACATCATGTTAACTTGATAACAAGTCAAATTAATAGATGAAGATCATATAAGGATACCTATAGGGATTACTATGCTAATAAATTGTCAACATATGAGGTGAAGAATAAATAAATAATAAAAAAACAAATTTGTGCCTTATTTATCAACCCAGCCACCAATGCACCATTTCTCATAATGACCAAATGTTTCCAAATCCATTGATGCCAATACAATTTTATTAAATTCAATTTTTGGGAGTGATGGTAGATTGTGTTTGACTATACACCATGTAATAACCATGAGATCCCTTTGTAATATTTGAGGAAACTCTATTGTGAGTTTGTCCTCAATGAAATTCTAAACTATTTTGACTATGGTGAGTTTTAGGGATGAGGGAAAGTCTCCATGTAGGATCAACCAGGTGAACATCATACATCTAATTGGCTTGTAAGGATCCCTACCAAAAATCCATTTATTTCGAATATTCCCTCTATGGTGAAGGAGGTTGTGGAGATAAACACTTTGCATGTGCTTAGTATGCTTACTGATACACTCATTCATCATACGAGTAGGCTGTCAGAGATAGATGCTTGAGATACTCTACCTAGTGGCCATACCCAACCCACCCATGTAGATGTTATGGTTTTATATGCACTGGACCTTAAAATGATGATGGTGGCACTTTAGAGGGCTTAGAGGTTATAGGCTTGACTAATGAGTTGTTGACACACGCATTTAGTTTGGATATATTAGGACTCTCTACACACATGTAGGTATCTTTTATATACATTTCATGTTAAATTATTAAGTTACATTTAAAAATGAAAAAGGTAAAAATTAATTTACACATTTAAATTGAATAATATATGTATTTTTTTGTGTTCCAGGAGGAGATGCCGCCTTCAACATCATAATTTCAATCTACTGATCTAGGTAGTGGGCCAACCCCTACTACATCTATCTATCTCAATACGACAGCATATACATTTACATAATTAAAATTTCATGTGAATATTATACACTCTACATGTACATTTATACACCTTGATTGCATCATTGGTAGATTTTATGTAAGAAAATATAAAACACCTAATATAATTTTGTTAGAAATTTTATTGTTTGATGCATTAACATGGATTGGTGTAGTGTTAGAAACTCATCCTCCATATAATTTTTTTGATTTTATTTCAACTTTAAAACTATGTTTTCAATAACCAAAATAGTAATTTAAACATTTGATTGATATCCCATTATATGTTGTTCCCATAACAGGTCAATCCCAATCAATAGGATTGGATATATATATATATATATAATTCATTTGATAAAAGTTTTTTGGTTAAATATATTTTTATCAATTTACCTATCAAGCATATCATGTCTTCATCAATACGCACACCACTCCTTTCTTTTAAATATTGGCCTCATAGCCAGCCACTTGATTCCTTGTTATCCAAATCACATATAGTGGTTCAATCTCTATGATCTATATCCAAAATGGTCATAGCTATAAATTCAATTCCCATCAATTCCAATCAAGTGTAACAATTTCATCTCTATATATGGAGTTATAAATTTAGATGACATAGCCTCTGGATCCCATTATACCTAGTCAATTCTAATTTCGAACTAGACTCTAAATATTTGTTTATGTAAAGAGGCAGGTCAATCCCACTTAAATACAAACCCTTAATCTTGATGGGGAATAGTGAGTTGATCTATCCACATATCTATCTCACTTTAAGAATATTCATAATATTTATATTTAATTAGAATTCACTTGATCTCACTTTGCCAATGTTATTGCTTCTTGTGTTTCCTAGGCTCTCAATCAAAAGTAGTCAGTTTGGATTGATACACACTCAATCCCAATTGGGAATAATCATTTTATCCCATTTTATAAGAGTTAGTATACCCCTATTTATTAATAGAGCTATATAGAGTAGGCCATTCGATCCTATTAGTTTATTGGGAAAGTATTGGCTATAAACTATAGCCTATATGTATATGGCATAGGCCTTGTGACCATATACAAATAGGGTACCTCAAACCCATATAGCTAGATGGGGTCGAGTAGTTTTGTAACACCACCTACTTAGGGGGCCCAAATACGTACTATATTGAGTTGGGGGAGAGGGCCTATCTATATCCATGCACTTTCATCACTCAAGTGACATGTTGAATCTATAAGACTATAACACCTTTCATTAGGAAAGTCCCCCTAAAATGAATATAAAGTGTTGACAAGACTATATCACCCTTTTTTGACCTCAACCTACTTAAACTATATACTTATTGATATTATGGTAATATAAGGATAAATATTTGACCTAATGTCACCTATAGGGCAACCAAAATCATGCACTTGTAAAGAAGATTATCCACTCACTCTTATCTCTACAATATTTTGTTCTATTTTCTATATGTTTCTTTAGATTTTTATGAGACCTATTTTATAAGGTTCTAGACACTCTTAAAATGATTGTATAGATGTCCCCCATAAAATCAACCTATCACTCTAGGTGTCTTAACTTGATTAAAACTTAGTTTACAAACTTCTCAACAAACACCTATATAGGTTACTTGTCTTATCACAATGACTATTTCTAAGGGCTTTTTGATCACACCAATACTCAGTTGGACTGAAAAGTAATGAATGTCTATAAGCAAAGTATTCAAGGTGTTAACATGATCAAAATTTGAAAACAAATAAACTTAGACACTATAGCTCATAGGACTGTCCCCAACTATATCAAGTCATTGCCTTAAGATAGTTACGCCTAATGACCTTAATCAGGTCAAAATCCAAAATACACCTCAGCAAAGCTATACAAGCATCCAAACCAGTGTATATAGGTGTATCAAGGATGTTTCAACACCTAAATTGCATTCAATTACTTAATTTCACAAAATTCACTCATAAATCCTCCCTTGCCTTGTCATTCTCCCTCATGAAACCAAAATTTCTTGCCTTCAATGTGGTGTTACAAGTCACATGTTTCACATATCCACTTGTCACACTCATGCTTCTCATGGCCTCATTAGATTTTTTCATATCTTATACAAGACTAAGTTTTCTAGTAACTTGTTTAATCAATGAATTGCCCAAGTTATTAATTATTAGGTTGTTGATGACTAAGGTGGACATTCCTCCATCATTTTGAGTTTAGACAGACTCGAGCATTACTACTGCAATGTCATCTGCACAGGCACTCAATGAGTTATGTATATTCACTTGTAATTTTGAATTATAATTTAATACTTTTGTTTTAATAATTTTACTATATACTTGGGCAAATATAACTTATATGCATGAATGTATCATGTATATAGGGTTGTCATATGACATTTGATAGTCTAATTTAGATAACTACTATGACAACTCCTCATGTTTCTTCATCATTTGACATGCCTATTCATATAGCTGAACTTGAAACTGACCCCATAGAGTGTCAATGGAAAATTTAGAAGGATCATGAAATTGTGATAAGTGTATGTTTAAATGATTTTTTTATTATAGTTTAAAATGAGTTTATTAACTTGGTTTCATGTATACTTGTTAATTTTACAATAATTTTTTTTTTAGTATTTAAATAGGTTTGGTTACAAGCAAGCTATGAGTCTAATACCCATAGTCAAAGCTTGGAGAAATCCAAGGCATTTAGGATGTCTCCATCTACAAGCAGGGCATCCCAAGGAGAGTCTTCTTCAAAGAAGGAAAAGAGAGGGAGACTATTTGATGATTAGAATGTTGTAGATGATGTAATTTTTTGTATGCCTATATGGAAATGTATGCATTGTTGGCATTATACATGCGTATATGATGTATTCACCCAAAATTAGAGATTATGTTGTTAGACATGATGTAATTTTTTGTATGCCTATATGGAAACTCATGTATTGTTTACATTGTATGCCTATATATGGCATTCGTACATGGCATACTTATTTTGTACATAAATATTTAAGAAAACCAATTTAGTAAATCATTTTTGAATCATTTGTGTTCATAGTTTTATGAATTATTGGTTTTTAATTATTCTTAAGCATTTAAAATTCTATGAGATTGAGTATAACTTGTTAGGATAATGCTATAAATCAGATTGGTATGACAAAGCCTACAATTAGAAAGATTGACATGTCTTGTTCTTAAGAAGCTTTGTTTCTATAATAATGCAAATGAAATAAGAAGGAAGGGGTGTTTAGCCTATATTTTCATTAATTTAATACTATACTAATGATTTAATAAGTCTTAGATTGGTAGTTGTTAGACACTTAGTCACTTATCTCAGTTTTGAGTCTTGTGCATGGAGTGGGATTAAGGGAAACACATCCTTATATTAAATAAAGAATATTAGTGATTGAATTTAAATTATGTTTGTATGATGATGCATATGTATAGATTATAATTATAAAAAAAATCATTATCTGGTTCTAAACCTAGTTTATCACATTCACTTGCTATGGTTTGATTTGAATCTTCTTTCACAAGCTAGCTCCTCTTTTGAATCTTTGGTCTTAATAGCTTCTTAGACCTAGCAGTTATTCCTTATACTCTAAGTATCACCTCCTTGATGGAATTAAACTTTATACATACATTTACAACTCATCCTTTACCTCATTCCATTCATCTCATTCACAAACTTCCTCTCAATCTTTGTCTAGTTTCTTACTAGGCACCTTCTTTGGGTCTCAAGGACCAAATCTTGGTCTATGTTTCAAGAGCTCAACCTATTGTCACATATGGTCTTATATGATCATAACATACCTGGTTTAACCCCATTAAAGTACTTAAACAGTAGTTGACTCTCATTCCATACCTTATGGACATAATGCTCTCTCAAGGCTTGTAGCCTTTTTTTACTATATTTTGACTTGTATAGAAAATTTATGATTACTCAAGATATTATAAGGAATTTATAGGTACCCTCTATCATTTTACATGTCTATGTAAAATTTCATATCCCAAATCCACATATAAATATCACTTCCTTCATTAGCCTACCCTCATTTAGGCTTAAGTAGCCCTATTCCAAATCTTCAGTCCTAAAATCCATACACAACTATATAATCTCACGTTAATTTTTTTTTATTTACCTTGTAAATGTATAGAGAATCAAGATTACAAATTTTATTAATTTCCCATGGTTAAATTTATTGGAAATGCCCAAACCTTAATTTAGGGTTTCCCATGCCATGTACAGATCCGAGGGCCTAAAGAATTCCATATCTTGAGACCCATAACGTTCTAAAGGACCAAATTGACTTCAATAGGTCTATTTTTACCTTACCTAACTCATCCAATCATTATAAATCTATTATCAACCCTCTATTCAAGTGGTATAGCTTGATTTATGTTAGACTGTGCATTCCTTTGTAGACTGTGCAAGGTATATTTGAACTATGTCACTTCAAGGGAATTCCAAACTTCACTAAGGGCATCATAAAACATTTATACACTTTCCAATTGTACTAAAACTCAATTTCATCACAATCTCTGATCCTTTTGAGTTTTAAAAATGCTTACAACTCACTAATTGATTGTAAATAGGGGTCTTGATTAGATAGGCCAGTGTCTTGTTTCATGAAATGATTTTTGTTAGATATGTTCACTAACTTCTAATGGTTTTTATCCACATACTCTCCAAAGGATTAATCTTCAATACATACTCAATACAACTTCATAACTTCTAAGGAATCATCTTCAATACATAATCTCCAAAGTACCAATTTGACCTTTACACTAATATTATTTGCTTTAAAACATCCTCATGACATCTAAAACATCTCATAACACCTTTCTAATGATAAAAAAACCAACTTTGCCTTTATGCTTTTGAGATTTCATGTGGGGATTTGAGAATGCTTGTGGGTATTGCATGAATTTTTGAGTGTGAACACCATTTAAAGTTATTTAAGAGGTTTAAAACCATATTATCATACTTATCAAATAATTCCATAATCTTGGAACCCTTAGACACACCTTAAAACTCCAAAAAGTATGCATGCATGAATAGTGACCATTATGAGACATGGAGGGGACTATGACAAAACAAATAGAACTTCCACTTGTCATATGACATTTCCAATATTATTTATTGGTATATTATGTTATGATGATAAATCTTACAAATTTTCAAGTCATTTGTATATGTACTTTGTCTTGTAGACCCTTTTTACCACAATTTATGAGATGTCTGCATGCTCCCTTCATGCCAAAACTTGTCTTTCTTCAAAATTTTGAATGAAAAACCTAAATTTAATCACTTATATATGGAAACATAGGTTTAAAACATCATATTATATGTTATTAATACCTATCCAAGCCCTGAACTTCTTCTTGACATCTAGAACTGATAAAACTTCATTTGGTCTCCAATGGCTGCCTTCTTGACTACAAGAGGACTGTGATAAAATAGTGGGAAATTTAACTCTTTCTATCAGATTTATTATGGAATTGGATGTTTTTTTATGTCATTAATACCATTTTTATCAAATTTTATGCTTTGACTCAACCTGTAGATGCTTTAAACTAACCAATTTCTCCAAGGCAGGCTTTAATGTTGACCATGATTTGACATAGGGTTGACTATACTAAAATAATGAATATTTAAAATTGTAAAAAACAATTAAAAATATATTTAATGGGGATATTAGGTCATAATGATCCTTTCCACCAAATTTTATGATTAGATCCTGCATATTTTGGCCTATAGGCCCATTTTGGCAAAAGCTAGTGACACGTGTCTACTTAGTCAAAATTCAAAAATGAGTCTTCATTTTATTTTTCCTTGGTTTATGTATAATAATAATGATTTTTCATCTAAAATCACATCTAACCTCTCCTTTCATGATTTCACCCTTCATTTGCTATCTCACAATCTTCCATGTCACCTTGTACCTTCTCAAAAAACCTCATATGACTGCATGCCAATAATACTTGGAGCTTTATGCTATGATAAAAAGGATTATTTATTATAATTCACACCCATTTCTACCAGTTATGACTGATAATTAATTTTCAACCACCCTTTAACCTTCCTCTATCATGTTCTGACCACTTAGCAAGGCATTTGGGCCTCACACAGTCAACTTCTGTACAAAGGCCTATACTACATATTCATGTTCAAGAATAGATTTAGTTTTCTTAAGAAGATTAAGATTTTGTTAATTTACATTTGAATATGGATGTATGTGTTTATATATGTCCTTTTTGACTTGAGTTGAACTTGAGTCCACACTTGCAAGCATATGACTATGCTAAGCATCTTGATCCTTGATGACTTTCATCAAATGAGTGTGTCATTGTACTATAGACCCTCTTAACATTACCTTAATTAAGATTTAATGACCTAATCATCCCTTGAGAAATTATTTTCATTGGATATGACCTATATAAATCAATAACCCTCAAACTACATGATTTAATCCTAAAGGATGACTGTATTCTCATGATTGTGTGTCAATGCTAAGAGTTCCAAGAGTGCAGATTCCCTTGGATAACCCTCCTCCTTGCATTGGTCCTTACATGTTTCATTATCTTCATGATAGAACATTTCATTATGTAACTCCAAATATATAACCATTTATCTCATCATTTCCCCTTTATTTAGAAACAAGCCTATGTCTAGAAAACTTGTAGATGAGTATTTGAGCCTTGATGTTGGCTATAACATTGATTTGGATACCTTTTCACGATCTCTAGGGTTCATTCCTTATGGTTTCCAAGAAACGTAGTCATTTACATGACACTCCTTTCATAAATCATTTTCCTCTCAACCCATATTTACTTAAAGATAGACCTCAAGCCCTATTATGGCTATAGGTACATGTTTTCAAAATCTTGCTTTGGGCAAGAAACTTCACCATTGACAATCTTGACTTCATGATCATGTTTCCCTAGTTGTAGGTGCATGCTTTGAGGGTATGACTATAGGTGTTATTTGAAAACCTCTCTTAGCATGCTTGATTTTGTAGAAGCCCACCGCTCACCTTAGACACCACCATCCCACCATAAAATTAGTCAAGATGACCCACTATCTTATCTATGCACACTAACTTAAAGGATAGACTGTAGGTGGAAGCTTTTGACTATGACTAAAGTATTAACTACTTAGGAACATTTATTAAATGATCCAATACCCCATTGATCTTGAATGCTCATAAAACCCTAATGAAACACTATCATTGGCAAGTAAACCTTCATTTAATCTTTCTTGATAGTATTAACCCTTCCAAAACCAACTATCTTTTTTTAGATGATATAGTCTCCATTAGGTGTTTGACTGCTCCTTAGTTGTATTGAGGTGATGTACTAACTAAGGTCATGCTTGAGGGTGTTTGGAAAGTTTTGGAAACCTATGAAGTGCCTTTGATTATTCTATAACATGATGGTATATGTGAAAACTTCAATAAGCTCCTAAAATTATCCACACCCTTTGAAAACACCTCAAAGCCTTGCTATGCCTTATTTATCAGGTTCTTGGCCTCCCATATGGCCCAATCGACAAACCCACCACCTATTTCAATCTCAATAATGACCTTCCCAATACAAGAAAGACCCTTATTTTTAGCTTAACTTTAGGCATGCATAAAGCTAAAACTATAAGTCATATGGATGAACCATAAGATCCCTTCTGTGCATGGGAAAAACCTCTAATTACACCTCGAATCTAGTCTGAATCACCTCTAAGATAAATTCTGTGCATGGGAAAAACCTCTAATTACACCCTGAATCTAGTCTAAATCACCTCTAAGATAAATTCATGTAAGAATTTTCAATAATAGGTCCTAAAATGCAACTTTTTGGTAGTGAAGAGACAACTTGTTAACCTCCAACTAACATTTTTTCCTCCTAGACTGGCAAGTGCAAATCCACTACTTCAAGTACATATATATAGGTAAATTACACATTCTCCAATGACCATGGCATCTAATTCCACCTACAAGTGCATTTTCATTACTATTTAGGAATGCCATACCAATGAAAATATGCAAATCCATGAAAAGTATGTTTGTTTTGTGTATAATATTGGTATGTAATGCCATTGAGGCAATTTTAATGCATTTGTTTTAGCTAGAAGCCATATAGATAATTCTAAACAAGGATGTTTATGTATTTCAAAGGCTACAAGGAGAAATAGACTTGTCTTGAGCAATTGTTCAAGAGCGTGGAAACATAAAGTACTTTTAGTAAGCATCTTTTAGCTTCAAGAATATGAAATTCTTTACTAACGGTGCCAACCACGTGAAGGTGGAAGCTTATTTGGCACCACTAACCTACAAAAAAATGTTAATAAGTAATTAAAGATGAAATTTATATATGTAATACCTACAAAATAAAAAAAATTGGTAAAATTGATTACATATACATTTTAAAAGTCAACATACCTACACATTTCAGTCCAATGAACCACTTGGATCTGCTCTAATCTTGATAGTATCAAGAATAGCTTCATGGTCTAACTCAAACTTTCCATAGATTCTTGTTTCTTGGCCTCCCATGATATTTTTCCAATTGAATATTCATTAAAAGAACCAAATTTGAATAATGCAGTATCTTCCTAAGCATTTTAAAGTCTTCAAACAACCATACATTTTAAATTTTTATAAGATATCATCGAAGCCAAGTTCTAGTGACTACCACAAACCCATTGAGATAATCAATGTTTTCTCCACCTACGACTAGGGAAGTTAATTTTTTATTTACATCTACACATCAAAATAAGTAGTAATTTGTTCCCTCTTCATTGTCCTCATCTATAATAACTACAAAAACATGGCTTGCATCATAAAAAAAAATTTAATGACACTATGAAGATAGATAGTGAGAATAAATGGTACATAAAGATTAATCTTCTACCTATCTACACTAGATCAACTATATGGTCAAAATAATGTGATGATGTCATATTTGTAAGTTATAATGCTAGTAGAACCTGATATGTGTTAATTGGAATTAGAGGTCTAAAACTCCAGTCATCCACCCACTCTTATAACTCACACTCATTCCAAATAGAGTCCATGCATGCATAATAAAAACATGCCAAATGTCATGTATGAATAGTCCAAAAACATGCATTTGAGCTACAAAATGAGTGGAGCTCACTTGAAACTTTTAGAGTGATACAATCCTCATAATTTTTTAGGTCTTTTTCCTCTATTAACCAAAAATGTCTATGAATAGTAGAATTTTCTTGAGAACCATGACATATGTTCTCATTACACCATTCGACCATAATTTTTGCATCAATCAATTTAGAAACATGGTCAAATATTAATTCCTCCCTTGTAACAACTCTTTTTACACATGCTTCAATACCGCCATGCTCCCATTTTCCATGGCTAGCCTTAGTGAAACTCCACATATGTTATACTCTAGAGGTAACATGCATACTGCTCAACCAATAAAACATCCTTGCATTCTTGAATTATGATGTGCAATTTTCTGACCAAATGTAATGTTGTTTGAAAGTATTTTTCCTTTGAGTCAACTGTCCATAGAACTTGTCAAAACAACCTTGCACATACTCTGTACAATGTGATCATTTGTCATTGATATATAAATGGTAATCCCTTAATATTTTTCAATCTTCCTTGTATTATTAGGTGCATGCATGAATTCTATATGCATGAATATGGAAACTTGTGTTGAGTTGTAATACTACAATTGAACTTCCATTTGTGGTTTAAATGTGTAATTTTCAGAAAAGTCAACTATTGAAATAATAAAATCAAGTGAGAACGTGTCCTTATTTAGATTCAAATGTTAATCCAACCATTTATCCTTATGTGTGTGCCTTGCATACTCATAATTTTTTTTTCCATGAATTCAACCATACATTACGAAACATGTATCTCTTTAATAACAAGCTCACACTTTTTAGATTCTTTTCCATCCTTTACTTGATAATTCACAAATTTCTATTTGCTCAAACCAATCAATTCTTGTCTAATTAAACTTGTACACTCCTAATGGATACATTTTTTAAATTTTGACAATCCATTGCAAATGCTACGATTTCCATCCAAACATGCCTTCTTATAAAAAAACTATCCTTCTGGTTTTTCACAAAAATATTTAGAATAAATTTCCTTGCTAATTTCGGTGGAAATTTTATGCCACACTCTAGAAAAATGTTTTTAGTATGCAAATTACAACTAATATGGTGAAAAAAATCATAGTGCATTGAAAATTCAACATGTTACCTACAACAACAAGTGGTGCGTGTGTGATTTATTTTTACATAAAAAGGTTTGACCATCTCAAAAAATATTTGACTAATAGCAATTTGTGGATATTTTTCCAAAAACATAGAGTACAATTGTGTTTGAGTCATATCTAAGAAATTTTTTGGATGCGGTTCATGATTACGAGAAACAACTC
Organism: Torreya grandis; assembly: GCA_037957365.1. Classification (NCBI taxonomy): domain Eukaryota; kingdom Viridiplantae; phylum Streptophyta; class Pinopsida; order Cupressales; family Taxaceae; genus Torreya; species Torreya grandis. The sequence goes on from JARHVA010002616.1 coordinate 2,289,945, forward strand.
TTCTTTTCACTACATCTCTTGCATTGGGTGAAACTCTTGTATTATATTTCCAAAATTGTGCAAGTAAGTATTTTAAAGCATCAAATATAGCCTTGTCCTTTCATAGAAGTCTACCAGAGAATGAACAAAACTCTTTCATATTGGGTTCATTAAGTCTTTCACATCTTACAATTTATTTCAATAATGTTTTTATATTTATATCAAGTGTTTGGATTATTTTTGAAATCAATCATTTTCCCCTATTTTAACACTTACTGCACAAGTTGTCATTATATGCTGAACAAAATTACAATCTTTGTTGCATGATTTTGGGCCTATAATATGATATGCATCATGTAGATTTTCAAAAAATTCATTATTTTCATCATCCATGTTAGATGTTCTTAGTCCTAATGTGTACATTTTAGGTCTTATCTTAACCAATTTCATCAATGAAACAAATAATTGACATCTTTGACTATCATACTCCAATCTATGAAAGAAACTATCCCAAATTTCTTGAGCCAGTATTCTTGAATGGTGGTTAGATATTTTGTTATGCATTGGTTTTAAAATATTTTCATCAACTTCAATTAAGTACTTGTATTTTCTACACATAATTATTGGAGGTGTTGTTATTGGTGGAAGCTATTTAGAGGGTGCTTCAAAATCATTTTATGTTTCCATGAAATTTTCTTCATTATTTGTTTCCGTGAAATTTTCTTCATTGTTAATTTAATAATTATTTGTGTCCATTAAATTTTCTTTATTATTGGTGGGTAAAGTATCATGCATAAGCTCTTCATTGACAAAATCAAAAACTTTAAACTTTGAATGTGAATTTCTAACATTATCTAATTTATTATTGTCCATTTCATTAGAATTCAATTCATTATTGTGAATTTCATCATAATTCAATTCATTATTTTTAGTTTCATCATTATTAAATTCATTATTTTCAATTTTCTCATTATTTAAGGCATTTGGCTCATCAGGGTTAGTGTTTGTACCTTTCTTGAAACAAAATGCTTGCATTCGTACATTTTTTTTCTCACAACTCTTTCAATGGCTCTGGTGTTTTGCTATTCAACTTCTTCCTCTTCCTTAAACATGAATCGGAGCCCATTTTGACAAAATCAACCAAGAAAGTACTTCAAAATGTGGGGTAAAAAAAACTACAAAGAAAGTACACTAAGAATATTTAGAATGCAAAGGGAATGTCTATGGGGACAACAATCTTGATTTGAGATAAAAATAGACGTTGAAATGTAGGTTTTTATTTTACTTCAAGGAACATGTATGCATTATAAGAATGCGTATGCATTGCTATAACACATGCACATTCATGGAAGTATAAGCATATGCTATAAAAACAAGCACAAAGGCTCATATTCAATATATAAAATCCCCTATAATACTATAATATGATGTAATAAGACTCAATAAGACTATAATATGATGCATAAATCCCTAATATGATGCAATAAAACTATCAGATGTTCCAATAAAGCTATCATACGATGCAATAAGGCTTAATATGATGCAATAAGGCTAATTATGATACAATGAGATGATCATACAATGTAATAAGACTATCATATGATTCAATAAGCCTATCATACGATGAAATAAATATCTAGTATGATGAAATCAGGCTATCATATGATGCAATAAGGCTCAATATGATGCATAAATCCCCAATATCATGTATAAATCTCTAATAAATGATGTAATAAGACTCTTGATAAGACTATGAAGCAATAAGACTATCATATGATGAAATAAGGCTCAATATGTAAGATGAAATGAGCTATTTTTTCCCAAAATCCCATCATAGGTCCTTACAAAACTTGGTGAATAATGGGTTAAAAAATTAAAACTAATCACATTCAATAATTTATACATTTGTGATGAAATCAAGGAATTTAGGGGTTGTTTTTGTTATAAAATTAGGATTTAGGGTTGGGGGTTTAGTGTAATGGTTTTTACATGTGTATATTTCATGAAATTAGGGTTTAGGGTAACTATACATATTTAAGTGATAAAATTAGGGTTTATGATTAACATTTCATGGAATGTGACATAATTTAACCCCTTTAATCACATAGTTAACTCTAATTTAGGTTCAATGGGTTTAAATTGGCCACATTTGCATTTATATTTACATTTCTAAATAAATTAGGGTTAGTTAAGCCATACATGCTACATAGATTATACAATTGACTCTACCATAAATCTAGTTTAAGGGATCAATTTTACCCAAATCACATCCCTAATTACACTAATTAACTAATTGGTTCAATTCATGATCTAGAATCATACTTAATTTTATCCCAAATCATTTATCATGATATTATAGTTACATCAAGAAGAGGTTAAAATTGGCTTCCCATGCCTCCTTGATTGACTGAATCAGCTCTTTGGTTCATTGTATATATACATGATGACATTCTAGGGTTAATTTCACTCCAAATAACATCATGTATATAATTTAAAATAGGTTCATACATGGATTATTTTGACCCTAATTGCTCCTATAATTGAACCTTATTATTCCATGTGTGTACCTCATACACCTAAAAGTGTTAAATCTATCAGATATACATTAAGTCATAGAAGTTTTAGAGTTGCAATTCCCTATGAGGAAAAATCCAATTCCATATCACCACATTTACCTTGTACATGCTCAAAAGTGTTAGCACTATTAGAGGTGTTAGGTTTTAGAAGTGTTAAAGAGTTGTCAGATCCCTGTGAAGCCCAATCTAATTAGATGTCACCACATGTGTCTTTTACACACATATTAATGTTAGAGATCTAAATGTCAAGTCCTAGAAGAATCAGGTTTGTCAGAGCCTCAGGGTGCCCAATACAATCAATGATTTCCACATGTAGGTCTAGTACACCTAGAGAAGTGTTAGAGTTATCAGATATATACATAGATTTTTGATCCCAAAAGCATCAGAGATTTTAGAACCTCAAGAATCTTGATCCAATCAGAGATGGCCATGTGTACTTCTATACACTAAGTGGCCAATTTAAATAGATAAAACCAATAGGCTAGGCCTAGTCCCACTATGTCAAGTTATCTAAAGTACTCAATGATACCATCAAAAATAAGAAACACTAGAAAAAATATTGACACATCTTAGATGCCATGAGGGCCAAATCTAGGTATGTGCACATTGTGCACACTCTACATTTATTAGCTCACATAAGTGAAACTCATGATATTTAATACCTAGATAGGTCCCATCACCTCTAACCAATCCAACTAAGGCCAATTCATAGATATCATACATACATATAAGCTAAAAATGTTTGAAAATTGACATCGATCCCATGAACTCATGTCTAGTAAATAATTCACATGATGTGAGCTTCCGATAGGATGGGCCTGGCCCTAATGTGTCAAGTCATCAAAACTAATCAATGATCCCATCAATAATATGAAATACTTGGAAAAATATGAACACATCTCAGATGCCATGAGGGTCAAATCTAGGCATGTGTACGATACACTCTCTACATTTATTAGCTCACATGAGTGAAACTCATGATCTTTGATACCTAGATAGGTCCCATCACCTCCAACAAATATAAGGCCTATTCACAAATTTATCATACATACATATAAGCCAAAAATATTTAAATATTGAAATTGATCCCATCAACTCATGTCTAGTAAATAATTCACATGATGCAAGCCTCTGACTTGTTATTAATGTATGAAAATTATCATGTAGATCCCTTTAAGGTCCCATCCAAATTGAGAAAGCACCGAACATTATTAGTTTTCTATGTATGTATTCAAATTATTTAGATCTTTATACCTTGAATTACATCTAGATCCAAAAGTACATTCATATTAAGTCCTACATGTAGGAGACAACACAATTCAAAAATGGACTTCTTAACCTCAAATCCCAATCTAGAGTAATAATTATAAGATAATACTTTCTTGAAGTCCATAACATAAGGTTTAATCTCATTACAATGAAATATGAACTAGATGATTGAATATATGTACAAAATATATAATCTTGAAACCTTTGGCGAGGGGGTACACACTAGTATTCAATTATGATCAACCATTTATATGAGGTGAGTAACATCATCCACATGAATAATTACTGGGTCCCTCTGCTCAAAATCATCATTAAGGGGAAGTAGGTCTCAGATTTAGGGGACATTATCACCTTTAATGTATCTTGAATAAGATCAATAGTGTTTGAGATGGGATAACTTATATAATGTCATACTTGGTCAATGCCAAGTCTATGCCACCCTTTATTTATAAATAATATCCATCCCTTAATGGTTGCAAACACTGTCCCTAGTGAATTTAGATATTTTTTAATTTATACATTAATCACTATAGGCACAACATCTTGAAACCACACCATCATTAATGGATACATGTGACCATTTGAAGTTTATTGAGCTCAAAACCACATCTTATACAAAACAAAATGTGTACCCAACTTGACCAAAATATAAAAATATTTAATAAAAACTCATACATTGTACCCATCATCCTACTTTCCTATCTTACCATCCTAATTACATAGTAAGGTATAAAACTCTATAGTATTGATAAGCATAAAGTGTTGTCTATCATATTTTTGAGCTTGCAATTGTTTCATCCATGGTGTGGCTAGGACTAGTCCCATGTCAAAGACACACTCTTGAGATGAAGTGGGAATGGATGGAGTGGTTGATGGTTGTTCCATGTGTGATAGAGGGGTAGATGAAGGAGGTGCATGAAATGGAGGATTAACCATATTTTCACAAGAGATCTTAATTTTAGGCAAAATTTGAACAATGTATTTGAATACATTAGGGAAATCTTGAATAATTTTAATAATAGAAGATTCTTGTTGGAATTTCTATTGGGACCTCAAAATACAGGTCTATTGAATTATATGTACTAAGTGACATTGGAGGAAACTTAATGTACTTTATTCATCACATTTTAGGATTGTTCTTGGGACAATCCAAAGCATGATTCATAGGTATTGGGTTTCATTAGATAAAATTATTAAAATAGATATCCCAGAGATGCACTATTACACCAAGGGCTCAATTATTATTTCTACTTACACAAGATTATCTATGCTACATAATCCAATTGAATGGGTTTGCCACTTAAACAAATTATTTCAAAATTTATAAATAATGGGGTCTAGTCAAAGATATCAAAGAAACAACAAAAGGGTAAGATAGGATATTAGGCAAGTAGGATATTATCAATAAGAAACATTAAATTTAAGGGCAAGTAGGATTTTAGGCAAGTAAGGTAGTAAGGTATATCTTTTCCATGCTATAATAAACACAAAATTTGCTTTTTCGATGTTATTTCAAAACAACACGTACATGCTATATAATGTGTATGCATTATAAAATGTGTACGCATTATGAAACACATACATGTTATATAATGCATATGTGTTATTTGAATTTGAATTCAAAACCAAGCCTCTAGGCTCAAAAATGGCTTGGATTTCCAAGCCAAAGGCTTGTGAGTGTGCATTTACAGTTGAGATCAAGAGTTTTGACAAGAACCAACAAATTTCAACTTTAATTGCCAAATATGCTATAGATTTTAACAACAAAATTTCAAAAACTATTACCAGCATGATGAACACATTGTCCTGTTTTAAAAAATATGATTTTTATAATTTTTAGGCTATTTTAAGGTTCAAACTATATTTATTTATAGCTACACCATTTTTAGGCCATTATATACAACACATATACAATTCATGTTTATGTAATTTGTTTTTCGTTGATCCAAATGCAAAAAATAAATATGGTAACAAACTAGGCCTAATTATAAACACATTAAAAAAATCAAATTTCATTTTTTTTGAGGTAGTCAGGTGGGGCTGCATGGCCAGCTATCCATTTTTTTTATCAATTTTTAGGATCTACATAATTGCAAAATTAATAAAAAATATTCATTAAAAAAAAATCGTAACACAATAGAGGATCTTATCTAAATATTCACTAAAGGGTTTCAAACAATATGTAACGATACTCAAACAATGGTGGGCCACACGATCATCTATCTACTATGCTTTTTTGAAAAAATAGGAGGTTCTATTCAAATTTTATATCTTTTACCTATTTATACTTAACCATTTTTTTAAAAATATAGTTTGTTGGAAACTAGACTCAAAATGCTACAATTCATTTTTTATATCATCTTAGAATTTTGAGTGTAGCCATCTCAAATTATCTATAGAAGTTCAAATTTATGAAATTTTAGAAAAATCATATCCATGGGTAGGTTCCTTTTTGTCCCCTAAATGTGTGCACTTACCCTGTAAATGAATAGTGCTAGGGTCAAATAGAATTATCTAAAAAAATTGGATGGATATAATACTTCAAGGCTTTGGTACCATATAAGGAATGAGAATATGATCATTTTAAGAACCCAAGAATCAGAGGCATTCACAAAAAAAACATCACAAGAGGCTGTAAGGATTAAATGCAAAGACAAATAAAATAATATGATATTCATAATAAGACATGTAAGTAAAATGGATAAAACTTACATAAGTAGGCAAAGAAATATAAGAAACAAGCCTAACTAAACAATGTGAGATGAATCAACAAAGGAAAAAACTAGGGAAAGATGAAAAACTATCTAGAACCTAGTAAGCATGAGAATATATTTTAACAGAAATACTTTTTAGGGATGTAAGTTCATCAATGTAAAGATGACGTCTTCATTTGTCAGAAAAAGTATACAAATGATATGTTAAATAAATTCAACATGGTTGATTTCAAATTGGTTTCCACTCCAACTACTCACGGAGTTATACTATATAGAGAAAATGGTGCTGAAAGAGTTGATAAGATAAATTACAAAAGTATTGTTGGAAGCTTAATGTTTCTAACTCACACAAGACTAGATATTACTTATTCAATTTCTTTTGTATCAAGATATATGTTTGAGCCATTTGAAATTCATATGAAAGAATCCAAGAGTATTTTGAGGTACATGAAAGGTACTATTGGATTTGGTATTCATTATTATACTACTAAAAAGTTTGAACTTTACTCGTTTTAGTGATTATGATTGGGGAGGTAGTTTGGATGACTAAAAGTCAACATCTAGGAATTATTTTTCACTCGATTCAGGATTGGTTACATGGATCTCAAAGAATAAAGTTTGGTTTCTCTTTCATATACAAAATCAAAATATATTGTAGTCACTTTAGTAGGCACACAATCATTGTGGCTCTAAAAGGTTTTAGAAGAAATTGGAGAGAAACAACATCAACCTACAATGATTTCTTGTGATAATGTAAGTGCTATCAAATTAGCAAAGAATCCAATACATCACAACATGTCAAAGCATTTTTATTTGAAGTATCACTTTATTCAAGATTTGATTTAGATGAAATATGTGGAATTTAAGTATATAAAGACCCAAGAACATGTTGCAGATATCTTCACTAAAGCTATTGCAAATGTTTTGTTTTTAAAAATATGAGATCAAGTTGTTAGTCCAATCAACATCAAAGGGGAGAATGTTGGTTAATTTTTTTTATCATTGATTTTAGAGTAATCAAACTCATCCAATTGCTCTAACATATTTTAATATGCAATTGAGCTATTTTTAGAGAAATAAAGCCTTTGAAAGGCTGAATTAAGTTTAGTTAATTTTCATACAATCTATTCTTTTATTTTTATTATTCAACTAAATTTTGATTGATTTATTTAATTATTAGAAAATAACGTTCACATTTAATTCAATAAATACATTGTTTTGATCTTTATTATTATGGAGAATGATTCAAATAATTTTGAGAAGCAATTTTATTTTAGTTGTTTTGTATTTCTTCTGGTTATGCAATGAGTTATTATTTTCTAGTTCTGTAGTGGTTTATTTTAATATATTTAAAAATCACTAGTAAAATTCCTTACATCCAATTCAATATTCAATAGACATCATTGGCAGGATCTCTAAACATCATCATTATGCCCTTTGAACATTGTAGTAAGATGCTTTGAGCTCTCAACTTTAATAACTACACGTGTTTTTTAAAAAAAATAAACACTCAATTTTTGTGAGGATGGATTTAATCCTTGGAGAGGATGGAACTATTTATCTAAGCGTAATATTTAGATGAATAATGCCTAGAATATGGAAATATGTTACTCTAGATACCAAGACTTGCACCTAAGCATCCCTCCCCCTTTCTTCTCCACCTCTTTCTTCGACCATTTTGGTTAGGTAATGGAAACTAAGCAAGAGATAATTCTAGCTTTCCCTTTATCAGGTTGTCAATATTACAAGACAAGCCACATATAACAAATAGAAAATATTTACTACAAGCGGTATAAAATAGTTATTGGGTTCAGTGATTATATGGTTGAAAGATTTAAGTAAATGTAGTGTTATATTGATAATTTATGTCGTTATTTCCACTACCTCATCTTGATTTCCCAATAATTTTTTCTAGTTTTTTGGATTATGTGTCATAATAACACTATATTTGCTTCATGATTTCTTGATATTTATGTTGAAAATCATAGATACCCTTCCCCCCAAACCATAAAAAATAGTTACCACCTATCACATGACTTTTTAGATTTACAACAGTCCCTGGATGTCACTGATAACATAACAATTATGATAATGATGAAATGGTGATTCTGATAGTGAAATGAAGTGTTCTTTGATTTAGGTGAAGTTTAGAATAATGTATAAATATTTTAACTAATAAATATGTAGGAAAAATAATATTATATTTTATCAATTAGATAATTTACAACTTACCCATGAAAAATTGTTCACATATTACCTAGCACACAAAATAATGCAACTTGATTCATTGAGAGAATAGGGACTAATAATGAGTTAGAGCAAAATGAAACAAGAGATATTTCTTGTGGACTAATAATGCATGCAAAAAATATGAATATGGTAGTTTAAAGAACATGATAAATAAAAATTTCATTACCTTGATAAACATTGTAGATCATGAGTAAATTATAGACAAGATAAATTCATTTTAAACATGTGGAAATTGAAATCTTGACAAACAATTGTAACAACTAGAATAAGGTATTTTGGGTGTAATGATTTATGAAAAAGCAAAATTTTATAGTAGGATTTTAGTCTTTTATAAAAAAACTCAAATGATGCTACCACAAAAATTCATATAATATTTTCTTTTAATACAACCAAAATCAAATCAAAGTGAAAAAGGAAAGGTATTTTCCTTACAAAATATGTTGACCAAACTTGGACATTACGATGTTCCTTATGGATAACCTAAACTTAGATGATTGTAAGTAGTTCTCTAATTAAAAGTGGTTGGTCAATTTGGTGTTGAAAAACTCTCATTCCAATTTCTTTTTTCAACCTAATATTTTTGAAAATGTGAAAGAGTAGTTTGACGATGTCAACTTCTCATATGATTTATATTGGTTGGAAAAGTATTAGGGTTATAGGATATAGAGGGTTAAGTAGTGAAAGAAAAAAATTCAAAGAATCTAAAATAAATCAAAAACCTATCCTCATAAGATGTGTTTTACTGATATTGAATGGAAAAGCATTAGGGTTGTAGGATATAGTGGGTTAAGTAGCAACAAAAAAATAAAATCAAGGAATCCAAAATAGATCAGAAGCCTATCATCATAAGATGTGGAAAATAATGGATGTAGATTAGATAGCCATTATGAAAGGAAAATCATAGTTGATGCTCTTGATTTGAAAATCACACTGGCATAAATTTGCATTATGAATCTATTAATGAAGTTTGTCTTTTAAATAAAAATAATAAAAAATAAAAAATAATATAAATCCCAAACTCTGCACTAATTTCTTTCTATAAATGATTTATGCTATAATTGATTTCATCATATTTAAGTTGTAAAAAGGACAAGGTGAATTCATGTTCCTATTAAAAAAATATTCATATTATAGTTAATGTAAACTAATATCTATTATAGATTAAACCATATACTAAGGACTATTGCAAACGATAACATACCTTACTTTTACATTTAAATACACATTGAATATTAAATTGTTTGGATAGGGTCCATAATCATGTTAGCTACTATAATTCATACACATATAATATAATAAATAATATAAATCAATTAAATATTTAAATAAAAATAATACACATATTTACCATAGGTATCATGACTATCTCATTATATTAAAATGATATGGCTTAAATTGCCAAGATAATAATAACTTTCTCTGGTAGTGAATTTCTCAATCACTAGCTCTTTAAGCTATTATATAGATAAGAAAGAAGATAGGTATAGTGTTTTGAGAGTATTTAACATTTATAATAATTATTATTAGTAATACTTTATTCTTAATATAAGAAGCTAATCAAGTCAATAACCTGCTTGATACTCTTCTCTAATAATAGTTTATGTTTCATTATGTATCAATGAGTAATTATCCTTGAGTTATATTACAATGAATAATATATGTACATCTAAAAATCATACAATAGTGTACGAGTAAAATGTACTTTGATGAAGATAATGGCAAAGGAATAATTTAAATATACCCAATTGACAACACCTTCATTTATAAACTTTTCCTAATCTAAACAAGTTGAGCCTCCAACAAGGGTTTCATGAAGATGTCTACAACTTGATTATCTGTTTTGTAAAACTTAAGATCAATGACCTTATCATGTATTGATTGATGAATATAATACATGTGGATATAAATGTTCTTTATGTGTTTGTGTTACATGAAGTTATGAAAAATGTGGATACCACTCTGATTATCACATCAAAGTAATATGTGTTGGGTTTGTAGAAATCAAAATTCAAAAAGTAAATGTCAAATACAAATTGAATCATGGCTAGAAGTGACATCTCCACTATACCAAACTTCCATAATATAAAAAGAAATAATAGTTTGCTTCTTCGAAGAGCAAGTCATGGGACCTGACCCAAGATGATAGATGTATCTTACAATTGACTTGCGACTGTATGGATCTCCTACCTAGAAGTGTAACCATAAATGGAGTTTTTTTGCTTGAATTTTACTCAATCCCATAATTATTAGTAAAATAAAGATACATAAAAAAGTGTTTTGTAGCTTGCCAATGGAGTTCATAGGTTCTTAACATTAGAATGATAACAAGATCATATAAAATGAAAGATCAAGACAAGTATGAGTCAAGTAAAAAATAATTTCCACCAATTACTTGTAGAGTGTACCATCAACTAGAGGAGAAGTACACTTTGTAGAAAATTTGAATCCATATTGATAAGGAATCGGTGTTAACTTGTAGTATTTCATGTTGAAGTGGTTGAGTATGTCTTTAGAATAATTGGATTGATTAACAAATATGCCTTTCATAGACTATGAAATCTAAAGACAAGGGAAAAAATGTAACAAGCCTAAGTTGATCATCTAAAAACACTTCATTATCCAAGCTTTCAAATAATGAATATGATTCATGGAACTCCATGTGATGATCAAGTCATCAACATAGAGAACCAAAATCATGGTTTTCCCATATAATTTAATGGTGTATACTATGGATTTAGAAGGACTTTGCATAAATACATAATTAAGAATGTGTCAATATTTTTATACCAAGCTATAGAAGTTTGTTTCAAATTATAAAAGGAATTTTTCAATATCAACAGAAGGCTAGAGTTCTCACTATTTATGAACCAAGGAGGTTGGGACATGTAGATTTAATATTACAATTATCCATGCAATAAGTCACTTTTTACATCCATATGATGGATTTTTCATCCCTAAATTAAAACCAAGGAAATTACTAGCCCGATGGGATTAATCTTGAAAAATAGAGGAAAGGTTTCATGGTAATCAATACCTTCAACTTGTGAAAATTATTTTTCTACAATTCAAGCATAGTATCTATCAATGGACCAATATATTGTGTACTTAGTGCAGTATGCACTCTTGCACCTCACTAGTTTTCTTCCTTTTATAAGTGGAACCAATTATCAATTTTCATTCTTATTTAGGGAAAATAAGTTATTTTTCCGTAGTTTCCTTCCATTAAAGATGATTAGAAGCTTGATGATAAGTATTTGCACCTATGTCACTACCAACTATGCTATGTGCAACACTATATGGATTTCTCAATCTCATTGTGCTTAGATATATTGGATCCCCTACCAGTGAACCAACCTCATGGTGAACTTTGTAAACCCATTTGGTATAGGTTATGTTAGTTATGTAGGATCATTTTGAATGCTTTTTTGCACTAGTTGATGTGTTGATTATCCACTTTATGGTTGCTCATTTTATTAACTATAGTACCTCTATAAATGGGACTCATCTAACTAGATTTATTATTTACAAGAGACATCATAAATTGTGTCCAACTTGACATAAATCAATGGAGAAGGAGTTTTATGATATGTTGGTGTGAAATATTTGGATTGTTCATCAAATAACACATCTCACTAGTAAATCAATTTATTTTTTCCAAAAACAAGAAAAAAATATGCCTTCACATCTTCACAATAGGCAAAAAAGATACAAAGATGGCCCTTCATTTCCATTACTTTTCACTTTTCATATAGAATGTACATCCGTGCAATACATCCAAAAACTCAAAAATATAAAAAAATAAGGTTAATACCAAAGCAATTTTTTTTGGGAGTCATATTTTATGCTATAGGGTGGGGAGTGTGATTTTGGATGTAAGTTGCACACTGAATTACCTTAGCACAATATTGTGGAGTTAAGTCTTTGGAATGTATCATGAAATTGGCCATTTCCTTTAGTGAATAAATTTTGAAATTAGATACACCATTTTTATAAGGGGTGTAGGGTAAAATACATTAAATTTGAATGCCTACTTGTTCACATAAGCTACTAATGAACCTAAATAATATAAAGACAAGAAAATACCAATAGGAAAAACTTATGAAAAAATACCCTGTATTGATTCATATTGAATGATTCAAATAATTAAAAACCATGCATGAATAAGCCTTAACTCATAATTAGAGTTGACATGCAAAATTCAAAACTCTAAAAATAATAAAACTCAACCTGTTATTTTTATCAACTGATATTTTTAGTAAGTTTCACATGCAAGTGTGCATAGCTCTAAAAATATCCAAAAATAAACTAAACACTGAAATTAACCTATTAGACAAATATCAATTGAATTTAAGGTTTGGTTACAAAAATATACAATTTATAAAAATAAAAAATATCAACAAAATATTAAACTAAAATTTCATACCCTCATATGGTCATGTATGGCCTCCAAAAAATATTGAAAATGTCCATAACTGGATAGGCCGGGTTATGGTTGCACCTAAAATTTTGAGACAACCATTTTGGCATGACTATTGGATTAGATAGAAATATGGATCAAAATTTATGGCCTTTGGAAGTTTGGCCTCTTATTTTACATCAATTTTATCTGGTTGAAAATAACTTAGCTCCTGCGAGTTGCTCTAATTGCACTACTAACATTTATTCATATCAATCTTCTCTAGCTCCAATTATTTAATCTAAGCGTTCTCTTATTGTTGTAATCCTTCCCACTATATCAAGTACCTTTATAACTTCCTTGCCTTGTGTTTACTATCTTCTTATCTATAACTTGCACTATCTTTTCTTTCTTCATCTTTGGCACCTATTGCTGCCAATATAATTATTCATCTTCTTCACCTTCACCACATTATCCATGGAAATCATATAAATTTAAAACATTAATTACTAGAGAGATATTAATTTTTTTTGATAAACTCACCTCATAAACATTGTCATTGAGTTTATTCACAATTCTACATGGTCCAATTTTATTTTACTTTTGTATACACTCAAAAACTGCACACGATGACTTTCGATATCAAACTACCTCTTGACCCTCATCCGACCTCACGTCTAGTGGACCACTTGGTCAATTAGACTCATTTAATAAATTAACCAAATTAAACCCTTAATGTAACACATTTAACTAAACCATTTAATTGAACTTGCTCTAACCCATTTACTTTTTTCCCTTTGAGTATTGATGGTTAGCCTAACCATCGATAATTGGCCTAATCATCGATGGTCAAGTCTCCAAACTTATTTTAAAATATTAAAGCTATGATAGCTTTTGTGTGAGATAATCATCTCCCTAAATTTCAACTTGTTTTAAAAACTTGGTTTAAAATGTCGTGAATTGGTAACTTTATCCCCCTATCATATTAGTAATTTCTTCCATCCTATTTGGCAACTTCATCTTATAAAAAGAGAAGAGGAGGAAGTGAAGTGGATCCATAATCCAGAATCTGGCATCAATATATCTTGCATACAGGTATCCAATATCCTTTCAACAAGTAAATAATACCATTAAAGACCTAAAGCTCTGTTGAAATCAATTTTGAAGGTTGAAGTACTGTCACTCTAGCCAAATCACTTCAAAATTCCACCATCAAGGTTTAGGTATCTCTTTCTTGTTTTCATTAAAATTATCTTACTTATAATCTTCCTATCCTATAAAACCTATTAGTATCTTATTTTACACCCCTCATCCCTGTAATAGACCTCTGTTTGCCCAAATACCTAATATGCAACTTCTTTTTTGATAATTCTAGATTTACATAGGCAACCGCTGATGATCACTTCAACTGTCGATGGTTACCCAACCATCAATGATTAGCCTAAACCATCGATGGTTCACCTGACCACCAATGGTAACTATGGCACAAAAATATAGTAAGTTATTTTTATCCCCTTTCCCCCATCTAAACATAAATTTCTCAATTTTTCCTTGATCACAATACCTTTTTTGATTTCTTGGAATACACCCCAACCATTTTAGCATAAGTATTGTCCTAATTTTGATACTTTAGTTATTTTCTTTAATAAAAAATATTTATTTTATATTCCTCACATGCATTTAATTTCATATCATTGATTTCAAGTACCCTCTCTTTTTGTTTATATCAACTTAATTGTTATAACAGTGGATTAACAACTTCCTAGCAAGCAATATGCTTTTTGGATCTAGCTCATGTTAGGTAGTCCACTCAACCATCGATATAACAACTCCATTTATAGTGTCTTTATTATCTATAGGTTATTCCTTCCAACCCAAATAAGATTTCTTACTATCATTTAGATTCACGCATGCACTTTTCTAGGTATTCTTATACACACCCTAATACTAGTTCCATTACTTTACTTTCAAAATTAAGAAATGAGTGAAATTAACTGAAACATTTTGGCATGCCCGATGGGATGATAGTTCCCTTTTCCTTCCTTTATTTCTTGCTCATAGAATGAAATCTAAAATTTTCTTTTTGGTATTAAAATAAACCTCTTGCATACATTTATTGCCTACTTGTCTTAGTTCATTTAGTAACTTAGAGGGCAAAGTAATTAATCATAGCTTTCACGCTTGATTCAAAAACTAAGCCAAACCACAAAATAATTAACACATCAAAACATACCTGAGACAAGGCCCGACTAAGATTTCATCACTTAGAGGCAACCTTACCCCTTCTAGGCTATCGTACTTGGATTTCACTACTAAGGGGTGAACTAACTCAGCTCTCTAGTAGAGTATAAACTCTGAACTCAGTATATTTTGGCTAAGCACCCAACAATATTACCACTGTGGGACTATGAATTGAGGAGGTAGGCCCCAATACCAAGCCACATACTAAAGTTCAACATAAATTTATCTCTTGAGCACCTAAACAAATCGAAACCAATCTTAGATTGCCTCTTTAATACCTGATCTACAAGCCAAATTCTCTTTTCACACTTTCTAAGGCATAAGTCAAAAGTGATTTAAAAGGAATCCTAGGTTTTATTTCACTTTTAGTGTATGCATTTTTTACCTTGAATGTTTTTTTTTGATTTATCTTTGTTTGAGGTTTGAGTTTCATTATATTATTTCTTACTTTCTCACATGGTCTTTACTAGACAACAGCTAAGAGACCAAACCAATCAACCACCACCCTCTTCTTCTTCATCCATTGAATACAATTCTAATGATGAGGGTTTATCTCATCTTTCTCCCCCTCCTACTAAGATCTTAGTTATTTTCAAAGGTGATGCTGACTTCATTGCCTTCCTTGACAATAATCTGGTTGAACTTCAACACTATCTTAACAACTTACCTAATGGTACCTTTATTGCTTCGGTTCCTCCTATAGACCCTCTTTATGGTATGCCTCCCCATATTATGGTGGGTACCACCTCAACCCAACCCTTGCTGACCCAAGCCTCTTCTTCTTCCAATATCCCATCTACTACCACTACCCAAACCTAATCCAAAATTCTAACTTCTAACCAAACACCTCCTACCACACCCAACACTTCACATATAGGTTCAACTTTACCTCTATTCACCTATAACCCACCTACCATGGGGTTATCTTCTACCCCTATTTCTACCCTTCCCATTATCTCAACCAATCGACCAATTTCTACCCCATTTTAGAACTTGGTGCTTTCTATACCTCAAACACTTCCACCCATTAACACTAGAGTCACCACGCAACCTCAACCCACTACCTTAGCCATACCTTTAAGTCAACCCACATCTATCCCTCAACAAGTAACCATAACAACCTATCAATATGTTCCTAAGCCACAAGGGTACATAACACCTTCTACTCAACCATTTTTGTCTATTAACCCTTATGTGGCACCATCTCCACCTCTTATAACCACTTACCAATATGTGGCTTCTTCAGCACCTTCTATCACTTATCCAAACATGGATGCCACCTAACCTCAATAGAATGTGCCCATTAATTATGAAGCTTTCCAACCCTAACTAGATTTGATCAAGATGTTAATGGACAAAATGACCAAATTGGAGTCATCCATCTTTAGGTCTCATAATGTTTTATCCTATGATAAAATTTGTAATGAATCCATTCATCCATATTTTCCCATCCACTCTTATCCTCCTTAATGGGAATCACCTAATTTTTCCAAATTCCAAGGTAAGGAGGACCCCCAACAATATTTTATATCATTCCTTAATTCTTATTATTTAATCATATACGATGATGCTCTCCTTCTTTGAACCTTCCCCATGTCCTTATTAGGACCCACCCTTGATTAGTATAGTGATCTTCCCATGCACTCCATCTTTTCTTTCTCCTAACTAGACCAAATCTTTTTAGATCATTTCTTAGTAAATATATCTAAAAAGGTTTCTAAAATTGACCTGAATTCCATTAAGAAATTTGATGATGAGTCAATTATTGTTTTCATGGCTAGATGGAGAGGTCTCATCAACAAACTTTCTTTCTCCTTACCCCAACCTAAATTTATTGAAATCTTCTCTCAGGGTTGTACCAAACATATTATCCCCACTCTTCACATTCAAACCTTCAACACTTTTGATGAGGCATTCACCATGGCACGTAAACTAGAAAATTGAGCCATTGATGAATGGAAATTAAAATTATGAAAAAATAATTCTAGCTTTAAATCCAATGACCCTTCCTCCACCAAAACCACTAACTAATCCAATACCAAAGTAAAAGCATCCATAAACTCAGTTGTTCTAAAATTTTTCCCACCTCCAACTATCAACTAACCACCTCAAACCAATTCTTCTAACCCTTCCTATCAACAAAACTAAAACCAAAATTGAGCTCCTCCAAAATAATATACTCCCATTGGAGAATCACATACATTAGTTTTGGATAAATTGCTCAAATCCAACCTCATCCAACTTCCACCTATTAAACCACCCCAACAATTTGATACTTATCACCTCATACCTAAGTGGTATAATGAAAATGATCATTGTGCCTTTCATCGAGTTTTAGGACATGACATTAATAGATGCAATACTTTCAAAATTCTTGTCCAAAATTTAATTGATAGTGGAGAAATTATGTTTGATAATTCTAATGCACCTCCCAATCAATGCCTTGACATTTTTTTCAAGCCCTTTCCTAATCATGCTCCTTTTATGCAACACCATGATAACCAACCCACATCATCTCACTCTCATAAGGCACATACAATCAATGTTATTAATAACGAGCTCATTGTTGAAGAGACCATTACCTCTATCACCCAAATGGAAATAATGAAATCACCTCCTATTTATTCATATACCCAAACAAAATAATTAACCACCCCTCTCTCTTCACTTGATGAGACCTTAGCTTTATCTACCTCTCCTTTGATGGAAACACCAAAGGAGACAACCTCCACTATAACCATTCCTTCTCTTACTCCACCCATTTAAGTGGTAGAACTGCCCTCCATTTATTTGGACACCCAAAAAATGGAAGCAAATATATCCATTCCCTCACTTGAGGATACTATACCTACCTCTCCTATCATTAAACCATCCATTTCTTCTTCATAAACCGTCCCACAAGAGGAGATTACCTCATCTAGTCAACCCCCAATTTTATAACCATTCATCAAAATTAAAGAAACCACTCTCTCCTCTCCACCTAAAGGTTTAATATTTGAAACCAATGACTAAAGAACTAAACCCATATACAATCCCTTTTCTACGCTAGTCCAAAGTTTAGAGTTCACTTCTCAACCCAAATTTAATAGATCCACTTTTTGGCATCATCTTGGACTCCCCTACCAAAATAAATCATAATCCTCAACTTCAATTGAATCCAACCTTAAACCCATTATTCCCCCTTCACCAAATACTTCTTCCAAAACCATAATTGAACCATCCCAACCACCGCTACCTAAAATTTCCAAATAACCTTACGTTTCTCTCGCCAAACCAATAAAAAACATAGGAATTCTTCCCACACCTAGTCATGCTCATCCCCCTTTGAGGTTGGACTTAACCCTATTTAGTCCAAAAATGCAACCCCCAACCAAACCAACTATGAAGGTAGAGTTACCCAAACCTCCACCTCAAACTAGACCCATACCACCTCCTTTCCACTTACCTTGCGTTTTAGGATCCCATCCATCTACCATTCCAGTTACCTATTACTCCTCTAAAAAACCATCCCCCTTTTCTCCACCTACACCTATCAAATCCTCTAGTTCTCCATCATTTTGAACCAACCTATATACTTCTAATTTCCCACCTATAGTCAAACCTTCATCATCTAAGTCTTCCATATCAAAATCTCTAACTCCCAAACCAACCATAGCCAAGAAAACCCAACCAAAACTACCAACTAAACCATTCCTCTAACCATAGTTTCCATATTAAATCTTATGCCCAAGAAGGTTCCCTCTCTTAAATCCAAAAACCTGTCACCTATCACACCGCTAAATGAGTCCTACTTAATTATCTTATAGAGGTTGTTGCAAACTTCCTCCATTATCCTACCACCTATAAAACCATTCTACCCTTCCAATACCAAACCCTCCTGGTTCAATGATAACTTGATTTGTGCATACCATAGGGCACCAAGACATGACATGGATAATTACAAAGCTCTCCAAGCACTCATTCGTAGCTTATATGAAGAGGATGATTCACTATCAGATGGACCCTTCTTTTCCCCATTACCAATCTTACCATCAACCCAACCTACCCAACCTTTACCTACTCTCCCACTCTAACCCAAGGATGAGAAGGAGGAAGCAAAGTAAGCATCAAACCCAGTGAACCCCCTTATACACATTATTCATGTGGTTAACCAATCTCAAGCCCAATAGAAAGATAAGGGAAAAGTCAAAGAATCCATTCCATGGACTTACCCTTCTACCCCTCAACCTTGAAACTAAAACCAAACTCCTACACCTTCAACTTTTCCACCACCAAAACCTAAAGCATCCATTTTGGGACCCTCTACCTCTAACCCATCTAAATCCACCTAATGTATCATGCTGAAACAACTTCACCAAACATAGATGAAAATGAGCCTTTATGAACTAGTCAACACCTCGCCCCACCATCATCAGGAATTGATTGAGGATATACAATCTATTATGGTTAAACCAAATGATCCTCAAACTTTTTCACCCTTTATTGGATCCCTCTAAATTTATTCCCTTGTCACCTTTTAGGATTCTGAAATACCTCCCACTAATCCTGAGGACTCCAATCCTCCCTTTTCCATCACAACATACATCAATCAAACCTACATCAAAAGGGTTATGATTGATGGGGGAGTTAACATCAACATTATTTCCTCCCATGCATATGACCAAATTCAACTGGCCAAAAATATCATGTCAAGAAGTATTATTGTCCTTCATTCCTTCAATGATACCATGGCTACTGCCCTAAGGACTATTATCTTCGATATCCACTTAGGGCTTTGTAGCATTCTTTAACTATTTTATGTTATAGAGGGTGAATTCTAATATAATGTGTTACTTAGATGCCCTTGTATCCATGATATGAGTTACATCCATTCCACCTTTCATTGATGTGCCAACTTTGAGCATAAGGGACAAGTCTTTATCATCAAAGTTGACCCTAATCCATTTGCCTCTTGTAATATGACATACTATCCTAATGATGTTCTTATTCCTCCCTCATCCACCTTACCATAAACTATTAAAAACACTATCTCATTTCTAGCTAAATCATACAACACTCCCACCCACAATGATGATGAATCATCAACTAGATCAATCATCCCTTCATCCCAAATTTCATTTGAGGATGTCTTGCAATCCACATTTTAATGAATCCTTCTTGAGGAGTATCACTTTTTGGCCTTAGATGATTTCCCTACTCCATAAGAATATGGTAACCTCAAATATGACCTTTTTTATGATCCCAACATCAGAACCATCATCCCTTTTGGGATCCCCAACAGTCAAAAAAATTCCATCTATGGGGGACTTGATCAACCACTTCTCACTCCCACCATTACCCCATTCATCCAACCATTCATCGCTAATTTTTCCTATCTAGATAAAGTGACCTTTGCTAAATCTTACCTTTATAGGTGCACTTGGAAGGGGTTCAGACTTAGCCTCTATGAATAAGGACCTCATGAGTTACTTGTAATCAAAACTTTGAAACCTCATGAGTTCTTTGGCCTTGGGTTTGTACCACTAGAAGAACCCACCTCACCAAAGCCCATTGCCACTATCGATGAAGAACCTCCATCCTCACCAACCCCATGTTTCTCTAAATATGAGGACTCTGATATCATCGAATCTAAATTTGTTTTTGTTCAATACCATTAGTTTAGGCCCCTTGACCTATCAAAAGGATAGTCAAACTAAAACCCTTCCTCTTATCCATCTTAAAATGATTGAACATGATTCTCCTACCATCAATACCATCCAATGCCAGGATGATGATTCTATTATCACCTACCTTGGTGTATCTTGGTGTAAGGGATTCTTTAATTCATAAATCCATTCTTCCTAAGTACCAAACCATGCTGAATAAATCAACCAGTCATGTCAACTTAGGAA
Source organism: Torreya grandis (assembly GCA_037957365.1). Lineage (NCBI taxonomy): Eukaryota > Viridiplantae > Streptophyta > Pinopsida > Cupressales > Taxaceae > Torreya > Torreya grandis. The sequence continues at coordinate 2,311,261 of JARHVA010002616.1, forward strand.
ATCAAGATAACCCTTATATCATCAAAATCAACTAATCCTTAAATTATACTGAGTAACAAGACTACCCTTCTTTCCTTCAAGACCATATCATAGAATTTGTATGGTCCTATGAAGATATGCATGTAATTAACCCTTGTATTTCTCTCCACAACATTGTTACTCATCCTAAGGCTAAGCCAATTTGACAAAAGCTTCATAGAATGCATCCTCGCATAGCCCTTCTTGTTAAAGAAGAGCTTTAGAATCTCTTCTCTATTGACTTCATTCAACCATTGACTATCCACAATGGGTTTTTAACATCATTATCATCACCAAGCCTATAGGTGGACTTCATCTGTACATCAAATTTTATGACCTCAAACTTGCTTGCCTAAAGGATGACTTTCCTCTATCAAACATCAACACACTTTTTGATATACAACTAGACATGAAATGTTATCTCTCATGGATGGTTTCTCAAGATATAATTAGATCTTGATTGCCCCAAAATATTAGCATAAAACTTCCTTTACCACCCCATGGGAAAACTTCTATTACAGAGTCATGCCCTTTGGACTCAAGAATGCTAGAGCAACCTATCAGTGAGTCATGAACTATATCTTTCATGATCTCATCCATAAAATCATAAAGGACTATGTGGATGATATCTTGGGGAAATCCAAACATTGTAAATATCATCTAAATTTTCTTGCTATCATCTTTGACTGATTAATCCATTATCATGTCAGGTTTAATCCCAAGAAGTGTATTTTTGGAGTCTTATTGGGTAATCTTCTTGGTTTCATCATCTCTCTCTGTAGAATAAAAATAGACCTCACTAAAGTTAGAAAAATCTTGGATATTGCTCCTCCTATTAACCTTACATAACTCTATAGCTTATAAGACAAACTTCAATCTATCTATCACAGTTATTCGATTGATGCCAACCTTTCCACCACCTCTTATAGAAGGATACCTCTTTTAAGTGGACCAAGGAATATCAACAAGCCTTCAAGGCAATCAAGGAGTATCTTATCTCTCCACCTATCTTCACCCCTCCTAAGGAAGACCAGACCTTCTACCTATATATATCCACCACATACCATTCCTTAGGGCAATGATTTCTCATCATGATAAAAATAATAAAGAGCAAGCCAACTACTACATCAGCTGCACACTTATTGAATATGAAAATTGATATACCCATCTTAAAAAAGTATACCTTACCTTAGTCTTCATAGCCACCAAAATTTGTCACTATCTTTTAAATCATAAAATGTATGTCATCACCCATACTGACCCCCTCAAGTATATGCACTCCAAGCCATACAAAAACTAGCATATGACTAAGTGGCTTATGCTCCTAGCTAAATTTGATCTTGAGTTCCTTCTATAAAATTCCATTAAAGGACAAGTCATTGTTGACCAATTGGCTAAATCTCCTGTACCAGACAATCAACCACTTCCTCTTGCCTTTCTAGATGAGTCTATTACAACTCTTTCTTATGAAGAACCCACTTATCAAATAACAATGTTTTTTGATGGATCTAAAAGCCAAAATGGTGGGGGTGCTAGAGTTTTTCTCATTACCCTTAATGAGGAACCTCTTCCCTTTTCTTTCAAACTTGACTTTGAATGTACTAATAATATAGCCAAATACGAAGCCCTAGTCATAGGTCTCCAAACTGCCCTAGCATGGGGAGTCAAAATAATTAGTATCTTTGGTGACTCCCAACTAGTCATCAACTAGGTCACAATATCTTATCAATGTAAAAATGATGTCTTAATGAAGTAAAAACAACTTGTGGATGTAATCTTAACATCATTCAATCATTACACTATCCAATCAATTCCTCAATCTACTAACAAATGTGTAGATATGATGGCCTCCCTCGCTTCCTAAATGCCATCTCAACCTACTAAATGTAGACTATTTATCACCATCCATCATTTCATCACACCCTCGTATATCAATTCTGATCTTCCTAACATTTGTAGTGTGGAGATATCTCCTTCTGACATTTGGTATGACCAAACTTTTGACAATCTTAACCTTGGAATCATTCCTCCCAACCTCTCGAAGCATACTCAAAGATATTTTGTTCAGAGTACCTCTTATTACACCATATTAGGGGGAATCTTTTACAAAAACAACTTCGATGACATTCTTCTTCATTGTTTGCATAGACATGAATCCTCCCATGCCATTAAGGAAACACACAATGAAGTCTGTGGGGGACACTTTAGTGGCCTAGTTGTTGTTAAGCATATCCCTTGCCTTGGATACTATTGGACCACCCTCAACCAAGACTATTACAACTATGTAAGGAAGTGTGTCAAATGTCAACAACATGCTAATTTGCATCATGCACCTCCCCACGGTCTTCAAGTATCCATAGATTATTGGTCCTTTTCATAATGGGGTCTTGATCTTATTAGGAAAATCAATCCCCATTATTCATAATGACATAAATATATCATTACTACCACTAAATATTTCACCAAGTGGGTGAAGGCCATCCCTCTTATTTCAACTAAACTCGAAAAGATTATCGACTTCATCAATCACCATATCATCTACCACTTTGGTGTTCCCTATAAGATCATCATTGATAATGGCAAATATTTAAAAAACTAGAAAGTCCAAGGTTTCTACGATGCTTTTGGCATCAATTTAAGCTTCTCCTTGTTAGGATTGTGGAGCTAAAAGCTTCACTGATGCAGACATGGAGGAGGTTGCAGAATGAGTTGCTAAGTGTCAGAAGTGTTTGGCGTTGGTCTGGCCAACCGGCATCGGCAGGGTAAGACAGGAAGGCAACCGACGTCGGTCATATATCGGCCGGCGTCGGCGACCCCAGGCGGACAGGGACCGGCGTCGGTCGCCTGTGTAGTTCGACTGCGAGCTATCTACGGACAGTTAGCTAACGAACCAAGTGTTTGCATGAAGAGATCTAATTTTAGACTGAGAGCTGCGGATCTGATTATTGTAATTAGATGTCTAATTATTGTTTGGATGAGATCTATATAATAGACTCATGGTTGTACTGTAAAAGTGTGCTAGGGAGTAAGAGAGCATAATTATAAGCTCCTTCTGTGTGTGAGGTAGAGCAATGGTGCGTTCCTCCTAGTGCCACAGTACCAGGGGTGTTGGTGCTGGATTGGAGAGCCAGCTGGGTTCTTCAGGAGTGTAGGATCTTGGTCACAGTTGCATGGCCTATATAGGAGATCTACATGATAAGTAAGATCGTTGATCTGCAGGTGTATGTGTATGCAAGGTCGAGGTTCACAGGTGAATAGAACCATTGTTTGATTTGCAGGTGTGCAAGGTCATACAGACAGCAACACAACAGGGAGCAGTATTAGGCAGGATCTACTTGGAGTATAGGTGTGTACTCGGATAGAGCAAGAGGAAGGCAAGGAAGTTCCTTCCATAAGTATGGTCTGTTGAATTGCAGGTTGTTGCAGGTTCATGGGAGATCTACTTGAAGTACCTTGAGTACTTGTGGAGCACGTGGAGTGCTTGTGGAGTGCGTGGAGCACTTGTGTTATGCGTGGAGCATGAGAGGTGAACACCAACTCTGTATTTGAGTTGGGTGTTGGGACCGGTGAGAGGGAGAGCTTTGGGGAGAAGATTTACTGTTCACTTGAGGTGTGGGAAACCTCTGTAAGGTGGTGGAGAAGATGTGGCATATTCTCTATTGTATTCTTTTCTGTATAAAGTGTTAATACAAGTTGTGTATTGTCTCTCATATGCTGTGTTATTCTGAATTCTAGTTACTTGGTGAATCTGGTTATTTCCGCATATTAAGTTGTTTGAAGTTTGGTAATCAATTGTATGTTTCCGGTTTCGCATCCTGACAAGTGGGATCAGAGCATGTTTGTTGTTCTAGATTCCTGACAAGTGGTATCAGAGCCTTGGTTGTAGGTTCTTAGCTCGATACTGACAAGTGGTATCAGAGCTAAGGTTGCAGGGAGCAGGTTGTGTTTTGATTACAGGGCACTCTCAGGGGTTTCTGATTGAGTGGGAGTAGAGCAACAGCAGATCAAAGTAAGCTAAGAATGGAGGAGTTAAAAAGCACAGACGATTACTCACGGTCTGATGGAAAGAAAGAGCAGGTAAAAGAACATTGTTGGTTGGTAACAGATCAGCATGAAGAAACTGAAGATACAGATGTTGCAGGTGTTGTTGCACAGGATGTGTCTGCAGGTTTCTTGGATAAAGTTGAATCTTGGATAAAAGATTCGGTTGCCTCTTTCCATGCAGCCCCAGATAGAGGAGCTGGTAAGCCTTGCCAAAGAATTGGCAAAGGGGAAGTGAAGCTGAAATTACAGGCGGCCAACACACAGGGGTTGATGAAGGTCATGCAGGTCCCAGGTTTGGAGATATGGCTAATTTCTTCAGAAAGATTGGGTGATGAGAGATGCACAAGAACTCTCACAGTGGTAGCACTTGAATTAGCTGGTGGTAAGAAAACAGGTATACTTTATCTACTTGTTTATATTACTGATTCTTCTTCTGTTGCGGAGACGTGGCTTCGTAGGCTTGGTCACATGAGCAGGAAGGAGATGCATGTTCTTAAGCGGAAGACAGATATATTTGATAGGCTTAAGAACTGGAAAGCCTTGGTGTTCTTGGAGGAGATGGCGGACAGAGTTCAGTGGATGAGGCTGGATACATCTGAGCAGGGCAGTTTGGACATGGAGATTGATTCAAAGAAGCTCGCGGGTAAAAAGTCATCACTCACAGGCGAACACAGGTACCGATGTCGGTCAAGAGGAACCGGCGTCGAACAGACAGGTGTCGATGTCGGTCATGTGCAGACCGAAGCCGGCAGTGTCGGGCAGGGTAAGACCGGCGTCGGTCATGGGACCGACGTCGGCAGTATGTAAGACCGATGTCGGTCAGGAGGACCGACGTCGGCAGCAGGGACACCAGCGCAGGCAGGTTGGTAGTCAGTTACAGACGCATGAGAACCGACGTCAGTCGGATGCAGACTGTGGAGTGACCGAGGTCGGTCACTGTAACGAATTTTGGGTGGACAGCAAGCTGTCAAGGAGTCTCAAACACCCATACGGAGGACTGAAGGCGTAAGTAGGCCCTCAAATTCGTTGTTCCTCTTCTTCATACTTGTTGCTGATTGTATAGCAGGAAGGATCTAGGAAACAGGTGTGAGCTTGGCAGGTTTATGATGCAGAACCAGACGGGTGTCTTGGTAGGTTTGCCAGCTGGATAAAAGCACAGAGACGAATGGATTCCTTAGTAGAAGAATAGAGAGAACGGATACGTGAGACGGAAGACCAGGCATACGGTCTTGAGGAGCTGCAGGACAGTGGTACAGGTTTTGACAGGTGGAGGACGAAGCATGGCTTCAGTCAATGTCAGGGTAACTACTGTGGTTTTGTCTTACCAGGGGGATGATGAGTCATGACATCATTCTGTTGCTGTATGTGGATAGTATGCTAGCTAGCAGGAGTGTACATACAGGGTTTTGCTGAGCTAAGGGTAAGGTTAGTTCAGTGGCATGTCATGAGGAGTTTGGAGCAGCGGAATTCTTTGACATGGGAGGCATGGAGATCACTGGTTGATTTTGTCTCGAGTGGGAGCTGATGTGAATCAGGGGTTGGCGAGGTTCGGGATACAGAACCGGAGCACACTAAGGGCTGGACAGGTACAGTGTCCGAAATCACATGAGGTCTGGTATAGACCTGAATATTCCCATGCAGTGGGAGCTGTCAGAGTTAGGAGCCAATTCGGGGAAGTGGGTTCTCAGGTTTTCTGAGAGGGACTGGCAGCAGGTGTTGCTATGCAGGGTCAGGACTTCACTACAGGTGTTGTAGGTTTGGATGTGGCAAGGTACTCGGATGACAGGTGGTACATCACAGGTTGTGTGGTGTGTTGTCTTCAGGTGGGAGCTTGAAGAGGGATACAAACCAGGAAACAGATTAGACAGAGTACAGGTACAGGTACAGTGCAGCTATTTATCTCCAAGTGGGAGATTGTTAGGATTGTGGAGCTAAAAGCTTCACTGATGCAGACATGGAGGAGGTTGCAGAATGAGTTGCTAAGTGTCAGAAGTGTTTGGCGTTGGTCTGGCCAACCGGCGTCGGCAGGGTAAGATAGGAAGGCAACCGACGTCGGTCATATATCGGCCGGCGTCGGCGACCCCAGGTGGACAGGGACCGGCGTCGGTCGCCTGTGTAGTTCGACTGCGAGCTATCTACGGACAGTTAGCTAACGAACCAAGTGTTTGCATGAAGAGATCTAATTTTAGACTGAGAGCTGCGGATCTGATTATTGTAATTAGATGTCTAATTATTGTTTGGATGAGATCTATATAATAGACTCATGGTTGTACTGTAAAAGTGTGCTAGGGAGTAAGAGAGCATAATTATAAGCTCCTTCTGTGTGTGAGGTAGAGCAATGGTGCGTTCCTCCTAGTGCCACAGTACCAGGGGTGTTGGTGCTGGATTGGAGAGCCAGCTGGGTTCTTCAGGAGTGTAGGATCTTGGTCACAGTTGCATGGCCTATATAGGAGATCTACATGATAAGTAAGATCGTTGATCTGTAGGTGTATGTGTATGCAAGGTCGAGGTTCACAGGTGAATAGAACCATTGTTTGATTTGCAGGTGTGCAAGGTCATACAGACAGCAACACAACAGGGAGCAGTATCAGGCAGGATCTACTTGGAGTACAGGTGTGTACTCGGATAGAGCAAGAGGAAGGCAAGGAAGTTCCTTCCATAAGTATGGTCTGTTGAATTGCAGGTTGTTGCAGGTTCATGGGAGATCTACTTGAAGTACCTTGAGTACTTGTGGAGCACGTGGAGTGCTTGTGGAGTGCGTGGAGCACTTGTGTTATGCGTGGAGCATGAGAGGTGAACACCAACTCTGTATTTGAGTTGGGTGTTGGGACCGGTGAGAGGGAGAGCTTTGGGGAGAAGATTTACTGTTCACTTGAGGTGTGGGAAACCTCTGTAAGGTGGTGGAGAAGATGTGGCATATTCTCTATTGTATTCTTTTCTGTATAAAGTGTTAATACAAGTTGTGTATTGTCTCTCATATGCTGTGTCATTCTGAATTCTAGTTACTTGGTGAATCTGGTTATTTCCGCATATTAAGTTGTTTGAAGTTTGGTAATCAATTGTATGTTTCCGGTTTCGCATCCTGACAAGTGGGATCAGAGCATGTTTGTTGTTCTAGATTCCTGACACTCCTCGCCCTATTATCCACAAGCCAATGGATAAACATAAGGCTCTAACAAAATTCTCATCAAAATGTTCATGAAAGTAGTAAGTATTTCAAGTCAAGATTCACACTTACACATCCCTTTCACTTTATGGGCATATCACACTAGCATTCAAACCTCTACGGGTGCTACCCCTTTCTCTCTCATATTTGGGGCTAAGGTAGTCTTGCCTCTCAAAGTCCAAATTCCCTATCTTCGCATATCATTACATGAAATCCTTTCTGAGATTGACTATCGGTAAGAATGCCTCACATGTCTTGAAATCCTTGATGAACATCACCTCATAAACCTTAACCAATTTTGGGTCTATCAAGAATGAATCAAATTTGAATAAAATAAACACCTAAAAAAGCAAGAGTTCAACATCAAAGACCTCATCCTTAAGGGAAACCAACATGTAATTAGTATGGACAAGAACAAGAAGGGAAATTTTACTTTTAATTGGCTTGGACCCTATATCATAACCCATAAGTATAGATTAGGTGCTTATTATTTATCATTTATTGAAGGCAAACCAGAACTTAAGCCTCTCAATGCTATATACTTGCATCCTTTATATTATTTAAATAAGTATCAAACTCACCTTTATGTCTAACTTAAGCTTGTCCTTTGGTCTATGAGGTTTTCAATTCCTTTCACTTACTTACCCCTAATCCCCTTGGGAAAAATTGATTATAACATAGAACTATGTGATTACCCATCAAAGTTATAGCCTAATCCTAAGCATGGGCACCATGGCTCTACCCATGACATGGTTCTCATGGATACTCTTCATCTCTAATCAGATGGAATCCCATGATCAATTGTCTCTCAAAACCACTTTCTCCATCTATCATTAACCTTTTGTGTTGAAGTCTTACCTCCATAATGGTAAACCTTTAAGCCTGAAGACTTGTCCATGTCTAATTTTACATTCAAATTTACTTGGGTCCATATCTCTAGCATTGTATACTGCTCCCTTGAAAAATAGATACCTAATAATTAAAAGTTGATTAAAAATAGACATCTCCCTTGAAGGATAGTTATAAAAATCCAATTGTATACCACTCCCTTGAAGGATGGCTAAGAAATAATTAGTTTAAGCTTCTTGCATTGATCAACTTCAACAACTTATCAAAATATCAAAAGTAACAAATGTCCCTATGCCAAAATAAAAGTAAGATATAATTAGTGCTTTTAACTATCATTTGTAGACTTCCCACATCAATCAATCTACACATTATCCCACTACACCACAATCAACGCTTGTATATGGTATTTTTAGACTTCTCATATTAATCAATCTACATATCATGTTAAGGCATGGACTTGTCTATTACGGTTCTTTGGTCACCTATAGAAGGGGCAAGCTAACCTGCATCAAGTTACCATTTCACCCATTTCACATTCAACCATATACTTATCACCTACTTTCCCTCCACACATTTTTTTCAAATCAAGGGATTATGAGCTTACTTGATACAAAGTGATCAAGACACCCTCTTTCTCAATCAGATCATTCTATTGCAAAGCAATTGACATGTTTATGTTCACTAAGTTAATCCAACTATAGTTTTTGGTTGTTAAATCCTTGCCAACTAAAAATCTCATGCCTTTTTCTTACCCTCTATTCATTAGTTCATGTGGCCATATGTCTCTTGATTTTGATCTCTTTCTCACATTTAGTTTTTTTATCTACAACTACTTTGTGTTCTTCTATTATATTACCATCACCTTATGAACCATGAACAAGATAAATATAAACCATATCCTACCCATCAACAAAACATTAGGAACCATAAAATAATAAGCAATCAGAACATACCATTATAACATTAGAATGCCATAAGATCATCATCAAACATCATCAAAATCATCCTACAATAAAATATCATCCTATCTATGAACCACATTATTTCATAAAAAATATTACACCCTCATCTTATCTAACCATATTATTATAATCATCTCGCAAACAACATCATTAAAACCTATCTATCAAATATTCATGATCATGTGCAAATTAAACTAAATGAAAAAATATCTTAATCGATTGTTTTTTTTCAAACCACATCATCATCACCATCCATCATAACCATTATCAAATGCATAAACTAAAGAGTTAATGATAACCATAAACATGCAAACATCATATATGTCCTCCATGATCCATAACCATCATTACATCATAATCATAATACATTAATACATCATCAATGCAACATCATGAACCTTAGAGCCTAATCATCATGTCAACATAATCATTCAATATAATCAAATGTCAATAACATAATCAACATAATCAAAACATGGTCATCATATACACTAATAAAAAAAATACATGAAGTAATGATCCATGTCTCTCTCACTCATATACATCTCATGTCATTGGTATGTGAGCCAGTATCAAAATAAAAATCATATACATAATCTATCTATTAGGTCCTTGGTACACCATTACCATTACCCTCATCTACACTTGCACCTACACTACCTTCTGGTGATGCCCCTTGATATCCCTACCTATCTCACTACCAAGGCCCACTATCTTAGAGTATCTATAGATGGACTACCTGATAAATTGGCCCTATACTCTCCATATCTCATCTCTGATGGAAGCTAAGCTAACACTATCACCTTGTTATATCTTAGCTCCTCGATGGTGGCTAGATATCATGTCTTTGGAATTGTGTTAGGTGGTCCTCCTATTGTTACTATGGTTGCCTCTACCCTCTATCTCAATGAATCTCTCTCTTGAGTCACTAAATATAGGGAGGTCCTCATCGTATCATGTTAACCAGTCAAAGTGGCAACCTACCCCTATAAGGTGATAATCTATGCCTATAAAGTGGTCGCCTATCCCTATAACTCAATAATCTAGGCCTATAGTACTGCTAATGCTACTGCCCCCTGACCATCCTATGTTAGTGCCCCTATAGGGTCCACATCCATGAGCTACTACCCCCCCATCATACTATCCAAAGTTAATTGCTACATATTGATCCTAAAACCATGATGGATAACCATCTATAATCCTTACATAATCAATGGTAGATCTCACCAATAGCTCCTCATAGTCTAGTATGACATCCTATGTCTATGGCTATGGAAGTAAGAAATCGACCTCCTCTCTTTTGTGTTATGGAATGTCTAGTGGGATCCCCTATACCAATCCAAAATATCACTAAACTTGGTCAAAAGGGATCAACTCAGTCTCCCCATATTTCATTCCATAAATATAGTGCTAGCTTTATAAGGATAATGTGTGGTGCCTATACCTGGGCCAACTAGGCCTATCCACACATCACCTCCATACTACATCACCTACCACCAAGCCCTCCAATTTGTCTCTAAATCACTCCATGTCTTTGGATCCTCCACCTACCTGAAAGCCCCATAGCTCCTTATAAATCTAGACTAGTAACACTGGGGCCCATCCAAATACCATCCTCCCCAACAACATCTCCACTAATACCCCCAACAGTAGGTAGGGAAATTGGCCATGGCTGAAATCCTATAATATGAAATAGGTCACTACTATCATCATCATCATCGTCAACAAGCATCTATCCTCTAGAGCCCTCTAGTACATTGGTCTGATCCCAAACCCCCTTACATACCACATATCATGATCTCGATTTGCTCCATAAATGAGATCCATATGGTAATCCCACTCCTCACTCTCAATATGATAGATAGGCTCCCCCCAAATGGGTAGTCATGTGATCCTCATCACATCCTTCAATGGTATGGTAATCTCTCCAGTAGGAAACATAAAGGTGTTCATTATCAGGTCCCATCTCTTGATGAACACAATGATCATGGCAGCATCACATGGTACATGTTGATAATGTATCATAGACCCTAGATCAAACATCTCCATGTGCCTCCAATCTTATAAGGTCATCATGTCTTGAACCTCAACAAACATCCTTGGGACCTAGTCCCTCATCTGAATCTAGTCATGGGCCTGCACAACAATCATATTAGCATGGACACTTAATTTTCCAAGTCACACTCACTATCAACCTAAACCTCTCCTTTTCACCCTATTCCACTCTAACCCTTAAAATTTCCCATCTTACCCTTTACACTCAACATAAAACTCTACCTTTATCTATGCAAATTTTAACACCTGAATACTTTTATCTCCAACACTGGCCATATTCTTCATAACTTTCATTTGCACTACGCAACATCGAACCTAACACATCACTTTCAAGCACCTAAATGATCCTATTTTATAAACTCTACCCACCTTCCATTCATCCTATATTGACCTTTACCACCCACTTGATAGACCTCTTAAAACATTTTAACCTCTTTTACAACACAACTCTTTTAATATCATTTTAAGTTAATTAACCTTTCATCCTCCTTTACACACTTTAACCTTTTAATACAGTCTAAATAAATAACAACTTTACAAAACTAACTTAAACACTCTAAATAAACACTTTCTATTGATTTTTACCTTCCCAACCCATACCCCTCAACCACTTATGGTTCATTGAATCATAGATGGTCCCTTAAGATGCTCTCCCCTCAACATTTGACCACTGATGGTTCATTGAACCATTGACAGTCCCATAGGATCTCAATACCCTAGTGTTTGACTATCGGTAGTTGGGTTGAAACATTGATGGTCACTATGTGTGACCATTGGTGGTGAAACCCTACCACCCTCTTCCACATAAACACCATAAAACTCACTTAAAAGCACAAATTACATTCCCTAACCCTATACTATAGACTGTTATCAACCTAAAACACCCTTCCAATTTCACTTTCACATAATCCATTAACTAAATTCACCTATACCCAGAATTAGGGCATTATGGCCTAGGGATATTTTCATAGACCTTATCTACCCCACTTTAACATAATCAATACAATTCCACAACTCATAAATTTAATTTTTCTATCAATTTCAAAACAACCCCTACTTTGCTTCATGATCATTGGCATGGTCAGAGTCATCATATTGCCACTCAGCCACTCCCTCATCAACCTTCCATCTCATCAATATACACTCACCTTGACCACATAAAATCAACCACTAATAATTCTCTACCTTAGCAAGATCACCACACAATCACTAAATGATAAAATGCTCTGATTCCAAGCACTAAGAACGACAAAAGTTAAATGGTAAAAATGAATTACCATTTTCATTTTTATGCCACAAATTTTTAAGGTTTTCTTGACTGTTAATGGTTAGGGTGACCATTGATGGTTGATCTTGTGGACAAACCTAACCATTGAGGCTTGGGACCCTAATCTTTTCCCCACTTTTTCAACCAAAAACCCCACTTCAAATCTGACCTTTTTAAATAACTACATTTGGCCTAAATTTATTTTTAGGTTTCATGTCCACAGAATATGTAGGTAGCATCCACTTGCCTAGTGAATATGGAGTCAACTCAACCATCCCCTACCAACCCATACTCAACCAACCAACTCTTACACTATGTCTACCTTGATGTTGGCTATTTTAGCATGAACCACTCGCATATTTTATGCTAACCTTGCTTTGGTCACTTTGACCACATCAACTAACCTTTCCATGTTGGAATTTTTACTTTTACACCACCTTGTGCATGACCCAACCTATTATGTTGTTTTGTAGGAGTACTTGCTACCCTAGATACTTTTGAACAATACTGACCCTATCTAGATAACTTGATAGGCATGACATGATCAAATATGACCAAAATTGTGGACCAATTACCCCTATCACATGTCCCTCTAAAAACAAACATATTTTTACCAACATTGGTAACTTTGGTCTTTGTGAAATCTTATATATCACCCTTAGTCACATTTTGTGCACACATTTAAATCTCAAAGTCCCAACCTTTTATGTCACTCACCTCATGACTACCCATTACCATTTATCAAACCTTGACCCAATTTTACTTTTGCCTCATCAACTCTTAGTTTGAGCAGGAACACCTCCTCCCATACTCGAGGCAACTAGACCTTGACTAAACATCTATTTTTATTTTGTAGTTTGTAAAATCAAAATTTCATAAAAAAGGGTTAAAATATAGACACTCAAAAACTACACATGATAGCTTTTGATGTCAAATTGCCTCTTGACCCTCGTGTGACCTCATGTCTAGTGGACCACTTGGTCAATTAAAATCATTTACTAACTTAACCACATCAAAACCCTAACTTAACATGTTTAACTAAACCATTTAATTTAGCTTACTTTAACCTATTTTCTTCTGGCCTCTCAACCATCAACGGTTAGCCTAACCATCGATAGTTGGCCTAACTATCGACGGCTAGGTCCTTAAACCTATTTTAAAGTATTAAAGCAATGAATTTTTTTACTAGATAAGCATCTCCTTAAATGACAATTTGCTTTCAGAACTTGCTTTAAAATGTCATGAATTGGCAACTTCATCCCCTATCAAATTAGTAACTTCTTCCATCCCAATTGGCAACTTCATCTTATAAAAGGAGAAGAGGAGGAAGTGAAATGGATCCATAATCTATAATCTTGCATCCAAGCTCTCTTGCATACAGTTATCCAACATCCTTTCAACAAGTAAACAACACCACCAAAGACCTGAAGCTCTATTGAAATTAATTTTGAAGGCTAAAGTACTGTTACTCTGGTTAAATCACTTCAATATTCCACCATCAAGTTTAATATATATCTTGCTTATTTTCATTAAAATTATCTTACTTATAATATCCCTATCCTATTAAACCCATCAATATCTTATTTTCCACCCCTTAGCCTCATAATAGACCTTTGTTTGCCTAAATACCCAATCTGTACCTTCTTTTTTATCATTCTATATTTACACATGTAACCACTGATGGTTAGTACAACCATCGATAGTTACCCAACTATCGATGGTCAGGCTAAACCACTGATGGTTCAATTGACTGTCGATGGTCACTATGGCATAAAAATCTAGAAAGCTATTTTTAGATGCTTTCCCCCATCCAAACATAACTTTCTTTGTTTTTGTTTGATCACAGTACCTTTTTTTATTTCTTTGACCACGCCTCAACCATTTTAACATAAATATTGACCTATTTTTTCTATTTTAGTTATTTTCTTTAATCAAAATCATTTATTTTCTATTCTTTGCATGCATTTTCTTTCATATCATTGAATGTAAGTAGCCTCTCTTTTTATTTATATCAACTTAATTGTTATAATGGTGGATTGACAACCTCCTAACAAGCATTACACTTTTTAGATGTAGCTCATGCTAGGCAGTCCACTCAACCATACATTTAACAACCCCCTTTCTAGTGTCTTTCTTATTTATAGGTTATTCCTTCCAAGCCAAAGAGGAGTTCCCACTATCATCTAGATTCATGCGTGTACTTTATCAGGTATTACTAGTTTCATTAATTTACTTCCAAAATTAAGAAATGAATGAAATTAACTAAAAAAACTTCAACTTGTTATATGTTCCTTTTGAAAATATCTCTATCCTAAATTAAACCATTACTAAATCTCCTTCAAATATTTTTGACCTTCTTTTGACATCTGCTACTGCTTTATATTTTTCACTACTTTTCTAAACTTTATTCTTACTTCTTGTAACTATTGTATATGTTCTGCATCATCACTAACTCATTCTAAAATTGGTAAATGTACCAGATCTAAAATAATCATAGGATTTATCCTATAAACAATCTAAAAAAATAAATTTTATGTTGATCTATTCACTAAACTATTATATGCAAACTCAGCTTGTGGTAAATCCAAGTCCCATTTCTTGGGCTTCTCTCTAACTATACATCTCAATAAATTTTCGAAGCTCCTATTTACAACTTCTGTCTATCCATCTATTTTTGGGTGGTATGCACTACTGAATTTTAGCTTAGTCCTCATCTTTCTCCATAAATTCTTCCAAAAATAACTTATAAATTTTGTGTCCCTATCTAAGGTAATTATTTTTAGAAGACCATGCAATCTCACAATATCCTTAAAAAATATTTCTGGAACTTAAGTGACATCATTATTTTTCTTACATGAAATAAAATGAACCATGTTAGAAAACATATCTACAAAAAAAAATTAATAATTACCTCTTTGTGTGTTTGGTAATCTCAACACAAAATCCATACTCAAATCTATCCATGGTCCTCTTGAAACTGGTAATGGCATGTACAACCTTTTATTTTGTGCATGCATTTATTCCACCTGACACATTATACACCTTAAAACATATCTTGTCACATTTATTTTCATATTTAACAAAAAATACTTCACCAAATCTATTGTCTTACCAAAATGTCTAGCCAAACCACCACTACGTAATTCTCTTATTATATTTTCTCTTAGAGACCTAATTTTAATACATAATTGTTTCCTATTGAAGAGATAACCATACTACATAACATACTCATCATAAACATTACTTATCTCACCTATCAATGGATTCCTACATTGCTTAACTATCTTGACAAAATATAGATCAATATCATATACTTCCTTAATAAACTCAAATCCAATTACTTCACTCACCATAGTAATGATCAACCCTACCCACCTACTCAAACCATCAACTACCTGATTCTATTTTACTTATTTGTGCTTTAACACAAATGTATATCTCCACAAGAAAGACACCTAATGTGCATTCCTACTATTTAACTTTTTTTTTAATGTTCACATACTTCAAAGCCTCATGACTATTAAATAGGATAAACTCATTAGGCACCAAGTAATGCCTCCAATGTCTTAATGATTGTACAATAGCATAAAATTTAACATCATGCATAGAATACTTTGTTCTTACCTCATTTAATTTATCACTTAAATAATATATTGACTTCCCTTCTTGACTCAACACAACATTAATTCCCACAAATGAATCATCATAATCAATCTCAAACACTTTGATAAAATATGATAAT
This sequence comes from Torreya grandis, assembly GCA_037957365.1. Lineage (NCBI taxonomy): Eukaryota > Viridiplantae > Streptophyta > Pinopsida > Cupressales > Taxaceae > Torreya > Torreya grandis. Next base: position 2,327,364 of record JARHVA010002616.1, read on the forward strand.
GCTAAAATAAGATTTTTTTGTAATTTCTTCTTCAACAACTTGAAGATTTTTGTTTCTTCCCTTGTCCATGAAAATTATTTTCCTCTCATATAATTTGTTATTGGTGCAAAAAGACTACTAAAATTCTAATGAACTCTCTATAAAAAGTTCTTAAACCATGGAAAATTCTTACCTCTATGATTCTCTTTCTAATAAGCCACTCAATAATTGCCTTTACTTTTTCTTCATCCATTCTTACACCATCTACTAAAATTTAAAATATTAAAAACACAAAACTATTCCACATAAACCTGCACTTCTTTAAATTTATATAGATTTTATATTTTATTAATAATTACAATACCATTATAAAATGTTGTAAGTGCTCTTATTTAGTCTTATTGAATATTAAAATATCATCAAAATAAAACACAACAAACTTACCACTGTAATCTTGTATCACCTTGTTCATCACCCTCATAATTATGTTGGGTACATTAGATAATACAAACAAAATCACCACCCACTCATATAAACCATCTAAAATCTTGATTGATGTTTTCCATTCATCTCCTTCACAAATCTAAATTTGATTCTATCCAATCCTTAGATCAATCTTGGTAAAATATTTTGTTGTTGAAAGAACATCTATCATATCATCTAATGAGATATAACAAATTGGTACTTGGTTTTAAGTTTATTTATTTCTCTACTATCCACACACATACTTCACCCTCCATATTTATTTAGAGTTAGAAACACTAGTGTTTCACATGGACTCATTTTCTCCCTTATAGGGTTCTAGGTAAAGAGGCCAAATTGAGGCCTAATTAAAGAGAGAGAAAGGTAGGAAAAATGGAATTCCACTCAAAACCTATAAATAAAAATTGACATGAAGTTGGAAGGCCATAATGGGTCCTATAATACACCTTTAGTTTGTCCTTACCCTAAATAAAGTCTCCTACATACTGAGGTTTATAGGTATTTAGGGTTATAAGGAAAATAGGTCTAGTGAGAGTTTGAGGAGAAAAATGGAGTCTTAGGAGTTGTTCCAATAACCAAAATGGTTTTTTTCAAGTCTGATAAGATGTTTAAAGACTATCCATGGATAATGAGTGACTTCAATAAGATTAACTTGATTTTTGGGCCACTTGGACCATTTTAGGCATAGGAAATGAAGAGTCTAAAGACACCTATGCATATGAATGATGGAATGTTTAATCAGAGGAGTTTCTTAAGGAATGATAGGTGTCCAATGAGTTGGTATGAAGGTATTCATGGTTAATTTATTATTTATAAGTCCATTTTCATTCTTCTTATGCAAATAAGGGAAGTTTTCAAGAAACTAGTCGAGGTATCAAGCCAAGTTCCAACTCCTACTCCACATGGAGGGTTGAAGCATATTTAGGAGTGAGACACATGGTTTTTAAAGTCTATTTATGAATATTACATAACTAAATTTATATTTTTAACTCATGAGAAATTTTTTTAATCCTCTTTTACTACACCTCTCTCTCTCTCTCAATAATTCTCTATATAAGTAACCACTTTTGGCTTTGTAATCAATCCACATCTAGTATGGTGAAGCCATACTAGTTTGAGTACTAATTTTTCATTTTAATGAAATATTTAAAGATGATTTTGAGTTCTTGAAATATTTTCTAAGAATTTGAGGTAGTTCATAGTTGAATGACAAGTGATACTCATCTCTCCTTATGGTCAACATACTCTTTCATGTTTTGTGCAAGTAATTTACCCTCTAACAGGTCACATAAAGTGTATTTAGTATTTTTTTTATGTATTTAAGTGTATTTAAGAGTAATAGTGTCTAAAATCAGACCTCTTCTTCATCCACCTTGAGAAATACATTGCATCTTACCTCAATGTTGAAATATTTATGTTAAAAAAACCTTGGATGCTGAGATCAATTTTGTGAATCACCTTTCATAGTGAAAGTTCATATTAATATTGTGGAGTTAAAATTGGTGAATCACCTCATTAGGTTAGGTTTATTTCATTTTTTTTCTCTCCCCTTTCATCCCATCAAGTTAGTAGCATAGGTGATGAGCTTAAACATATATATCAAAAGAGTTAGCCCTTTCAACTAGAGGTTTACCCCAACTATATGTAACCCACAAGTTTAGGGTAATCCCATTGTTTCAATCAATTGGATTAGGCTTGAAATACCTATCCAAGTGTGAAAATTTTAGTGAAAACATTTTATCACCAATTTAGTAACCTATTTATTTAATTATACATGTATTGTTAGACTCATCCTATAAATTGCTTAATTGGGAGAGCTGATCTTATAACCAAATCAATATGATATTGAATATCTCTTTTTGGTGGTAAACCATTTGGTAACTCATCAAGTATAACATTTTAATATTATTTAAACATTACCACTACTTATGTTGGTACTTGCACCACTTCTATGTATTTTTTCTTTTCTACTAATGAAAAACAACAACATATCATTTCATATCTTTGATAAATTCTTTTGCAATTTACATGATTTCATCTTGCCCTTCTTCTTTAAGAGGTAATAAAACTACCTTCATACCACCTTTCCAAAAAATATAAGTGTTATTTGATCCATCATGAATTACTTTTATATCAAACTGCTATGGCCTTCCCAAAAACACATGACATGCATCCATTGGTATAAAATCACACCATATTTCATCCTTATAATTTTTACCTATAAAAAACTTGATTGAACACCTTTTATTTAATGTAACTTCATTACATTTATTAAAACATGAAATTTGATAAGGATTTGGATTCTTTTCGTATAGGAAACCTAGTTTCTCAATCATGTCCTTAGAAACCATATTTTCACAACTACCACCATCTATAACTAATTTGCATATCTTACCTCCTAAAGTTCACCTTGTTCAAAAGATATTTGATCGCAACCATGAATCAACACCTTATTTATTATTTACTTGTTCTTTCCTTAGAGAAATAATTATTCTCCTCATCATGAAATTTTCTCAAATAAATGTTGTTACATCTTCATTATTTTATTCTTTTATTTTAGCTTCAACTAAATTCACTCTTGGGTAATCCTCTTGGCTCCTTTCTTTATTTTGGTAGTTTGGACACTCAAATTCTCTATGGCCTTCTTCTCCACATCTATAAAAAAATTATGACCTACATTGACTTGGAAACCATCCTCTACTGCCACCATAACTTATCCTCTCTAAAATCTTCTTTCTCTTTACTGGTATTGGCACCTTTGTCTATTATATTCTTATCTTTCTAAACCATGTGATGATTTTGATCTAGTGGTGTTAAACCCACCTCTAATTGTATTAAATCCACCTCATCCCTTTATTAGATGGGATTGTCCTATTCTTGGCCCAATATATTTCTTATGAAATTCTATCTATTTTGTTTTTTTCTACCTTCAAAGCTAATTGATAAGCCTCCTCCATGAAAAGTATTATATGCATGCTTAATTCATATTAAATAGAAAACTTCAAACCATTTACATATCTTGTAGCCATCTATTCTTCTATTTCATCATGATCCACTTGTATGGAAAACTTGTAAAACTCATCTATATACTCTTGTAGAATGTGACCATTCTGTCTCAAATTTTAAAATCTTCTATATAGGGTTTATGCATAATTGACAGGGAGAAATTTCTCCCTTGGATTCTTCTCCATCTTTTTCCATGACTTGATCTTCTCTTTAAATTTTATTTATATTTATTTCTGCTAGTGATCCCACCAAATCATTGCATCACCTTTTAATTTTGTGCATGCAAACTTTACCTTCTTATCTTCTCTCATAGTTCTCCATTAAAAACATTCTCCATACTGTTCATCCAATCTATCAAGTCCTCTAGTTTTATACTTCCACCATAATCTATAATGTCAACCTTGATTCATTCATTACTTTATTCTAAAATTCTATCCATCTTCTCTTCTATTGATGACATCTATTCTTATTTATCTTATTCTTGAAAAAAAATCCTCTTCATGATCTATGGCATCCTCTACATCATCTTCTGCTCTCCTTTGTCTTTGATTCACAACAATCTTAGTTAATTATTTTACATGCCTTTATAGCTCTTGCATAGTCCAGTTCATCTGAGTGATTCCTCTTCTTCTTCTCACAAATCTCTTACACCTTTAAGATTTGAACTTGCTCTAATACTAAATAATATACTGAAATACTATCAAGACAATAAAATATTAATAGGTAAAGATTCTAAAATAATAATCTATATTTATTTATATCGAATTATTCAAATAATTACAAACCATGCATAAATATTTCTCAACTCAGAATTGGAGTTGACATGCAAAATTAAGAACTCTAAAAAATAACAAAAATAAACCTACTATTTTTAACAGCTACTATTTTTATTAAGTTTTGAATGAAAGCACACACAACTATAAAAATATCTAAAAATAAAAACACTAAAATAACCTATCAGACAAATATTAATTGAAGTTCAAGTCTAGTTACACAAATATATAATTTTTAAAAATAAAAAATACTGAAAAAATATTAAACTATAATTTTAGACTCTCGTATGGTCATGTATGGCCTCCAAAAAATATTTAACGTGTTCATAACTAGATAGACTAGGTTATAGTTGCACCTAAATTCTTGAGACAATCATTTTGGCATGAATATGGGATCAAATGGAGATATGGATCAAAAGTTATGGCCTCTAGAAGTTTGGCCTCTTTTTTTGCATCAGCTAATCATCAAAATTTTGACAAATTATCCTCAATTATCTATTCTGAGATGTTGAATTTTTCACTTCAATAGGTTTTCAATAAGGGCCTTAAAATTTTTAAAGTGATCAAATAATTCTATTTAGTTTTTAAAAAAAATAGACCCAAGTTCTATGAGAGAAATCATCAATGAAAGTAAGCTCATAGTTATGTTTTTAAAAAAACCATTAGGAAAGGACATAAAATTACTTTGAACCAACTATAATTTGTCACTTTCACTCAAAGATTTTCCTTTGGGAAATTGAACCTTGTGTTGTTTTTCAAGTGCATAACATGGACAAATGCCATCTTTGAAATAAAAATTTGGCAAACTAATATCCATGTGATGTTTAGTGAGGTCTTACAATGAATTGTAGTTGAGATGGCCAAAACACTCATGTCATTATCATGTGCAATCATGACTTGTGAATGTTGAATTAACATAAATTTATTAAAAATTTACATTCATGCATGATAATCAACATTACTAGTGGATATAATAGTGTAGTAGTATTTTATATTTATGGTGTTAACACTGATTATATTAAACTCAATGGTTTTGCCTTCACCTAAAGGTGTGATTTTATAAATGGAGAGGATGTTTACAGATAAGTCTAGATTGTAGATAACTTTATTTAATATGCCTTTATCCATCTCAATTATCCCTTCACCTTCATAAAATAGAGGATCAGAGTTGTTTACAATAAATTTCATATATGTGGCATTGGTAAATATTTTTAAACAATGACCCATCATTCACCAGATGGTGAGAGGGTCTTAAATCTAGAATCTATTTAGACAAAGGTGTTCATGTTATCACTAAAAGTGTTACTCCTATATTGAGAGGGGTAAGTTACAATTTTTTAATTTTTTTCTTATTAGTATGTGATTTTATTGAAACATTTATGTTCAACATGACCTAGTTTCTTTCAACTAATACAACACATTTGGTTAATATTGGCATTTACTTTCCCTTTGCCTTTGTTTTAACTTGGGGAAGGATTTTGTTGAGTTGATTGATTGCCCTTAGGGTTTAGATTTACTTTCCATTTTTTCTTAGTAGGGTTCTTACCCTCACCAAAGTTAGTTTGTGACATTGCATTAATATCATTGAACCCTAATACATGTTGCTTAGTACCTTCAGGTCAAAATTCCCAAATAAATATTAAATTTTCTTATTCTATTTGAAGTTGCTCATAGAACTTGTCAAAATTTTGTACCACATACATATATCCCATAGATTCTTGATGTGTTTAGTAGTTTGAAAAAAAATTGAGGAAGGATGGTATGATTTAGATAATATGGTCATAATATTTTTTCATCAGTCTTGGTTCACAAGTATCAATTCATATAAACCTCAAACACTTGACTTGAGTGATGAAATCCTTAGTATGATTATAGCTATCTGGACTAAGATTAGAGAACTAGTTGTTATGTTGGCCTGCCCTCAACTTACTATGCTTTCTAAAAATATCCTCTAAGGTAGTCTAAAATTTATATGGTTCCATGATACTGAGAAAATGAAACCTAAATTTAGGGGACACCAAATAACCAAATATACCTCTAGATTTGTCAGCATAATTTTGCCATTTTTACATTTGGTAAGATCTAAAGGTGTAACTTATTAATTACAATGTGGTAGAGACCCTGATAAGAAGCACATTAGTAATGTATCATTTCTAGCTAAAGTAATTTAAACATGAGAATATTTTTTTCTAGCCACAGTGTAGCATAAAAACACATTGTAGGTAATTTTTTTTAAAGAAGATCAAAATGTATCTAAAATTTATATATTTTTTCCAAACATGCCCTTTGCACTTTCCTTTTACTATTTTGGTTTAAAAATTGAATATGAAACTAGAATTTATAAATTGAAACTAAAATAACAATTTTTTACTTTAAATGAACATGTATTTTGATATTGTAATTGAAGAAGAATTTTAGATCTAAACATAAATATGGAAATTGTGTGAAAACTTCCAAGTATAACTTGGATTTTTGTGGAATTAATAGGTTGTGTGTGTTTAATATTTAGACTCTCTAATATACTAATCCAAAGCATAAAAACTAAATATGGATAAAATGGAAATGACTGTGGAGGATTCCATTATTCCCATAGCTAGAGTATCTTGTTTCTGAGGTACATAGAGATTAACTTCTTGGGGCTAACTATTTACTAATGCACTATAGAATCAAACATTCTAGAGGCTTCCTATTGGAAAAAAAAACTATGTATTTCCTATATACCATGAGGTATGTGTAAGGAAAAATATGTATACAATGATATTAAATGGCTTGAATATTGGTATAGTATCCGTCACACCATAAATCAGAAAAAATGTATTACCTCCTTACTTAGAATGATAGTTCTTGTGAGTTTTAAAACTTCTAAAACATAGTTCTAACATAGGAGGTTTATAATAAACATATATATGTTCCCAAATAATTTAGAATATATTAAAAAAATTAATTATTTATAATTATTAGAATAAGATAAGATTTCTTAAAAACACATAATATAGCTTCCTAAAAAAATCAGCCTAACCCACACAACTTTTTATATTTTGGTACAAATTTTGATGTCTTTAAAAACCATAAAAATACATCGAATATGTACCTAAAAAAGCAGGAAAGTTTTTTTTTAAATGCTGCTATATATTATCTGGTAAAATTTTGGGTCAAATGGAACACTTCATTTTTTTCACGAATCCTAAGGCAACCCAAACCTACCCTATAGAGGTTAAATAAATACTTGACACAAAAAGACATTTTTATGTATAAGAAAATATATACTATTTGGTAAATTTCTAGGTCAAATTGATCACTTTTATTTTTACATGATTTCCAAGGTGGTTATAGTCATCTAAAATGTCACATGAGTGCAATAAGTGTTACTTGAGACTACCCATCCCTAGATCAGTACTAGACATATCATAGAGCCTATTTAGAAACTTATCTACATTTCATGTGGGCCATACACATACCTATAACTCTCAAAATTAGTCTTAGGCCCTCCCTTAGGGATCCATGCCCCTAGTACCTTAGGTTGTACCACCTAAACATTAGCACCATACTTTGGACACTAGTGTCCCACGTTAGTGTGCTTGTTCGATGCTATTTTCCCTTTCCATATTTTTATCTACAATGGATATCTTTTCAATTCTAAAGATACCTAAAGTCAGCCTAGATATATTTTAAACCTTGCATAAGCACCAGATCTGTGTGTATTTGTGAATTTTATCCCTTTATTCATTATATGGAAATCAGATGCAAATACATACAAATAAGCTTAGAATAATTTGTGCATAATATAGGTTATTGATCCCTATTCTAACCTAATTATACATATATTCATCTACAACCATTGTAATCTTAGAACACATAGATTTCCAGTATCAAGCCTTACTTAAAAAGCTCAAACTAGCATTCATTCTAGTTTCACTTGCACCTACACTAGCACTTAGGTAGGAAGAACTACATCAGGCTTGATCCCTCCTTAGAGTATTGCAATATATGCAACTCTCATTACAATGGGTTGTTGAGGATATTTAGCCTATCCAATTAACATCACACTTTTTCTATTTGTGTCGATTGAATACCCTAACCACATGGAAGTCTAGGGTTTACATATAAAATTAGTCAAAATAAGTCATATATAATGAAGTAGGGTTTATCCACATAGTAACATGTTTAACAGACTTAGACCCAACTACTCCCAAAATCATATACCAATTATTGCACATAGGACATTAACATAAAAAAATGGACACTAACAGTACAATGCTACTATCTAAAGTATGGTTCTATTGTCCATGATAGTTTCTAGTACTTGGGTCCTGTTTGTGATACTTAGACCAGCTCATGTTGTTAAGCACACGCTTATATTGAGAGGGGGGGTGAATCAGTATAAGATATTTTTTTTCGATTTCAACTATTAATCTTAAATCCAAAACCTTAAATTACTTTGCAATTAATATATTCAAAGTAATCAAAGAATACAATGCAAAACCACACAATGTAAATAGACACGGATTTATGTGGAAACCCTTTCAGGAAAAAACCACAAAGAAATTCAATTAATATAAATATTCGTAGGCAACAACCTACCGGAGTACCAACCCTAAAAATAATTTTGTAGGCACCAACCTACAGGATCACCAACCCCTTTCACCGAGCACCAACTCAGCAAGAGACACCAATCTCTTCAAAATGAAGGCACCAACCTTCTAAAAAAAAATCACTCTTCTATCTCAAATTTGTTGTCAAAACAATGGATGATAGAACACTTGCTTTATCTCCTTTAGATTCGATCTACACTTGAGTGTTTTCACAACTATACTCTTCCTTATACTTGTTGATTTTTTCTTTTTAATAGTCTCACAAAAAATTGCCTTTAAAAATTCTGCTCTTCTTTTATATATCTTCCACTTTCGAATTTACACTTTTTCCATTCGTTATTCACTTATTTATAACCCACGGAAAGCCACAAATTAAGGTCGTGAATCTTCAAGTGAAAATGTCCTTTCGAACGATCACAACTCCTCCCAATAGGTCAACCAAGGTTGATAATTCCATTGACATTTCCATTGACAATTCCATTCACTTCCGTCGACATTTCTGTTGACAATTACATTCACTTCCATCGACATTTCCATTCACTTCCGGCAACAATTATGTTCACTTCCATCGACATTTCCATTCACTTTTGTCGACATTTCCATTCACTTCTGTCAACAATTCCATTCATTTTCGGCAATAATTCCATTCACTTCCATCGACATTTCTATTCACTTCTAGCAATCAATTCCATTCTCTTCTGGCAATAGTTCCATTTGACATCAATGACAATATTTCAACAATCTCCCCCTTTGTCATTGATGGCAACCACATACTGAAACTGCTCCCCCTTGCTGAACTGTATCTTTTATTTGAATCCTTCTTTGCTATAGCTCCCCCTTTTTGTGACATCCTCTTTTTGTACTTCTCCTCCTTTGACATCAATGGCAAAGGGTCTATCCAAGAGCTAGTACTTAGCTCCCCCTCAGCTGATGCTTTCCTTCAGTGGCAAGAAGCAAAAGAAATTACTCCCAACTTCTGTTGTAGGTACTCAAATGTTTCCTTTGGAAGTGGCTTAGTGAAGATATCTACCATCTATTCAGATGTGGAAACATATTCCAATTTTACTTGTTGTTTTACCACCTGTTATGTCAAGAAATGATACTGTATAGGAATATGCTTAGTTCTGGAATGCATAATTGGATTCTTCAAAATACTTATCACACTAGTATTATCACAGAATATGGAGATTGGATGATTATACTCTACTTTGATATCTTTCAAGGTTTGTTTCATCCATAGAAATTTTGTACAACATAGCACTGCCACTATGTACTTTGCTTCTACTGTGGATAGAGATACAAAATTCTACTTCTTACTCAACCATGATACTAGGCTATCTCCAAGAAAGAATGCTCCTCCATTTGTACTTTTTCTATCATCTACACACCCTACCCAATCTGAATCTGTGTACGCTACCAATGTTAAGTCTTTACCTCTTGGGTACCACAACCCATAATCCAAGGTTCTCTTTAAATATCTAAATATACATTTTATGGCTTGCACATGTGTTTCTTTTGGAGCTGCTTGAAATCATGCAACCATACCTACTACTTGCATGATATCTAGCCTAGATTCCATCACATATAATAAACTCCCAATCATTGATCTATAAAGAATTTGATCAATATTCGAAGATTCATCATCTTTGCTCAACTTTGTACTTATTGCCATAGGTGTGCTAATAGGGGCACACTCCTCCATATGGAATTTATTCAACATCTCCTTTACATACTTGCTTTGGGATATGAATATTCCTTTGTTAGATTGAGATATTTATAAACCAAGGAAAAATGACAACTCACCTAACATAGACATCTCAAATTCCTTTTGCATATCTTTGACAAATATATTAGACATTTCCTCATTGTCTCAAAAGATTATGTCATCTACATACACCACAATAATTAACTGGTGATCTCATTCAGTTTTGATGTAAAGACTACTATTAGGATATCCTCTCTTGAATCCTTGGTCTTGTAGGTATTTATCAAGCCTAGCATACCATGCTCTAAGAGCTTGTTTCAATCCGTATAAAGCCTTATTCAACTTACACACATAATCCTTGTTTTCTGATAAGAGGAATCCTTCTGGCTGTTCTATGTAAAATTCCTCTTCTAGATTACCATTTAGAAATTCTGATTTAACATTCATTTGATAAACTTTAAAATTCTTGAATACTGAAAATGTAAGAAATATTCAAATTGCTTCTAATCTAGCAACAAGAGCAAAAGTCTCTTCGAAATCTACACCTTCTACTTGAGCATACCCCTTACATGAAAACCTTGCTTTGTTTCGAGCGACTTGGCCATTTTCATTTAATTTGTTTTGAAAAACCCACTTAGTGCCAATCACATTCTAATCCATTGGCCTGGGCACAAGTTCCCAAGTCTCATTCTTCTCAATTTGATCTAACTCTTCTTCCATTTCTTTTACCCAATGTTTATCATGACTTGCTTCAAAAAAAAATCTTAGGCTCTACCTTGGATAACAAAGAGAAATTTACATGCTCAGGTATACTTATAATTCTTCTTTTGATTTTCACCCCAGCATCAATATTTCCAATGATCTGACTTTTAGCACGATTCTTCTGAACAAAGCGAGATGGTGCTTTGGTGTCCTGCCTTTCAGATTCACTCAAATTTTCTACATTTTCTTCCTCCCCTTATTCTACAAGATTGGGTATTTATAGAGGCTCTTCTAAAGGTTATTTTACCTTTTGATTCATGATCTCATCTATTCTAATACTAACACTTTCTACGATAGTTTTTAGCCTTTTGTTATGACATCTATAGGCTTTGCTTTTGATGGAGTAGCCAAGAAAAATTCCTTCATCAGCTCTTGAATCAAAATTTCCCAAGTTTTCTTCATTCCTGTTGATAAAACATTTACTTCCAAACACTTTGAAATGTTTGACCGAAGCTGGTCTTCCTTTCCACAATTCATAAGGAGTTTTGTCATTATTAACTCTGATTTGCCCTCTATTCAAGATATATACTATTGTATTAACTACTTCTCTCTAGAATCTATCTGATAGCTTAGAGTCATTCAACATAGTTCTAGCCATTTCTTGAATGGTTCAATTTTTCCTTTCCACCACTCCATTTTGTTGTGGAGTCCTTGCAGCTGAGTATTATCTCTTAATTCTATGATCTTCATAAAACTCAATGAATTCATTTGAAATAAACTCACCTCCTCAATCTAACCTTAGGCATTTTATTATCAGCTCTTTTTCATTTTCTACTAATGCTTGAAAGCATTAAACTTTTCAAATGCTTTTGGTTTTTCTTTTAGAAAGGCTATCCATGTCATTCTAGTATAATCATCAATGATTAACATAAAGTAGCTCTCACCTTGCATGCTTTTAGTTCTGGTAAGACCATAAAGATCCGTATGAATCAGCTCTAGTGGTTTAGTGGTCAAATATTCCTTCATTCTGAACCTTGTTCTAGTTTGCTTTTTGTGTTGGCATTGCTTGCATAGAGTGCTTAAAGGTTTCATTATCTTGGGCATATCTCATACAACCTGTTTGTTGCTAATTTTTACAAGATTATCAAAATTTATGTGCCCTAACCTTCTATGCCATAGCTAACTCTCTTCAACTTGACTCAGACAACATTTCTCTCCTCTCATTTCTCCAAGCATGTATAGGTTGTTTGTGGTTCTATGAGCATCTGCAATTAGTTAACCTGTGTCTCTTTTTCTGATCTCACAACCTTCAAAAAATAACTTGAGTGTGTGTCCTTGATCACACATTTGGATAACACTTAGAAGATTATGCTTTAACCCTTCCACACATAACACATTTTTTGTTTTGGTTTTTCCATTATCGAGACTAAGTGTACCTTTTCCTATTATTCTGGTTATAGTGTTGTCTCTAAACTTCACCATGCCTTCATTAACCCTTTTTAATGAGATGAATTTGCTTTTATCTCCAGTCATGTGTCTTGAACATCCACTATCAATGAACCATTGTTGTCCTTCATCTCTAGCATGGAATGCTATTTGAACAATCATGGATTCTTGTTGCTTCTTCTTCTAGGTCTTTGATGGTTCTCTTTTCTTTATCACTAGAGCTTTGAACTTTTGATCTTGTCTTTTACATTTAAAAAAACTTCTACAATACCGTGTTATATGTCCATATTTGTTGCACTTGTAACAGACTATAACTTCATCAAAGTTTGATAAGGGAGAAAATGAATTGTAGTTTCTATTCGAAGCTCCATAGGTTCCTTTGTTTTTGCTCCTGACTTCAATATCCTTGGCTCTCTTTCTACAATCTAATTTCTTATGACCAAAATGATTGCAATAATAACAATATCCATCAAAATAATTACCAAACCTAGTTTTATTTGCATATCTAGGAGTAAAAGGTCTTTTGAAGTTTTGTTCTCCTTTGCTTTCTTTGTTGATAGAGCTAGTTTTTGTATTCTGGGCTTCTTCCTTCTTGGTCTCTTTTTTCACTGGTTCCTTAAGAGTTTCAACATATCTCTTAGCTTTCTCTTTTTCCTTCTCATACCCAATGCCTGACTTGTTATATGGTGATCTTTGACTCTCTATAATCTTATTCAAAACTTGAGTGATTTTCTTAGATTTCAATTCACTTGCTATTTTAGAATTCACCTTTTCTAGATCCCTTTTTAAAACATCTATATCAAATTCATACTTTTCATAGTCTTCTCCTTTCTTCTTTAGCTGATCCATTAGATCTTCTTCAATTTTCTTTGCTTCTTCGATTTGGAATTTTAGATCAGCAATTACCTTGTTTGATTCCTCAAAGACTTTTGATGTCTTCATTTTGAAGTCTCGATTCTCTTCTTCATAATTTTAGAGTTGTAACTTTATTTTCTGATTCTTCTTCTTAAATGCTTTTATTTCTTTCAATGTGCAAATAAGTTCTTCAAGGTTCACTTCACCTTCTTCTTCCATGTCTTCATCTTCCTCCAAATTATCTTTGTTGGTGGTGACATTTTCTTTTGTAGCCATGAACATAATCTCTTCATTATCACTCTCAACATCACTTTCTTTGTTTTCGTTAAAGATGAGCTGCTATACCTCTTGGAGTATAAGCTTTTCTTTTGTTTCTCAAATCTTTGCTTGTCTTTGCTCAGCTTGAATCCCTTTTTGTACTTTGATTTGTTTCTCTCATCATAGTTATTTCCTTTATTTTTACATTTCACTGCAAAATGACCAATTTTACCACAATTAAAGCATTTAAATGGTAACTTTCCTTTATATTTGCTTGATCCTTTCTTTAGCTTCCGAATGAATAGAGCTTCATTTTCATCTTCTTCACTACTTGAATTTTTACTTGATTCTGGTTCTTTGATATTCTGTTTCTTCGAGACCTTGAATGATGCTTCCTTCTTCGACTATCTCTCAGATTCGTTTCTCATTTCGTAGGTTGTAAGAATTCCATGGAGCTTGTCCATTTTCATCGTGTCTAAATCCTTCATTTCTTCAATGGCAGAGACCTTCGCATCAAATCTCAATGGTAGGGATCTCAGGACTTTCTAAATGATCACAGATTCTTCAATTTTCTCTCTAAGTCCTCAAATGACATTAACAATCTCATTGACACGAAGAAGATACCCAACAATGTTTTCATCATTCTTCATTTTTAAACTTTCAAACTGCCTCCGGTGGGTTTGGAGTTTTGCTTTTCTAACATTACTATCACCTTCATAAATAGTGTTGAGTTTATCCCAAATCTCTTTTATAGATTCACAATGCATAACCTTAACAAACTCATTTTCTGAAAGCCTGCATAAGATTGCATTCATAGCTTTTACATTGTTCTCACTGGCCTTTTTTCTGGTGGCATCCGTTGGTGCAATTTGTGGCATTATGTATCTTATTACCACTGCTTGCCAAATATCGAAACCTAGGGCCATCAAGTAAGTCTTCATTCTTATGCTCCAAAATGTATAATTCATTCCATCGAACAAAGGAGCCTTGTTAGTGGAGAAACCATCTAGCACTTGAGATCCTGCCATATGTGTTTTCCAAGATCTACCTTCTAGCAGTTGTGCTAACACCGAAAGAACTGGCTCTAATACCAATTGTTAAGCACATGCTTATACTGAGAGGGGGGGTGAATCAGTATAAGATATATTTTTTGCTTTCGACTATTAATCTTAAATCCAAAACCTCAAATTACTCTACAATTAATATATTCAAAGCAATCAAAGAATACAATGCAAAACCACACAAGACAAATAGACACAGATTTGTGTGGAATCCCTTTCAGGAGAAAACCATGGAGAAATTCTCTTAATATGCACCAACCTACTGGAGCACCAACCCCAAAAACAATTTTGTAGGCACCAACCTACAGGAGCACCAACCCCTTTCACCAAGCACCAACTCAGCAAGAGACACCAATCTCTTCAAAATGAAGGCACCAACCTTCTAAAAAAAATCACTCTTCTATCTCAAATTTGTTGTCAAAACAATGGATGATAGAACACTTGCTTTATCTCCTTTAGATTCTAGCTACACTTGAGTGTTTTCACTACTATACTCTTCCTTATACTTTATGATTTTTTTTTAATATTCTCACAAAAATTTACCTTTAAAAATTTTGCTCTTCTTTTATATATCTTCTACTTTCGAATCTACACTTTTGCCATTCGTTATGCACTTATTTATAACCCACAGGAAGCCACAAATTAAGGTCATGACTCATCAAGTGAAAAGGTCCTTTCAAACGGTCACAACTCCTCCCAATAGGCCGGCCAAGGTTGATAATTTCGTCGACATTTCTGTTGACAATTTTGTTCACTTTTGTCAAAATTTTCATCGACAATTCTGTTCACTTCCGTCAACATTTCCGTTTACTTTCGGCAACAATTCCGTTCACTTCCATCGACATTTTCGTTCACTTCCGTTCACTTCCGTCAACAATTCGGTTCATTTTCGACAACAATTCTATTCACTTTCGTCGACATTTATGTTCACTTCTAGCAATCAATTCCGTTCGCTTCTGGTAATAGTTCCATTTGACATCAATGACAATATTCCAACACATGTACCATTTTTTAGCTTCCAAATATTTAATCTCAATAAGTGTACAACTAAGTACTTATTTATGTCATTCATTATTATTTTTAGAAATATTAGATTAGATCAATTATTATACAAATCAATGGTTATATTTATTATGTATTTTATATTTGATTTACTATACTCAGACCTTTTAACAACCTAGGACTTAAACTCCATAACCCTTAAAAGTTAAATCAGTGGAAAAATAGTTATGTATGAATGTTGAATCAAAACTTTATGCAAAAATATAATTTTTTGTTTGTAGAGGTCAAAACCTACCATCTAGTGAATTTCAAAATCAAATGGATATCTTTGATGTTTTTCAAACCCTTAGTACCCCACTACATTCACCATTTATAATCAATCAATATTCCCTAAGGGAAAAGTGAGAGCATAAAATTATGTACTTGTAGTAAACCACTAAAATACGAGATTAAAACTTAAAATAAAATTGAATATTTGAAAATGGAACCTGCATGCAGAATGATGTGAATTTTCCATAATTCTGATGTGATATTAAATTGTGTGTATAACATCCAAAATCATGTTAGCTACAATAATACATACAACCAAAATACAACAAAAAATATAAATTAATGAAATCTTTAAATAAAAATAATACATAGATTTACCATAAGAAGCATGACTACCTCTTTAGATTAAAAGACTCTAGCTTAAATTTTCACTATAACAATAACTCTCTTCCACAGTAAATTCTTCAATCACTAGTATTTTATAATTTTATATAGATAAAAACGGAGGTTAGGGATAAGGTTTGGAGAGTAGTTAACTTGTATAAAATGTCTTATTAAGATAAGATCTTACTATTAATAGTGGAAGTCAAGAAAGTCAATAACTTGATTGATACTCTTATTTAATAAGAGTTTGTGGATAATTGTGTGCTAATTAGTGATTGTCCATGAAGTATATTATAAAAAATAATATAAGTGCATCTTAAAACCACACAATAATATATGATTAATTAAATACACCAACAGTTAAATATTCAAGTACTTTTTTAATTTTTATTGGACTGATGAAATGTTGATTGATTGATCTCAATATTGTTTCAGAGTTATTTTGTTTTACTAAATTTTTGAGCAAGTATATTGTGAATTCTATGGTCTATAGTTTTTCTTCAATTGTAGTAAAAAAATTATTGAAAGTTATAAATAGATAAAAATGTGAAGTTGAAAAAAAATATTTAGTTTTTAACCTAAAAAATATGATTAAAAGTGTGGAGTATAAGTAAAGAGGAAGCTTACCTTTAATATATCATCTATATAATTTCATCATTTATTTCTAAAATTAGTTGTATCCTATATTTGTTTTAGGAAGGTTTACAATTTCAACAATTATACCATTTGCCTAAGATTTAATAGTCTTTAGTAGTTTATTGATTGTTGAATCCATAATGAATTTATAATCTATGCAAACGAGATGTATGGTTTTTAATAAGTTGATTTTTTTGAGAATCAATATTGTTTATGTTTGGGTACAGGAAAATATATTTTTGTTAAAAAAAATATTAGTAAATAATTAGTAGAAAAAAAATAGTTTTAAATTTTGTGTTCATATGTTTTATAATAGTTATTTGTATAAGAAAATTGTCAGATTTGAATATATATTTTTTTATTTAATTTTTTTTATTGGTATGTCAAAATATTCTATATTTTTATTTTTAAAATGAAATTTTATTCTAAATAAATGTTACCTTATTTTTGATATGATGGGATATTACATATGTCTAAATAAATAGTATTGCGATCACTCCAACAACAATATATTATAAAAATATGACATTTATGCATTTATGTGTTTGACCATATGTGATCAATAATTCATGTTGACAATAAATTTTCATTTCCATTAAGAAATCCATATTTTGGATTCTCATGTGGTGTTCAAGCATTTGTGCATTTTTTTTCTTTTCCGTAACAATTTTAAAGTTGTATAATATATGTGTTATGTAAGTGCTGTATGTAAATTTATAATTACCATTTATTGGTTGTGGCCAATAACAATTACAAATTTGGATTTACCATTGTTTCTTTTGTATTATATTGTTTTATAAATAGAAAATTGTCTTTTCATGTAAATTATGATTTTGTGGATATGAGACACTGAAATGTAGTTGAATTTTTTTTAATAAATTGTCCATTCCAATGTTTGTAATATGTTTTTTTGAAAAAATGATATGTCAAAGTGTATTATGTCATGATCATTGAGTACATATTTTATGTGTACTTACAAAATTATTGATTTTAATGATGTAATAAAAGTTTGGTAATTATCTTGATCATTTTCTAGTTATCATTTGACATTTATTTATAGTCGTAATATATTTGTGAGGTTATCTCACTCCCTAAATGTCTCATTTTAAGGAATATTTCATAATTTTACCAAGTAAAATTATTCCCACTTTCATTTAATTGTTCTTTAAACCATTGAAAAAACAATAAAGAGTCCTATAAATTTTTTATTATAAAATTTTGGTGATTCTTCATAGATTTGTAACAATTTTTAGAATCAATTAAAAAGAATTATTTTGGGACAATTTTTTTTTTTCTTTTCATAATTGGCATAAATTTTCACTCTCACCAATGTTTTAAGTGATTTTTAAACTGTTGGAAATATATTAAAAATAATCGATTTTTTTTGTTATACATTTTTTATGATTCCTCAAAGATTGTTCCAGATTTAAAAAATAATAAAATATAATCTTTTGATTTACATCAAAAGATTCTATTTTATTATATTGTAAAATAGAAACACTTCATAAGGAATATTCAAAAGTGTATAACAATTTCTTTTTACTTGTCTTCAATGTCTCACTAATTTTTTAAAGCTAGATCTCAAAATAAAAGTTGGAATGAAAAGTTATGCCAAAATTATGAATGAAATTTTTTTATCGAAAGATTATTTTTTATTCTTTTGAAAATCATTTAAAAAAATGTACAATCACCAAAAACTTACGATATGAAATTTGTATATCTATTTACTTTATTTCGAATGATTTAAATAAATTCAAAAATAAAAGTGTGAGTGAAATGTTATGATAAATCTACCTAAAATAGGAGACATTTTGACCATAGTATAACCTTATGACTATATTTTATTTCACCTTGAAATTATTCATTATTAATGGAGCCAATGAATATAATGACTCAATATTTCCTGCATGTGAGAGCCTTTTATATGCAAATCCATGATTCTTTACCATGGAATGGTAAAATGCAAGGTTGTCCATTGTGAATCTCTATGATCTTTGTATTGTTTAAGCTCCTCAACTTGAGTTGGAAATAGTTTTCGAATAGTTTGAGAATGTTGTCGACATGCATTTGTTATAAGCTTGCAATACATAATATGGGCATCCAATAATTTTCAATGGAGTTATCATAAAAATGTGATAGTTTTATATATGGGTAAAGTCCATTGTGTGGATCTTTAAATTTGAGCTATATTATGTTTATATTCTTTGAGATTATTTGTGATTTAAGTATTTCATCTGAGCCATTAACTTACCATTTTAAATTGCATTCCAGGCTTCAATATAATGATAGGAGGAAATATGGTTGAATGATGATATGCTTGTGTTTTATTATACACATATATGCCTTTATTAATTGCACGTATGACAATATTATTTCGATGTCTCTTAAAATTATATGTTTTAACATTATTTTTTTTTAAAAGAGATATGGAAATGTTGGATCATTAAGTGCAAGATGTAAATTTTTTTCATTAATATAAGATATGTCACCATTTACTTGAGATTATATTTGAACCAGTTAAGAATTGTTTTATATTTTATTTCTCCTTAATGCATTGTTATTTATAATCAGTAAAAATTTTCATTGTTTTATCAAAATCTTATGGATACCATTTTTAATTTATTTTTTGTTTAAAAATAAGACAATAATTTATAGATTGTGCTTGATAAAAGTATCTAAAAAGAAGAATGCCCACATTTTCAAAGTTATTTTCAAGAAAAAGCATAATTTATATTGTGTAGTTTCTTATCTATTCAATACAAGAAGTGGGAACCTGTTAAAGATATTTCATTTATAAAAAATACTCCTATCTATTCATAGTTCTTTGAAATATAATGAAGTGGAATAAGTTTTGAGTTATTATGGGGTAGAAGAAATATAGAGTATAGGGTTACTTCACCAGTATTATATGTTGTTTTTATAGTGTATGCTAGTATTAATTTGTTGTTTACATTGGTTTTTAATAGTGAATTTTAGATATAAACGAAACAATGTTTTATATATGAATTTTGTAGTAAATTTTTTCCATGTGTCATCCTTGTTTGTTAAGAATAAGTGTATTGATTTTGATGGGTCATATTAGTTTTTTATCACTGTATATTTTATGATTATGTGTTTCTCTTTGTTCAATGTTGTCTTAGTTTTATATTACTCCATGTTTTCAAATGTAAATGGGAACTTACATTATTCAAAGGATTTTACATTGTTTTATTTATATTTAAGTGTTATAGGAAATGTAAATCTGATTTCAGACCATATTGTTACAAGTAGTTTCATTATTTCCTAGGTTTCAATCTATTATATCAATGATGTTATTGTGAAATTCATGTTTATCAAAAAATTCATTTATTCCCCCCACCAAAGTAGGCAAGTGAATTTATATTTAATTTTTTCCACCATTTTTTCATGGAATGTATATGCATAAGTCCATGTTGGGAAACCATATTTTAGGTTATTTTCATTTCCCATAAAAGGATTATATAACAATAGCCTTTTCCTATAGTAATTCGTGATGTTAAAATGTTTATTATATTTAATAAATAAAATAACATAGGTTTTCTTTAGGATTCATTTCGATTTTTAATATTAAAAAACAAATCCGGAAACATAAATGTGTTTTAATATTTCTAGTCACTAAATAGAGTAGTCTCTTTGCCATCACATCCTCTGATTCATCAAGTTCATGGATGAAGAGTAATGGAGGTTTTATAATATATGTGAATTATTATGATAGACTTATGTTTATGAATATGCATTTCTTTGATCAAACAATCAATGCCAACAATAAGACTATGTGCACAACTTACTAATTACACATTTTTTTGTCTATTGATAAATGTATTTATAAGGATGTATATCATCTAAATAACATCTATATTTATGGATTATTTATATATTATTTTGAATTCTCTTTTCATTGACCTATCATATTTTGTCATATAAGAGGTACAATATGATGCTGCAT
This sequence comes from Torreya grandis, assembly GCA_037957365.1. Lineage (NCBI taxonomy): Eukaryota > Viridiplantae > Streptophyta > Pinopsida > Cupressales > Taxaceae > Torreya > Torreya grandis. Next base: position 2,348,480 of record JARHVA010002616.1, read on the forward strand.
CATAAATATTTAGCACAAAATTATACATCTACATTTGTTTTCCATAGATGTGGCTTTCTTTTACGAAACTATTAATCCATCGTTGTTATGGTTTTCATTTTTAAAAAAAGGTTGTTTAATTATGTGTTTTACTACTTCTATGTATTCAATTTCGTTTGTTTTTTTATTCTTCCAAAAACATGTTAAACTTGATTGAATTTACATAACATTTGTAATCTAAATTAGTATAATATATTTTGACTTTGTGATTGCTAGCTCATTGTTCTCATCATATGGCTCAATGATGACAGTTATATTCATTATATGAATGGTTAAATTGTATTTACAATGTTATTTTGTATTTTTATTGCAGCACTTTGTATGGTGGTGTTTATGTGATTTGGATATATTTGAATCAAGGATGTCTATGCCATAAGTTATATAATCAAGATTCATTATTATTATCCTTTCCATTAATTGGTGCTAATTTTATCAAAAACATGAAATGTAAATAATGATTTTATTAAATTTGAAACTTTGTAACTGAAAAGTGATAATGTATTGTTCCAAAGAAATATTCATCTTTATATATAGTTTTTGATAATGCATTGATTCTATGTCTATAGTATCTTATACATGTAACAAAATATTCTATCACCAAATAATTAATATTAAATATATTAAAATTATTATTTTTTAAAGTTTTTTTTTTTTTGGGTGTTTAACATGCAATTTGATCAATGTAATTCTGAGTGGTTCCTAATATTGTTCAACATTTGAAAATGTAAAAATAATGTTGATGGCACTAACATGGAAATCATTGTAATTTTATTTTTATTTTTATAGTTTCCATAAATAAGTTATGGATATAAATGTTTCATTGAAATCAAGATTTCCAACATGAGGTTTCAATGTTTCATCCAAATTTGGTTTATATTTAACACCTTTTGATACAAAGTTTATTCCTTTCAATGTTCCTTTTTTAATTCCTACACACATTGTTACAATTACTGGGTCTATGATAATCCTTATTACTTTGAATAAAATATTTTTAATATGATATGCAATAGTATGATTTTTATGATGCAATTCCTGTTTAAATTCTGACATAGGAAAATCTTTTTATTAAGTCATCATTCTAAAGATCATCATAGAAAAACCTTAGAAACTCTTTTCTTAAGCATAATTGTATTTATCAATTCTAAGTGGTTGTTTCCATTTTTGTAGTGCAACTTGAATAATTTTATTTTGCAGATTGTGAAAAAATCTTGAGTTTGTGAATCCATGTACTATGGTGTCATTGGGAATATCTTCTTCATCTTCATTTCTTGCATCACTATTGTATGATATTTCACTATGGTGTTCATTGGATTTCTCACTACTCCGGAGAATTTGTTTGCAATGTTTTTTTACTCTAACATTCTTAAATTGATGCAATTTTCTCTTACACAATTATTTTAGACCATGTATGTATGCATGATGTTTGCACAAATCTTTCCTTTTTGATATGGGTTTTTATACTTTATTTTTTAGTTAAAAAAAATAGTTTATTTTTCTTTTAATAAATGGGGGCAATACATTATGTATTATGTCAGTGTTGTATGATACATTGATCATTTCACCAATTAAACCAATTTATGGTGTTTTTTAAAAATAAAATAAAAATAAATTCCACAATTTTAAAAAATTCAATTCATAGTGAAACGAGGAGCTCTTCACGATCCGTGAAAAATTGCACATATGTTTAATTTAATGTGGTTAGGTGTTTAAAATAATGGAAACAATGCATTTTCCAACGTATTATTTCATTTGATGCATATTTTTTCTGCAACTATTAAATTGTTTCTCGTCAAGTTTACATATGTGCCTTTTTCTTATTACTTTAAATATTTAATGTTTTACTTTGTTATAAACTAAACACACGTTTTCACATGTATTCAATGTATTTTAGGACTTTATGTCACTGTAGTACCAATGTATTTACTACACCTTTTTTTTATTGTTTTCTTTATTTTATGCAATGCATTTGAAAAGGTAAAAGGGTAATCTAGGGATCCTAGTGAATACTGGATTTTTTTAAATCGTAGGTAGGACTAGTAGTCTATTTTTAAGGGTTTTTTTTGGTTAGTAGTTCGTAGTGAACGTGACTTATGTTTGTTTCGAAGAACATTATGTCATAAATTTATGTGGCTTATAAACAATTTCAATAAATATTTACTATATGTTTTCTAGTTTCAAACCATAACTATTTTTTAACATTTAATAATATCAATATCCATTCTAGGCCAAAACCACCTCTTTCGATCGAACCTTATTTGAGTGGTATCACCAAGTTCATAATATATGCTTTCCAATTTTTTATTTTAATTTTATTTTATATTAAATTATTTCCTTGATTTATTTTTAGATAAGAGATTACATTTTTATTTTCACATAAGATTGCATTGCAGAATGATTGCACAGGGTATAACATTAACATTGTATGTCAAACACTAGATTTTTTAATTAAAAAAATGGAATCAAATAAACTTTCTTGAAAATAATGTGTGTGAGTTGAGCTTACATAAGTCATATATTTTGATTTCATAAAAATATTTTCCTAATAAAATTCAAATTCTATGTAGGTAATTGATAGTTGAGTATGAGTTGATGGGATTGTGTACTTAAATCATTTTATGTAGTATAATAGGTTTTAATGGAAATAAATATGATTTTTTTTAAGATCAAGATCAATAATGATTTTTTTTGACATTTTATGTTGAATTTAAGGTAGTTATTTTTTCTTATGAAATACCAAATCTATATTTGTATATTCAACCATCTAACTAGCTAATGTATCCAAAATTTACCACTTTGTATTCTATTTTTATTCTCATTTGAGATACATGAGATACAAAATTTCATTGTATGAAAATGTGTTTTAATGTAGCATATTCCATGTAATCAATATAGCTCATTAGGATGTAATCATAATTCATATGATTTAAGATTGGATCATCTATATGTAAAAAAATTAAGAAATGATTGATAATGCAGTTTATTAGTTCTAAAGGTTCATATTGAAAATAAATAACATGTGAAAGTTATCAAAGAGGAAATCTCTGACATTTTGCTTGAATGGTTGACATTGAAAATGATGGTATTTGACTAAAGCATTCTCAATGTTGTTGAAATATGATTGTGTTCATTTTTCATATTTTTTTACAATTATGAGTTTGTTTAATATTTTGTTATTATTTTTAATATATTATAATGTATTGTTATTATGAACCGAAAAATATAAAGATATATCTTAATGTACATAGATTTAAATTCATGATGTAGCAGTCTTATTTCTAGCACACCCTTGTGAATATCTATTTAACACAACATCATTTCAGTCAAGAAGAGATAAGTATAAGGTCCATGTAAAGTTTTATATCCTAAATTCAATATTACATCCCCTGTTAGACATCATCAATATTGAAAAATTAAAATTTTAAGACTGTCGTAGATTTATTCTATGAAAAACACAAAAATATTTTTTCCTTTACTTATCACTAAGCTAGTTAACAAATGTGATGTTGAAATGACACTATTAATAGCTATTACATCATCCAAATGTTAATATATTGAATTTATAGGAATTTAAAATAAAATAAAATTATAATCTACTAATTATCCCATTGATAAAAAACTATATCATATTTTTGTAAAAAATATGGAGGATATTCAAGGTTTCGAACTCAAAAACAAAATAAACTTAATTAAAATATTTATTAAAGTTATTAGAAGATGAAAAAACATTTGAATATGTTGTAAAGACTATAAAATTCATCAGGGTTATTGGAAATTTTTTGTTCAGTTTGTATTGTTTAGTTCTACTCAAATAAGCTATGACCTCTTATGCTTCAAATTGTCACATTGACATACTTGTTACACTTCCAATAAATTAGAGAGGATCACATAGTGATAAGGAATGTAGGGAGAACTAAATAATTAAGAAAAAAAACTAAAATAAAATCCTTGAAGCTCATAAGAAGTAATGTTTATAATATTATACCCTTTTTATTTTTATTTTGAATATATATATATATATAATGTTTCTCGATTATTGTGTACACAAAAAAATTAATGGATCCATTTATTTTTATTTATGTATAGACTTTTTTTTACAAATGTTGATCAACCAATATTTGTAGGACAATCTCATGGTAATCATAGAAAGTTATAGGAAAGATGGCATAAAATTCAACATATTATTTATTAACATGAAAATCAATGTGGGAAAATACTAAACCACCTAGCATGTCATGTAATAGATGTAATATCATCTCAAACTTCATACAATAAATGTAATGTCCTCTTGGGATGAATACTAAGATGTGCTTTGCCACTTGTGAATAAATTCAACAATAAGAATCTTTGATCTAAATAATATATCTTTGAATACATATTTCATTGGTTGTATATAATTAATTATTTTTTACATTTTACATTTATCATACAATGATTTTATTTCAAAGTTACTTGTTATTTTTATAGCTCTCAACACCTACAATATTACTAATTAATTTAATGGTTCCATTTTACTATTATTAATTTTTTAAGGTTGAAATAAAAAATAAAATAAGTCACTTTAAATATTACAACACTTTGTGACCTTGTGAATACGAGATAATAATAAGTTATAGTACGTATCATTCTAAGTAAACATGGTAAAGGTGAAAATGTAAATAAAATAATGATACTTAGAATAAAACATGCATATATAAATTAGATTTTGAATTTCAACACATCCAATTTTTTTAATTGAAATCTCATTGAAAGAAAAGAGACATTCCTATTATGTCAAGAAAATTTCCAAATAGTGACATTTGTTTTGAATTAAATATTTTTGTGATTTGTATCACTATAACTTTATCATTATATACATTCATGGAATTATTTTCTTTAAATAACCTTAGCCATCAACATGCCTTAATTACTATTAATTAAATATTCATATGGTTTGTATGACCTAAGAAATGGTTATCTATGAATTTGGAGCTTTATCGACATTTGAGAAGTTAACATGTGGTAATCATCAGGGTGACACAAAATCATGGAGTCGCTTAGTATTCTTCTTATTTTAAGGTGGCCTCAGTAAGCATAAAAAATGTGTTAGAATTTTAAATCCACTTTATCTTATCATGTGTTCACTTTTTCTACATATAATTAAATAAAAACATGACCACATCTCAATAGGTAAAGCATGATTAATAATCTAATACAAATTTACGATATCAAAATAAAACTTGTAGAAGTTAGAATGCACCCATGGGATCATGATAAGTGAATAAAAAATGGGATCCCTACATGTGTTATCTTATGAAGTTTTTTAAAACTGTGGATGCATTTAGTTGTCATAAGAATCTCAATCTAACATTACAGAAACATGAATATAATACACATGATTCCTATGTGATCTATGGAAACCATGGAAATATTTCAACTTTTTGAACTCCTTTTATAGCTATGAACTATATGAACTTGTGGCCCACATGGGTATTGTGAACACGCTAGACTTATTTAGATTATAAAACTTATGAAGAATTAATCTGTGTAATGTCAGTGTATCCTCTTAGTGTAAGTTGTAAACTTTGTACAATTACCATTGGAAAATAATAATGTCACATTGGTAGCACGAGAAAGGCTATTTATAGGTAATTTATATTATATTAATATCATGAAATACATGTAAATATGTCATTGACTTGTAATCATGAGGTATGAAATGTCTCTATATTTTACATGGATAATTTTATTTTTTAATATCTTTGGGGGTTTTAAAGTTGTTTTCATATCTATTCAAGTCCCAACATTTTCCATGTCTTCATTCTTTTAGAGATTTACTATGTCCACTCAAAATGACACACATGGAAATATATGATTTTTTCACATTCATGGGGTCACATAGGTTTCAAAGCTTCCAAATGACTTTATATCAAATTCACAAATCCATTGAATTCATAATTCACTATATATTTTGTTTCATTCACAATTTTTCCTACACATAACACAGATTCACCATGACCAATTATTTTAAATTTAAATAATTTGAAAAACTTATTAATAAAACTTATGATATCAAAATAGATCATGTCAAAACTGTCAAGCCAAACATAATTTTACATGATGCACACACCCATTTCAACATAAAATTTGGGTTATCTTATAACTTAAAGTTTTGACAATAGTATTGGACACTAAACACACTATATACAAAATGATGGTGAGTGGCCATCGTATATATGTTATACTACACATATGTAATACATGAAAATATAAAATATTTTGTTAATTATTATTAGATTAGTATGAAATGTTAAATTTAGATTTAATTATTATTTGTCACTGCCGTAATCATGCCACTTAACAAAAATCCCACCATATAAAATAATCACTACTAAGTAAACATTGAAAATGAACCCTGCCCCTCTTGAATTTGAGACCACATAATAAAGACACATGAATGGTCCATGTATCTCTATATCTCTCTGTGATTATATATATATATATATATATATATATATATATATATATATATATATATATAAACATCTGCAAATAGTTATATGGCTTAGTTCTTAGTCATGGTGATGAAATCTATTAAAGGGGGAGCCATGCAAATTTTTTAATAAGAATATAGAGACCGTATTTGGTGATTGAGTGACCATGAAGGTTTAGTGGACCCATTATCTAGATCAAATTGAATGTTATGCTAAATTTATTTGTCAACTCCATGATATTTATTCATGCCACATGCCATGATAAAAACATCAATGATAATCATGTGGGGGCCACATGAATGACGTGAGAATCGTTATAGTGATAGAGGATGTAAGGAAATTTCTATAACTTCGTGGTATTATATTTATATAAGCGTTGAAACTCTATTTTCCATGGCATTGTCTCTGTGTTAGGATAACTTTTTATTTGGATTAATGTTTTATTTTAAAAATAATTTTCCATGACATTGTGTCTGTGTTAAGATAACTTTTTATTTGGATTAATGTTTTATCTTAAAAATAATTTAAATGTGTTAGTTTTATTTTTATATGATTTTTTAAATTCATATATTAAGAGAATATGTGATGTGTTTAATTTTTTTAATCTTTTTTGAATGGAATTTTAGAATTTTATGTCATATGTAAATTTTAAAATAGTTGGTACATACTTCTACTTCACTTCATGAGATTTAGTAATAATAAGCACATGCTAACAAAGATGGCAAATGTATTGATGAAGTTTCTTTGTAATTCTTTTTGATTTCTTAACTCTATTTGAAAAGCTCTCTTCTCTTTTCTCTCAATACTTGAATATTATTCTTATTATAAATTATATTGTTTCTTATTCTCTCTTCATAAATATTGTAATCTAGAGAATATTATTTTTATTCCATTCTTCCTAATGTATTTGAAATTTTATTTTGTTAATTTAGTTTTTCATTTAAAAATTTGTGTCTCACATTTGCATAGTTTGAAGTAATATATTACTTTTTGTTATAATCATTTACTTATGCTTCAACATTATTTGCAAACATCTTGTCATTTATTCTTTAAATCCACACAAATAATGTGAAGATAATATAATATTATATTTTATGGCTGCATATGTTACAATACATGGACACTCTACCTTATCCCCCCCACATATATAAAAAATACATGAACACTACTTTTTTATAATATGTTTCTATATATATAATTTAAAAATAATTATGATACAAAAGAAAAACATTGATTCACGTAGTGCTTCGAGACTTTAAAATGTCATATTGACATTAAAAATAATTCATGGTATAAAGGAAATATGTGACAATGTCATTGACTCATGACTTTAATTCTCTTAGACCTTTTATTTGTTCACTCAATGTGAAACACACAACCACCTTTGATTTCTTTGTAGTTATAGGGTTTCAAAGGTCTCAAAGGTTTTAAATTAATTATTTTTTGAATCTATGGATCCATTTAATTAAAATTTCCTTGTATATTTCAATGCATTCACAAATTTTCTTACATATAACACATACATTCACTACAATCACATCATGTAAAATAAAATAATGCACATAAATTTTCAATGAAACATGTGATATTAAAATCAAATATATCACATTGATTAAGTCATGTGGTCTTGTTAAAGTGATATGCACATAATAATTTATTTTAAGATATATATGTCATAAAACATGATGACTTTATAATTAAAAATGATTTCACATTGATCTTGAATAATTTTATAGTTACATTTAAGTGGGAAGTGGCCATTACCTATAGTGAAATAAATATTGGGGTTATGTTAGTGTTAACTCAATGCACACATCATAAAACATAAAAATAATTTAAAATTTTATATGTATGATTGCATTCATTCAAAGGGAAGCATGTATAATAATAATAAAATAATGAGAACATGATACTAATAGTTAATGAATTTGATGGAGATAGTTTTTTCAATTTTTGATATGGAAATATGTTTTTAAAATCAATATTTAATGAATATACATTACATAATAAATAAATTCTATAAGTTAATATTGAAGTTTTATATTGAGTCAAATCCATATTTAAATGCTTGATTTCAAGGTCAATTCAAATAGTAAAAGTTGTACACATGTCAATTTTAAAATTTAAAGTAATATTTAATTATTTTATTATATCAAAATTATATTTAATTGCTTTCTTTCAATATCAGTTCAAATATTAAAAGCTATGCACATACTATTTTTAGAATTTAAATTTTTAAAAATAAAAATATAGTACTAAAATAATACCTAAAAACTATCAAATAAGTACTCACTAACCAATAAAAAGGTAAATAAATTATTTTTTAAACATTAACTATGGTTAAATAATTGTCTCAATAAAATATAATTATTATAAAACTCAACATTGTATATTTTTTATTTATTTTCATTGATTTGTTGAAAATAATCAATGGTGCAAAGTGAATTTATAGTAACTAATCATGGAAAGAGGATAATTTAATGAGTACCTAATCATTCCTATTAAAGTTAAGGATAAATACAATGAACATGAATATATTTTATTGATCAATTTTAACCATTTAAAATAATAACTTACATGATAAAAATGAGATAAAACATAAAATAAAAGAGTTAAATTGCTCAGATATTTTTAATAACAATTTATTATAGTTAAGTATAATAAAAAGTATATTTATGCTTCTTGAATTTATGTTTAAGAATTTAATTTGAAATTTAACCATGGGACAAAGATTTATGCTCATGAAACTTAAGGATGAAAATTATGCACTTGCTATTTTCTATGATGAATATAACTACAAAACTTTGATTCTCACAATCAATAAGATATTACATAGAGATTGGTTTTCTATAAAGAGGCAGTAAAACCTATCATGGATCTCATAATAAAATAAAATGTGTATACAAAATCTCTTATAATTCTTATTTATTATTGAAAATTTTACATATACTATGATGTCATAGAATAAAGTGCTTTACATTCATACAAACTTGATAAAATCATACCTGTAATTTACCCAAAAGTAATATTAAAAAAATAGAGAACTCAATGTAATCGAGAATAAAAAATATACCCATATTTTATTAAATATAGTTCTTTAATTAGTGATACATTTTTTACAATAATTTTTATGGTTCTATCAAAGTTAATTTTATGTAGAATATGCATATCTCATTCCTGATACCTTTATGAAATATCTTTCAAATATGTAGGAAACATTTATGAAAAAGAAACAAAGAGTAATTTTATTGATATCTAAATAAATAATTTGTAGGCAATATGTACATTGAGCACCCAAAGTGTTTTTGATCCATGTTTTACCAAAATATGACACTAGGTTATAAATTAAGAATTAGAATGATAAAATAAAATGCACAAGGTATATCTAGAATATACCATCATAAATAGTAAGTTAAACCTACTTTAATAGTTAATAATAATAAAAAACTAATTTCACAAGCAATGGAATATATAGAAAGAAAAATAAATGGAATAGCCACACCTTCAAAGTTTCTAGAATTATTGAAGTGCAATCCTAGTTGGGATGGAATGAATGGGATCTATGTAAATTATGTATTATTCACTATATAAAAGGATATATTTGGTACCTATTTTATAAATGCTGATTTTTATGGAATAGATTCATTTCTTTACCTCTATTACTGTTGAGTCTATTCATGGGTGACAAATATATATTACACACCCTTTTGGATTTTAGTTTTTATTTTGTGTAGCTTCACCTCTTGATGTCATTTAGTAATTTAGTTTTTATTCTTTTAATTGGTATCCAAAATGTTTAAAATGATTTCATCTTCTTAGTTTGATATGAGTCACAAAAACACACATTTCAAAGGAGAATTGAAAAAAATAGTTGGCTTTAGCAATCTGAAGGGAGTTATAGATACTTATCATGTGATCATTCTAATCAAACCCCACATGGTTATTCTTCAATGTAAATGGGATGTGGATAAAGTGTTTTAACTTCATCTTTCGTAGAATTGAATATGAAATGACATGAATATTCTATTAACCCTCATTTGGTATAAGATGTAATCACAGTTTTAAAATACATTTGTTAGAGTAGAAATAAACATATCATAGAGTGTACCTAGAGTTAAGATGATAAATGATTATCCTTGGTGTACCTCTTGGGTATTTATTTTGATAAATGATTAGAAATGATTTATATATATAAAGATCCATAGTATATAAAACATGTAATTTATGATTATAGAAAAGAGTAACATGAAATATCAAAGGCATGGGAAATTAGACCAAGCCAGAAGGACCCTAAAAAAAGGGGACATATTCTATGGCATTAAATCTATAAGGGGTAGATTCAATAATTTGATTGTGATTAAGGAATACATCCTAGTAGAGACAAATGCTAAGAAAGGATGTAAACAAATATAAAAACATGCAGATAGGGCTCAACATTTGAAATGGAAGACTTTTGAAGACATAGGCAAGATACTATAAATAAACTAATGTGTGGTAGGAATTGTCTTAGACATATGAAAATATATAAAAGTGAACCAAAATTTGTGAAAAAATTAAAAAATGTTGTTCAAAAGGGACTCATACCATATTTGGGTGTCTACACGATGTCCCTACTTTGATGTGAATTTGTGAGTGCAATCATGTATTTGTCAAAATGTAAAAATAAATAATTAAAAAACATATCTTGACTTACCTAAGGAAGGAAGGATAAATTTAAATATATTTGAGATAGGCTCCATCCACACATACTTGTTATATATTAGAATATATACACATTTAAAAAAACTGTCTAATCTAAACAAGCAATTAATGTTAAATTAATGTGATATATAATAAAATAAAAAAACATAAATTGAAAATGGGATCATAGGTATGATTACACCTAATATCACTAATATCATCAATTCTCTTAAAAACACACTATTTAGATGATATTTTTTGGGAGTTATTGCAACCCAATCCACTTCATGATTAAGGAAGTAGAAAAATAGACCATTTTTAATGTTCCTAGTTTTCTTAAGTTCACTCAATATTGTTTTCTCAATACTTTATTTTTATCAATACATATTTTCATTAATATTTTTTATCCCATCGTGAAAACTAAAATATCTAGATATATTCTCCATTTTGAGGTGAAGGCTTAACAAAATTGCATTTTAATCACTCATCTCAAAACAAAGATTCAGATACATCATGTGTTATAAAATGTATATAACTAAGTGTCAGGATGTAATAAAATCATACAAATTGCATACAATTATCACATAATATAATTATATAAATATTAGAAAATGTAATAATTATAAAATATAAACATGTAAAGCTCAATATAAATATGTGCATCTTCATATGAGGGTCAATGCTAATGGAGATGGGGAAAATAACAAGTCCCACTATAGTGGCCATGGATAAAACTATGTAAAGTTCATAATAGGAAATTTTGGGGGTAAATATTAAACCTTAATAATTTATATGTATGGATGAAACATGTATCATGGTATTAACTAAATAATAAGGGTATGATGCCCCAAGATTGAAAAGCAAGGAAGGGAAACCTAACATGCCTCTAAAGTGATGTAGATGGGTGATATTAAGGGCCAAAATAATAGTTATCTCACTCCTAAATGATGATCTTCACTCACTCTCTTAAAGAAAATAAAAAAATGGGGACAAAGAATTATTTTATTGATTTATGTAAAAATTAAAATCATAGTTTAAAATTTAGGTCACAAAGTCTCACATCAAAGTTGGAGGTCTAAAGCTCTAATTATACCATGTATTCTCCATTTACTCATTTTTTTATAGTCAGTATACTTGGATCTCTTCTGTAATTTTTTTTACTTCTCACTTCAATATTACCAATCTTATCATGATCCCCCACCTCTTTTTTCAAGGATAAAATTCCATTTTTCTAGGTCTAAGATATTATGTTCTTTCCACTAATCAACCTTCCCAAATTATCTTTCCAATTATTTGTGATTTTTGGGAAAATTATTGTAATAAAAACCATATATTTGACATAACTACCTCATGTATACAACCAAATAAAATATCTCATCAAGATATTTCCAATGAGAAATAAACCACCTCATTTTGTTCTTTCAGAAAAAAATATGGTCACTTTGAGATATCTTTGTTACTTCCCCTCATTGTGATTATATTTGATAATTTTGGCTTCAAGGATAAAAAGATTATGCCACATGATGTGATATCAAGGTATTTATATAATGGGTTTCAAACCATTCCTATGTATTCTATATTATCTATGGATCCATGGATTTATCCATTTCAAATAAACATTATCATGAATTTACCAAGTGGTTGGTGGCCTTCATGAAAAATATATGTTGTGGTTGTGAAAACTATCCTTATTTAAGTAATTTTGAACTTCATGAATATTTCAGATCACATCATACCTTGTGGGTGTTTTCTAATGTCAATCACTCCATGTATTTTTGACTCTATGGGATGATGCTAAGGACTTGGGCTCAATGATTTTGTGAATGAACTTGAATAATTTTTTTGATTTGTGATTCCATGCACAAAAAATGAGAATCATATGGTTGAATGATTACATGCATGAAATTTAATAATTTCATGGTTTTGTGATTTTGTGCACAAAATTATATAATTATAAAATTATGTGATTTTATGTGAACTTTGAGAGTTTTTTCAAATTTTCCAAGGTCACAGATTTCACAAATTCTATAGGGTGTTCTTGAGGTCATTGATTTTTTGATTTTGTGATCCATAGAGTCTATGAACATCAAGATTATGTGGCTATGCATCCATGAAATTATGTGAACTAATTAATAACTAATTAGGTTTTAATGAAATTAGTGAGGCTTTATACTTGGTTTTGAAAAAAAACACAGTTAAATGAAAGTCCATGTTGAAATCATACATTTTTATAAATGGGTCCTCTATTAGACTCAGGGACTCCATGGATTTTGAAACATTACAAGTCAAATACTTCAAAAGGAATGTGAGCCGAAATGTGTTTAATATGATCTCTAAAATCCAATAATATGACTTGAAGCACATTATTGAAAATTACACAAAAAACTTACAATATTTTTGTGTCATGGAATATTTCATGTTCACATTAGATGTTCTTGTATTAGATACCCATGATAAATTAAATTATCCATAATCTCTTCTGCACATGAAACCACTATAAGTTCCTTAACTACTATTCCATGTTTAATAACTTCAGATGCATTCATCCAAGTTTCCTATAAAACATCTTGGTCTTTCCACTTCACCAAGTACTTGTATTAGTTATTTACCCTCATATCTTTAAAAAAATGTGTGTATAAGATGATTTCTATATTTTCCTTTTTCTTGTTTGGTATTTTCTCTTTCCACCTAATGTTTGGAGAATCCATGCTTGAATGTTCAACATTTATTTTCCCTACCATATATGGGTAAAAAAAATGTTAATAATTGGGGACATATCCACTCTTTCTAGTAACTCAATTTCATAAACATTTATTAATATTTTTTCAATAATTGTTTAAGTTACAGTTTTATTCTTTTTGAGTTTGTTATATTCACCTTTTAGAAACCTCTCTTTATGAAAATGTGCTAATACAAAATCCCAAACATAAAAATAGTGTTTTCTTATACTTTTATCACCATTTCCTTATGTTTTATTCCTCTTTCCTCTAGTCATCTTTGTACCCCCATATGCACACCATGCATAACTTGTGCATATTCCCAACTTCCAACACTTTTTTTGATAATATCATATGTGTTTCTCAAATCATATACTCTTCAAGTGATGATTCCATATACAATCTAGAAATGAATCATGTATCTCCTTTGATTAGGTAAATTATTGTAAGTATTTTAACATGGACTAAAATAAAATCCCACTATTTGGGTTTGTCTCTAATTAAACATGTCCAAAAATTACCAAGATTGTGGTTCACAAATTTTGTTCGCCCATCTATTCAAGGATTATTGGATAAATTTAAATATAGCATTGTGTCCAATTTCTGTCACAATATCCTCTAAAAGTTTCTAACAAACATAGTGTCCTTACTTGATATACTACTTCTTGGCCACCCATTTAATCTAAAAGCTTTGTTGAAAAATAAGTTATAAATATTTGTGGCACAACTAGTTATTTTTAATGAAATAAAGCATGTTATTTTAGAGTAATTATCTACAATAATAAAAATGGAGTCACCACCCTTCTTATTTATTAGTAATCTAAGAATTAAATCCATGTTTAAAGAATCATGTTGTCTATCAGTAATAGGTAATGGCTGATATAAGCTACTATTCTATTTTTTTATTTTTGAACACTAGTAAATTTTGCACCTTTACATGAACTTACTCTCATTCATGCTGATTTTGGGATGATAATATTTATCACCTAGATGCACCAATTTTTTATCATATCCAAAATGTTTAGCCATGCATTTGCTATGTTTCTCTTTTAATAAGTTGTCCCTCTTAAAACCTTGAGGCATGCATAACCTCTTCCCCTTAAACAATAACCCATATCGAATCATGTACTCCATCCATGTAATTATGTCTATTTATATGTGATATTTTCATGTTGTCCATGCATCCCAAAAATATTTATCATATTCAAATAAATATTTTATTGAATCAAAGCCAATGACTTCAACACTGATCTCATTCACATTAAGAGATCAATTACTTAAGGCATCCAATATATTATTTGATTTCCCACTTCTATGATTCAATGTGTGTTTTTGTTTGTGTGTGTGTGTGTGTGTGTGTGTGTGTGTGTGTGTGTGTGTGTGTGTGTGTGTGTGTGTGTGTGTGTGTGTGTGTATTCCACCCATTTCATATGCCGCTAAGTTAACTTTCCTTGGCTATTTATAAATTGTAGGGATTAGTGATCAGTGTACAAAACAAAAAAAATTAGAAAGTAATGCCACAATGTCTTAGGTGTTTGTAATATTGCGTAAAATTCTTCATCCTAAAATGGATATTTATTTTGGTTCATTAAAATTTTCACTAAAATATGAAATATGATTACCTTACTTGACTCAACATTTCTTGAATATTTTTTCCATTCGCATCACAATATACTTGGAATACTTTTCTAAAGTCAAGAAACATCGACACTTCTTGTTTAGTTATTTTTTTATTCAATAGATAAAATATATTCTCTATTAAAGCTATCAAAATAAAATTTATTTAATCTCCCTTCAGTATTTCTATGATGGGAGTAGATATTCCATTTGTGTTTCTAATATAATTTCAAAAGAAACTTGATAATCCATGAAAATGTCTAGCCTTAAACATGTTATTTGGTGAAGGACAATCCACATATTTTTTTTAGGGTCCATGGTTAACCCTCCAGATGAGATCAAAAATATGAAATACACTAGTTATTATTGCATGAAGCTACACTTATTTAGGCTTATTATTAAATTTTACTCCTTCAAGTTTTTCAATACCAGTCTCTAATGCTTCAAATATTCTTCTTTGGAATGACAAAAAATCAAAATATAATCTAAATAAACATCCAAAAAGTTACTTATGAATGGATTCTACACCTAATTCATGAGTGTTATAGATGTAATTAGATCATTTTAAAACATAAGTGGCATGATCAGCCACCCATAAAAACTATCATTTTTCATGAATGTGGTTTTCCATTTATCATATTCACTTATTCAAATTTGATGATAGCCACTCTTTATATTTACATTATTTAAATATTTTTCTAAGCTTAAAAAACCCATTAAATCACCCATATTTGGTATCATAAACATATATTTTATGGAAATGTTATTTATTACTCTTATATAGATACACATTCACCATTCTCCAACTTTCAAGGTGCTAGTAAAATGGGAACTACATAAGGGATCAAACCCTCTGTGATCAAGCATTTATTAATTAATTCTTACATGTACCTTTTATCTCATCCTTATCCTTTTGGGTTAGTCTATAATCTTCTTTATTTTTCATGCTTGATCATAACACTAGATCTATATGATGTCTAATGATTCTCATGGGTGGTGACCCATTAGGGAAACCATTTGTCACAATATCAACATATTCCTCCAATAGATTTTTAAATTTCAATGGGAAGATAACTTATCTAAGTGTCTATCACAACTGATATAGATTTTGTAATGAAATAAAAACATGTCTCTTCTTCCTTGTACCACTTTCAAAAACACAATTCCTAAAACCATCAACACATATGAAATTATATCAATTTACTCTAATTTATGACTCAAAATTAATTTATTTCCATCCTTCACAAGAGTGTAAGTGTTTGTTTGTCCACCATGCATAAATATTATACCATACTACCATGACTTTCCTAAAAAAACATAACACAAATCAGTGGGAATAATGTCACACATAAATTCATCTTGATATTAACCACTTTTAATATTAACTATGATTATTTACCAGCACTTGACATCCTTTAAGAAAAAAATAGATTTTTTGTTGGGTGGGGTGCAATAACATTTTCAACCCAAATTTATCTACCATATATTGAGATAAAATTATTTGTTCTACCACTATCCCTAACTACCTTACAACACTTACCTCTTATTTTTCAAATAGTCCAAAATATAATTTTTGTTTGCATAGATTCATTCACTTCCTTGGCTAGTTTAAACAACACTATTTTCAGTAGAAGAACCTTTCCTTATTC
Organism: Torreya grandis; assembly: GCA_037957365.1. Lineage (NCBI taxonomy): Eukaryota > Viridiplantae > Streptophyta > Pinopsida > Cupressales > Taxaceae > Torreya > Torreya grandis. The sequence continues at coordinate 2,365,652 of JARHVA010002616.1, forward strand.
TGTATCTTCAATGTGTGTTGGAGATCCAAAAATTTCTTGCTCACCATGAGAAATATAATTTGTCCCTTAAGTTATCGTTCCATTATTTTTGGTTTTGGACACTCAAAAAATTTGTCCTAGATATTTATTGCATCCAAATAAATTACCCATAAAGCCCCTGCATTTTCCTCTTCTAAATAATTCTTCCCTATAAAAAAGTATCCGCTTCCTCTAGTATTATTATTCTAATTTTAAGATTTACTTTCCCCTTATCATTAATTTTTTTTCTTATTCCAGCAATAAATTTTTCTATTCCTCTTGAGTACCTTCATCTACTTTTAGAGTTCATTTTTTGTCTTCTTGACAACTTTTTTTCACCTTCAATGCAAATTGATAGGACTCTTACACATTTTTTAGGTTAAGAAAACTTATCCCATCTTGAATAAAAATACACAATCCCTTCCCATATATGGCCATTTTATTTAGGTCATATTTTACATGTATATCTCTTATAGTGATCCTATATATCTCCTCAATATGTTATTTAATGTTAATCTCCTTCTGTCTTAGGTTTTTCTATCTTCTTAAAAAATTCATCTAATAGTTTGAAGGCAAGAATTTAGCCTTTAATATGGATGAAGGAATAATGGGTGAACTTAAGATGATGATGGCATTTTGTTCTTACACATGCTAGGGGAAACCCTAGTTGTGATCTTATTCTATTTCTTATGCATGTTTACGAGGGTCTATGGGGTCACTTGGTGTGGGGTTCACATGAGTGGGGGTGTGCAAATTCTTGGTACTACATGCTTTTTTCATTGCATTTACATTGTTGGTGGATGGTTCTCCCCTTTTTTCTGGTTCTTATGTGGATTTGTGGGAGCTATTTCATTCTTCTTTTGTTTTGGAGGCTCTATCTTGTACCTTGGGATCTTAGGAGATATGGATCTTGTTGATCCCTCCATGCATGAAAATTCCATGAAGAATTTAAACATGATTTCCACTGGTGAAGGTTATTCTTTTGAGAATTAAAAAAGTGAATGGATGCTTGGAGAGAAGCTATGAGCACCCAATTTTGGTTATCCAATTAGAGTATATTGGGGAAAACATTGCCTACCTGACTAATCATGCTTTTATTTGTAAATTCATGGGGATCCATCTATCATTGCCAATTTTGGAATTTTAGGACAAGAAGGTTTAGAATCTAGAGGGCAAGATGGAGATAAAGTTGACATCCAAAAATTATTTTATTTTTGTGTTTACATACATGTCAGAATAAAATAAGGATTTTGAGGGTAGGCCTTATTTTTTCAATCAAATTGGACTATTCATGAAACCCTAACATGTAGGTTTCAATTCGACTGAGGATCTCTATATGCATGTTCTAGTTTGGGTTTGTCTTCCTTAAATCCCTTTAGAGTTTTGGAGGAGTGACATCTTGCATATGATTACTCTGCTTCTTGGTAAGCTGGTTTGCCCAATTCAACAGACTTTAGATCAAAAGGTAATTACCTATGCTAATGTTTATGTTGAAATAGATTTAAATAACCCTCTACCAAATTTTGTAGAACTATGCCTTGGATCTAATTATTGGATTTAATAGCTATATTATGAAACTCTTCCATTCATATGTCATTTCTACCATGAGTATGGACACCTACAAAGGAAGTGTCCTTGGTTTAATCAAGTGGCTAGGGTGGTCAAATCGATTCCCATTTCAGATCCTTTGAATGATATGGAGAAGACCCCTATGGTTGTTCATGGGGAAGACAAGGAGGGATTCATCCCAGTCAATATTCATAATAAGGGAAGGGGTCTAAAGAGAACTTTGAAAGACAAGTAATATGATGGGGTTTTTAATCGAATTGATGCTCTCAAAAAATTAGCTCAAGAGGAGGGAATTCTAGTTGATTTATCAATTAGTGATGGATCATTGGGAGTGGGCTTCTCAAAGGATAAAGGGAATGACCTTCTAAACTTGCTAGTGAAGGAAGCATAGGGTGAGCATATGGTTACAATTGGGCCATCACATATTTCAGTTGAACATGAATTGTGTGGGCCTTTGGTCTTACATGAGGTGGATACCTTGGTGTATTCAGCTCCTTTACCAAGGGAGGCTCTAGATATTGGTAAGAATAGTAAGACCATACAATTTATGGGTTTTTAGTTGAACTATATTGAAGAGGGGCCTTCAAAGAAGGCTTCCAAGGAAGGGTACAAGAAGGACCTAGATAAGGTTAAATTAACTGGTGATAATTTGGTGGAATCAGGGTTAGTAAAGACCATTGACTCCCATTTTTCCCACTCTTAGAAATGATTTTTATTGCATGGAATGTGATGGGTATGAATAACATCCCTCAATGAAAGGATATTCATGAGATGATTAGTGTTCATTACCCTGATATAGTTTTTCTTCAAGAAACCAAGTTATCTATGGATTATATGTTGAATCATGCTTCCTATATCTGGTCTCATGGCTCATGTCAGTGTGTTAGGGATCATGAAAATTTAGGGGGTGTGGATTGTTTCTAGGATCCAAGAAAAATTACTCCTCTCAGGTGGCTCTCAAGCCACTCTTCCTTGTCTATGATTGCTTCTACTCTAGATTCAAGTGAAACCTGCCTCTTCACTAATGTGTATGCTCCTATTAATTTCATTTGTAAAGTTTAGCTATGGTCTCAAGTCAAATATATCTGATCTCTATCTCCCTTACTCCCATGGGTTATAGTTGGGGATTTTAATGTAGTTGTTTATCTTGAGGAAAAATGTGGTGGGAATGCCATGCTTGATTTATCTAATTGCCTTCTAAGGGATAATGTAGAGCTCCTAAATTTAGTTAATCTGAAGCTAAATAATGGGACTTTCACTTGGAATAATATGAAGTGTGGTGGTAACACTATTTTTGAGAGGCTTCATAGATTTATTCTATCTTACTTTTGGGTTAGTGATAGTTAGACTACCAGTTCTGAGATTTTAGATTGTAAAGGGTCAGGTCATTGGCCAATTAAGATTTTTGTTATTTTGTTTAGAGCTTCTAAGAACTAATCCTTTAAACTCTAGTCAATGTGGTTACAAGACCCCTCCCTTTATGATTTTTTGAGTAGTTGGTGGTTACAAGGAAAGATGAAACATGGTAGAGCTATGTATTCCTTTGCCAAGAGGTTACATTATGTGAAGTTTAGGCTTAGGAAGTGGAACAGACAATTTTTTGGCAATCATTCAACAAATAATCGGCCCAAGCTAGTTTGGATACCATTACCCACAAAATCTGTGATCATGGTCTTACTGATGAGTTGCTTAGGAAGGAGGTTGTTATTGTCAAGGAATTTAAGGAATGGGAGTTAAATGTGGAAATCTTCTAGAATCAAAAGTCTCATTTGGATTGGATCAAGGAAGGGGATCAAAATAAAACCTTTTTCCATAATTTTATCAAGGTTTGAAGGACTAGAAACATTATTTTATCCCTGGTGTCACCAGATGGGGTAAAACTTGTTTCTAAGGGTGATATTTTTAGGAAGGCTTCTCACTTATTTTTTGATCTTTTCACTGATGACTCTCTTTTTTACTATGGTGAAGAGATCCATATTTTGGGTTACATTCCTACTTTGGCTTCTTATGCGGTGAATGAATATCTTATATACCCTATTTCTCTATCTGAACTAGAAAAGGTTGTGTTCAAAATGAGAAAGGTAGAGCACCAGGCCTAGATAGCTTTCCTATTGAATTCTTATAGAAGTTTTAGGGGGTCATCAAATTATACCTTCTTGAGGTGGTTCAAGAGTCACATTACAATAATAAAATATTGTGGGCTTTGAATTCTAATTTTCAAGCTCTTATTCCCAAGAGGGAGGGAGCTAACTATTTTGATCACTTCAGACCTATTACTCTTTGTAATGTGGTCTACAAAATCATTACCAAATTCATTGTGGAGAGGCTTAAGCTATGGCTTCACTCTTTGATTTCTAAAGAATAGGGTTATTTTTTTGCTGGTAGGCAAATCCTGGATGGGGTTGTGACTGCTCCTGAGGCTATTCATTCTATGGTGAACTCGAAGGAGAAATCCATGTTCATCAAGTTTGATATGGCTAAGGCTTATGATAGGGTTAGATGGGCCTTATTTCAAAAACTTATTCAATCATTTGGATTTGGTAGAGTGTGGATTGATTGGGTCATGAGTTGTGTTACTTCCTCTTCCTTTTCTATTCTTGTTAATGGTGAGCCTTTGAAGTTATTTGGTGCTTCCAAGGGTCTCTGCTAGGGGGATCCTCTTTCTCCTTACCTATTTATTATTATGGCTAAGGGGATGGGAAGGTTTATCAAATCTTAAGTTAACCAAGGATTGATTTAGGGTTGGATCTGGGAGGGCAGGGTACCTCCTCATTCTCACTTACAGTTTTTGGATGACACAACTTTGATGGGTATGGCCAAGATTTAAGAGGAAGTGAATTTAAGGAAGACCCTGGACATTTACTTGGTTGATTCTAGCCAAAATATTAATGAGGGTAAGTCCTATATTTTATTTTTAATACTCCTCATTTTATTTGGAGTAGAATTTCTTAGATTCTATAGTTTAATATTGATTCTCTCCCACTATCTTATCTTGGGATCACCATCTCGGTTGGGTTTCTCCTTCAACATCTTTGGTAGGATGTTTTGGATAAGCTTCATAATAGGGTTTGCCACTTGACTTATCAATGGATTTCAATGGTTGGTTGGGTGAATATTTTGAAGTTAGTTGTGTAGGCCCTTCTTATTTATAGATATTTTTTTTAGGTTACTCTTGTGTGCTTTATTAAGGAGTTTGATACCCTTGCCAATCAATTTATCTGAATTGGCAATTTGTCCTCCTTGAAATGGAGCCTTGTGAAGTGGGACTCTATGTGCAGACCAAAGCAATAAGGTTTCTTTGGCCTCAAACCTATGGGTTTGAGTGGGTAGGCTTTGGCTTCCAAATTATATTGGCATTGGTGTATTTATCAGGATTAGGGTTGGGCTCAAATTCTCACCCTCAAGTATCTTCTAGGAGTGAGTTATATGGATGTTCCTTGTAATATTTTAGGGAAGGGGTCCATGATTTGGGAGACTCTCAAAATAGGGTCAAAAAAAATTAAGAAAGGTCTCTTTTGGATTTACAATTGAGGCTTTGATGCTCTCTTTTGACATGATTCATGGGATGGGCATCCCCCATCCTAATAGTTTTTCCTCATTTACATTCTCTCTGTGATAGTTATCTTGATGTTGGATGGAGTTAGGTGGAGGATTTTAAAATGACTCAATCTTTGGGTCAGATGGAGGTGATGTACTAGAAGGATCTATAGGAATGGCTACCAAGTGGCACTAAGGAGGCTCATCATGATCTTTCTAAGATTTTAGCTAATAGATTGTGTAATTCACTTCTTGGGAGGAACATTCTATCTTGGGGCCATGTTTTGAAAGGATGTTTTTCTATTACCTCAGTCTACTTGGAGTTGGATATATATATGTATATATATACATATATATATATATATATGTATATATATATATGTATATATATATGTATATATATATATGTATATATATATACACACACACACACACACACACACACATATATATATATACATACATATATATATATATATATATTATATATATATATATGTATATGTATGTATATGTATATATATATATGTATATATATATGTATATATATGTATACATATATATACATAAACATATATATATATATATATATATATATTTTTATGTGTATATATATATACATATATATATACATACATATATATACATACATATACATATATATATATACATATATATATGTCTATATATATATATACATACATATATATGTCTATATATACATATATGTCTATATATATAGACATATATATATGTATATATATAGACACACATATATATATATATATATATATGTATGTATATATATATATATATATACATATATATATATATGTCTATATATATATAGAGATATATATATATATAAGTATATATATATATATATATATATATATAGACATATATATATGTATATATATATAGACATATATATAGACATATATGTATATATATATATACATATATATATGTATATATATATATATATATATATATATATATACATACATATACATACATACATATATATATATATATATATATACATGCATACATACATGCATACATACATGCATACATACATGCATATATATATATATATATATATATATATATATATATATATATATATATATATATATGGGAGGGTAGGTGTTCCTTGGTGGAAATAGGTTTGGAACAATTTTCTTTGCCTAAATGTAATTTTTTCTTATGGTTAGTGGTTTAAAATAGATGCCTCACTTGGGATAATTTGTGAAGGAGAGGCTTCCAAGGCCCTTTTTTCTATGCTTTATACAAGGGTAGTGAGAAGGATTCCCCTCACTTTTTCTTTTAGTGTCCTTTTGCTTAGGAGATTTGGCACCTATGGTGGGAGGCTTAGAACCATAATTGTGTTCATACCTCTTCTTTGGTTGATTTATGGGCTAGTATGGGTAGACCTCCTACTCAGAACTCTTTTTATTATGATTGCTTGGATTATTGGTCCTAATTTTATTATCTAGAATCTATGGTTGGAAAAGAATCATAAAATATTTTAGGATGTGCATATGGTGGTGGGCCAGTTGTGGAAAAAGATTCTTAGTTGGATTGAAGAGACCATTTTTATGAAATGTGACTTTTTTGATATTATGGATCCTAGTGATGTGAATATCAAAAGGAACTTGAGGTTGGAGGTTGATGGGCTAGGTTTCTGTATTGGCAGAAGACCTTGTCATACTAAGTATAAAATTAAGAGGGATGGTAGGTGGATGCCCCCACATGTTAGTATCATGAAGGTGAATATTTATAGTTCCTCTAGGGGGAAATCTTGGACATGCAAGGATTGGTGGTACTAGCAAGGATAATAGAGGTGGTGTGGCATTTCTCTTTTCTATGTATAAAAGGAAATAAACCAATAATCTTATAGAGGCCCTGCCAATTTTTCATGTAGTGGAAAGAGGGAATTCTTTGGGTTGGAGATAGATTATTTGTGAATCTGATTCATAGATTATTGTGGATATGTTAAATGATCAGAGGTTGGAGGGGCCAACTAGCAATTGGATTTGGTGTTTAAGCAGGTTTTGAGATTATGTAGTTCTTTGGAGCTTATCTCCTTTCATCATATTCCTAGGGAATGGAATAAAGCAGTGGATTGCCTGGCCAAGTGGACTTCAAAACATGAAGAGGGGTGGGATGCTAGTGATTGGAGCCACTTGCATCTAGATTCTATAGTGGCTTTGGAAAAGATTATTTTGGAGGAAAATAATATGTAATTATTTTGGCATGGGACTCCTTTGGATTTCCCTTGATGCCTCTTGGTTTTTTTCTATAATTCTCTAGTTGCTTCAATAAAATTTTACCCCCCTTATATATATATATATATATATATATATATATATAATTTAGCCTTTAGTTTCATCACAATTCTATCTCATGACTTGAATTTATCCTTACCTTTATTATATATTTAATTTTGATTGTAATCCTATCATTGATAGGCATGAACTTTAAACTTTGTGCATGTTTTTTTTCACTTTCTTAGGTTCCTCCATTGACTCGTAGTATATTTTTTTTTGTGATCTAATATATTAAATATTTAGGGTTCAAATATATATTGTAATAAGGTGTATCCAAATTTGGATTGATGTCAAGATTTAAAAAAAGTACAATAAATATTCCCTCATCTTGATTCACTATATCTTACTATTCATAGGCATAGATTTCCTATTATTCATCATCACAACATCTTCAACACAATCTCCTATTTTTTGTATTTTCTCCATTACATCCAATCTTTCTAGATTCCTTAATCATATATACCATGTTTAAAACTATAGGTTCCATTATTATTTCACCTATTTTAATTAAATTGTCTCTATGTTCCATCACTTCTCATAATTTCAAGCTTCTCTTTCCCATCTTACCGATTACTCAATAAGAGTCCTCACACACACAACCCAACAAGATAAAATGACCTTCTATAATAATAATTGGTGTAGATAGGAGATATAAGGTAAATTAAAGGTTGTATCACTCCCCACTAATGATCCTCATCACTCATTCTCTCAAATGCACATGACACAAAATGTATTAATAATTTTATTTATTTATTTAGACATAAAATATACTCATAGTTTAAAATTGAGGTTAAAAAGTCTCATGTTAGACTTGTAGGTCTAAATCTTTATGTCCTACACTATATTATCTCTCAAACTATCCTTTTTATAATTGATTTACTTTTCTCTCTTATCCTACATTTTTGAATAATCTCTTCATTATGCCCATTCTTACCCTGATCCCCACCTCTTTGTTTAGAGATAAAATTAACCTTTTTTCTTAGCCTAAGATATTTTCATTTTTATTATCATCAAATTTTTTGAATTATCTCTCAAAATATCCATGATTCCCATGGAAACTATTATAAAATTGACCACATGGTTGAGTTGAATATCTCATGGACATAATGAACTAGAATCCCTCATCAAGAGCTTTCCAATGAGAGCCAAAAATCCCCATTTAGTGCCTTCTTATCAAAATTGTGGCTTCGTAGAGATTTCTATGTCACCTCCCCTCAATGTGATTATATTTGAGAGTTATGGCTATAGGAATCACACAATTGTGACATATGGCATGATCATGGGGTATATTTATAATGAGTTTTGAACCATGCCATGGTCTCTATATTCTCTGTGTCTTTGTGGATTTATCCATTTCATTTAAAATTTATCAAACATCCACCAAGTGATTTGTGGTCTCCATGAACAAGATATGTTATGTATGTGACACATTTCCTTCTCGAAATACTCATGAAATCCATGAATATCTTAGGTTGTAGCATACATCTTGGGGATCCATCAAGGTTGATCACTTTATGTATTTTTAAATCCATGAAGAGTTGACTTTTTGGGTGATGTTGAGGCCATGTGATTTGTGATTTTTATCATGAACTTCAATAATTACATGATTTCATGAAAAACCATTGAAAACTCTATGGTTTTGTGATTCTATGCATGAACTTAGATAGTTTTATAGTTCTATGACTCTAGCATGAACTTTGATAATTCCATGGTTATGTGATTCCATGTGTTGGGTGAATATTTTGTCGATCAGCGTATTGATAAACAAAATAGGTCTGATCATCCAAAGTAGGAAGATTGGTTGGCCAAATGTGTAGGTTTACCACATCAAAAGGGGACTAATCTCTCCTCTCATCAAGGGAGGCTCCCTATAGATATGTTATATATATATATATATATATATATATATATATATGTATATATGTATATATATATATATATGTATATATGTATATATATATATATATGTATATATGTATATATATATATATATACATATATATATATACATATATATATATATATACATACATATATATATATACATATATATATACATATATATATATATATACATATATATATATGTATATATATATGTATATATATATGTATATGTATATATATATATATATATATATATATATAAAATAATACTCAAAGGTAGGATAAATCATCCATCTCTCTTTTTTTGGAGATGGTGCGTGAAAATCAAAGGAAAAATCTTAGGGATAATCATATAAAGCACTCCTCTTCTTTTAGAAGTACCATTCAACAAACCACAAGAATCTTCCTGGTAGTAATTACAAAATGTAACCAAGGTCGTAGTAACTAGCAAATTGAGATGTAGCACAAAGTCTCCACCTGAATTGCCCAAGAGTGAGCTACGAAGGACAATGAGGGCACAAAGTCATCCCAAGGTCCTTTTCACAGAAACACAAAGAAAACACACTAAGGCAATTGTGGGGGCACAAAGTCTCTCCATAGTTGGCTTCAGGATGCCTTCCTAACTACTTTCACTAATTTTGCTTATTGAATTAAAAGAACATAAAATATATTAAGGAAAAAGACAAGAACAGTTTCCCCAACAACAAAGATATCACAGTACAAAGTCTGAAAAGTCACTTGCTTTCTTATTCCAATAACAAAATATGATCAACAATCTGATCTCAAAGTCTTAGTAATGCCTTCTAATTTGGGCAGAGTTTTGTTTCTGATAATTAGAGAGAGATATCCACAATAACAAGAGAGTCCCTTATATAGTCTCTTCAAGAAGGACTTGGGAATAGTAACACATCATGTTGCATTGAATTTTGTTAAGAAGACATGATAGAATTTAGGGGCATTTACCCATTTGCTTTTCTCAATGCAGAGAAATGGGTCACGCTATTGAAAGTTTGCATCTTTCAATATCCACCTAGCAGTCTACTTCTAGAAACATATCTGATGTACAAATGTTTCTGGTCGTTCCTGCTCTTTACGCTCCTTTCAATGGTTCTTCCTTTTGGCCTTCGGGCTTCTTTTAGTGGGTCGCTAAGTTCTTTGGCTCTATTTAAGGATTTTCAAAATCAATAGCTATTTTATGAATCTTGAAATTGATGTTTGAACACCCATCACTACATTTGAATTTCTAGTGGCTAGTTCACTGTTCTTGACTTTGACGTCTTCAGGTGCATCACCCCTTGGACTTTCTTCAGCTTTCTCTTGTTTTGGCCTTTTTTGCTACTTATTTCCTTTGATTTTTTTGTTTTGCATCCTCTCGAAGGGAAGGTGACCCTTCAACTTTGGGGAAGTGTCCTTTAATTTGGTAGCTGAGAGTCCCCCGCAAGGGCACCTGCCCTTCGAGGTCCTTCGGCAGCCTTTTGTCTTTGGAGTCCTTCAGAGCTTTCCCGCAGACTTTTTCTGCGGACATTTTCGTACAGACAAAAAGTTTGCAAGAATTGTTTTGGTTGCTTTGTCTTTGGCCTTCAGAAATTATTTTGGCTTTTCTTTCACAGCTTCCACAAATTTCTTCAGACTTTTTGTCTGAAGGACTTCCTTCGGATAAAAGTCCGAAAGAATTCATTTCTTGCCTTAGTCTTTTTGCTGGGCTTTGCTTTATTTTTTAGTCTTTTCTTTCTTTTGAAGGAAAAAGTCTGAAGGAATTCTTTCAGATAATTTCCCCGAAGGAATTGTCTCTTTGTTACTTTTTCTAGGGGAACTTTTCTGAAGGAAATTGCTTTGCTCTTTTGGCCTTTAAATTGGTCCATTTGCCTCCTTCCTGCCCTCCACAAGGGCTGTTTGGCCCTTGGAAATTTGCCTTAGTCAATTTTGTGTGAATTTCAAATTGTGACACATGGCAGCATCTGCTGAGTTCTATCAGGTTTTTGTTTCTACCCTCCGCAAGGGTTTTAGGCCTTGGTTCACTACCCTCTGCAAGGGCTATTTGATACTTTAGCTTTGGGTCAGCGCCTTGAACCTACCAATTGAACCAACTAATTGAACCAAATTTGGTTTAATGGTTTAATGGTTCAATCAGTTCATTCTATTTGTTTGGCTAAGTCCTTTGATCTTTTTGAACGAAACATGCATTAAACCTTGAACCCATGGAACCTTTGAACCAAAGTGGTCTAATGGTCAATGGTTCAATGGTTCAAGCCTAGGAATCTTGTTCTTTTGATTAAACCTACCTGTAGAAGCCTTTGAACCTGTTGAAACATTAGTCTATTGAACCTATTGAACCTTGACAAATATGCTTAACTGTTGATGCTGATGATGAACCTTGAACCCATTGAACCCGTTGAACCAAAATGGTTCAAGGTTCAACGGTTCAACGGTTCAATCCTTGCTTAGAAGCTTGCCGATGAACTCTTTTGGCTGAGCCTTATCATTGAACCAACTTTGAAATCACCTAAGTGTTGAGATCTTACTTTTTTCTTGTAGAGTCTGTAGAAATCAACCTGTGAAGTCCGTTGAACTTGGCCTGCAGAGTCCATAGATTTTCTTCTTACAAAGTCCATAGATTCAAGCCTGTAGAGTCTGTAGATTCAAGCCTGCAGAGTTCATAGATTCTTGAGAAGCTTGAAAAATAAGGAATTTGAATGCTTAGAACAAATTTTGAGAAGGGTAGAGATTATTTTTGTTCGAGGACCAAAATAGTTCAAATGTTGTCCCAAATATGAGTGATATTTTTGGGGAACAATAGCTGGCTCTAGTTGGGAAACTTTTATCAATTGTAAAAAAGAATTGAAGGGAGTAGAATCTAGAATATCCAGTGTCTTCATGTGTACCATTGGGCTATAGAGTCATGTTACCCAAAAATGGAAGGCATCAAAAAATGAAACAAACAAAACAAAATAGAATTAAAAACTATACAAATATACATATGTACAGATGCAATGACCTAATACTTCAAGAGTTGAAGTGTTTTAGATGCTACCCATTGTGAGGTAGAGAAAAGAGTGTGCCATCTTGATATTTTAGCAGAAAGATATTTTCACCATTGTGTTGATGAATTATAAATGGGCCTCTCCAAAGGGAGTCAAACTTTCCATGCATCCCTTTTGGTTCTCTCCTTTTGTCCCATAGCAGGACTTGATCCCCAATCTGGAAATCACGATTTTTGGCCTTTTGGTCAAAGAGTTTCTTTACCAGACTTTGATGAGTAGCAATTCGGTCCACCACAATGGTTCTCTGTTCATCCAGCTCAGTCAGGCACATGATTCTCTTGTCAAGAGAGATTTCATATGTTTGATCTTCAATTGCCTTTGCCAATTTCAAGGCTAGCAATTCTAAGGTGATTGGTATTTCAACATTGATACCATAAAAAAGTTGAAAAGGAGATATACCAATTTATCTCTTTGGTGTGATTCTGTCTGCCCATAGAGCATCAATCAATGCTTTATGCCATGTCCTTTGATTGTCATCTGCTAGTTTATTGATGATAGTTACCAGGTTTTTATTGCTTGATTCAGCTTGTCCATTCCCTTGTAGAAAATAATCAGAAGAGTGAGAGAGTGTAATTCCATAATGGAAATAGAATTGTGTAATCTCTTGGGAGGTAAAACAAGTTGCATTGTTAGTAACAATTTTGGTTGGAACTCCAAACCTGGAAATGATATTCTCCTTGAGGAAATTGTATACTTCTAAAGTAGCATGCTTAGTTGGGATTTCTTCTACCCACTTGGTGAAATAATCAGTTGCTGTAATGACATAATCATGTCCAAAACTTGAAGATGGGTTTATAGTCCTAATAAAATCAATCCCCCTTTGCTGGAAAGGTTCTTCTATGATCACTTACTTGAGAGGCAAGGTAGCTAACTTGGGTCTTCCAACAAATTGCTGGCAAAGTTCACATTTTCTCACTCACCTATATGCATCTTGGAAAAGAGTTAGCCAGTAATACCTGGCTTGAAAAATCTTGTGAGCAGTTATAGGAGCAAAAAAATGTCCTCCACAGGCTAGATTGTGCAAAGATTTCAAAATTTGGCTTTGTTGCTCTTTGTTTACACAACGAAGGAATACTCCATCTATGCTTCTCTTGTACAAGCTGTTGTCCCAAAGGACAAAATTGGTAGCTTTCAACTTGATAGTCCTCCTTTCTTTATAAGAAAAATGAGTAGGACATTCACCATAAGTAAGGAAATGAGCAATACCTGAATACCACTCATTGGTAGTGGAGACAAAAAGGATTATTGGTATGTCTTCCACTTCAGCTTCTATAGGCTATGTATCTTTTGGCTCGTTGTCAACAATTAATTGGCATAGGCCTTTTCCCTTGATGAACTTTATTGTCTTGATGTCTAGATCAAACTCTTGGATCTTTGCAATCCAATTGCCTCTTTTTGTGCCAAACTCTTGCTGAGTTAATATGGACTTGACTGTAGTGTCAGGAACTAAGGCAGTAGTGTGTGAATTTAGGATATAGAAGTGGAAATGTTTGACTGCTTTCACCACTGCATAAGCATGCTTCTCTACATTTGAATACTTCATCTCATGGGTTTCGAGAGGGAAACTCATGAAAGAAATAGGAGGTTCCATACCTTCTTTGTCTTATTGGACAAGAATTGTTGAAAGAGTGTGTTCAGAAGCATAGCTGTATATGATGAAATCTTTGTTGTAATCTAGACAAACTAAGGTAGGGGCGTGGGCAATGGCAATCTTGATATCTTGAAATGCTGACTTGCCTTCTTTAGTCCAGCTGAAGGTGGTCTTCCCTTTCATCATGCTCACAATGTGTCTAGTCTTCTCAGCAAATTTAGGGATGAACCTCCATAAGAAATTCACCTTTCTAAAGAAAGAGTGAACAACATTTTTACTTGTAGGCAAACTAAGCTCTTGAATAGACTTGACTCTATCTGAGTCAATCTTTATGCCTTCTTTAGACACAATGTGTCTGAGGAGTTTCCCCTCTGTTACTCTAGAAATAGACTTCTTAGGGTTCAAGGAAATACCATTCTGGCAGTAGTGCTCCAACACTTGTTATAAGTGGCGTACATGATCAGATCGATGCTTTGAAAAGATGGTTAAGTCATCAATGTATACCATTATGAATTTACCTATCTCATCTTTCAAAGCCAAGTCCATTGCTCTCTGAAAAGTGGCACCATCATTTATCAATCCAAAAGGCATTCTTCTATATGCAAATGTACCCCAAGGTGTGGTGAATGTAGTCTTGTGTTGGTCTGCTTCATTAACTTCAACTCGATTATAACCTGAGAAGCCATCTAGCATTGATAACATCTCTAAACCTATCACTATTTGAAGCACTTGATCCATAATTGGCAAAGGGTAATTATCTTTCAAAGATAACTGATTCAGATTCTTGAAATCTACACAAATGCAAATTTTGCCACTCTTCTTCCTTACAAGCACTATGTTTTCAATCCATGTGGAATGATGGATTGGGAAGATGATTCTAGCATTTAACATTTTTTGTGTCTCAGATAGAATAGCACCTAATATTTTCAAATTGTACTGTCTAGATTTTTGCTTATAAGGAATTGAGTCAACCTTGAGAGGAATGTCATGGTGGATTTCATCAAGTCTGAGAGACTTCAGGTCATCATAAGAATATGTTAAGACATCCATGTATTGACAGAGTAAAGTGGTGAACTTGAATCTTTCTTCAGGGGTGCAAGACTTACCAATGTTAACCATCTTGGGATTTTCTTTAGTAGTCAAATTTACTTGATTGAATCCCTGAGAGAAACTTGAATCTATTTGCTGTTGTTTGATGAATCTATCATGCTTGTCAAATAGTTTCTCAAGAGAAACTAGGCCTTTGGGAATTTTATTTTCTGTTAGCTGTAAGAATTCTTCATTTATCTCTGAATTAGATTCAGTTCATACTTCTGAGATTCACTGCCTTCAAAACGTAGTTGTTCAAAATTGTCTTTTTTTTCTAGGAAGGCAATGATTTGATGATCATCATTGAATACTTGCCAATGATCAGCATTGTCAAGAACACTTGGTCTACAAACTAGCTCAATAGTATACCTGTCTTCTTTGAAATCTAAGTGAGGAACTAAAAGAGTTCCTGAAACAACAAGTGCATCAGCTCTGTCATTAGATTCTCTAGGTAAGGTAGAGATGTTGAAAGCATCAAAGCTTTCAATTTGGTCCCAAACCAGGTTGCGATAGTGGTGTAATTTTTCATTCTTGATTTGGTATAAGTTTCTCACTTGACAAACCACTAATTCAACATCCCTTTTGGCATGAAGAAACTTGATACCTTTGTCTTGAGCAGCCTTCAATCGAAGCAACAGAGATTTATATTCAGATGTATTGTTAGTGTTACTAAATTGCAATTTGTAAGATGAAGGAAACATATCTCCTTGAGGAGATATCAACAGAATCCCGACTCCTGAACTAGTAGAGGAATAGCTGCCATTGAATTCCAAAGTCCATACCTCATCAGACACTAATTTTTCTTTAGACTTTCCTTCATTAGAGAGGGAGGGTCCTTGATTTGTATTACAACCTAGTAGTTCTTCTGCTATTCTAGTTAAACTAATTTTTGGGTTGACACTTTCAAGAATTTTATCAGGTGTTTCACGCAATTCCTCTGTAGATAGAAAGTAGTCACCCATACTTGAGGATTCAAAAAGAATTTGAGCTTCAGGGGCTGATGTTTGGGTGACCACATATTTTTCATTCTTTTCAAGTAGCAACCTATTCATTACGTCTTTGACAGGGATTCTTGCCTTAGACAAGTCCATGCTTAGTTCTCCTCCCATGTCCTTGCAAAAATTTCATCCAAGCAAAATGCCATAGGATGCTAGGATGTTAGCCACCAAGACAGTCATCTTGATTCTCTTGTCTGGAAATGTTACAAATGCAAATTGGGCATCTTTGATTTATCTCAGCAATGGTACTTTCTTGTTGTCCATGGAGAAACATCTCCCAAATGTCTTGGTTAGTGTGAGGCCAAGAGATTCAGCTACTTTAGTAGGCATGACATTGTTGAATGTGCCTGAGTCTATAATACAATTACTTAGCTTGTGACCATTTATTAATAGGGAAACATAGAAAGGTTATATTTTCCCAAGGGGTAGCTGGAGGATTAATGACAAGATTATTCAGAATGGGCATGTTCTTTAGTGAATCAAGAGTTACCTTTTTAGCTTCTTGTCTTGTAGGGACAGTTTGGTTCTTGACACATTGGACCAACTTATCCAATTGATCAGGATTAGACAACAAATATTCAAATTTAGACATTTGTATTTTTGTCTTTTTGACATGATCGATTATGTCAAATGGCTAAATTGAGCTAGGTATAGAGGAAGGCATATGAACCTTTTGAGTTTTAGGAGGGATGGGAGGAGGGCTAGTTTGCAAAATTGAAGTAGAAGGTGAAGGTGAAATTGATGTACTTAGTTTTTGGGTGATTACTGGATCCTTTGATTTGTAAGGTAGAGTGGTTCCAAGCTTAGCAATTGTAATTGTTGGTTGAGGTTGCTCCTCTATCTTCCCTTTATTAGCTTGCTGGACTGATTGGTTATTGGACCTGGTAAACACTACATATGATCCATCAAAAGCTTCTCCTTTAGTCTAGGTTCATTCTGGTAGTTCAAGAAACCAATGTGGGAGTCGCCAACTGATTCTTCTTGATTTTATACAAGGAGATCAACATCATTTTCCTGATTTAATTTAAGCTGGAAAGAGAACTCTGATTTTGCTTCAAGATATCCCATTACTGAATTGGTTGGAGGAGATTCTAGTGCAAGTTTCCCTTGTGGGGGAGGAAGATGATTTTGTTGCCCTTGATTCCTGGCAGCATTGCCCTGAGATGACTGATTTGGAAATGTCCTTCTTGGCATATCTCTGTATGAAGGAGTAGAAGACATTCCTTATGCCATTTACTTTTTGAGAGCAAGCAACTCATTTGCCAACTTCTGCACCATTGGATCTGTGGTGCCTGTAGATGAATATTCAGAAGATGATGAAGGTCTATTTCTATTTGGATCTCTTCTTATCTTCCCTACTAAGATGAGATCATCTTCTACCTTAGTGGCCAAATATTGAGCTGCAGCATGATCTATTTGACTAGTATGTCTCAAAAGAAAACTTACTTTAGGTAACTAAAAATTAATGAAGAAGCATTTGAGATTCTTAGCTGTAGGTTGAGCAATTACAGAAATTATGTTCCTCAATTTTTCAAACTTAGCTATGAAGTCCCTCATTGGTTCAGGAGGTTCTTTATTCATCTGTGTAAGTTGAGCCAGAAGTGCATGTGCATCTTTTGTAGGTTTGAATCTAGCTTCAAACTTAGCTTTGAGGGTATTCTAATTAGTTACTGGCTGAGCCTGTAAATGATAAAACCAATTTAAAGCAGCATCATCTAATGTTTCTACAAATAGCCTGACTATTACATCTTCAAATTCTACTCCAATTATGCCACAGGCTATGTTGAAGGCTGTAATGTGTTCATCAGGATGAACTTTCCCATCACCATAGAATTTGGAGAAATTCTTCCTTGAACTGCGTGGAAGCTCATGTAGAGGTGGAGTAAGATTGAGAGGACCAAAAGAATTACCCCAAGGGCCTTGAATTGCCATTATATGACTATGAAAAGAAGGAATAACAAATCTTCGAGGGGTAATTATTGGCAAAGCTTTATCAACAGCAGAAGTGGATAGTTCGTTTGGCAATGGAGATCTAACTTTAGTAGGAGGAAAGCTCTTGGTTCGTTGGAGGCAAGATGGTGAAGGAAATAGATCAAAATTACTTTGTTGTACCAACTCGAATACATGGTCAACAATACCTTTATCCCTTTGGCTTCATGTATATCTTGAATCTGCTAGATTGTGAAACAAAAATGGAAAAGAATTGACCTTGCTTTAGTTTGAAGCTTGAGGCTTTAAACTGTGCATTTTGTCCCAGTTAGTGTGGAGGTGAATGGTAAGGTTATAATAATAATGGGCAAAACACAGAAATGGAATGGAGTCTATAATGGATAATGGTAGAGACTGATTTCATCTAAAACTTGAGGTTTTAGAATGCACATAACTATATCCCCAGTGGAGTCGTTAAAAAATGTTGAGTGAATATTTTGTCGATCGACGTACTGATAAACAAAATAGGTCTGACCATCCAAAGATGGAAGATTGGTTGGCCAAATGTGTAGGTTTACCACATCAAAAGGGGACTAATCTCTCCTCTCATCAAGGGGAGGTTCCATATATATATATATATATATATAAATAGAAAATAATACTCAAGGGTAGGATAAATCATCCATCTCTCTTTTTTAGATATGATGCATGAAAATCAAAGGAAAAATCTTAGAAATAATGACAGAAAGCACTTTTCTTATTTCAGAAGTACCATTCAACAAACCACAAGAATCTTTCTGGTAGTAATTACAAAATGTAACAAAGGTCATAGTAACCAACAAATTGAGATGTAACACAAAGTCTCCACCTGAATTTTCCAAGAGTGAGATACGAAGGACAATGAGGGCACAAAGTTGTCCCAAGGTCCTTTACATAGAAACACAAATAAAACACACTAAAGGCAATTATGGGGGCGCAAAGTCTCTCCATAGTTGGCTTCAGGATGCCTTCCTGACTACTTTCACTAATTTTGCTTATTGAATTAAAAGAACATAAAATATATTAAGGAAAAAGACATAAGAATAGTTTACCCAAAAACAAAGATATCACAGCACAAAGTCTGAAAAGTCACTTGCTTTCTTACTCCAATAACAAAATATGATCAATAATCTGAGCTCAAAGTCTTAGTAATGCCTTCCAATTTGGGTAGAGTTTTGTTTCTGATAATTAGAGAGAGATATCCACAATAATAAGAGAGTCCCTTATAGAGCCTCTTCAAGAAGAACTTGGGAATGGTAACACATCATGTTGCACTGAATTTTATTAAGAAGACATGCTGGAATTTAGGGGCGTTTACCCATTTACTTTTCTCAATGCAGAGAAATGGGTCATGCTATTGAAAGTTTGCATCTTTCAACATCCACATAGTGGTCTACTTCTAGAAACATATCTGATGTGCACATGTTTCTGGTCATTCTTGCTCTTTACGCTCCTTTCAGTGGTTCTTCCTTTTGGCCTTCAGGCTTCTTTTAGTGGGTTGCTAAGTTCTTTGGCTCTTATTTAAGGCTTTTCAAAATCAACAACTATTTTACAAACCTTGAAATTGAAGTTCACGCACCCGTCACTACGTTTGAATTTCTAATGGCTAGTTCATTGTTCTTGACTTTGACGTCTTCAGCCGCATCACCCCTTGGAATTTCTTCAACTTTCTCTTATTTTAGCCTTTTATGCTACTTGCTTCCTTCAGATTTCTTGTTTTACATCCTCCCGAAGGGAAGGTGACCCTTCAGCTTTGGGGAAGTGTCCTTTAATTTGGCAGTCAAGAGTCCCCCGCAAGGGTACCTACCCTTTGGGGTCCTTTGGCGGCCTTTTGTCTTTGGAGTCCTTCAGAGCTTTCCCACAGATTTTTTCTGTGGACATTTTACCACGGACAAAAAGTCTGCAAGAATTGTTTTGGCTGCTTTGTCTTTGGCCTTCAGAAATTCTTTCAGGCTTTTCTTCCATAGCTTCCCTGAATTTCTTCAAACTTTTTGTCTAAAGGAATTCCTTCAGATAGAAGTCCAAAAGAATTCATTTCTTGCCTTAGTCTTTCCACCAGGCTTTGCTTTGTTTTTTGGTCTTTTCTTTCTTTCAGAGGAAAAAGTCTGAAGGAATTCTTTTGGACAATTTCCCTAAAGGAATTATCTCTTTGTTACTTTTGCCGAAGGAACTTTTCTGAAGGAAATCCATTTGCTCTTTTGGCCTTTGAATTGGTCCATTTTCCTCCTTCCTGCCCTCTACAAGGGCTGTTTGGCCCTTGGAAATTTGACTTAGTTGATTTTATGTGAATTTCAAATTGTGACACGTGGTAACATCCATTGAGATCTATCGGGTTTTTGTTTCTACCTTTCGTAAGGGTTCTAGGTTGGATCACCGCCCTTTGTAAGGGCTGTTTGATCCTTTGGCTTTGGGGCAGCCCCTTGAACCTACCAATTGAATCAACTAATTAAACCAACTTTGGTTTAATGGTTCAATGGTTCAATCGGTTCATTCTATTTATTTGGCTAAGTCCTTTGATCTTTTTGAACCAAACACGCATTGAACCTTTGGACCATTTGGTCATTGAACCTGTTGAACCTTAAACCCGTTGAACCTTTGAACCAAAGTGGTCCAATGGTTTAATGGTTCAAGCCTTGGAAACCTATTCTTTTGATTGAACCTGCCTGTAGAAGCCTTTGAACTTGCTGAAACTTTAGTCTGTTGAACCTGTTGAACCGTGACAAATGACCTTAACTCTTGCTGCTGATGTTGAACCTTGAACCCATTGAACCAAAATGGTCAAGGTTCAACAGTTCAATGGTTTAATCCTTGCTTAGAAGCTTGCCAATGAACTCTTTTGGTTGAGCCTTGTCATTGAACCAACTTTGAAATCGCCTACATGTTGAGAGCTTGCTTCTTTCCTACATAGTCCATAGAAATCAACCTGTGAAGTTCATTGAACTTGGCCTGCAGAGTCCGTAGATTTTCTTCCTGTAGAGTCCATAGATTCAAGCTTGTAGAGTTTGTAGATTCAAGCCTGTAGAGTCCGTAGATTCCTGAGAAGCTTGAAAAATGAGGAATTTAAATGCTTAGAACAAATTTTGATAAGGGCAGAGATTATTTTGGTTTGAGGACCAAAATAGTTCAAATGTTGTCCCAAAAATGAGTGATATTTTTGGGGAACAACACCATGAAAACTTCAATAATTCCTTGGCGTTTTCTTGAGGATATGGATTTCATACATTTTGTAAGGTGCTCCAAAGGCCACTATTTTTTTGATTCCATGACTCAATGGATTTCATAAACTTTGAAACACTATGGCTATGTATCCATGAAACTATGTGAACTATTTAATAACTCATGAAGTTGACAATGAAGTCTGTGGGGCCTTGTACTTGGTCATGAATACAAAAACATATTGAAATGAGAGGTTGAAATAAATTACTATATTTTATGTATGAGGCTTTATTATAATTAGGGATGATGTGGCCTCTACAACATTGTAAATAAGATTTTTAAGAAGGAATGCAACCTAAAATTTGTTTAATTTGATATCTGAAATCCTAAATGTGACCTGAGTTACCTTGGATGCTTTTGCATTAAAATGTCACATATGTGCCCCTAGTATGACTAGATAAAATAATTAAGAACAAAAAAATAGTTTTCCACCATATATGAATGGTAAGGACCATGGAAACATAGGCACCAAACATATTGACTCACAAATAGTAATACAATTAGATAAGATCATGATAAAAAAAATATAAGTAACTGTATTATATACATTATGGAAATAATCATTGAATTGTTACAATATGTTTCATAAATAACATATAAATATGCAGATACATATGAAAGTTACACAAAAGGATAGATGACTCATAAAAAATGATAAAATGACTAATATAGGATCATATATGGACAAGCATGTAGCAATAATACACACTCCAAACATACACAAATATACTCATTAATAAATTGACCAAAACACAAGCCAAAAAGAAGAAATAATGTAAAAAATTTAATGTAACTACATAAGCAACACCGACACATAATGTGTGTGTGTGTGTGTAACATGAAATATGTAGATTTTATAAATATATATTATAATCTATATAAGATAGATTATTATAATAAATGGAAGGAAAGAAAAATATCACTATAAAATATGTTCTATAAAGACAACCATTAAGAAAATAATACCACCAATATGATCATGCCCCCAAGGTGTGGCCCAAAGAGTAATTGTAGATATCCTATTTTGGCCATAACTATGTTCTAACTAGTCTTCAGATTGATTTTTACCAAATAGTGCAAATTAAGCCTATGAATTACTAAATGTCCCAATTTCATCCACACATGAAAAATTAGTACCTAGAATCATGTTGAGGCATCCCTATTTTGGGTATTATATTGTAGGCAATAGTAACCTCTTACAGATTCAACTCTAGTCAAATTGTTACCTAGAAAATTGATAGATTGACATTTGGACCCATTAGGCAGGGCACTTAAACAATTCCTAAAATGCAAAAATGTTAAACATAATGAATTAAATAATCAAACTCAATTAAATTATAAATGAAAATTTCCATTTAAAATTAATTAATATTAATTTTTTAAAAATCAAATTCCAATAAAATTGAGGTCATGATGATTTCATCATCCTCAAAGTAAGGAATTGAAAATATCTCCATTAAAGCCTTAAATTCAAAAATGGAAATCCATGCTTAATAAATGGGATATTTATCCCAAATATTAATTTATTTTTCCCTTCCTAAATTAAATAGAGATAAACTAAACCAAACCTTAGTTAAATCTAGCCTCACTTTACTTGGGTTAGAGTTAGCTAAAGAAACCTATAGATAGAAGTGCCAAGACCATTCTAAAACATGCTCTCAATACAAAGTTATAATGTTGAATTATTGAGAGACAAAGCCTTGTAATAATATAATAATGAAAAATTATCTATAAATTGATACATATTGCCAAATCCAATCCAAACATTGCCAAAGTGACAAGGATAAATGATGCAAGGAACACCATTGTCAAAAATGTTTTGAGCACACAATTGATCACATTCCTCCAAGGCTAACATGCAACTCTTGCTCACAAGGAAGGTGAAGAATACTTGTTTTGTTTTATTTAGTTTGTTAATTGTATTATTTTGTTGTTCTGTGAGTGGCTAGGCTTGAGGTGTTATGATTCTTTATGTGTTTTTATTGAAGTTTATCATACTGACACTTGACTAACTCCCCTCCTAGATTCTTATCTCACATAATGGCATGCCCAATGAGACCACACTCCCCACATTCATGATGAGATCATATTTGGACCTCCTTATAGTGAAGAAACATTCATTTTAGACCTTATTTTTTGCATTTTAGCTAATTATTTTGTGATTTATATCTAACTATGGAATTATGAATTCATTCCTATAAAATTATAAATTCAGTAGGGAACACAACAAAATCATCATGTGAACCTGAGAAATTATTTTGGAGAATCATGAAAACATATATATTTGAGGTTAGCTCTACATATATATGAATTGAGATTACACTTTTATTAAATTGTTAAGGAAAATGGTGAATTAATTCTACTGTTTTAAGGGTTCTTTTGTGTTTTATACAAAACTATGATTTTGTAGAGTTTAACTATGAAATCATCCATTTTCGTTGTGAAATTGTTCTTTTATTCTCTTTATTTTCATGGTTTTATTAAATATTTTCAAATTTAGGACACATACTAGTGAAACCATACAATTGAATCATGAAATCATTTGATGTATTTTGGGGTTTTTTTATAAGGTTCGAGACAATTGAGAAATTATAGATGAAAGTTGATAAATTGTCGACGTGAGTTATGAAATTATAGACCTAAGTTAAAAAATTATAGACCTAAGTTGGGAAATCATAGAGTTGTAAAATTACAAGCCTAAGTTATGAAATTATAGACCTGAGTTACCAAATTATAGATCTAAGTTGTGAAATCACAGAGTTACGAAATTGTAGATTTGAGTTATGAAATTGGAAACTAGACTCGAGAAATTATAGAACAAAGTTGTGGGATCATTATATAACTACAAAATCACTCTGTAAGTCTGTATTACATTCTAATTTTCTATGTTTTTATATATCTAAACAATCTTATAGTTCATAGTTACCGTGTAATTGCAAAATCATTCTAAAGAGCTATTTTTTATCTTATTGAGCTAACTTGCAGGATTTCACCTTGGCTCAAGCACAAGTTAATATATTAATCTTATCTACAAAGAATTGAGCCAAGAAGAAAGAAGATTAAGTGTTTTTTAATCATTTTTTCTTTTACAAAAATAAAATTCACAACAAAGTGTAAAATTCATCCACATTTGGTTAAGGTGCTTAAAAATCACTTAACAAATTTATCTTTTAAGAATTTCAAACTTTTTTTTAAACAAGTGCAAACAAGCTTAAGAGGCCAAAATTTTAAACACATTTAATATTGGTTCTATTAAAAAGAATACATATTTTAGTTAGAGTTCTTAATGGATTTTTTTATGTTTGTTTTTTCTTTAGAGAGTTTCAATTTATGTAGATTAAATTCTTTATTTTTCCAAACAAAAACTATAGTGTGTATGATGTCCCCATGTCTTCTTTAGGGAATTCATGTGATGAAAAACACTTGGTTTATTGTCTTGTTTATTTGGTCTTGTCATGAAAAATGTCACGTATATTCTCCCCAAGATTTGAATGATGTCAGTGACTTAGAAATAACCTCTAAAGTGTTTCCTTTTTTCATTTATTTATTTTATTATACCTGGTTTGTGGGTAGGAGTTCATCACCTCTTCACAAGGTTTTTAGTGGTGCATTAACCTAGAGTTTCATCTCCCAACATTAGACCAATATCTCTCCATGATGGGGCATATAAATTAGGGCACATAATAATGGGATTGCTAGGGGGTTGAGTAACTAGCCTCTCTAATCTTAATGAAAACCTAGGGCAAGTCTTGCTAAACATTAGACTCTACTAAGTACTGCATAGTTTTAGTCATTGTACAAATGAATAGACCTTTGCATAGTAAATTATTAGGTATGAACCCAATTGATGTGATTTCACCCTTGTTTTATCCACACTTGGGACCATCTAGTGCCTTTAAAATGTATAGATTTTTTAGTCAACCCCACTTGCTACAAAATTTATTCCCAGATGCCAAGTGCTCCTCACTCTAAGTTCATGCCATATTCCAATGCTTGAGAGACAAAGGGATCATAAAAAATCTACCTAAACCTATTATTTAATTTTTAGATTAACACTAAATTTATCATGAGCATTGGTATATCAGTAGAAACTTTGGTAGAAGCTATGCACACCTATGTTAGTTTTAGGGATAGGACGAGCCATTACTATTATTTCTATTTTATTTGATTTACACGTGTACTTTGAGACTTTTTTTTTTTTTTTGTTTAAATTCAAAAATATTCATTAACATCATGTGTTTTCATCACACTTTAGACTAATAATTCTTAATCTGCCCATTTTATGTTACACTTTTTGCCTTAGAGCTTTTATTTCAAAACCAGTTTTATGTCACTTGTTTAGATGGGGCATCATTATGTTTCTCATTTCTTCCCAAATATTTGCATTGGATTTTTGAGTTCAAAACCATTTTCACACCATTTTATTGGAGTATTTTTATGCTAATCATTTTATTCAAAAAAACTTTGCCTTGTTTCAAACCAAGTTCAAAATTGTGTGTGGTTTTGGCTTTAAAATGGTGTCCTTGTGTTGTCCATTTGGGTCTATGATGTTATCCATTTGAAAACTCCAACTCTTTTAAACCAATTTTGTAATTTATTTTATGGGATTCAAAATTGATTGGCCTACACCTATGTCTTGCTTAATTTTGGCTTGGGTGTTTACCCCTTACCTTTGAATTGTGTAATTTTGACTGATTCCTTACTTGATTTAAAAATCCCTTTGCCTAGATCTAGGAAGTGGTTTATTTTATATGTGACTTGAGCCAATTTATTGGCTTAAATTAAGGTCAAAAATCAAATTTTAAGTATAATTCTAAGAAGGTTAGTTTACATTGGAGCCTTGGTTATCACTTGAGATTTAATGCTTTACTCATCGCTCTTATTTTCATTACTTAAGATTGACTTTCCAAATTAGTTTTAGGTGTGTACCTAGATTGAATTCTTTATACCATGGTCAAGTTTGTTTTAAAATCCATGTGCCAAGATTGAGTCAAAGTGTTTCAAACTATTTACCTTAGATTTAGATTAATTGCAAGTTTTTACCTTGACTTAGTTTGTCTAAAAGTCCAGCTTAGTGACTTTTTATCAAAGACTTAGCATTGCCTTACAATTTTTAGATCTAGCTAATGACTTTTTAAGCCTAGATTTGTGATTAGTGACCAAATACCTATCACTTTGTCATTTTAGACTTATATTAGATTTTTTCAAAACACTTTGTCAAGACTAGGATTAATATTTTCCTTTCATTTGACCATTTGTGTGAAATACCTTAGAGTATTGGAGATATTTGTGACCAAATTTCCATTGATAGATTTCTAAAATAAATCTATTCTAGGCTAGGATTAAACCATTTGAAATAATAGACTGATTTTTCCATCTACACTAAGTTTTAAAATGTTTTCAAGCTTTTACTAATATTTTTAGACCATGCTTCAAGTGTTTTGTGAACTTTACACCTTTTATTTTTGAGATTTTAGTCATGTATACACATAATATTTTCTAACTTTTATCAATTACTAATGCTATTTATCTTGAAAGAACCAATCAAGTCATAATCTCTTTGAGTGCATACCCTAATGGGTGCACTGGAAAAGGGGTGGGAAGACCATTGGTGCTTCGCAAGATTGTTGTCCCTTTTTCCACTTATTATTTACACACTTGTCTGTTAAAACCATTCCCCTAATCTTTGCCTCCTATTTTTCACACTTCTTTATTATTTTACCACATTCATTATCTCTTTCACTAACCTAACCCCTTTTTGATAATTTACATGACTATGTCAGCTACATCAACCTTGTATTATTATTGATAAAACTTATTAAGGGTCTAAGTTGGCCCCTGGCTGATCTAGACCATGACCTAGTGAGTTTTTGTCAATTATAATACTAGGTCGAATGGGTTGACCTTGTCATCTAAAAAGTTTATAAGGGTTTAGTGTTAGATTCACCTATATAAACACATTCATTTCCATCATTTATCATGAAAACAATAATCAAGATATATTACGCATTTGCTTATCCATCATTCTACTTGAGGAGTGAGCTTAGGGTTTCATAATTTCTTTGGAAATATGGATCTTATCTTGTGGAGAAGTCTTTTGGATGCATTGATAGGTTATGTAGCATAAAGATAATTTATCCTTGTCACCCTTACATACCACAAAGACCTCTTATGAAACACCTTGGCCAAAGGAGAGATTGAGGCTCGATAGATTCATCTTAAAAAGTAAGTATTCCCAACTTTATTCTTCCTTTGTAAGAGTAGATAGATATGCATTCGCACTTCTCTTCCATGCATTAGGATTCCATATACATTGATGTGAGTATATGTTTTATATGCATGTTTACTTTTAGTGTTTACTAACCCCCACTTTGTTCCAAAATCATTGGTGAGCACAAGATTAGAATTTTGGTTTACTTATTTCTAGTATAGTGAATATGAAAACATAGGACCTAGTTAAGGTTATTTCATAGTTTTGCTTGACTAGAGGCTTTAGAACCCTCCCATTAATATTATTATGGTAAGATATCCCTTAATTAGGTTTATCATATCCATATTGGTCATGACTCCACTTATCTAATGTATCCCCAATCAGAAGTGTAAGTAGGATCTATATTTTCTGAGTAAGGATTGATTTATAGATATGTTGCATTTCCCATTGCATACATTCTAGTGAACATGATGCAAATATAAAATTTGAAAGTTTTATTTAACACTTTTTATTTTTATCATTCTATTATTTTTATATATTTGTGGTACTAGGTTGACCAAGTTTGTATAGTTATAACTTTTGTGTGCATGTTTAACACACAGTCACATCAAAATGACTCTATTATTTCTATTTAGGTATTCATCAGATACATGTTACTAGATTGAGTGGGTCAACATAAAACTCTTATTCAGTTCTAGAAAATAGAATATATCAAATAGGTGGACTTAGTCTTACAATCAATATCCATATAACAAACTTAGTTGACCAAGTCAACTTAGTCATCTTAACAGGTTTCAAAAAATAAGGTTTCAAAGAACTAGGTCGACCCAATCAACATAGTTGGTAGAACTTACAAGTAGCATTCAAGGCAATTCATTAGAAAATTTTCAATCTTAGCATCTTCCAATCCATGAAGGTTCATATCTTTCTCTCTTTCAATTCATAACTTCATTACAGTGCTATTTTGTTTAAGTTTGCAATAATCAAAACTCTAATCCTATAACAAACTAAGTTGACTTGGTCGACTTAGTTCTTTATCCTATCTTTTATCTAAAAGACTTAGCTAACTTGGTTGACTTAGTTCTTAAGGACTCTTGATTATACATAATAATAGAGACCCTATTGACTCTATTTTATAATGTTTGCATATAGTGTCATTTGAATTCACTCTGTACCATTATTAATTTGGGAATTAACAATTATATGCTATTAATTAGTTCACACTTTCATTTTCCATTGTTTTCATGCTTAGAGTATCTCAAATAGTATAATTATGTGGTTTTAAAAATACCATTTATTTTAACTATTTTCATTTTTTTGCACACACTACCAAATCACATGAATTTCGAAATGCATTTAACATTTATCTTCCCAAGGCCTACCTACTTGGATTTCATCACCAAATGGGAAGTTGACTTAGTTTTTTGGCCAAGTATAAACATGTGGTTAATGGTATATATTGGAAAATAATCCAACACCCTTACCATTTTGCGATTGTGAAGTAAGGGGGAAGGCCTCAATACCAAGCTAGTACCATTGCCAACATAGATCCCTTTCAGCCCAAACATCTTGAAACCATCCATAAATCACTTTCTAGTTCCCTATTTTCAGCCAAATTCCTTATTACATTTAAAATAACACTTTATAATAATATAAAAATACTTAGGTTGACCACTTAGTTATCATTTACTTTTTAATTTGACTACTTGATCTCTTCTCATTGAATGTTGTATTATAAAAATTACATTGGCCAACATTACTGCAAGGTTTTATGCTATATTACCCAATTATATCATTATCATTGATCCAATTATTTGTGTGTTTAATTTCATGTCTTGCTTCCAATCACATTTTCAAAAAACTTTCCCTATTTTTAGTACACTATTATTCTATTCAACATAGTCTCTTACATACTATATTTTTCCCTAACTATAGTACTACGTCTACCTGGTTGACCTAGTACTCCTTTCTACCTATCAGGTTATAGTACTAAGTCAACCTGGTTGACTTTGTATCCTTATCAGACTATCAATTTTCTTATTTATAGTATTAATTCAACTTGGTCAACCCTATACTCTTCTACCATTTGTGTAATAGTACTAAGTTAACTTGGTCAACTCTATACTCTTATCTATCTTTTCTCTCTTTAATTTTACATTATCTTTTCCTTCCTTAGTCTCTCACCTTCATCATTAACTTCCTATTTAAAGACAACACTGAGTTAAATTCAATAGATATGATGAGTCTTACCAATGCCAATAAGTTCTCCCATAAGCATAATGTGACTCCTACCCTAGAAAAAAGTAATGTGCACACATCCACTCTCACTACAAACTATGGTACTCCTTATCATTCCTCCTCATTTCACAATCCTCTCTTCTCTTTTGAAGATCAACCTAAGATAGAGTATACACCAAAAATTCTCTTTTTCATCAATGAATTTCTTCAACATCGAAGAAAAGATCCTTTTACTATTTACCATCTCATGCTAAGTGGTTAAGTTGAGGAGCCCCATTTACCTTCTCCCACATTCTCACATAGATTTGGGGACACTAGCTTCTTTTATTCTCAACATATTCCATCTATTATGACCCCTTCTCATACCATGACATCTTACTCTTTAATTTCCTCCATCTCCATTCCTAGTATCTCTACTAACATGGAAAGTTTTTCATCTAGTGGGGCTCTTCCAAGACCCACTTTTCTCAATTATTCCACTAATGCATCATTTTTTACCCATCGTAATCATGTATCTAGTGTTGCTTCTTCTCATACCTCTACTAATACATATTTTGCTACACAATAAAATTATGCCATTAGTGCTTCACTTACCAACAATTCTTCTCAAGATACTACTAACACCCATTGTGGTAACCAAGCCACTACTACTAGTTTTAATGCTCCAAACAATGCCAATAATATAACTCAAACCCATAAAATCCTATTAAAAAAACTTAATAAAAGGAATTATTTCAAAGATAAAAATGTAAATCAAATGACACAAATTCAAAATCATCTTATCCATCTTCAATCCCACCCTCAATAGATGCCATGGGATAGGTATAACCAAAATATTCCCCCACCTCCTCTTTCAGATTCCTATGGTAATCTTATCCCTCAACCTCCGTTTAAAAAAAAAAATCAATCACCTTAAAAATGAGCTTCTTACATATAAAATTGCTAATATTGATATAGGATGTATCACCCCTATAATTACTTACAATGGGTCAAATGATCCTACTCTTTATTTAAAAAAAATTTGTAAATTTATATAAAGATTGGGTCAAGTTAAATACTTTTGCCACTACTAAGCTATTAGCCAAGACTCTGATGGGTGATGTTTTATATTAGTACAACCAACGTAAATATCATTCCATCACTAGCTTGGAATATTTAATCAATTCTCTAGTCTAATAATTCTAAACTAGTGATCTCCTTGAAAATGCCTTGTCGAATTTTATTAATTATAAGCAACTTGAGACCAAAATTGAATTAGATTTCATCAAATGGTGGAATACCTTGTCTAAGAAATGTGAACATAATATGGTAGATAATAACCTCTTTCATCTATTTACCAATGTTCTTTTTCCCAAGTTACAAAATAAATTTTGGACTCTCTCTCTCTCCATATACTTTGGAAGAGGCCGTTGACCAATCCAAGTGTCAAGATTTCCTTATGTGTCAATTTGAGCCATCCTAACCTTATATGAGTACTCACATGTTAATCAAGAATAAGAATAATCATACTAAAAATGATGGTGTCACTGACTCTTATGATACTAGTCAAGCTGTTGCTCCCAACCAAACTCTAAAAAAATCTTCCCCTCCTAACCACATCAATAATCCTCATTTATTTTCAAGCAATAACATCAATGTTTAAAAACCTTTGTCCTTAGCACAATTATAAACATGTCTACCAAGGCTTCTTCTATGAGAACTTTATCCCACTCAACCCGTGAAATCTCGGTATGATCCCAACAAATTTTGTTTTTTTCACACTCGTTGGGTTCGTTGTCATGAAACTTATACACAAATTCATAATTTGTCTATAAATTTCCTTCTTGGTCCCAATTTTGACCATGATTCTATCATTCATAAATGTCAAAAATCCTATGACATTGCCTTCAAAGTCCATGAAATAAAAAATAAATCTCAATCTTCAAGCCAAGATAATGCTCATTTAGCCATATATAAAGGTCCTCTTCCAAATCAACAAGATAACCAAGACAAGCCTACCCATTCTACCAATAATGTCAATAGTTTTCTTGACTCAAATACTAAATAAAATGTGGTCAATATTACTAATATGTGAAGGGTGGTTTCTTTCATTTATCCTCATCCTATCCACACCCCTCAATTACCTTGTACATTTCATGTTATCTAAGATTCTTCTCCAACTCGCTTAACAAAGTTGGGGAAAGAAGACCTTATATCTTTTGATGAAACAATTTAAACACTTGCTTTGGATAACATTTCTCACACCATTTCTACCATTCCTCTAACTTCTTTACCTATAATTAATGATACTCAAATTTATATCAACTCTTCTCCTCAAACCAAAATTGTACCAACTAATCCATCTTCTCAATATAATCAACAAAATTATCCTCCAATTAAACCTTTTGAATATTATCAAAATAAATTCACATGCACTTTGGCTCCTCCTTCTGAGGACCTCCTTCAACATTATGCATCCCTTTCTAACAATCCTCTAATGGGTTATGATGAATGGGATCCTATCATAGATCGTACTAATCTCCCATCTCAAATCCCATTTCTCAAACTTATGCAGACCTCTCTACAACATTGTAATTATCTTATGTAGTGTTATTTTGAAATGAACCTCCCTCATCCTCCCCTAGTAGGATTTGAATCCACCTTATCTAGATTAGAAGATAACATTTTACAGTAGTGTGAAGAGATGTCCATACATGTTGATGAAATAATGGACACTTTTATTTCTCTCAAATTACCCATTTCTTCTATGATCCCTGATGATAATCTACATTGTGTGGATGATCCTCTTCTTTTTATCAGTGTCTAAATTGGTGATATCTAGGTCAAGCATGCCTTGATTGATGAGGGTTGTGAAACCTATGTTGCCTTTCTTGATTTTATCAAAATTGTTGAATATTTTGAATGTAATTTTAAGTCTACATGTAACCCATGTCAAGGATATGAATGAAGACAAATGCCTCCTTTAGGTTGTGCATGGCTCCATATTACCACCCCACCTATCACCTTTCATATGAAGGTGATGATCTTTAACTTTCCTTTATCCTATAACATTATGCTTGGTAGGCCATGGACTCATCGCATGAGAGTAGTTGCCTCTTCCATCTATCAATGTGTTAAATTTGCTCATAATAGATCCATCTATAGGATTCAAGGTGAAACTAATCCTTGGAATTTCAAACAATTACAATACCATGGTGTATTCAAGATCCTTACCATTGAACCCTTGCCAAACATTCCATTTTATGAATCTCAATAGTTTAACTTTCCTATCAATTCTACCCAAGGTTACAATGGTCACCCCAAACTCATCAATAATATACCCCCTAACCTCCTAGATTATTATGATGATGATCCTAATGAGATCAATCTCAATATTAAAAATTTGGATTTCTCACCTCATCTCATTTCTCAACTTCCCCCTTCTTTTCAATCTCATTCCCATTAACCACCTTATGATGATATATCCATTGTCTTAACTAAGACTCGACATTCCATTCATCACACCACATCAGATGACTAGGTCATCCCTACCTACACCATTTATCTTCATACACCTAATTATGATGATGGATATACCTTAAATGATCTATTCTTAAGAGGTATTGTTTAATCTTGAGATACTAATATTATTTATTATCATTCCTCTTTAATTTAGTCTTTCAGTATATCTTCTAACATTCCATCCTATACCAATCCTAATTTTAGCATTTTTCCTCTTGATCATAGGGTACAAATGGTGCACAAAGCTTTAATTTTTGATGAAAATCATAGGAGTATGCTTATGGATTGTGTTATGACTAGTCCCTATTACTTTTCCAGATATCGAGATGCCTTTATCTAACTCATCCCTAAGATGATTATGAGTATCTTTCAACCTTCTATGCATATTACCCCTCCCTATGTAGATCCCAATTTAGATCCTATTCCCACTCCCTCTATATCTAAGAATCTTCTTATTTTATATCTTATTTCTCCTTCAATTGAGCCTTGCCCAGTCTCTTCACTAGCCCCACCTTCTCTAGGTGATATTTTTCTCCCTTTATCATAACTTGCTCCTTTACCCACCAAATGGGTCGATCAACCATATTGTGATATTCATAAAGTTACCAATCACTAGAATAGAGACTATTCATTATACCAATCTTCCTTATCTTTCATTTCCACTTCTCTTGTGAGTACACCTACCAAGTCTACTCATAAGTGTATCTATTACTTCCATGGCAAAAATAATCATTCATCTACACATTATCATAAGTGACAACAATATATCAACACATTGTATCCTACCACTCCTCATACCAAAGATAAGGCTATACCTCCCCCAAAAGTGTTACCTTAATATTTCCCAAATATGGAGCGGTATATCATCTTTGACACCAATGTGGTACACATCACACTGACTATTACCTCATCCTTTAGTAGCATCTTAAGGATCACCTCATAAACATTCCTATGCATACTACTCTTCTTCCCATAGGTCAACCTTTCAATAAGGCTCCCATTTCTTTCCTCATGGCTCCACCACTTGTGGTCCTTTCTCCACCTACTATTTATCTAACCTTGAGTCCCTCACCCATGGACCTTCCCTCACCTATGGATCCCTCTCCACCAATGACTCCTTCCATGGTGGTACATTCCCCATCGATGACCCCTTCATCTCATATAGAATCTACTCCCATGAATTTTCCTAATCATCCCCTATATGATATCCCTCATTAGCATGATCCTTAAATCATTCTTAAATTTTCTATTGAGGAGATTCAATATGAAGTATTATCTTAAATTTACTAGAAGATCGATGAGACTTTAGCTATAGTCTATATTCAAATTCATAGAGACTTATCAGATGTTATATATAATTTTTGTTGATAAATATATTACTAATTATGAACATAAGCATGGTGTTATTACATTTAATTCCTCATTTTTGTTTGGACATGTGATCCAAATTTTATATATTTTTATCTTCTCACATTGTGTCAGATTCTTATCTATCTTACATGGTGATTTATATTTTGCATTACATGTTGATTATGATGTCATTATTCTTCTTATGTTCTCTTATGGATGATTTTTCATAATTACATACTTGTTCTTCTTGAGTTCCTTTTCTATGATTACCTTGTTATTTTTCATGATTATTTGCTATCTTATCTCTATAAACATGAATAATTATTATTGTGACTTGGTTATATAAACCTTACTCCCTCTAATCATTCCTCATTTACCATGTGATCAATTAGAAAATAATTCATGTCATTACAGTATCCTTCCCCTCCACTTATTGAGGTAGCGGAGTCACTTTTTATTCATTTGGAAAATGAGATCAAGGAAACAACCACTCCCCTTTCTCCACCTATTGAGGTAGTGAAGTCACTTTCCATTCCTTTAGAAAATTAGAACAAGGGACAACCACTCCCCCTTCTCCACTTATTAAGGTAGTTGAGTTACCCGTCTCTCTTTTGGAAAGCATACCAAAAGAATCAATCATTACCACTGTATCCTTCTCCTCCATCATACAAAAATCCACTCTTCCTTTGGAAATCATCCCTAAGGAAAAGATAACTCTACTTACCTCTCCTATAGGAGACTAATCTTCCTAAACCTTAGATCCTTTGATTGAGGAAAAGGATGAGGTAACCCCTTTCTCTCTTGTGTTTGGAGTCGAGGCTATCTTTCCTCTCAAAGTCTAAATTACCTCTCTTTGCATATCCCTATGAGATCTAATTTATAATAACAATTATCATCAAGAATGTTTAGACTAACTTGAGCTACTTGATGAATGTAATTTAGCCATGCTTACCCATCTTTGTGTCTATCAAGAGTGAATCAAGTGCACTTATAAAAAACACCTTAAAGTGCAAGAATTAAACATCAAAGACCTCATCCTAAAGGAAAATCAACATGTAAACAATATGGAGAAAAACAAGCGGGGCAAGTTTGCTTTCAATTAGCTTGGACCTTATGTCATAATGCATAAGTATGGATCATGATCTTATCAATTATCCTCTCTTGAAGGTAAATCAAAACCTGATCCCCTTAATGCTTCACATCGACATCATTTATTTTGTTAAATAGGATCAAACTCACTTTTTATCTAAGTTATTCTCATCCCTTGTTTTCATTCCACATTCATCCCCTTATTTTAAGGACAATTGATTAGAGCTGAATCATGTGATTATCCATCATAGCCTTCACCTAATCTTGAACACGGATACCATGGCTCTACCTATAGCATGGTCCTCATGATATTTCCATCCTCTTATAGGATGGAATTCCATGGTCGTTGTCACTTAAACATCTTTTACCCATTATCAAACTTCTTGTGCTCTAGTTTTGCCTTCATAAAAGTGAACCTTTTGAGCCTACATAAGAAAATTCATGTCAAATAGAAAAAACACAATCAATTAAGAAATCACAAAAAAGCCAAAACTCATATGGGTTATTCCTAGCACTTATAGATTTCTCCCTTAAAGGATAGCTGCCAAAACATATAAAAATTGTTCAGTATAAGGTAGACTGCTCCCTTCAAGGATGGATATCAAAATACTTACAAAAATCTCACAAACTTAGACCACTCCCATGAAGGATGGATGAGTAAAGCACTTGTCAAAGTTTATGAATTTCTTGGAAGCTTCCCACATCAATCAACATCCCTTGTCCCTCCAAATAATAAAAAAATAGTAAAAGACCCATTATCAAAATCAAAAAATAAAAATAATTATGGATTTCATAATTAGTTTTCATAAGTAGACTTACCACATTGATCAGTACACACTTTGTATGACATAGACTTGTTTATATTGGCTCTTTTGGTAACCTAGCAAAGAGGCATGCTAGTCTCATAAGAAGGTTCCATTTTCATCCATCTTCCCTTTATACACTCTATAAACAATGGCTTTTGAGTTTACTTGAAATTATGTGATCAAGACACCTTTTTAACCAACTAAAGGATGCTAATGTGAAGCATTCTAAGGACTTATGTTAATAAGCCAATTGTACTTTAGTTTGTTTTAGTCCTTTCTAAAGAAGAAGCATCATGCCTTCTTATTCTCTCATATCTAATTGTTGATAAATTTACTATGTCATTTGTCTCTTGATTAGCCTATCTCCTTCACATCTAGTTTTCTAATCCAACTTACTTTATGTGTCAACCACCTTCAACTAATCGTATGCATCTCTTGAAAAACATTTTAAAAAAAGTTATGTGATTTATCATGTGTTGTGCCTTGTTTAAGTATTTTTAATCAAAAGAACATCTTAGCCATCATAACTAATCATAAAAAACATACACTCATCACAATATTATCTTTTATCACATCATAAGTCAATATTTCATCACATGTCCATCTACCTTAAAAATATATCTAATAATAGATAACATCATCACATCACAATCATCATATCTAAGTAACTAACAACACCAACTAAACATGAAACATATATCATACACCATCCACATATGTTAATCCATCACATGCCTATCTAAGTATGAAAGCAAATATTCATCTGCATGTCCAACCAAAAAATCTCATCATAACAAACATCATCATATCATAACATCGTAAACATCCCCTCACCTAATCATAACATCATAATCATCCTACCATCTATCACATCCATAGAACTATGATCCATTAACCCATACCCATGTCATGAACATCAATTACATAATAGTCATCCATAACCTTAACAATAATCACAAACATCATAGTCATGTCCAACAAAACATAAAAATTATCATATCATATCAACATCCATCAATATCGAATATCATCATGAGCATAAATTAAATATCCACATCATCACATACCTAGCTAGGTGAGTACACATAAACCATTACAATGT
Organism: Torreya grandis; assembly: GCA_037957365.1. NCBI lineage: Eukaryota > Viridiplantae > Streptophyta > Pinopsida > Cupressales > Taxaceae > Torreya > Torreya grandis. The sequence continues at coordinate 2,403,199 of JARHVA010002616.1, forward strand.
AATCATATAAACATAATCATCATAAAAAACATTACATCCATAAACATCAACATGAACCATAAATCATGTTCACATCCATATATCATAAGCTCATAATCAAAATAATGATCATAAATACAATAATGTACATGTCTCTCAAAAATGTCTATATATCTCACTACATCGGCTTGTAGGCTGGTATCAATTTCATATGATACATAAAAAATACAATGTCTCATAACATTATAAAACCTTGGAGCACCACTACATCATAGAGCCTATCCACCTCCTAAGCTTGTTTGTCCCCCTGTAGGTATAACCCATTGATATAGTGTCACACTATTGGCCCCTTTAGTTATCCTTGTTCTATACTCACCCCATCTAGGATCATTGAGAAGATGAGTGAAAATCAAGGCCTCATAGTACCATATCTCCTTGACTATAACTACATATCTCACCATTGAGATAGTCCCTAATGGTCTTGTAGTTATGGGTACCCCTCCTACCTATCTAAGAGATTCTCTTCCCTATATAACCATGGTGAGCTGAGACCTAGTCTTATCCCTCTCCCTTGTCAGTTTGGCCACCTAGCCTTGTGCCATATACCTCTATTGAGTAACTTTTTCTAAGGATTCCTATGTTATATCTAGTTTTACCCATGCGTAATCCATCTCAGTAATCAATGCTTGCCTATTTAGGGCATCCTCATCCCTCTGGTCACCACCCCCACCTCTGCATCCATGTTCATGTCCTATGAAACCTCATCACCTCTAAAAATGAATGAATCATAATGTGTTTAGAACCATGTAGGGTAATCATTATTAAATCTTACATCATCAATCTTAGCCCTCACTGGTAACTCTTCATGATCAATAAATGTATCCTCTCTCTGATACCTTGGAAACTTCCCTAGGATGTCCTGAATGAGTCCAAACGATCTCTAAACCCTATTGAAAGGGATCAAATCTACCTCTAAATCTCATCTCCCATAGATCCACTTGTAACTGTATAATGATAAAATTTTCCTCATATGACCATCCCACACTAGAAATCTAACATATGGTCTCTAAATCAGATTACCCGCCACTAGTGCATCCAATCAGTCCCTATACCAATCCAGATCCTATTCCCCTCATCATGGTCCCATGAGTGCATAATCATACCTCAATTTCATAAACCCCACCCTAAAGTCCATTTGAATAAAGTTATGCCATGGCATCCCACCTCGTCAAATAACTTTGATGTGCTCATAAGTCCAACAATGCTACACAAAACTAACATTGATACCATACCTCCTATGCACCATGTAGCCCAAAATCTCTTGATATATATACACTAATAAGATAGGTACCCAAGTGTACACATTTTGATACATCACCATACCTACCATAAAACCTAATAACAATGTAAGAAACCTACCACTGCTCAAGTCAAGAAGCATGTAACAAGTCACTGCCATCATCATCATCATAGTGATGACCCATCTTGTGCCCTTATCCATGTGATATAAGGGTGTATAATTTAATCATCTAATATTCTACCTTATATGCACCACATCATCACCATACAACATACCCATGATCTGGTCTCACTCCTTATCATTGATGTGCTCTATTAGCTCACCTCATAGTAGTAGCCACATGATCTGATGAATGTCCTCTAGCAAGATCATCATTTCTCTAGTAGGAAGTAAGAATGTGTTAGTGTCTGGATCCCATCTCTCAATGAGTACCACTAACATCACTACATCCTAGGGCACACATTGATAATACTTGATGCCATGTAATCCCACTACTGATAAGTGGTCCCACTCCTAATCTGTCATCACTTGACGAACCTCTTATAACAACTATGATACTTGATCTTTCATATGTATCTACTCCATTGCCTATAAGGCTCATAACTAATGCCTTATTTTACTTAATCTAACCTATACAAAATAACATACCTTGAAATTCACCTTTTCTACATTGTCAAATTTACATTACCTAAACCCTTAAACCTATTAAACCTACACCCTTAAACACCAACCTAAACACTTGGCCACTAAACTAAAACCTTAAATTTCACCCATACCCACTAACCTTGCCCCTTACCTAATTAAACTATCAACAACCTACACACCCTTTAAATAAAATTAACCCCCATCCCATTTATCAAGCAAAATTTAAACTCTACCCTATTTCATTGACTACCAATGGTCTACTATCGATTAGTAAAGATTCATGTTTGAACCATTATTGATAACACCATTGACCATGGATGGTTAGGGGACAAACCACTGATGGTCATAAATAATGACCTATCGACAGTTACTTATTGACTACTAATGGTTATTAATTAATTGATGATGGTTGATAGCAACCACTAATGGTCATTATGTAGTGATCACTAATGAATCAACCCTAACCCTAGCATCTTAAATCTACCAAAACAATAAACAAAATCAATTTAAAACTTATCTAAACCATTTTCAACCTCCCTTACCTACACTACCCCTCAAAAATTTCACCCCCTCTCTACCATTTTCAACCTCAGGTCACAAAACCCTAACCTTGTACCTATCCCTACCACTAAGTGTAACCCACCCATAATTAAATAACAAATGAATTCAAGTCTTAAGATACAAAATATAAGTGCTCTACCTACCTAATTCTATAATTGTCAATTTGGAGGTACTTTGGGACCCACTATCACTTAGCCTCATGCTCTCCCTCATCCTCTCTAGATCCTCAATGGTTAACCTCACCTAGTCAATCTCAATCGATCTCACACACTCAACTCACTCCACATGATCACTCAAATTATCACCTCTAACTACCATCATTTCTTATACAAAATGAACAACTTGAAGCACCATGGGTTACAAAATCCAAATGAGTACAAAAAACCCTTAGTGGACCTTGTAACTTTGCCCTTTTAGGGATGACATAGGACCATTGACGGTTAGTAGGTGATCATCAATGGTTGACCTTGATCATCAATAGTCAACCCTTTAAAATTTTCCAATCCAAATTATCATTTCAAATGTGATCAAAGTATTTATTAACCACTTATACCCCAACAAAAATTCCACTACCAACCATTGGAGCACCTATTCTCTGCCAACCAAACAACCAACCATCTAACCTCAACATTGGTCATTTTGGCCCAAATTATGTATGTTTTGTAATGAACATGCATTGGTTAATTTTACCGCTATGACTACCTTTCCATATTAAAAAATTTAAGCTCACACTACTTTTATGCACAAACCACTTGTGTCTTCCTGGGAGCACTTCCTACCTTGGATACTTGAAAATCCACTAACCTTGCCTAGGAGAATTGCATTTATGAGTACAACCTAATCACCACACCCACCTATGGTCACTTGGTCTAATTTTCACTTGTCATTATATTGAAAACCTTATTTTTACTCAAATAACTCAACTATGGTAGTCTAGTCTATGCACAATCTTGTCTATTATATTTAGTTGTACTTTGTGCATGCATTTGTGCTTCAGTGCCCAACCAATCTAGCCAATGTTATCACCCACTTAAACCACTTGAAAAAACTTACACCTAATCATATTTACCTCATCGGATCTTGGTTTGAGGGGGAACACCTCCTCCCATGCTTGGGGTAGCTGAACCTTTGAACCGACCTTCCATTTTTTTATTTTTTATTTTGTAGATATAAATTGCATAACAAAAAGGGGAGAAATATTGACACTAGAAATCTACACACTATGGTTTAAGATGTTGCACGAACCCCTGGACCCCCATGAGACCACTTCAAGACCATTACACTATAAACCTATGTAAACATAATTAACTTTGACCATTATACCCTTGGATTATCAATTTTCAACTGTTGACCCCTAACCACTGATGGTTAGGCTCAACCACTAATAGTCAACCTTTAACCACCTTGAAGGTTAACTCCATCTCAACTCCACCTTGATTTTTGTTCTTATCCACTCACATAATTATACATGTTAAGACTAAAACTAGATGAACTATTGAACACCTTGTTTCAACTTATTATTTCACCTCTCCCTTCCTTTTATGAAAAGAGAGGAGGTCAAAGGGAGGGGAAATAATCATCAAAGAGAATCAATAATTATCAGATCTTCTTATATCAGAACTTCTTTTATAGGTCTTCTTTTGTCAAATTTGGGAAAGCTTCCAATGACTAAGATAGAGAGAACAAGTGTTATAATTCATCAATCACAGCCACACACCTCAACATTATTTAGGTAATAGAGCTAAGTATTTATTTTTAGTAATTAGTTCCTTCATTTCTATCTCACAACCAACCTCTAGTCCAAATCCACCTCTTAGAATTACTCAACCACCTTCCCAACTAGACCTACCATTACCTAATCCAAATATGATAGTAACCACTAATGTTCACTTAATCATCAATGGTTTTCCTAGGCCATTGATGGTCACCAACCACTGATGGTTCACCCAAACATCAATGGTCACTATGTGACAATTTCAATAGCAAGCTAATTTCACTTATTAAACCCCAATCAAATCCCACTTTTTGACCCTCTATCTAATCATAGAACATCACCTTATTTTTTGAACCATGTCTGATTTATTTAGAATTAATATCTAATCATTTATTACTATAATTATTCACATTCAACACTTTTCAAGCACTTCTTATATTTGATTTTAGTATCCTTTATCATTTATGCAAGCAATTTATATTTTATTTTTAGAACTTGATTGTTTAAAATTATGAATTGACATCCTCGAAGGAATCTTGTGCTTATTGGATCTAGCTTACTAGGTAATCCAACCTACTATCTAACTAATCAACCATCTCTTTAGTGCTTTCTTATATGTAGGTCATTCCTCCCAAGACAAAGAGGAGTATCTACAACTCTCTAGATTATGGAGTGCAAACTAAATCAGGTTCTACTAACCTCACCTTCCTTTTAAGTTTTACAACTTTCTTTTTAAGAAATAAAGAAAAAATTATGTGAAACAACTAGTTCACTTTGGATCTCCCTTTCTTCCCCTTTATTTCCTTTCACAAACTAAGCATACAGATGGTTGATACTCAAAGTAACAAGCTAGTCCATAGTTAATCCTAAGTGATCTAGTTAGTCATATCTTTAGATACTTAGATTCCTTTAGCCTAAACTTCAATATCATTAAAGTGTATCACTCTATCTTTCATGATTGGTCACTCCAAATCCATATGGAGGAGGAATATTAAAAGCCATAAAACATTCAAAATCTAAATCATTTAATAAAAGGCAACCTTCAAAATTTTCAAAATTCAAAATCAAACTAAAAGACATGATTATAAGCATAACTCATATTTCTAATTGAATCTCAAACTCCACAGGTGGCCTCATGATAGAGCCTAGGTCCATTGTGGTGTAGCAGGCTAGTAAATTATAAAAGGAGAATAAAAAAAATTTTAGTTCTACCTATTTTTTCATGAAAGTACCCAATCTTCATAATAGATCAAAGGCTCTATAATAGGTCCTGAGGAATGGGAAACATGTTGTGGTAAGGTAGGCCCATTTTAATTTTATTGTTCCAAACTTAAAACATGATTTGATCTTAGTACCACACCTATTTTCCTACACATCTTTATGCTTATAATGAATAGGTATCCTCTGTATATTGATTGTCACTAGTCACTTAGTGTCTTCTCAAGTCCTTAGTGTGCCTCATGTCTCCTAGGGTCTTCTTACAAGATGCTTAAGTTATGATTCTTACATTTCATTTTTCAGTCCCTAAAACCCTAATATTTTCCCTTAAGATTTTTTTTTTCACTGATCACTCCCCCTAGGGATTCCATTTGTGATTTGTAATGTAAGACCATGGATTAGACTTAACTTTCCTCACAAATTACCAAAATATTCACATTTACCATTCCAAACATCCCCTTTTATGACATTTTAACATTATTTTCACCTCATTAGTGTTCCAAACATCCCATTGTAAGTTGCAGTGTAACACCATGGATAGGACCTAGCCTTCCTCACAAAAGTTTCCAATATCCAAGTCACAACAAAATTACATTTTTCAAATATGAGATAAGATGTGATTGATTATGAGTTACACATCATTGACATGCTTCCCATATTAATTTAGTATGTTTTATGCTTAATTTATTACTCTGTCACTTTTATCTTCTTATTTTCCAATTGCATGTAAGAATCCTACCTTTTTTCTTAATTTTTTCATACTTCCCAACTTGAATTAGTATGATTAATTTAAGGCCATTTTACCAATTTTTGTTTCTTTTTATACTTACCAACATGATTTAGTATGATTGATTGAATTAAATTGATTTGTTTTTATACCATTAGTCTTTGACATGCTTTCCATTTTATTACATTATTTTCATACTTTTCAACATGATTTAGTGTGATTGTACTTGTTTTAATTTGGTGTCAATCTTTTTCATGGTTTAAAAACATTTTTCTCTCTTGTTTACCCCATTTTGGTTTATTATACTTAGTCATCTTTTTGTTGTTACACATTTCCCATCATGGTATAGTGTGTAGTACATTTTTTTGATTAATTATACTTTTCCAAAGTCTTTTGGCCTATTTCTTTTTAGCCATGCATGTGTACTACATAATGCTAGAAAATAAAACACCACACATATATTTCCCATAGCATATCCAAAAAAATAAAAATACATGTGATATAAATAAATATATCCATGAATCTATAACCACAACCAAAATATAACCCATAAGATCAATATCCAACTATCAAAAACAATTATCTCTATATATATCATGTGTTTTAATACAAAAAAGTAAAAAAATACATCACTCCAGCTCTATGGCTGGGCCCCATCATGTCTATCTCATGGCCTAGCCACGCTACTCATAGATGCCTCAGACTATCCCCTCTGAATAGTGTATTGTAATGAGGACATTTGAGACATAAATCATGATACATATCCCTATAGGTTGGCCACTTGGGCCTATACCTACCTTAACTAGATAGTGGTAGCCAAATGTGTGGCTCTCTCTTGAACCAAAGCTTACCATAATTTTGCCTCTACTAATCCCACCCTTGTTGGTGGTTTTAGCCCATGTTTTCATGCCAATAAATGCCTCATAGACTCCCTAAATATTCTAAGTTAGCTTTCCTAATCTAGGGTAGATGGTACCATAAGATTATCCAACATGGTGGGGTAATATGGTGTCAACACCCCATCTAGAATATCATGGTTTGATCCCATCATTAGGGATCCCCATCTGACCTCTTCATCAACAAGATATACATAATTTAAACTAGATAGATATCAGATCACATATACATCTCAAAATATATCTATCTACAATAATATACAACTAATAGTTTATCTCAAAAAAATAAAATCATAAGCATTTATTACCTGTCTCAGTGTCACCAATCACCATCTCCCTATTTATTCCTACACCAAGCATGCTCTCTCCATTAGATCATCCCCTAAACACCTCATCCATGGGACACATTATAATCAAATCAAAACCTAGAGTCACCACCCATATGAACTCTACCTTAGTTTGACTGATAGGTCATCTAACATCACCACCCTTTGTGCTCTATCTCACCATTGGCATCTCTATAGTTAGTACAACCAAGGTGATCATTTATCCTTATAATGTGGTGTTAGATGTGGTACCTAAAATACACTTGCATCCACATCCATGCCCTTTCCAACTAATGGATATCATGTTTGACTAGTCCATGGTCTCACATGTTATAGTCTAATCTCTAATCTCTCAACTAGTGATCCCCCTCCTTGTCCCCTCAACTCTCTCACATGTCATGCCAAAAATTTATGCACCACTATAGGAGCCACCAAGTGCGAGAATCTAAACTACCCTAGTAATCATGCCACTAGATGTAGCTCTACCCACTAGGTGTAGTGGTCCATGATCTACACTTGTGTTAACCCTGGCACCACAGTAGCCAAATTCAACCAAATAGACACAATATGTGCATAAGGTTACCACATGATCTCTCCTTATATGACCTATATAGTTATGGCACATGGGTCATGACCCATGCCACCTTATTTTCTCTCCATCTTACTACCCAAGGTAATAAATCATTGATCGCATGGGTAAACCTAGCTGGATGATACATCAAGAACCTCTTGTATATCTAGGCACATAGTAGTACCACTAGTCCCATTATTTTTTACCCTCTTTATAACATACCATTAATATTATGTATCCATTTAACCCAAATGATAGACCCCAAGTCATAGAGTGCCTTTTGATCTAGTATAGACTAACGTAAGGCTATCACATATAGTGGTACTTTGTTGTCTGACTTGTGATACAACACTCATTCTATCATAAGTCTTATCATAACCTTATAAATATCTAGAATATATGAAATATAGACATAAAAAAAATCTCACTCTCAGTCTTGGGTAAATCCTATTTACATACATCACCAATTAGGCTAGTGGTCATCTTTCCTCTTGGTCTTCTCGTGTCCCTGTGATCACTGGTGTCCCCCTATCAGAAGTCCAAGCAACACATGGACATCCTCTAATGTGATAACACTTATATGGTATCCCCATCCACAATGCATATAAATGTGTTGGTTAAACACTCAAAATATCTTAGGAACATGACCCTGAGATCAACACTTAGTGGGATTTGTCATATCTCCATGATGCCACCCAAGCCCAATGTGACCGATCTAGCTCTATCTACATTTGACAAGCACTTTAGTAAATCAAGTAGCCACAAATCATCAAACCATCACCAAAATATCTGACATATGTAAAAAAATCAAACAACAAAGGATGCATTATATCTCCATATCACTCATAATACGTATGCATTCTTTTAAATTTCACAAAACTAGACTAATTTGTTTTAATTTCTTCTTTTTTACCAAATTAACCTATTTTAAAACTAAATCAGCCCTTTTAGTATTAAGTTAGTCACTTTGTGGCTTAATAGTATTATATTATCCTCCATCTCTTTTTTTAGTACTATATTAGCCACTTAGGAAACAACTAAGTTGGCCATATAGTATTAAGTTGGCCATATAGTACTAAGCCAGCTAACTCTGACTTAAGAAACTAAGTTGGCCTTTTTTTCCCTCAGTAGTGATATATCGGCTATTTAGAAATCAAACTAAGTTGGATATATATTACTATGTCAACCCTCTTCCAAAATAAACTAAGTTAGTCATGCACTACTAAGTTGGCCCACTAAAATTATTATCTTCTACCAACTAAGTCAACCTATTTGACCTTGTTCTTTCATTGTGATGACTTTTTGACCAATTGTCATAAATTCCTTGGCCATTTATTGCTCCACCCCCTTTCTACCCAATGCCCTATTTGACCCTTAGTGTCCCCAAAAATTTCCTAAGGTTCATTCTAGTATATAGATTTTTCCTAATTGTCAAATTTCTATCAAACACTCAGTTTCAAATAAAAAATTTCAAAATATTGAAATTTTTAGTTACTTACCTATGTTGCACTTGTTATGATTGTTATGCATTATCCCTATCTCAACTATCATCTCCTCACCATCCTAGATCTCTAGGTTCCCACCGAGTCTCTCAGATCTCTAATTTTTTTCAAAATAGCAAATGAATTCTTTTTTCACCCTATTTATATTTCCTATTCAAAATTAAATACCCTTCAAATATTTACTGTCAGATTTTTTATTTTGATCATATCTTTGTTTCTACTTATTCTTTTTCCAAACTGTAAAAAGTTATGGAATCCTAATGTCATAGAGAATCTTTATAACTATTTTATGCCTATGTTGTATTTTTTTTTTTTTTACTATTTTTTGCTAATCTTGACAAGTTTGCCTACTGTTCCTCACATTGAATGCCTTCATATATGTTGCATCTCCTTTATCTACAACACTAAAGTGAGTAAAGGTATATGTTTTTCAATTTTGTCCTTTAATTTATCTTATTTACTCCTCAATGCATATTTATTAGCATCAACATTATGTGTCATCATGTTCTTTTCCTAGAGCACCATCCCTTGTTTCACCTACATGACACATGATGAGCTTCGAGTGGGGCATATGCATATACATAATATTTTCAAACTGTTATCAATTTTTGATGTTATTTATCTTGCAAGAACCCATTGAGTCTCAATCTCTTTGAGTGCACATCCTAAGGGGTGTACTGATAAAGGGGTGGGTAGACCATTGGTACTTCACAAGATTGTTGACCCTTTTCACCACTTACCATATACAAACTTGTCTACTAAAGACATTCTCTTAAGCTTTGCCTCCTATTTTACACACTCCTCTAGTCTTTTACCACCTTCATTATCCCTTTCCCTAACCTAAACCCCTTTTTAATATTTTTCATGACTATGTCAATTACATTAACATTGTATTCTTATTGATAAAATTTATTGAGGGTCTAGGTCAGCCCCTGGCTGACCTAGTCCATGACCTAGTGAGTTTTTATCATTTACAATACTAGGTTGACTAGGTTGACCTTGTCGGCTATAAATTTTGGAAGGGTTTAGGGTTAGATTAGCCTATATAAAGACATTCATTTCCATTATTTATCATGAGTAAAATAATAAGTAAGATATATTGTACATTTGCTTATCCACCATTTTACTTGAGGAACAAGCTTAGGGTTTCATACTTTCTTTAGAGATACAGATCTTGTCTTGTAGAGAAATATTTTATATGTATTGATAGGTTGTGTATCCTAGAGATGATATATCCTTATCATACTTAAATACCATAACAACCTCTTGCAAAGCACCTTGACCAAGGGAGAGATTGAGTATCAGTGGATTCTTCTTTAAATGTAAGTACTCCTAACTTTGTTCCTTCTTTGTAGGAGTGGATAGATATGCATTTATAGTTATCTTCCATGCATTAGGATTCCATATACATTTATGTGGGTATATTTATTCTATGCATGTTTAATTTTAGTTTTCATTAACCCCCACTTTGTACCACAAGATTTGGTGAGCACTAGATTAGATTTTTGCCTTGTTATTAGTATAGTGAATATGAAAACATAGGACCTTGTTAGGGTTATTGCATAGTTTTTCTTGACTAGAGTCTTTGGAAACCTCCATAGTGATATTATTATGGTAAGATATTCCTTAATTAGATTTAATAGATCCATATTAATTATGAACTAGATTATCTAATGTATCCCTAATCGAAAGTGTAAGTAGGATCTATCTTCTCTAATAAAGGATTGATTTGTAGTTATGCTACATTTCTCAGTGCATACAAGTCATGGGTTTTGATATGCCTTGTTACACATGTAGTGGGAAATTGTAAAATATAGATTGTGAAAGAATATTCATGAATGATCCTTTTGTTTAAGGACCATATGGGGATGACATAGATTGTGAGACATATTAATATCCCCCTTACACAACTCAATATGTAGAATAAAGGAAAGATCCCTTAACATAATACCTAGTTAGTATACCTCTCTATCTAAGCTAGGAACAAGAACAAACAACTCAATACCTTAATAATTTGCCATATATTATTGAACAAGTCCAATAGTTGTCATACTACGTTACCATGCCAAGAAGCTATGACCCATACTTGTTTGATCATCACTTGATTGAAATAAGGAAGATGTTTTTATTAGGACCATAGAGGTAAGATACAAGTTTTTAAAATACTTTTCCCATGAAAATATACCTAGTATAGTTAGAGTGACTAGTAATGTACCTCATATCAGATCCATTGAACATTCTTTTACTAATTACCATCAAGAACTTGTGTCAATGCTAAACCAAGATTAGAATGTGCTTGCAAAGGGAAAAGGCCCCATAGTTGACCAATTAATGAAAATGCATCAAGCATATAAGCGTTATATTAATCTAGTGTACAATTTTAATGTTATTAACATATCAAATACCCTGCTTATAGAGTTATTTCCTTCAACAAAAATTCTAATTGATTTGTTGGGTCATACTAATCCAAGTGTGGACCCATTTTCCCAAATTACTTTGGTAGGTGACATATTTAATTTCCCATTCATTTAGGAAGTGATAGTGGTTTCTAATCAAAACCATGTGCCAAACGTATTGGATAACATGCAAGTGTCTCCTAATTCAGACCAAGGTGGGTTAAATACACCATAAAATAATATACAACAAGAAGTGACTCTTGCCAATACTATGAGTGGTTCACAAAAATAGGGGGTAAAAATGTCTAGTTCCAAACCATAGTAGGTTACTCCCACTCCTCAACCAATTTCATCTCCAGTCACATGATAGTAAGAGATAAGTAACCAAACACTACCTAATGTTTTACCACAACAAGTGGTCAATTTTATTATGGCCACATACACAGACTAATTTACCACATTAGCAAAGGAAGAACACTATGCCACCTCAATAAGTAGTAACAAATGTTCCACCACAAAAAAACATAGACCAATATAACTCAACTATCATAGATATTTTTAAGTTAATAATGTGTCTTTATTGGTTAATGATAAATATGAAACACCTAGTAAGTGTCCAATTCACAACAACTATTTATTCAACACATAAGTGCCAACATATAAAAAGTACTTATTAGGCAACATTTACCATTTACCCAACATGTGCCACATATTCAAAGATAGGGATTTAGTCAACCATAAGTATGGTTTATAGAACTAGGTTTGACTATTCAATAATGAGCTCAAACTCAGTAGGCACAATACCTTCCACAAGGCCACATACTTGCACCAAAATCCAAATTCCCTTTGACTCAAATCCATATTCTAAATCCAAACAATTCTTTTACCAATAATGCATGTAGTATCAATAGCCTAATACCAATATGGGGATGCATATTCTTGGTCAATTAGTCCATCAACCAACCATTCCACAATAATTTATTCACCCACTATAACATGGTCAGGGTAATCCACCTCTAATTTCCCAACCACAATGACAACCACAACCAACATTGAACACTAGCCAAGATCGGGACGCACTTACCAATGATGATTCTTAGTTGTACAATGACAATTTGGCTAATTTCCAGTGAAGTGCAAAGTATCCCATCCCTAATTGGATTATGGATAGTCGAGCTTATGAAGGTTGAATCCTAAGGTTAAATAAACATGGCACTATTGAGTTTTTTCTATGACCAAATACAAAGTAACTCATGGTCTTGTATTTAAATCACTTGGGGATGACCCCACATATTTTATTCATGTCCCTACACTAATGACTAATGACAGTAATGCCAAGAGTGAAGCATATTTTGATCATAACATATACTAATACTAGCTAGTACTAACTTATTCAACCCATATGCCATTTATACCACCATGCCAAAAATTTGAAATTACCCACTTACCCTTTATAATCCTAAACTAATAAAATGGGACTAATAATAATCCATGGTACCTTTAGATGAGTTTGAAAATGATGAGGTCTTTTATGATTTTCTGCGCCTAAGAGATAATGATTTTTTTGGATACCATAAATAAAGGTTATCTATCAAATTGGATCACACTACCTATTTTGGAGAGTGGGTGAACACCCTTAGCCAAAAAAAAAAACATTTAAACCATTAAGGTCCCAAAGTGAAAACCTCTTTGAGGCACTTATGGACTAGGGCAAAAGTAAATAAAAAGGCTAGTCTCTTGGTGAAAAACTATTTTAGGTTTTAATAGAATAGGATGTTCACCCTTATTTTATTGAAGCTTGGGGGACCACTAAAAAGTTACTTACTTTTGGGTCTAAGCTCAATACAAAATAATATCATGCCTTTGATCAAATTGGTTGATAATGTCCTGCAGTGTTTGTTACATGGCCCTTGCCATTATTAAGGGATTTAGATTCATCTTGTTTAGGAGTACTTGAAGAACTAGTTTGACTAGAGGACCTTACCATTGCCAAATAATTAACATCGTTACTAGCTATTATAGAACATGGTTTGACTCTCCTAGTAGATGATAATATGAAATTCGATATTAGGAACCTAGAAGACCCAAAGTGGATTAAATTAAGCATGTCCCTCACTAAGGAGGAATGTGACATCTTTACAACCTTTCTAAGGGAGTTTGTTGACATATTTACATGGGCTTATGTTGACATACCAGGTTTGGAACCTACCTTCATAGTATACCATCTCATTGTACATCCTAATGCCAAACCTATTAAGTAAAGAATATATAAAATGCATTCACATATTCATATGCTAGTTAATAAAGATTTGGATAAACTCTTAGAATCTAGATGCATTAGGCTTATCAACTATTCAGATTAGATCTCTAACATTGTGCCTATCAATAGAAATCTAGAAGCTATCATAATCTTCACTAATTTTAGGGATATCAACAAGGCCTGCCAGAAGGATGAATTTTATATACTGAATATAGACATGATTGTTGACTCTATAGCTAGGTACAAAATTATTTCCTTCATGGATGGATTTTTTAAGATAAAACCAGATCCAGATTGCAATAGAGGACCGATATAACAATAGTGTTCACCACTCTTTAGGGAATGTTTTCCTATCAGGTCATGTTTTTCTACCTTAGGAATGTAGGGGAAACGTACCAAAGGGATATGACTATTATATTATATGATATGATGCATGATATTGTCAAATACTATGTTGATAACATAACAGGTAAATCTAAGACCCATGTAGATTATTCCATTGTACTATAAAGATATTTGAAAGGCTTTATGAGTATAAGTTTCAACTTAATCCCAATAAGTGCTTATTTGGTGTTAATTTAGGTAAAATGTCAAGTTTTATTATCTCTCTTCAAGGCATTGAATTTGATCCTACTAATGTTCAAGCCATTATTGAGATATCACCACCTTCCAATTTGAATCATCTTTATAGTTTGTAGGGTAAAATAAAGTCTATTATATGATTCATTTCATAGTTGACTAATAAATGACATCCCTTCACTCATTTATTGAAGAAAGGTATTAATTTTATCTAGGATACAGAATGTTAGGAAACCTTTGAGTTCTTGAAGGAATACTTACCCAATCCACCTATTCTATTATGCCCAATGCCAAATAGACCATTCCTACTTTATCTATTTGTCATTAAAAATTCCATGGGGAAATTTTATCCCAACATGATGAATAGGGGAAAGAACATGTAGTGTACTATCTAAGTCATACATTGGTAGTGTATAAACTTAAAACTATGCTAATTGAAAAATATTGTTTAGCTATGGTATTTATAGCCCAAATGCTACATCATTACATGCTAAAAAATAAGACCATAGTCATTGCCAAAGTATATCTACTCAAGTATATAATATCAAACATAGATTTATAGGGCTACATGGTTAAGTGGATCATACTTACGAGTGAGTTTGAGATTTAATATGTCAATCAAAAGGCCATTAAGGGATAAATACTTGTAGATCAACTTGTTGAATCTCCCATTATTATACTCAACCACTTACTTTTGCATTCCCAGATGAGTACATGATGACTATCATATAGACACATCCTGAGGAACAACAATGGAAGGTGTATTTTGATGGGTCATTCACATCTCATGGATCAGGAATAAGATTGTTATTTATTTAACTATAAGGGGATCTCATTCCCAAATCATTTCATATCAACTTTACTTGTACCAAAAACATGGTTGAATATGAAACATTCATTACAAGTCTTAATCAAGTGGTACAATGGAAAATTCAACATTTAATGGTTTATGGATATTTCCAACTTATTATTAATCAAGTTACAAACTAGCTCTATACCAAAGATGATAAGTTGGTACTGTATAAATACATGGTGTACATTCTTAAGTATAATATATCTCACATTTAGTTTAAATACATACCTTAATCTACTAACAAGACAACAGATGCCATGGCTACCATTGGTTGTTTAATCTACAACACAAACAAGGCAAGAGAATATTAGTTACTCATTGAACATCTTCTATTTCCTACTCATGAACCATAGACCATTGAAATGATTTTTTGAATTATTTTTCCCAATTCTATTTGGTATTCTAAATTATATAATTACTCTACAACCAAGTCCTTCCACTAGACCTTTCACATAAGTAAATAAGCCTTGACATATCAAGCCTCTTGATACACCTTAATTGGACCAACCCTTTATCAAAGAAGCTTTGATGGAACTCTGCTTGGTTATTTGAATTCAACCAAAGCCTCATTAGCATTGAGGGAAGTTCATGAAGGAGTATGTGTGGTTCACACTAGCAGGGCTATCCTTTCCAAAAAACTCCTACATAGTGGTTATTATTGGCCAACCATGGAAGCATATGTAATTGTGTATGTGAAAAGATGTAAACAATGTTATAGGCATGAAAATTTGATCCATGCTCCAGAAAGAACACTTAAACCAATGTCTACACCATGGCCATTTTTAACATGGGGAATCGATCTTGCAAGAAAGATTAAACCTACCTCCTCATATGGTCATAAGTATATCCCTACCTCCACTAAGTACTTCACTAAGTAGGTTGAAGCTATACCCCTCATGTGATATGAAAATAAATCTACAAATTCATCTTCATCCATCTCATTTTCCACAATGGTATCCCATCTGATGTTATATCTAGTAATGGAAGATCATTTAAGAACAAGGATGTCAAGGTGTTCTATGTTGAGTTTAACCTTACCCAACATTTTTCCATTGCATATTACCCACAATGTAATGGACAAGTAGAGGCATCTAAAAAAACCATTGTTAATATTCTTAAAAGGATTGTCAATGATGTTGGCCATGATTGGCACTTGTAGATCTTTTGTGCCTTGTGGTCTTACTATACTAATTACTATACACCAAAAATTGCCACACCATATTCCCTTATCTATATAACTCAAGGCATTATTGCCATCGAGTTATATTTCTCTTTTATACATATTTTATTGAAGCACATCTTTGATGATGAGTAATATAGAGTAGTTCTCCTATAATAGCTAGATCTACTGGATGGAATATGCATGGCCACTGTAAATAGCCTTCAAGCATATCATAATTGGCTATGTGGTTAAAATAATAGGCATATCAAGCACAAAGAGTTAAATTTTTGTGATATTTTCCTCAAATAAAAATAGAATAACACCATGGCTAAGAAAAAGAAGAAAGGCAAGTTTAACCCTACTTGGATAGGACCCTATGTCATTGTTGCTAACTAAGGGTTGGGGGCTTACATGTTATCTATAATGAAAGGAGATGAAGTTGATGAACCCATGAATATAATACATCTCAAGAATTATTTCACTTGACAGACCTAAGGAATTGTCTATGAGGATCACTTGTATCACATTGTAATATCACCTTCCATATACCATACCTTATACTATTACTTTAATAAATTCCCTATTTGGCCAAAGTTTTTTACCTCTCACTTCCCCCTTTTTTTGACCTTCATTATAATCTATTGGTACCTATGGTACCTTCAATATTAGATTTAGATGAAGTTTTAGTGGTTGATTTAATATTGTGATTCATTGAGTATATATATTTAAAAATGAGATAGTATCTTGGGGTAGAAAATAATGGATTGGTAATCACATTCTTCATTATTGTCACATTCTATCTCATTATTGGTACTATTGATTATAAACACCTTTGGGAAAATTTATATTACTGATATGTGCCATTGTTTCATCATTATAAATACCTTTGGGTAAATTAGGAACAACTATATGTTTATCCATATTACTACATCAATATTCTATTCTTTTCCATTTGCCTATTCATGAGCTTGTTGTTACCTAGTTAGATCTTTCACTATAGGTAGAATTATAGTGAATCAAGGTCTCATTCTAGACTATGTAGATAGTGCTAATTTTAAGTTAAGGTCAGATCAGTAACCCCTTTGTCACACTCTCACCATTTTATGAGCATATTTAATCCATGCCATCACCATTTTTTAATTTGGACCATTTTGTATCTCAAAATTATCAATTGAGTGGAGATGCCTAGAAAATTCCAAAAAATATTTGAAAATTTTCTAAAAATCCTAAAAACCACAAAATCATGAAAATTGGCCTAGAATGTCCATGAGTAATATAAAGTCAAAATTTTTTTTGGGGATGGGCTATCTTATATATTCATATTCATTTTTAGGCCACCTTGGTATTTTTCCTCCCATTTATAAGAGAGCTACATCAGTCTAAGGTCCACATGGACTATGTAGGCAAAACTTAGATACATGAGGTATCTCAGGTTGGAATAGACACTAGTTGGCTTTCATTTTGTTTTTGATAACTTCTTTGCCTTAAGGATTCTAGGACCCATAATTATTTCATAAGTAACCACTTGTCCTTTAGTTTTCCCATCCTTAGTAGCCTTAGTTGTACACTCTCACCATTTTATGATTTGATCTTGTGATCACTATGAATTTGAACTCGATGCATTGTTGACCACTTGGATTTTATTATGCTCTCACTATTATGCAAGCAACAATTACCAACACTCTCACTATTTTTTGAGTTCATTCTCATTTCAAGCCTTAGATATAGTATACACTTTGTTTTTCTTATTTTTAGTGTGTTTTTAGCCTAAACCATGCTCTTATGCTTATGTGATTTATTTTTATTAATTATTTCATTACTATGAGCATCATCCCCCTCTTTTCTTACGCACTTGCTAGTTTGTGAGACCATTCTTATTTTTCCTCTACAATATAATCATGTTTTCTTATCTCCATTTTCTTATATCCCATATCTAAGGAAAACTACATTTATCTTTAATTTCATGTTGGATCTTGTGTCCATGGAACTATGTAGGTAGTGTCCATTTATCCAGTGCATCTAGAGTTATCTTGACTACCTCTTCCTTTTATTATATTCTCCTTATTTTTTTTTGTTTTGTTTCATTTTTTCCTATCTCCTAGGGGTAGTGTTTGCCATCTTATTTGTGTTATTTTCCCACATATCCTAGGGGTAACATTGTACCATTTGTTCTTGTGTTGTTTTACTTGTGTTCTTGCTATCTAGCGTAGGGGTCACCCTGTCGCCAAAAGTCACCTTGTCTCCAAGAGTAAGACCTTTATTACACATGCATAAACAATTTATATTCTATTTGTTATTAACATTATAATTGATCATTATTTGTTTATTACATTTGTGTGTTTAGATTAGTTTATTTATTTTCACTTTTCTTTACATTTGATTGTTTATTTATTTTGTTTGATTTGTTTATGGACTTATTTGTTTGTTTATTTACTTATCTATTTTATCTATTTTTAATTCATTCTATTTATTTTATATGTTTTACTTGTTTCTATAATATTATGTTGTTTATTTAAGTCTTGTTTCTATTACCTTATTTGTTTATTTTTATTTACTGGTGTTTTCTTATTTTTTAATTTGTTTATTAGTGTTTTACTGATGTTTGTTCATTTGTTTTTATTTGCCTTTGTGCCTTTTTTATTTCTCAATTGACATAAGATTATTACACTTTATTTACACTTGAGTCTTGATTACCCATAGTGTGTACTTGAGTTATGGATTTATGTACGTTCCTACACTTAGTTTACTATAGTATATTCACTTGGTATTTGACTGTTCATACTTTATGCCTAAGTGATATGTACTTTCATTTAAACTAAGTTTTACATGCTTTGGAAACACATTGTTAATAGAGTTATCTATAAATATGATATATAATATCATAAGCTACAACAAAAATCAGCCCAAAGGATCTATCAGATAATGTACTAGGAAGTTCTCCTTTTTTCACACCTGGCAAATCCTAGACCTACCCAGAAACTACCCAAATGTAGAGTAATTAAATCATAAATTAATAGTCATACCTACTAGTTGGGACGTGCATCTACATACTAGTAGGTATCCCAAATTAATGCCTATCCTTTGTGTTAAGTTATTGTTACTCCATAAGTGTGGATTCAATATGTAAGTCCCATTTTCTTAATTTTCCATACTAAGGCAAATTATGTAGACTTTTCTTAATCATATCCATGCTACTAAGGAAAATATGAATTATATCATGCATCCATCTTCCCTATTGGGGCACCTCACTTGGTCAATTATTATAACCACCTTTGGTAAAATCATTATCTTAACTTATCTATCCTACTAAGGCACCTCACTATGCTAATGATTATAACTACCTTTGGGCAAATCATTGATTCCCCTCATATCCCTACGAGGACACATTTCTATGCCAGTGATTCTCACCACCTTTTGTAAAATTAATTATTTTCACCCCTATTACCTATAGGTCATATTATTTCCTCCTTTTTGAGGGAATGTTCACTGACTTTAATTGCTTCTTGATCCCTCAAGGGAGCATCTAGGGCATTATCTAAGGTGTTAACGAATTTTTAATTATTTGAGAAGATGTTACTCTAACTGTGTCTTGAAATGCCTTCCAAAATAAGGGAAAACTATAGACACCCCATTTTAGTTACAACTGTATTCCAACTAGACTTAAAATTAATTTCTACCAAATAGTACAAATTAAGCCTAGAAATCACTGAATATCGCAATTTCATCTGCAAATTGGATATTAGTACCTAAAATCAGGTTGATGCATCTCTATTTTGGGTATTATCTTGTATGCAATAGTAACCTTTCATGGATTTATCTATAGTCAAATTGTGACCTAGCAAATTGATAGATTGGCCTTTGGACCCATTAAGCAATGCACTTAAACAATTCTTAAAATGTAAAAATGCTATAAATAATGAATTAACTAAGTAAACCAAATTAAATTCTTAAGAAAAATTTAAATGTGAAATTAGTGAATATTAATGTTTTAAAAAAGAAAATCCAATAACATTGAGTTCATGATGATGTCATCATCCTCAAAGTCAAGGAATTAAAAATATATCCATTAAACTCTTAAATTCATAAAGGAGAGCCGTGCTTAATAAATGGGATATTTATACCAAATATTAATTTCTTGTCACCTCCTTAACTTAACTAGAGTTAAACTAAACCTAACCAAAGTTAAATCTAACCATACTTTGCTTGGGTTAGAGTTAGTTAGAAAACCTATTAATAGAAGTGCTGAGACCATTCTAAAACAAGCTCTCAAGCCAAAGTTATAATGTTGAATTATTGAGAGACAAAACTTTATTTTAATTTTATAATACATAATTATTGATACATTGATACGTATTTCCAAATCCAAGCCAAACATTCTCAAAATGATAAGGATAATTGATGCAAAGATCACCATTGTCAAATAATCTTTGAGCACATGACCAAGCATATTACTCCAAGGCCAACATGCAATTGTTGCTATCAAGTAAGGTGAATAATACTTGTTTTATCTTCTTTTGTTTGTTACTTGCATTATTGTCTTGGTCCTTGAGTGTGTAGGCTTGAGCTGTTAGATTTATTTATGTGTTTTATTGAATTTTATCATACCAACACTTGAATAACTTCCCTCTAAGACTCTTATCTGATAGTAACTACTTAAAATATGATAATACATAATCATATATAACCTATGTATCCTAAATTTCATGCAATCAAATATATACCATGAGAATCACATGTGTATAACATGGATGTGAAAGAAATCTGGCATAGGTAAATAACCATAATATGTATCCATCGATAAATAAAATTTTGAATTTTATATTTTATAATGTTTTTCAATTTTATGAGTTTATAGAAGAAGTAATAATGGGTAAAAAATTGTGTAATGAACAAAAACACAATTAGGATGGGAGAATCCAAACATCTTACTACTTCCCTCCAAACCTAATGTATTCTAGGGTGGAAGCTATAAACATATATTTTGTCATCATTAGGAAATATATGAATGTTTTTATAATGGGATAAATAATCAAAGGGAAAGGGCTAATGAAACATAACAATCAACAAAAAACCAAGAAGATAGATAATGCCAAGGTAAAATAAGGGAAACAAAAGTATCAAAACTAGATTAATATAAGGCATGCAATCAAACTCAAAGGGGGAAATCACATAAAATATTCAAAAAACATATGAAAATAAGATATGTATAGTAAGAAGGATATATTATGATAAAAATGTATTAATGAAGTACAAAATGCACACTATCATGGATAATCAATTATATGGTCTATATTTTTAATATCTATATATCAGAGTCAAATGTCTCATTGAAAATATCATAAAAGTAATCATGAGTTTCATAATAAGTGAAATCATCATTTGAAGGAGATATGTGAGAATAATAATCTATGAAATATATAACAACATGCATAGAAATTTGTCATAATAAATCAAATGCATAGGTATCATCCATATTAAGAGGTTAAAAATCAATCTCGAGATGTGTATATTTATAACATGTAGGAGTCAATGGTGTAAGTGTAGGGATCCAAGCTCAAATAACTAACATTAGATATGGTAGCAGTATCATAGATGCAAGAGAGACCTTAATTATTGGCTTTGTTGTTTTACACTTAAATGTAGTAGTAATCATAACTGAATGTGGTTTAATAGTATCAAGTATCACACAAGGTTTAATTATTCACTCCTTATTAAGTACACTAGATGATTGCATGTGTGATATCATATATATAGTAGGTAGCTCACAAGGTGTGCCATGAACACTATACGTTTTCTTATAAAGAAATAAATTGAGACACCAGTGTAATGTATACGGTATCAATCCTATTTGGTTAATTCATGGGAATCCAAGTAATAGATATTATGTTCTTTAATATGGAATGAAATAAAACCTACCTATGAAAGTCTGAGGATTGAATGTAACTACTAGTGTAATATCACCATGTGGTATTTAGGTAATTCAATCATAACTACATGATATAATAGTCATGTTAAGTAAATATGTCTTAGTGTAGCCTTAAATAAATAAGAATGACATAGTAATAAAATTTTATATATAACCATTGTCAATTAAAATTCCATGTGTAGCTTTAGATAACTTTTTCTACTAGGGTTTCATATTGGTCGTGTCTTGCCTCATTTCATCATCTCCCAATACAATCATACCACTTTTATGGTATTTTTTGGGTTAAGGGCAAATTTAATGTTTATTAATATCCACCCTTTGTGTGGATAGATTTATTTTTAATGGACCCCAAAAATGGTTTAAATATTATTTATGATAGCATGAAGGATGGTCTTGAAGAGACTCATAGAGTTCATAATTATAAGACAAGGTATATCTTATGATACTCCTTCCAAACTTGACGTATGTTCACAATTTTATTCTATTGAAAATGTATGCAAATGGTATGAGAATGATTGTTTAATATCTTATCATTTCAGTCATATCCCCTCTAAAAAATACCTAAATGCCTAGATTCATCTTTATTTGGAACCCTTAGGATCCCAAGTTATTGGTGTTCAAAATTTGAGAAAGGGATTTTTAATTTTCTCTTTAAATACCCCTTTAAAGTCTAATCCCTAATTTGTAGGTCAATTTTTTGGTTCCTAAGGAATATACTTATGAGTGTGTCCCCTTGGACTTGTACCTTAAAATTCTCCATCCAAGCTTCCCATAAGATGCCAATCTAGATTGAACTTCCTAGAATTTCTTTTCCTCTACAGTAATTTATTGAAGATATTAGTAAGATCATAAGACACTTCTATATGAGCAAATCAAGTTTTAATTTACACAATGCAATAAAAGTGTTTACATGGAGGTTTACTTGACCAAGGAATTAAAAGAGTCCATTGACATTCATGTAGGGATAGAGTGTTAGATGTATAAGATCATCTATTTTAATATGACAAATAAATACTTTCAGTTTTAATTAATCGACCATAAGATCCTTGATTATCATTGTATGGGTTATTCAAAACCCTTTGTTAAACAAGAACCACTTGGAAAGAAAAAGGTGTCCTAAAATAGTGATTGTTGGATAATGTTGGCTCACAAAAAAGCCATTTCCAAAAATAAAGGTGTTATGCCAAATCATGTCCCCCTATTTTAAATTCTCCCTTAAGGAGTGAAAGGATAAATTTACCTATGTGTTAACCCTAATCTATATTTTACATCTTCTCATATCTAAGTTTCATAAGCTTCTTGATCACATATTACTTTCCCCCATACTAGGACATCCTCTATAAGTGAGCCTGCCCCTTAACGATCAAGTAGTTCAACCCATGATAGTTTAGATTATCCTTGAGATAATATTGGGGATAAGATATATTCAATATTGATTGGGTATTTTATTTCAAAAATCACTCTTTATTGGGTAACTAGTTTGCAACCCTTGAATCTAGAGAAGACATAGAGGATGGTCAAAGAGATCTATTTATGAAAGACTCCCCCCAATGAATTTAATATCATGTAATGTTCAAGGTCTTATAAAATCTTCTCATAAATTATTTGTGCATGATACCTATCATTAGTTATAAAATTATTATTTTATTTATCTATGATAAGTTAATATTTTATGTTTTCTTTTTCAAACAACTCTAAAATGTATTTCATGTGATGCATATTACGTTTACACTTCACATGAATATGGATGTGGTAGCACCAAAATATTAATGTCTAATAAATTTACCCCTTTAGGTTTTTTCCTTTGGTGAATATTTGTCACATTGATTTATTTGGGTTTTTCTTGACATCAATGGTCAATCATTGGGCTTTCTCAACATTTACACCCAAAATGATGGCCATGACAAATTAACATTATTTTAATGGATTGCTGAATTTTTTTCTTTTCATATGGATGATTTGTGTTTACTTTAATATGATTGATAGGATTGATGTAAAATTTGGTGTCCTTGCTAAGCAATGGTGTATGGGATAATGTGAATCTTGGTTTTATTTCAAAAACTTCTAGGTTTTGTAGACCCACTTCTCTAGTAACACTCATTAAATATCTCCCCTCAGTTTACTTATTCCAACTACCACACTAGTGAAAATAGGGTCATAAAATGGTTAAATCATTTCATTATTTATGAGAAACATGTGCTCTATTTTACTCTTTTGTATGAATAAGATATTACTATCCATCAATAATTTTTCATTTCAAACCATAGTTCCATCACCTATAAATTGGAGTGTAATGATGGTAGTTTCAAGGTGCCACATAAAAAATATTTTATAGACACATCCCTCTTCTAACTTGAGGGAACAATCCATCTCATCAATAGATTTTAGAACCTTATTCCACATCCTTCATATGCTACTAGTTAAATTGAATGGTAGAATGATGTGATCAATCACATCGCTAATTTCTTCCACCAATATAGAAAATAGGTTGTCTAGGTCAAGAATTATGATGATGACAATAGGATAAAAGAATAAAAAATGATATCATCTCTTATTGAACATAGTCCCTTTTATATACAACTGAAATCCATGGCTAATTCTCTAAAGCATAAGATAAATGTTTTTAGACAACCTTTCAACCAAAAGGGATCAAATTTGAGCTTGACTAAATTGGGTAAAATTTAAGGATTGGGCCTCAAAAGAATTTTTAAAATCCCTTTGGGCTAATTAGGATAGGGATAAAATCAAATCTACTAAGCTTCTTCAATGTTGTCTTACCTACTTGCCTGGGATCTCCTCAACTTTGGTGAACCACTACAAACTAGTGTTCCAAGCATAACGAGAGACTATGGAAAGGGAACATGTTTTTCAAGAATGTTTAGATGTGGTATCTAAAAAAATTATAAATTCTAATATAAATATTAGTGATTCTACTCTAACTTTGGATGATCTCTTTAATTTAGTCTAATGCATGAAAAATGACAAATCCATGGGTATCGATGGATTCCTTTGTGAGTTTTACAAGGCTAAATTACATTTTTAGGACCTAAAATATTAAAAGTTTATAAATAATTCCTATAAAATAAATCCTTAAGTTATCTCATTAACAAGTTAAATATAAAAAAATTCCCAAATTTAGACATCTTTAGTTCATCATTAGTTAGTGGCTCATCACTTTTATCAATGTGTCTTAAAAATTCCTTGTCAAACCCATAACAAATTATCTTTATTGCATTATTTCTAGCAAAATAAAATGAAAATAGATGGTGCATGCATATAGATGGTAACTAATTAAGTTTAGACTTCTATTTTATGTTTCTTGGGTTGGATACTCACCCATGGACACACATTAAACACATCACTCAAACTTGTCATATAACAAATATCTTCTTGTATTCAAAAATATTACATGAATTCAAGATCTATCTCAAACTTTGTATCTCACACACTTAATTTGATAGGATTATTACAGTAAATGAATAAGTATTGAATTCTCTCACCATCCCTCCTAAACTTGAAAAACACTATGCTTACTCTTAGTTATGTTCAAGGAGACCTTAGTTCTACTACTCCTTCATAGCTCGATTACTTATTTTAAACCAACTTATTTAATTAATTTGAAAATTCCTATGACAGTCCTAGGTTTTTGTGGTGTCCTTTTAGCTTCCATAACCTCAAAAAATGTACAAGAGTTTGGTAGCTTTCAATTTCTAAAAATTTTAGGATTAAATGCCAAACCATCAGTAATAAATCCTTAAACACATCACTAAAAAAAAGATATTTACACATAATTATCATAAAATAACATAGGACCTTATGACAAGTAAAATATCAACACCTAGGGTGAATAATTAAGCTCCAAGGACACACATAAATATCTAATACTCATGTGTTTTTTGGATGAAGAATCAATTTTATTGGTTCTTAGATCCTCAAGTGATGTTCCAGGTCAAATAAGATATATAATAACTCCCTAAAAATTAGTTTTATTTCTCAAAATCATCTAAGAGTTATCACATAACTCATGATATACATATTCTATGATCTCAAGAAGTCTCTCCTACTAGTTTGTCTCTATATTAAAGAATCATCTTGCCAAATGTCTTGAACCTAAGAGTCTGTGCACATAGACAAGATATTAGGAAATATATCCACGCTATTGTGTGTGAAATAAATAATTTTACAACATAATTCTTAAAGGTTCATAATCTCATTAAAATAATTTAATGGATACAACACAAGAAAAAACTTAAATTAACATATTTTTTGGGTGATGTAAGATTTGATGAACCCTTCGATGCTCCTACAATAGACACTTAAGGTTTTTTTAAATGTTATATCCTCCTCACATATATGGAATAAGTGGTAGAGCCAATATTTTTACCATAAATCATAATGGCCATTGTGTTCCCTTCCAACACACCAAGTAATTTAATTGACTATCTCTCTTTATCTTCCATTTACATCTCCCTATTGTTGGATTCGACTCAATATTATTATTTTTATATCTCCTTACTCCTTCTTTTGTGGGATTATACCCACCATAGTTTGTCCTCCTATGCTAAAGGCTTATACTCTTTTCTCTCCATCCTCTTATGGGTTAAAACCCACTTCATCTAACCACATCCACCAGGATGATCCTTGTTTAATCTTACTTTCTCTCTTGGGATTAAACTCAATGATGATCAACCACCTACATAAATCCATCTTGGAATTGTTTAATCACTTTTTAGCCTATTGTTGGATTATTCATTATATCACTCTTCATTTTTTTTAGCTCATATTATCTAATGGATTCCATCTCTTCTCTTTCCACCATAATATTATTTGTGTATTATTCATTTATAAGAGTCTTAAAAGACTCTTCTTCTTCCTTCACTTATTATTCACACACTTCAGTTGATATGAAAATCAACTACTCCTCTTCACTTTCTTTATTTAGTTCACAAATTTACACTTATGCATTCACCTCTTCACATTAGTAGGCCTATTTTAATGCCTCCTTTCTATCCATATCTTCACCTACACACTATTTACAGTCATATATTAGTTTATAAATATGATACTTAATAGTCCCCATAGGTGTTTCCTCCATCATTACAATTTCGTTACATGATATAATAATTAGCTCTTGCTTATCTTCCTCTTGGATTCTATTAAAAAATAAAAAACTAGTTTCTATTTTTACTCTTCTTCATTTCTTATCCTTTTTATATCATCTATAGGAAGATTTGTATCTCCTTACTTCACCACTTCCATGACATGTGAAAATAACCTTTCATTCTCCTTTTCTATATGACAAAAGATCATATCTTGAATTATAAGAGTCTCTTCTCCAACATCTAAGATTTTCTTCCAAATGTGCCACACAATTGGCATAAATATTCTTGGTAGGACCATGTCCACCATATCCATATCATTTTTTCTATAATTTCACATTGAATAAAAACATTAAGGTAATATAGATTTCCCACAAACACTTCTTCTAGCTCTTCATCAGACTTTAAGGACATGGTGTCCAAATATTATCTACTACTAACATTCTCCTCACATATTTATATCTCATGATGGACTCACAAAGTCTCATTTTAAATAACCCATGTGGATATTCTCTCCTTGAACTTCTTTCAATTTTCCTTTTATTATGGTTAGTATTAAACCATACTCTTATTATGTACATTATATTGCATATCAACCATATCTATTGTATCCTTCATGGAAATATGAAACTACTCATGGATTAATTATTCATTCACATTTATAGTTTCCTTTAAGCAAAACTGTATCTTCCCTTGGTTGTATTCAACCCTTAGTCCCTCCAAAATAGAAAATGAAAATATATTGCCTTCATTTACCAAAAAAATATATAAATATTCCCACTTATGGGATACTATAAAATCCTTACCATCATAAATCAATGGGTATCTTTATTTAATTTCAATAAATATCACCTTCATTTCCTTCAAATCTTTGGTTTACTCTTAAATGTCTTTCTACTTGTTATAAAAATATGATTCTGGATTATAGAAAAACTCCTCATTGGTATTTTTGAAATAATAATTGAGATTATCAAATGGAAAACCCACTCTCTTATTTTATATAAAGGCAACCTCATTCTCCTCATTCATATCCTTCTCCTTGTGCTTCTCAAATTAAACTTGAGATGCTCACATGGAAACTTCCCTCTCATATTTCCTTTCATGTAAATTTATTTATTTTCCTCTCTCTCAAGCCTCAAGACATGAATATTCTTCATCCACTATACTTATATTTTTGGGTTTATAACATTACCCATAATATTTGAAATAATATGTTACCAACTCTTTATCTTCTTATTTACTTTTCCTTGACTCCTCTCTTGGAGAAGTCTCAAATACTTATCTAAGAATACACATAATATCTTACTTGAAACATTTATCCTCATGGGGTATTCAATGTCATTCTCTTAAAAATACAAGTTTAAATATAATATTGATTTCATGAGCTCAATTGGGATTTATTTAACAATTTTTTTTTCTAGTGGGCTTACCTTTTTCATTCACAATGACCTCTGCTGGTATCTTTGCTTGGATAATTTTTTTTCCTTAAAATGATTGGTATTTTTCCAAAGAATCAAACCTTGCTTGTAGGGATAAAAAACCCATTATAATTTCTTATACATCTTTTATAATCACATCTACAACATTTCCTCTTTGTGAAGTATCCATCATTTCCAATATTTCTTGGAAATATTTCAACATTGTTGTCAAGTCTTATACTCCTTGTTCTCTTACTCATTTTTGTGACATATATCCCAAATAAGTAAGGTTCTCTTTCAAAACCTGAAATATACTAAAAAATAAGATCTTATCTCTCTTTATCAAAACTTTCAATACTTATCTCACTTTTGAAACAAACTTATTCTCTATCAAAGGCAAGCTTATTTTTCACAACTTGTGTCTAGCTCAAACAAACTTGTTTTTCATAGCTTTCAACTAAATAACACAAGATATTCACATACTCAAACCAACAAGGAAATACTTTATATGATATCATATGTTGAAATAACAATTAGGGTAACTAATTAAGGTCAACCTTTAATTTTGTGTTGCTTGGGATAAACACTCAACCATGGAAACTCATTAAGCACATCCCTCAGGCTTGACATAAATCACACATATTCATTGAATTCCTATTAAAAATATTACATGAATGCATAATCTCAATCAAAATCTCTCTTACATACACTTGATTTCATAATATTATTACAATACATGAAGTTTCAAACTTTTGCACAGTCCTTCCTAGATTTGAAAAATACTTTTATTATTCTCTATTCTATTAATAAAGAGCTCAGTTATACTTCCCCTTCATAGTTCACTTACCTATTTAAACTGAATTATTTTAAAAATATGAATATTCCTTAAACATGACTATATTTTTGTGGTTTCTCTTCAACTTCCATAACCTCATAAAAATTTACAAGAGTTTGGTAGCTTTCAGGTTCAATAAATTTTGGGATTAAATGCCAAACCATCAACAACATCTCCTTCCAAATGTCATAAAAAAAGGATGATCACATGTAATTGTCATACAATAAATTAAAACATTTATATAATAATAAAATTGACACATAGGTTAAAAAATTAATCTCTAAGTACCTATATAAATCTCTTATACTCATGTTATTCTACACTGACGAATCAATCCTTCTAGATCTTAGATGCTCAAGTGATGTGCCAGGTAAAATGATAGATGTAATAACTCCTTCCAAATTATCTTTTTTTATCCAAATGATTTGATAATTAATTTATATATTATACTATACATGTTAATGATACCAAAAATTCTCTTCTACTAGTTTTCCTCTGCATTGAAGAATTACCTTTCCAAATGTTTGTGACTTAAGAGTCAACACAAATTGATGGAAGCATAGAAAATACATTTGTACTGTTGTATTATAAATTAATAATATTAAAACATAATTATAGGAGGTTAAAAATATCGTTAAAACAAGGAAATGGATACAACACAAGATAAAACCTACACTATCATATTTTTTGGGTGATGTAAGATTGCACCAAACCATGAATCCTCCTACATCAATAGACATGCTATTAAGAATATATACACTTTAGATAATATAATAGAATTTTTTGAAGGAATGGAATAGGTGATGACCTCTTATTAGTTAACCATATTAATTAACCTATTATCTGAGAAGGCATATGATATAATTGAGTGGCAATTTATTCTAGCCATGCTTTAGGCCTTAGGATTTGCATGTATTGTATGCAGAGATAATTGATTATGTAATTGACCATAGGGATTAGAGAGAATCATCAAGGGTATTGATATTATTGTTCACTCTTCTTAGCTCATAAATGACCATTTCATAGATGATATATTTATCACTCTTGATGAAAAAGAAGATTCTATCAAAAAGGTACTGAACTACCTCAATATTTTTAGTAAAGCCTCAAGTTATAAGCTAAAATAGGTGAAAAATCAATGCTTCAAAATAATCATGATACATATGTTGGATTGGATTCAAAAATATAATTGTAAGTGGATTAAAAAAGGAGACAATTTTAATTTTGTGTTCATATTTTTTTTCCTTTAATAACTTTCCGTCTAAGCTCTAGCAACATGTCATTGATGAAGTTGATAAAGGTGAAGTATTGGATCTTGGGGAATCTCTCCTTGGATAAGAAAATTAAATTTTGTTCTAAAATTATGGAACCTCTCATGTTTACTATTATTATTATTATTATTATTATTATTATTATTATTATTATTATTATTATTATTATTATTATTATTATTATTATTATTATTATTATTATTATTATTATTATTCCCCTCTCTAAATACTTGTATGATAATTTTGCTTAACGTTCCCAGGGATTTATTATGGGCCAATGCTAAAAAAATTATGGATTTCAAATAGTCTCTTGCGATATTTATTTTATTCCTCATGAGAAAGGTGGAATGCTCATTATTTAAATTTATAATAAATAAATTTTTACATGTGCTAAATAGGTGGATTAATAAAATGAAATAAATGAGGTTTTTAAAATTATTCTACAACACTACATTGCCTCTAGGTCACCTTATGGTAAAGTCAGTTGGAAAAATTTTAGGTTTCATACATTAACCGTTACCACTACTTCCATAAATATTGAGGGATATTTTTTTTCTAAAAATATTTATAAAGATTTTAAAGCTGTCAAACCATATCTTAAATATGTGTTTGATGGTTTTTGGAGTGACTTATCCTTCAATGACAATAGTATGTGGTGGTCCCCTATTTGACCAATTCAAATCTTCTCTTAGTAGAATTTATAAGTATTAAAGATTTGTGTCTTTTTAAAAGGTATATTTTATCCCCTACTAAAGGAAAAAAAATTAATAAATTCTAAATATCCTTCCATTATGTGCATCCAAGAGATAATGCATTATGTCATTGTCTAATATGTGTTTACAATCTCCATGGGATTTGGTGGAAAGGATAGTGATGGAACTATGACATTCAGTTTAATAAATACTCTCCAAGACTCTTATATAAAATTATGAGTCCTTTCTCTATAGGTTTGGATAATTTAAATAGGGGCTACACTATAAATTCCTAACCCTATACTTTGATTTATAGTATTAACAAAATTTTGAATGACAAGCTTGAACCAAAGATATATCACTTTATTTGATGCTTGGTTTATTAAGGTATTCCTAGTTGGTAGCATATATTTCAAATTAGGATTTATAAACCTAAGTGTCCTACCTATTCAAGTCCTAAGTCCTTCAAAATTCTATTTTATACTTACCCCGCAACCTAATCTACTTGTGACCATATCCTTTGCCTATTTTATCCCTTTCAGCTAGAGCCATTTTCTTAGAAAATGGCCTTATTTGGGAATTATGCATAGTGGATGGCCTATATAGTTTTTTATGTAATTTTTTCAATGCTATCATCATATTTTAATTATGGAAAATTAAGATTTCAGCCTTTTTTAAGAATGAAGAACCATCTTTTCTCTTTTCTATTAATGACAAGGTGGTTGTTATCTCTTTAGATTTCAAGTAGATAAAAAATTAAAAAAAAAGATGGATTTGGATTTCCAACATATAAAACATTTGCTCAACCTCTAAGGGAACAATCTTTATACCATGACCCACATCCTCTTGGACCATCTAGGAGATAAATATCCTTACCTAGTGCCCCATCACCAAAAACTTCATTTGCACAATAATAACCATTTATCCACGTATCCTACTATTTGATGAGGGTGGGGTATGATTCTATCATGGTACTTTTACCAACCATAAATCTATATGGAGTTCATCAATGTATGGGAGTGGTCCAATTAGTAGTTTTCTTATAACTTTTCTAATTGGGGCATTATAGTTTCTTTGGATCTTGTAGATCCTATTTAGAATGGTTGGGTGGTAGTTGATTATCATCATATTGATCCATATAATTAAAGTGCATAGGCACCTAAGGATTATTTTCCATCTCCTCCTTCTAGGGCTACAAGTCATTCCTGGTTATTTTCACTTTATGTTATTATTTTAACTTGCTTAGGTCTCTTTCCTCCATGTATTATTTTATTCTTTTTATAATGTAAGAATTTTTTTTAATAGCATGGAGAGTGGTTCATGATATTATTTTGGTCACCTTATTATTGTAACTATATTGCATATTAGTTTTTTTAATTAATATTACTGATGTGTTTCAATCGTGAAACTTCATGCGTACTTGAATGGTCATGTGAAATAAATGTGTGAATATTTATATGAGATTTACTGTATCCATCATTAGGTATGTCATGGTCATCTAAATTAATATAATGTGTTGTACGTAGAGAAATTGAAACCATGCCAATGATGTTATAAATCCATGGTCATGTGAAATAGTATAATGTTCAACAGACCTTGCATATGAACATTTTCTTTCTTTATATAATTATTTTTCTTAGATAGGTTAATAATACAGATTGATGGGTCACATACCCTTACAAAATATAGTATAAGATAATCATGAAAAATAAGCATAAAAAAATAGAATAACACCTAGTACGTGATGGGATAAGCCACATTTAGCCTAAAAGTCATCAAGATTTAGCAAAAAACCATAGTAGACAAAAAATATAAACCAATGAGACCAAATATTCCAAACTAGAGTAATAGACTAGATTCTTGCTCTCAGTGCTATCCACTTTATTGCTCTTCCCTCTAGTCTGGTTCGCAACATCCTATTCAGTCTCCTCATCTAGCTTGTTGCACTTTGTACCAACAATCTTTACCTCCTCCCTCCCCTACTTGGTCTCCTTGTTGTTTTCCTCCACTCCACCTATGTGAGTAGTCCTATATCCCTAGGGATTAATCTCATCTGTGCTGACATTATCCTTGCCAAATCTTAGATTAGAGGTTCCATGAATGAGAAGGCCTTTTAGATTTTTAAATTCATCTATAATTTCTGAACATAACATTTTATGAATGGCCACCTTAGTGTGTAACTTTTCAAGGGATTGCTTAATGTCTTCCTTAATCTTGGGATTTAGGAAAACCTAACCCTTGATACTAATTGGGGTCACAAATTTGGGAGCCCCCATGTCATTACTTCCTAATTTTTTCTCCTCTTGCA
Organism: Torreya grandis; assembly: GCA_037957365.1. Taxonomy (NCBI): domain Eukaryota; kingdom Viridiplantae; phylum Streptophyta; class Pinopsida; order Cupressales; family Taxaceae; genus Torreya; species Torreya grandis. The sequence continues at coordinate 2,437,437 of JARHVA010002616.1, forward strand.
TATAATCTTCTCCAACATCTACATTCTAATTACCTACATTCCCTACTTTCTCAGACTTGATTTCATGAAATATTCCTCATATTTGCATAAATATTCTTTTTCACTAGTAATGTTAATTTATTCTATCACAAATTTTGACTACAAGGGTTCCCCTTTTTTAACTAGCAATAGAATCAATCTTTGATGTATAAGATCCATTAAGGGATTTTTCTTAAATTCAAAACTAAGGCTTCCAAGGATTTTGGAAGGAAGAAAGGGAGACTAATAGTGTGACCCCTAAAGTGGTTAAGTGAAATAAAGTGATATGAAAAGATTACCATATACTTCCCTTCTAATTTGATGTAGTGCATCATTTTCAAGCATAAACTTAGCCACTTTCTTGGTAGGTCCATCCTCATAAACCCTTTTAGTGATGAAACCCTTGGATTCTTCTTCTCCTTGCTATAGAAGATGTTGAAAAGCTATTATTTTATTTTTTTGTCATTGAAGGCTTTAATCCTCAAGCAATCCATCCCTATAATCTCCCCTATAATCTCTTCTATGATCAAAATCCTTACCCTCTGTATGAAAACTTCTCTATCCATCCACCCATAGGAAAAATATTTAGAGAGCCCTATATCATGCCTAACCAACATTTCCATGTAGGTTGCCAACCCCCCTTTTACCATATTATGCTAGACATACTCATACTACTTAATGCCCATGTAGGAGATGGGTTCAAAGTAGTCCTAGTCTCCCCCCATTTTTTGATGTGAGCTTTTATTACAATTTTCTCAGCTTAGGCCCTTGAAAATGAAAGGGATGTTGAGAATAGAGCTGAATAAATTAATGTTGTGAGGTAGTAAATTAATATATGCATGAAAAGCCTTGAGGAGTGATTGATTATAATTTCCTTACACATGCGAGTGTCACTTCTCTTATGTTGAGTTCCATGATTCATAGATATGCACATCATTTCATTATATTGGATGTCCTTATCAAGCTCAATAAAAGTAGTGGCATCACTAGGGAACTCTTCACCTTGCTAGCATGTAAGGGAGTTACTAAAAACCCTTATATTTGCCATTTTGTCAGCACTTATATTTCCCTCTCTATACACATGAGTGATAAACACCCATTTGAAGTATGACAATAGGTTTTTAGCATCACTAATAATCCTATATATGTTTTAGGAAGATTGAATCAAACCCTTTAAATAGTTGATGATATTCATAAAATCTCCCTCAATCTGTATATACTACATACCAAGTTTAATTACAAGATTTATGCCCCAAAAATCATATTTAGATTTCAAGACATGATTTATTTAGATCCTAAGTGGTCCCACATAAGCTACCCTAAGATTCCTATGAGAATCCATAATGACTCTTCCTGCTCCTATTGGACCCATATTTCCTTTATCAGTCCCATCAAAGTTCAATTTGAACCAATGAGGAGGAGGATAAATCCACTTGACCTTAGATCTATCCACACCCTACTTGCAAGATTTGATAGAGATTTCAATTTACGTTTTCTAAGAATCTGGGGAAAAATATGGGAGCCAGGCTCATCAAAAGATGAAGCATAGGAAAGACAATTTTATTTTAAAAAATCCATAATTTTTTTGAATGTTGAATAATGGTTAGGATTAACATTATATAAAAATAAAAGAATTTCTTGAGATCCAAATACCCCTAAAAATATGGGGTAGGGCCAAGTTCTACTATAAATTCAATGGTGGGAAATCCCAAGGGGGCTTCCATTGAAAGATCAGATCCTTAACAGTTCCAGGAGTTACCCCAGAGTAGTTAGAAAGGCTGAAAAAATATTGAAAGATGGCAGAGGCAAAAGAACATGAAAGGAAAATTTGCTCAGTGGATTCAACTTCCTTTTTACATAGTACACATCTATTGGGGATATAGATTACCCTCTTCATGATATTGTCCACGATAAAGATCTTGTTTTGAGATACCAAGTAATAAAATATACTAATCTTTAGGATGGGATTTTTTAACAAGAAGACATCCCATATTTCTTCAAATTATGCCTATTCTCATGGGGAGAGATAACAATATTTAACTAAATATAGACCGCTAGGATCCTATTTCCATATGAGAGCATATTATTTTGGGAAGATACTAATGTGAATGTTCTAGAGTGTGATATTTAAATATTATAAGAAAAAAACTTGGTGCTAACTCAGATCTCCTTTGTGGAGAAGTTTCCACCTTTTTCTACCTTTGACCCAATAATCGCACACCTTGTGATTGATAATCTCTTTGAAGTGAGTTAATAGCTCCATTGCTTGATGTGAAGATATCAGTGGGGCTTGGATCCAAGGTTCCTACCAAAAATACACTTTGTTACCTATACCAATATTCCATTTTAGTTCTATTTTGAGAATGTCCTTTTTGGTTCTCAGAGCTTTCCAAAAATTTGAGCCCTTGTCAGGACCATCTTTAGCCAAGAAATGAGAACGCTCCTCATAATTTAAGTATTAGCCTTTATGATCCTAATACAATGGTTATCTTCCTTGATCACCAACCAACCTTGCTTTGCTAAGAGAGCTTGACTCATGGATCTCACCCTTCTAAGCCCCAATCCTCCTTTAGAGATATGAAGACAAGATTTGTTTTATGAAATAAATGGGAATTTGAATTTGTCCACTATTCCCCTTCAAAGAAAATTATTTTAGATTTTTTTGATCTGATCTACCACTTTTCTTGGAATGACAAATAAGGACAAGAAATAAATCAGTATACTTTGTAGTGAGTTATTAAGAAGTTGCATGTTCATGGCTTGAGATAACAAGTTCCCTTTCCACCAAGATAACTTTATCTGAATCTTATCTAAGAGGGTATTCCATAAATATAATTTAATAGGGTCATCAAAAAAGAGAATGACAAGGTAGGAGGAGGGAATATTCTTAATGACAACCAATAATCTTGGAGATTTTATCTTGTAGAGAAAGTAGGGTGTTAATGAAAAATGGGATTTTATAGAAATTAATACTCTGACTAGAAACAATCTCATAGATTTCAAGGGTTTTCCTAAAACACTTGGCTTCAAAAATTTATGTTTCTCCCATCATTAGAGTGTCATCTAAAAATTATTTATGGGTGATACGTCTAGTTTTTGGAGCCATATTGATTCCCTTGATAACTCTAGATGTTCTAGTCATGTCAATAATCCTACTCAAAGTTTTAGCCATAATGATAAATAAATATGGAGAAAGTGGATCTCATATTCAAAGACATGTATAATATAGGAGTAAACCTCTAGGAACTCCATTGATAATCATAGAGAATATGGGGGTGGATATGTAGCAAGTAATCATATTTCTAATAGTTTGATTAAAACCAAACTTCAAGAGAATTCTATCAAGAAACTGCTAGGAGACTTGATCATAAGATTTATTCATGTACAACTTGAGGACCATTAATTAATGGGAGAAATTAGCCACTAAGTGGATAGTTTCATGGGTAATAATGATACCAAATAAGATATGTCTACTAAACATGAAGGCCCCTTATTTTTCCAATATCAATTTGTTGAGCAACATTTGAATTCTTAAAAAGACATTCATTTTGTGCAAATTTTGCAAAAGGTAGAACAAAGGCTGATGGGATTGAAATATATCAGTTGATTAGCCCCCTGATTCTTAGGAATGAGAACTAAAAAGGTGTTATTGAAGTCTTGAAGCATAGTTCCTTCTTTTAAAAATTTAAAAATAGCCAAATAGACTTAATTTTGGATTAGTCCCTTGCTTCATAGGAAAGGACAAAGGCTAGAAGATTTTTGTAGAAGTTAACTATTTGAGACTCAATGTCCTTTTCCTCCTTATACTAGTTACCATATTATCCCTTGATTTTCATGATGAAAGTATGTTGATAATTTTTGGACACTAAATTATGGAAGTACCTAGTGTTTCTATCTCCCTTCTTTAGCCAAATCTTCCTTGAGTTTTGGTGCTAGTAAGTTTCTTCCTTAGATTTTAGGTTGTGGTAAAGAATTAGGATCTCTTTTTATTTTATATGTAAGGAAGGGGAGAACATAGAAACATTGATTTCCAGCTCAATTATACAAATTTTCTCCTCTATATATCATTTTTAAATAAAGATGTTCCCAAAAACTTCCTTATTCTAGATATTTAATTTGTTCTTAACATGTTTAAGCTTCATGGTAAGGATGTACATGGAAGATCCATTAACCAAGAACTTCCACCATCCCTTAAGAGAATATTCCAATGTCTAATTGGAAAACCACATTTTTTCAAATCTAAAAATTGTACTTTTTTCTGTAGACATATTTTTTCTATGGAACACCAATGGATTGTGGTCAGAACTGATCCTAGGGAGAGAAAAAAGTGAACTGATAGAATGAAAGCTCTAATGCAAATAGATTAAAAACCTATTGAGTCTAACTTAAATAAGATTATCACCCAATATCCTATTAAACCATGTGAATGGGTTTCCTTTTAAGTTGACATCATTTAACCCTGCTTCAATAATAAACTCACTGAAATCCAACATACTATCATTAAGGGAGCATGTTCACCCTTTTCTTTTCCCCTAGAGTTAGAGGTGAATTGAAGTTTCCTAACACCATCCAATTATAGTCTATCAAATCCTTCCATAATTTTCTCCTCTCATTCCTCGAATTTGGAGCATACCCATTAGTGAGAACCTAATTTAATTTGGTGTAAATTTCTTAGAAAATAACCATGATATGAGAGTCAAATTCTAAGAGGGAATTATCTTCCAAAATTGAAGGGTCTCAAACACCACCAAACCTCTTGAGGCACCTACAAAAATTCTACTAATGCACAATGATTTATCCCATATATTAATTTTATTATTCATAGGTTTTTCCACAGACGTTTTAATTTTTTGAATAATAAAGATATCAAGTTTGTGATTAAAGAGCAAATTTCTTGCCAACCTCTATTTCTCAAGGTTATTTAGTCCCCTTATATTATAGGAAAAGAAATTCATTTATTATTTCTTGGGAGGTGCCTAAGGGTCATGTACGCACCCTTTTCCACCTACTTATCTATTTATTCTATTATAGAGATTTGATTTGTTGGTTTACCTAAAGATTTCTATTCTTCTCCAACATCCACTTTTTTCCTGCCTTTTTTTTGTTGGACTTTTTTCCACTTTTCCTTAGTGGAATCCTTGGATATCTCAAAATTTTCCACTTTTTTTTATAGAATAACATTGACATTCAATAGGGGATAAGGGCTTAAGCCTCCTAAGGCATTTGGTTGGTATTAGAAGAATCTATAAAGGCACTATTTATTAAAGCATTAGATCTTTGTCATGCAGTAAAGATTCAAAAGTGGTGGTACATGTTGAGATTGAACAAGTGTCTCCTTGTGAGTCCTTGAAATATGAATAAGTAATAGGATATGCAAACAAAATTTTGGCTAGAATGTCTCCCAAGGGATGAGTGGCTCTGAGACTCTTGGATGCCTTCAAAGGAATTATGGAAGATACTTGACTTAAATCAACCTAAGGAGGGCTAAGGATCTTCAAAGTATTAGATGATCTAGGAGGAGCTATGTTTGATAAATTTTTACCCAAGCTCAAAGGAGCAAAAATGGGGTTAGGAGGGAGAGAAGAGGGGGTTTGAGAAGGGAGGGGGGATAGTAGATAGTTGGGGGATAAGGGGAGGATTTTGGGTCAAAGATTTCTTATCCTAGGTAAAAGATGAGGGAATGGGTGACTTCTTGCTCAGGGGGTAATTTTAAGATGAGTGATTCAGAACATCATAGGTTTTGTATATTTATGACTCTCTTTCAAATTTTATTATTTATTTCTAGACCCCATATTTGGATTTTATCTTGATGGAAGGAATCAAGGGTTTATCTACTAGAATGAATATGTAAACATGAGTATTCATGAGTCTATGTTTGGATATAATAATAAGATTGAGGGAAATTGGTTGGCTGAAGGCCCTGGCAATTCCCAATATAACCTCTAGTGCCCAAAATTCCAAAGTCATCTCTATCAATCTAATCCAAATAGGAACCTCTTCCATGATGGTGTTATCTAGGTTAAGAACTACCTTGCACTTTTAAAGGTTGACTATATATTTACCAATAAACCAAGGAGATCCGGTGAAGATCCTTACATAATCTTTGGAATGGGAAAATTTAATCAAAAAAAAATTCTTGGGCATAACAACAATGTCTATTTGACCCTTGGGTTGCCACTTAAGATTTTCCCACTTTTGAAAGGAGTCTATATTCATCCTGAAGTAGTTATATTTTATAATAATAGAGTTTTAAAAAGATTAGTCAATGTTTTCAATAATAATATTTGGAACCTTGATACATACCTCATTTTTATCACCATAAGGAACCAAAAAGGAATCTTCTAAGAGTTTTAAGATGGGATGCTCACTGACCATCGGATTAGCCCATAAAGAAGGTCTTCTTATTTTAGTAGAATTAGGTCTTATGTTTGGTGGACCCTGAGATGTATCTGACATGTATACCAAAGGATAATTCAAGGTGACTAATGAAACATGAGAATTCACTTAGTCTGTCATGGGTTGTGAGGGTTCTTCAAGCTTTATCTCCCTTTCTTCCTACCCATTGCTTGCATTCAAAATTCTTGCAGTAGTCTTCCCACTCTCCATGCAAAATAACAACTTATGTTATCGAATTATTGAAAGTTTTTGAAGTCATCTAATATATAATGTTGTGAATTATTATATGAATTAATATATTATTTCAAGTATTTATAAATCATTGCAAAAAAAATCATTTAATTTAGGATTATGGACTTCTTTCTGAATATTTTTATGAGACATTTAATCTTATATCCAAATTAGAAGCATCAATTTGTGGAATTCCAAAAGGTTTTATGATAGACACAAAATAATTTGGCATTATACCCTTTGGAATGTTTGAGTAGTAAATAATTGATATGATTTAGGTAAATTGATAAAATTACACTCAATAAAGCATATAATAACATTGTGAGGTGGGTCTAGTAATGTGATAAACTAAAATGTGTTATTATAAGTAGGAAAGACAATCCTATCATTTTTTTGGGAAATTATGTTAATGGTTTTGGTATCATTCTTGATTTCCAAATTACGTGAATCATTAGTATTATATGTGCATGTTTTATTCCCATTATATTAAGAGGTAGTGGATTTACAATAAAAAGTTGTTTGTTTAATTTAAAATTATGGATATCAATCTAAATAATGTTGTTATTGATGAGATATTGAATCTTATGTCTTAATTAGAAGCATTGATTTGTAAAATTCCTAAAGACTTGATGATAGTCTCAAAATAAGTCTGAATTAAACCCTTTGGAAATGCTTGAGTATTATGTAATTGATATGATTTAAGTAAACTAATAACATTAAATTCAATAAAACATATAATAAATTTGTGAGGTGGGTCTGGTAATGCCATAAATTGGAAAGTGTTACTAGAAGTACGAAAGATAATTCTATAATTTCTTTGGGAAATTATATTAATGTTTTGGCATTATTATTATTTTCTAAATTAGGTGCATCATTTGTATTAATTTTGAATGTTTTATTTTATTTTTATTTAGAGGTAGTGGATTTAAAATCAATAGTTGTATACTTTAACATGTTGGTATCTATAATTTTAATATAAGTGTTTAATAGTTTAGGACAGGAACATGTTGAACATGAATTTTTCATTAAGTAGAGAAAACAAATTTGTTTATAATATACTATGAATTTATGTAATAAGAATTTTGTGTGACATTTTTGAAATAATTATTTTAAATTTAAGAAGATAATCAGCTAGATTTCATTATTTCTTTATTTTATTTGTGCAATTTATGAAAATGTGACATTTTAACTAATGTTGAAAGAAAAGTGCAATACAGATATATCAATAAAATCATTGAAAATGTTCATCAAACCCATAATAACGTTATGCGATGAATTGAAGGCATAACTTGTGAGACTTATAGGTAATATCTTGGTTATAAGTACATAATTATGTTTAAAGCAAAAACAAGTTGTAAAATAGGATCTTTTATGATGTGATGTATCCCCATTTCCACCACCTAATCTAAACTTATGAAACATAAAGGAAGTAGACACAGAGTGAATAATAAATTTCATAGCCAAATGGTTGTATAATATATCATAATATGAAACCCCAAAGTTAGGTTTTATATATGATTTAGATAACTATGTAAGTTTTAGTCACATGTCATCAAGTTATTTTTGTATTTTACAATTGAAATATGTACCATTCAATGTAGGATTAACATTGTGTGTATGTATGCAAGAATCAATGGCTTATTATTTTAAACATTAGTTATAATGGATGTATGTTTTTTATTTTGAAAATTTACTAGACCAAGAGAATCAATATGAAAATGTGATCATGAAGAAACATTGGTCATTGTATTATTAGTTTGAGGAACTATTGAATCCTTAGGCTACATAGTAATATAAGGATCTGCATAAAGAGTCAGTGTAGCACTAGGTGGATAAAAATAATTATACATAACATGAGAATAAATAACCTCACCATGTAATGTATAAGTATATATTCTAATATGTGGATTGATATCATACAATTGATCTTTAGGGTTAATATCATTAAAATATTCATTTTCCTAATTATTTTATTTTTCACTTCAATAAATATAAAAATTATAGAATCAAGTTACTTAGGGGCATTTTTAATATGGTATTTAAAATTATGATCTTCCATGCCATTAAAAATTAGAATTTTGGTAAAACTATGAGGTTTATTATCACAAGCACTATTTTTATCTTCACTATCATTATCAATAGTGGCTTAAGAACATGAATGTACTCACCAAGACATTTGATTTTATCATTATATTTTATTTCAATGATATGAGGGATGTCACTAAAATGGAATTCAATAAGGACTAGAATATTGGAAACACTAATGGTATACAAAGATGGTTGTGTTAAATCACAAGTACTAACACTCAATCTAGCACTATGCCTACTAGGATTTGTATGTTTAAAATATTTAGGAACAAGTTATAACCATGAATAACATGAAGAAATAAAATCCAATTTAATAATTATAAATAATATTTAGATAGGAAAATTAGATATGAGGAGAGGATCATACCCCATAAACACCTCAAAAGATATTTTCACTCAAGGAAAAAAGATGCATGCAAAAAATTATAAAAAAAAGGATTTAATCTAGAAATATAAATTAGTGAATAAGAACTCTAGGGTTTGATCAAAATATGCAAATCTGAAATTAGATATATAAAAATTATTAATTTATTCTCAACAAAATAATAGGATTATTTTGAATCTATATGCATTCAAGGATTTGAGGGGTTCACTAAAAATGTTAAAAACATGTGGGAATAAGGTATATCAACTCCATTAGAATGGAAAAACAAGATAAAAAAGGTATATCTATAATATGGTAGTATATAAAGTAAATTAGATATAATTTTATGGTTACAAATAGTAAAAATTTGTAACTCAAAATTTATTTACAAGTAATGGAAAATATGAAATTAAATGAGATAGAACAATCACACCTTGATAGATTTCATGAATTATAGAAGTCTAACCCTAGTCAAGACTTAATGAATGATCTTTATTTAATATCTAAGTTGTTCATTGTATGTGGAATATTAGTAGGTGATAAATTGGTACTAGACACCTTTCTAGATAATGTACATTTTTTTTGTAGTTTCACCTACTAATGCCATAAAATCCTATATTCGCACTTCTATGAGTTGGTAGGAAGAATATATGAAATGATGCATTATTTTCTCTTGACCTAATTCAATAAAACACAAAAAAAGGAGATAGGATATAAATATATGGGTTAGGGAACCTCAAGGGTGTTACAACTACTTATTTTTCATTCAATAATCAAATCCCACATAGTTTTCATGAATGTGTATATTAAATGTGGTGTAATGGTTTCAACCAAATCTTCCGTAGAATCAATGATGAAATTATAGGCACACTATCCTAACCCTAATTTGTTGAAACATGTAATAAAAAATTGAAGTTAACTCATTTATAATAGAAATAGATTTTTAGTAGAGTGTTCATAAATTTAATATGATAAATGATTCTCCTTGATGTGCCTATTCATTTTTTATCTTGGGAAATGGTTAGGAAAAATTATAATATATAGGAACCCTTAGTACATGACATAAAAAAATATCAAATTATGAAAAATATTTATATGCAAAATGTAATAAATTCATAAATGCCAAATCTGAAAGAAGAAGATTTGGTAGAACTTGTTTGACCATTTGAATTCATCCTAAGAAATACAAACACTAATGAAGGATGTAAAAATATTAGAAGACATACATATAATCCTTAAAAGTTGAAATGGTATAAAAATCAAGACATATAGAAGGAAGAAGGTTAAAGATTGAATAATTTGGGGTATGAATAGTCCACAAAATAAATGAATATAAACAAGTGGACCAAGTGTGAAAAAATAGTAAAATATGTTATGGAAAAGGGACTTATAAAAAGTTCTATTATCTAAAATCCACCATTCAAATAACTTCATAGATGATTAAACAACTATAACTAGAAATATATTATGCCTAATTATTTTATTTGCCATAGATCTTAATCTATGAAGAAACATAATTACATTTAAGACATTTTATGAATTTGGTGGATTCAAAATGAATGAAAAATAATTTCATATGGAACTAACCATTTTTTACAAATTTATTTAGATAAGATTAAAATAAAAAATTCGTTAACCTAATTCTAACTAACTATATGAAGCATAGGTCACAAAATATCACAACCATATAATACTATTGGTGACACTAAAGTTTATAAGATACATAATTTTTATTTGGTATTCTCATACTATATATGAACACACTGTCTCTCAAGTGTATTAAGTGCAACATGCTCCTTGAAAAATATCTCTTCTATAATATGGATACTATTGAAAATAGGTTGTTTTAAATACACACTAAGGTAAGTATAGGATAAAACCAATTCAATAAAATTTCCAATCTAACTGATATTAGTTTCTTGTGTTTTTTCTTAGTTTTTTTGACAACTATTGCCTTTGTTTTACCTAAGTTCAATTTTAAACCATCAGTATCACAAAATGAGCTTAGAATGTAAATATGTCTTTTTGGATTCCAATATTATGTGAATTGTGAACAATGTAATCAAAGGATAATAAAAATAGTGATGATTATATCATAGCTAATCAAACCATTATCTATTTTTCCTAAATTTGAAATTTTATCCTCGAATTCATCTATGTAGAGACCAAACAAAGAAACAAAAAGTGGGAATCCTTGCTTAACACCAATGGTTCCTATATATTGACATATTTTATAGAACCTAGTAGGATGTATAACCTTGCCAACTACATTATCATAATGTTTCATCATAATAACAACCAAATAGTCTCAAATGTATAAATATTGAAGCCACTGGATTAGAATTTGTTAGGGAATAATGTCAAATGCCTAAAAAAATACACAAATCAACAAAAAAACCTTACATTTTTATTGATTTTATTTATTGATTACATATATAACTATCAATATATGGTTTATTTTTTGGTGATTCCATCTAAAACCCAATTTTCTATTTTCTTGAATTTTTCTTGGATTATGCAAATCTAGAAATCAAACTATCCAACAATGAAGAAATTAAATTACTCAATGTGTTACCAAATGTGATAGTTATATAATTATTTAGATCACATTAGTTTCCTAATTTAAATTTGGGATGCATGATGTGAGACATCCATACATTTGGAAATCCATGATAAGCCACTATACTAAATATATCAACAATAATATTGCTAAGTAAGACTATGATGAATAAATTTTGCTCTTAAGTTCTTAATGTTCTTTGATTTACCTATCTTACCTATGAAAATAGCTTACAACACCATTTAATAAATGAAGATACCCATACCAAATAATCTATTTCCTACTCAAATTATGATTTTTTTGGAATTTCATAAAGATCAGTACATAATTATACCAAGTATCCATGTTAGATATAACACAAAAGGATTTCCTTATAAATAAGGCTTTCTAAAAGTATCTAACATTTAAATTGAGCATTATAAGTGTATATCTTTTTTACTTACTATTATATAAACTCTTCTTATTTTTAAGATATTTTGACAATTTTTTTGAATATACTTCTTCATGTGGGGATATTGATAAGAAAAAAGTGATGCTATCCAATGGAGATATTTATAACTACTATCAATCCACACTTTGGGATGAAAATATCCATGTGTTAAAGGTATAATCACTGGGGGTGAATTAGTGAGCCTAGATAATCCAAATTCAATTTCAAACCTTTAAAGCCTCTTAATCGATTACCATAAGCATTCATGAAGCATACACATAATTCATAGTAATGAACAAGAGAGGTGATGCAAGATCAAAAACATAACACATGACATATATGGGAAGGTATATTGGGGGAGAAAACCCACTGGAACCTAAAATTGGACTACTATCCTATAATAACAAGAACTAATTTAGACCAGTAGTAACTAATCAAGGAACTACCATCCATTATTTTAGTGAGACTGGAATCCCACAAGGAGCTACTACACCTGTCTAGCTAAGCTGCCACAACAACTAGACCTTTAGAAAGTTTTACCTTGCAAGGAGGATAAATCCCCCTAAAGGTTGAGTATCCAAAACAACACCTATGAACAAAACATCTCCTAGAACAATGATTGCCTACCAATCTGATGGAGAAATAAAGTATATCAGCTTTATTCAATTCTGCACACTCAATGCATCCAAACCCACCTTTTGGATCACTCTTCATTTCTCAGTAACAACTCTATCACCACATTAAAAACATGACTAAATGGTCATTCACTTATTCTACACTCTAATCTATATATCAAATAAGCCACGAATATTACAAAGACACCATCTATCCTTCGCTCACTCTCAAAATATCCAAAACATCTTTTTGGATCACACTAGACCTCTTCACTCATCCTCAACCTACAAGAGAACTATTTTGACATCATAAACATTACCTACAGGTCATACACATAGTAATTAATCTACTTTACTCATCAATCTAACCACTGGGCACACTCACTCTCTTCTCTTCTTCATTTTAAGGAATACTTCTCTCACACATGCCTCATACAAGTCTAGAAACTAACTTCTTTGATTTCACTATTTATAGAGCCTTCATGATTATCACCATATTAGTCAAAAATTAGGCATGCCTTAACCCTTAAGTTTTCTCTCAAATCTACACATAGCTCAATACCATCCTCAAATGTTGGCCATAGCATCAATGGGTCACACTTAAGCAACATCACTTTTCAATTAGGTAATACTAGCCATTATAGGTCTCATGGTGACCTATTCTCCCCTTCCATACTTTAATGAGAAAATTATAAGGAAAATACCACTTTAAAATTCATATATCCACTATGAATTACCCCTTAGTCATCCTAAAATTATCACAATCATTTGTACTCACCTTTGTGTATGCTTAATCAACTCAAACATAGACCTTGTATACAGGAATACAATGATCAAACACATAGTCAACTTCATAAGCTTTCTTCATATTTAAGACTAATTGATCACACCTCTAAATACCAAAAAATCATACATAAAGAGACTAAAACACTCTCCAATATATAATTCATCATGAGATATTGAAACAACATTAAAACAAGCTTGAATAACCTTTTTAGGCACTTGTGGAACATAGTCAAACATATAGTCAACTTTAGATCTCATTAAATTTCACAGTACAAATAATTAGACCTCCTAACTAGATTCACTATATGTTCTTTGGATCCCTCTACAATTTTTATTTTCACTCCATCAAAAAATTCATCTTGGATTAAAATTTATAATAAAATTACAAAGCACTGATTTTTCCCTTTGAAATTTCAAATATTCAAATACCAATGGTCACAGTTAAACCTCAAACACTTTGCAATCATATCATGTCCTCACATCTTATATAAATTACACACCATCAATATTTATTTAATTATCTTGAACTTTACCTTTTATCAATCATTGTTGGATCTTCATCTTGACTATTTGACTTAATGTGCTCCATCGATCGCCTATACGTAGCTCGGTCGTTATCTATGTTAAACATTGGACACCTTAAAATCATCTCACTTAATACACACTATTTATATGTATATGTACGTTTACCTAATTATTATATCTTATAATAATCTTAATATTTACCTCTTCTCAATGTTAAAATTCGAACACTTTTCCTCATCTTGCTTTGTCTTGACATCTTTGAAAAAATACGCTCAATCAAGCTCTTTGAAAGTTGCTTGGTATTTAACTTGCTATATAACTATAATTTTGACCTATTTTAGTTGATAAATTCCATTAGATAAATCTTTAATATCACCCATGAACCATTGTATCTTCATTTGGTCTTGATCTTTATCTCTTGAAAACTTGACTAAGTATGGCGACCCTTAAAATTTGCTTGGAAGGCCAACTTTGGACATCAATATATTACTGAGTAAGACTATGATGAATAAATTTTGCTCTTAAGTTATTAATGATATTTTATTTACCTATCTTACCTATGAAAATATATTTTAACACCATGTATTCAATGAAGATACTCATACCAAATAATTTATTTCCTACTCGAATTATGATTTTTTTTAGTATTTCATAAAGATCAAGTGCATAATTATACAAAATATCCATGTTAGATATGGCACAAGAATATTTCCTTATAAGTAAGGTTTTTAAAAATTATCTAACATTTAAATTGAGCATTATAAGTGTATCTCTTGTTTAATTAATATTATATAAACTCTTCTTATTTTGTAAGATATTCTGACAATGTTTTTGAATATACTTCTTCATGTGGGATATTGATAAGCAACAAGTGATGTTATCCAATGGATATATTTACAAATACTATCAAACCAAAAATTGGGACAAAAATATCCATGTGGGAGATGGGTTAAATGGGGAGATCATGAATAAAATAAGGGAAGGATAAAATTTTTGTATTTTAAATAGTTATAAAGGGAAACTCATCTCTTTCAATTATGTTATGAGTATAATTTATATTTATAAGGTTATTTTTTATTTTATTTTAAAAGTAGTGTAAAAATAATCAAAATTATGCTTAAAGTGAGTATGAGTTAGTGGATATGAGTGGAAATGGTTACATCCCTAATCCTAGGTAATAATAACTTGAATGAAATTGGTGCATTGTCTATAACAATGTTTAATCCAAAATAAAATGAGATATTAATGGCTAAAAATCTATGTTGGTCAAAACATAATCTACGTAAATATTTAAATCAATATAAAGATAATAATTAAATTAAATTTAAATATGAAATAAATAGAGTACATTTAGTAGTAAAATATCATAATATTATTCAAATCTAATCAAATGTTTTGCATAAGATGAAATGGAACAGTTAATTTAATTTCTATAAATGTTCAACACTTCTCATATCCCTTGTAACCTTGATGGTTCTAAAATAAAATAAGAGTAATAATTTTAGGTAACATATACAATCATTGAATTCTCTTAATATGATAACACCTCCCATTTATCAAAACTCAGATATCTAGAGATAAATATCAATAGATGGTGATAAACCATCCCTTTCCATGTCAAGTGGTGACTATACTAGGGAAATTAAAAACTGCTATTAAAAATTTATAATATGAAGTTCCTTTGTCAACTAATATCCACACGTTTATATAATAGTGGTTAAATTACTCAACATGAATTTTGGAGAATAAAGGTTCTCATAAAAGAAAATAAATACCAACCAAACCTCTTTAGTAAAGAGTTAGTTTACACTTAAAGAAACATGTAAATCAAAAAAGATTTGGTATAATATTGTTTCATATTTCATTAGTATTTACAAAAAATATAAATTATTTACCATAAATATCATCAATTTAAGAACCAACAGGGACCTCCCCTTCTATCTACCTTACTATTGTTATTGTTGTTAGGACTAGTACATGGATTTCATCTGATTTACTGCTAAGACTAAGATTGCTATTATAAGTATACAATTTGCTGCTGGGGATGATGATATTATGTATACTTCACAAGATTCACCCCCTTAAAATGATTTGGTGATATTTTCATATCTTTCATCTCCTATTTTTGAGAATGGAGATTTCAATGTTTATTGGACTATTGTCCAAAGGAGGAAGCAAGGTCTTCCTAAGCACATTTCTCAGACCAACATTTAGGCCAAGGGTGTTTGACCTGCTAGGTTAGGTTATATAATTGTTTATTTTTTTTTTATTAATAGCCTTTTTGCCTTTTTATATCTTAGCCTTTTTAGCTTTATTTTTTGACTACTATTAGTGCACTGTTTCTTGCTTGTGGGTGGCATTTTTTGTTTTTTGTCCTGGGGGCTAGTTTATATAGGGCTCAGGACCCTTTTTTTCCTGTTGAGCTA